>JAJTUV010000693.1:0-723754 GCA_021653895.1 Mastomys natalensis
ATTTTATCTTACACTTCCAGGTAGTGGTCCATCACAGAGGGAAGTAAGGGCAGAGATTCAAACAACAGCAACTTGGAAGGGGGAACTGAAGCAGAGCCGGAGGAACTTCATAACTTACTCAGCCTACTTTCATAAAGCACTTATATTCACAAGCCCAGGGATGGTACTACCCATGGTGATCCAGACCCTCACAATTTTCAATAAAGAGTGCCCAGGCTTGGTCACAGGCCAATCCATCTGTTGAAGGTCCTACTGCTAAAATGAGTCTAGATTGTGTCAAATTGACATAAAACCAGCTACACAATTATTGAGAACAGTTTTAGAAAAACTGTTTCTAATTAGGAACGTGGAACTCTTGTTATTTCTCTGCTATAGGCATTTTATATATAGTTCAGGATGGCTTCAACTTTGCTACGAAGCTCAGGCTATTCTCAGACTAGCCATTCTCCTACTTGAGCCTCTGAGTGTTGTTGTTATAGGTCTGTAGCACCACATGTGGCATTGAAGAATGGCATTTTGCTATCACTGATAGAGATACCCATCAGTGGAAACTATCCTTAGAAAAAGGGTCCCAACTATGGGATGCAGCATATCAACCATTGGATGCAGGGCACCAACTGTGGGATGTCAGATATCAACCATGGGATGCAGGATATCATCCACTGGATACATAGGATCCATGGGAATTAGGGAACCAACCATAGAATACAGGGAACCAACCATGAGATGTTGGATACCATCCATTAGATGTAGGGCACCAACCATGGAATTCAGGGAACCAACCATGGGATGCAGAGTACTATACACTGAGGAAGACTCAGGAAAAAGACATCAGAGGATCTCAGTTAGAAGCAAGCACCAGACAGACTGGAAGGGAAACATGCTTTAGCAGATGGGAAAACAGAATGGAAATGCTGAATAGGCCATGGGGGCCTTGGCTCTGGGTTAATAATCCTGTTGTTGATAGCCTCAGCCTTGTATTTTGATCCTAGTTACCAGTGGATAGCCTCAGTCTTGTATTTTGATCCTAGTTCCACCCTCCTGGGAGGGGCTGCAGAGGAGGATTGAATCTGTACACAGGTGACATCTTGTAAACCTTCTGTCCAATTAAAACCTGTAAAATAAAGGCTAGAGCCAGAGATTGGGCAGTAGAAGGGAAGCGGAGAAAAAGGCTTAGGGAGGAGAGAGTGAGAGGATTCAATATAAAAGGTAGGGAAGAGGAAGAAGAAGAGAGAGTAGGAGAAGCAGGAGGAAGCAGGCAGAAGGAAGCCAGGGATAGGAGGAGCCGGAGCTTGGAGGACAAGGATGTGGCCTGGAATAACTGCAAGTTATAAGGGATCTCATAGCCAGGGATTAGAGTAGTGTAGTGGTAAATCTGCCCAATCTAGGCGTGCTATTTATACCATAATTATTGACTTGTGTCTTCCTTTACTGGTCTCATTCGGGTAGGATATTTTACAGCAGCAAATTTGGGGGTTAAATAATTGCGTCTACTACATAATCCAAGCAAATTCTTTTATTGCTAAGAAAGTCAAATGATTTCCCCCCAAGCTCACTCTGGTTCTAAAGTTCCACCTTGGTCACGTCCTCTCAGACTTGTCATTTTTTATGATTCTTTTATGATTTGTCATGAATCAGACCTATGGCCAATTTACACTTTTAGTTAGCTTCCATAGCTTATAAAATTCTGTGTCATATGCTGTCAAAGTCAGTCACTGAGATCTGACAGATAGTATCAGGAACTGTTGGAGATGAAAAGCTCTTCTGAATTTTGATTAGATTAGTTATCATCTCTTGTGGTTTGTTTGACCTGGCTATTGCATTAGATTTGAAGCTGTTTTATGCTGTGTAGTATTTACATATTACAGAGTAGTTTTACATTTTTTAAAGTAAATGCCCAAGCCTTGTTTAGCACATTATGCTGTTTGTATGTCCTTAGACCAAATTAAACCTTCCCTGCAAAATGATTTGAAAATGGGTTCTTATTTTTAAAGCATAATGAATGCAGACCTTGCCAGAGAGACAGAAGCCAGAATGGTCCTCACTGCATTTTAGGCTAAGCAGACATCTGGTGGCCTAGAGAAAAATCATATCCCATAGCCCTCACTAGATTCTACCTGGATTCTACCAGTCATAGCCTGGATTCTACCATGGCAGGCCAGAGGCCAGAGTGAATCATCAAAGCTTTGCTTGGATGATGCACTCCTTAGGAAAGCCATGCTACTTCTCAGTGGGAGTACCCTCTGACCTGTGAGGAGACAGGCAGTCTGGATGCTTGCTGGTGCATTTACTCAGCCTGAAGGCTGTCTCTGGCAGTCTGTGGGGGAATACAGTGCCTCTGAAAAGTCATAAGAATGCTAATTCAGGAAAAATTAGCTGCCTCCCATCTCCAATTCTCACTGGTTCAAATTTTTCTCCAGGCAGTGAGTGCAGTCCCTGCATTTCTGGTTTGGATCAGGCAGCCCTTTTGGTGGCTTTAGGGCAGGAACTAGTTAAGCCTTCATTTCCAACAGGTTAGAAGGTACACAGGGACTCCTTCCTATCAGCTAGGTGCAGTGAGTGGAAGCAGTCAGAGAAGAGCCCTTTCCATCATCAGAAGCTCTTTCTTTGTTATCTGCTGTCTTTTCTTTGCTTGATAGAGAAAGACCTGGTGTAAAGATTAAATGAAGTACTGTCCATAAGGCCTGCTATAGCAATGCAGGTGTTGCCTATCAAGTCTGCAGTAAAGATGCAATGAGGTATTACTGTAGGCCTTTGGACAATGCAACCCACAGAAAGGTCTCCCACTGCTTTGTAGCTTGCTTGTAGATGTTTCTTGATCCTCTTAACAAGGTTTTGTTTTTGTTTTTGATTTTTGGCCATGGCAAGAATTTTGACTTTCTGATAGACTGTATGATTGTGAAGCTACTTTAGGCAAATTGCCTACTTCAGCTGACTATTCTCAATAACCAGTAAGGTACTTCTTAAAATATGTATTTTTGAAAAGTTCATAGATGGCCATAACATATCCTGATCATATTTACCCTCAACCTCACCACCAATTCCCCCAAAACCCAGTCCCTCTAAAATTGGTTTGTTTATAATTTTCAATCCACAGAATCCAAGTAATGCGGCTCATATACATGGGTGTGTTGCTAGTCACTGGGAAGTGGGGAGTCTCCCAGTAGCAACAGTCCCAAGGATAAGTGTCTCTCCATGCCCCAGTATCCACCAATATTCTAATAGTTAGCTCCTCCCATCCATGCTGGAATTTCTAATTGCCCAATTTTATGCAGGACTCCTGCAGAGAACCATAGGCACTGTGAGTTGTCACATTAGGGTAACATGTTGGGGTGCTTTACTTCTGTTCATCCTAACTTACCTAATTTCATATTTTCCCATTTATGGAGATATTTACTGTTTCTCATTTCTTTTCTTTTTTTCTTTTTGTTCTTTTACATTTTTTTCTAATTATAAGCATTTGATGAAAACAGCATCACATGTTGCATAGCCTTCCAGGATTGTCTCCCCGACAACTCTAGGAGAATCAATTGAAAAATTATTAGAGGAAAATAAGAGTGCTGACCCAGGTGCTCAGTTACACAGTAAATACATCGAAATCAATAGCTTCCCTCACATTCTGACAGGAACTGGTTGAAACTGTAACAGTAGAGGAGCCTACGCATAGCCATAGCAAAAAAGCACTGACTGGCTGCGGACAAATAGTAAGCAGTATTTAAGACCTGTGGCCCTATGGCTTGGATGTGGTTTAAACTTTCCTATAATGTTCCTGTGCTAGAACACTCTGGTGTGGCCATTCTGAGAACTGGGGAACAGTGAAGACGAAGAGCTAGTGGGGGTGATTATGTCTTTGAGGGGAATAATGCTTTTCTTCAGGGATATATTTTCATTTTTGAATGTCCACTTCCCCAAATTTGGCCCATCTATATGTTGCACTTTCCCTTTTTGTTTGTCGTGCCATAAAAGAGCTAGACTGAGAAAGGAAGGCCCTCAGACACCAAACATAATGGGATGGCAGATTCTGACCTTCCATTTGAGTTTCCAAGTCCATGAGAAAGATCAACTTCTTTCTCCATAAAACACAAATCTTGGGTATTTTGCTATGGCAGCAGAAATAGATAAATATGGACATGAACAGAATTACAACATTCTGAAGAGAAAATATAAGGAGAGGAATATCTGCTTAAATATTAGAAAAAATCAGTATATAAGGATGCAAATACTCCTTGCTGTGATCTGTTGTGCCATTCTGGACATACTGATTTCAGTTCCTAGAATACAGCTATAGAGAGTGAGCTGAACACATAGTGTGAGCTGTCTGTTATTTCCATTGCAAATGCTAGAAATGACATAAGACACAGTAATCAAAATCAAATTTTAACAGGGCAGGGAGACCACAGAGAATTCACCAGTGGCCAGATATTACATCACAGGAAAAACTTGGCATCACCTCTGATGGGAGAGGATTGAGAAACCCTTATCCTACAATGGGAATGATGTAATTTTTCTGGAACAAATCAGGATCAGCCAGAGGACTCAGAACCAGAATAGCCAATAGACCGTGTTAGGTGCCATAGCAGGGGAATTCAGGGGACTTTGGCTCTCTCTTTCCCATCAGCCATACACTCAATGCAGTGAGTGGGATTTCTTGCTCTTAGAGGAATAACCAGGATATTGTCTCTGCCAAGAGAACTTTTAGCTACCAAGACAAACCATGTGCTTTCTCCTCTCCATAATAAATGGGGACATAGCATTCTCAGACAGATAGTGGAGGATCTCAGAATCCAAACTTTGCATACTACCAAGAATCATGAACTAGTTTCAAAAATAACACTCTGTAGGAAGTCACCACAATCAACAAATAGAAGTCTGAACACAAGGAGTTCTAGACCCCACAGAGGAAGAACAGCAAAAAAGAATGCAAATGAATTTTAGAATCCTTTCATGAGAGCTAATTTAATCATACTTTTTATTATCCTTTTGTTTGTCCATCTTGTCTCAAACATTACTGTGTTGAAGAACTTACAGTTTCCAGTTTTCATGTGCATTGTGTGAAGATAACTCTTGACCAGCATTTGCTGATATGTGTGTGACATAGCTGAAATCTTCAGAGGGATGTAATAAGATACTGCAGCCTCATATCTCTCAGAGAAGAGGAGAAAATGGCATATATAGCTTGATCATACTAGCCCTTTTTGTCCTGGGAATACTTTTATTCCTGCTCATTGTATTAAAATTTGTCTTTAAGAGCATCAGTGTGTTGGCAGCCAAAATAACACATGAGGCTTGAAACTAAAAGTAGACCCCCAGGACAGAGTCATTAATTTAACAGGCTGACAAGCCAAGGACAGGTAAGATTCTGCACAGAGCCTTACCAACCTAAGACAAAATGCATTGCTTTTGAGAGTGCATATTAAACAATGGGTAAGGAAGGCATTCTTGTCAGAATGACCTAAGACAGGCTTAGTGTTGTTTATGAAATAAAAAAGGGGAGATGTGGAGAGCTTTTGGGCTACCTGGCCAAGGACAAGGAAATGGGCTGCTTGGTAGGAATCTGACATAGGCTAGAACAAAGAAGTAATTTCAGTCAGGAATCTAAATCTAAGGCTAGAACAAAGGAATAATTTCAGGCAGGAATCTAAATCTTAGGCTAGAACAAAGAAGTAGGCTTCAGGCATGAAAATGGCTTTGGGCTAGGACAGGGAAGTAGGCTCAGATATTTATCCTCATTCTGATAAGCCCTTAGAAACAGTGATCACTGGAGTGATCACAGGACTTTATTTATTGCCTTGCTTGTTCTTTGACTATTTGTGTTTATTGACTTGCTTATTCCTTGGCTATTTGCATCTATTGTATTGCTAGTTCCTCAACCTGGAACTGATCTTAATACTTGCATGTAATTAAAATCTATAAAAGCAGGTTGGGAAAAAATAAAAAATAAAAAAAAATTGGAAAAAATATTTGGGGGTGACAATGCTTACATTTTGATTATTATTTATCTGGTCACCAGTCCTCAATGAAATGAGTTTGGGATTATTTACAAATTATTTTTTCTAGTGATATTTGTGTTATCCAAAGTTAGGTATTCTTAATTGAATTATTAATTATTAATTGATTGATTAATTGATATCATCAGGTAGATTATAACTATGTACTCCAGGCTGGCCTCACTCTTGTGTTATAATATGCTCCTAGACTTTAGCACAACTATTGCAATGATAGAAGCCCATTTCGGTCTTGGAACCTAGCACATAGGCAGGAAGCCTTCTGACACAAGATCATAGACCTAGGCCACCTGCCGAAACAGATACAAAGATTAGGTCAATGGTCTGGGGATGTGGCTGGAAAAGTCCTAAACTTTGCCTTTTTGTTCTTGCAGTTCTACTTCTTGCTAACTGTTCTTGTTAACTGAAGTGTTCTGACCAGGATATGGTTCTTGTGTTTAAAAGACCAAGAACGGTAAGGCTCAGGACTGCTTGGTTTGGGAAAATTTCCCCATGCAGCCTCCGCTGGCTGTGTTGGCTTTAGGAGTCCATGTGTTTGCTGATGGAGTTATCTTGCAACAGTGGCCCTCCTGTCTCTGCTCCCGTTGTAGTTACAGGTTCATATACTTGGACTTGAAACCATATTTTACTAAAATCAGGCTTGCTGTTTCAAAGCCTCTGCGTTTGGAAAGCTGTGAGGGATGCAGCCACATCCTGTGGACTGACAGGATGTGCAGCAGCAAGGGTCTCATTCAATCACTGGGACAGAACTGATGGGAACCATTTGTTTTTCCTGAGGAAAACTTGCCTGGTCCTCCTCATGGTAGCAGAAAAGAGTAACTGCTGAGTGACATCATTCCTCCCCAGCAGCTGGCTCCTTCCTGTCTCATGAGCATTGTGCATATGGCCTGGTTTCTCTTTCCCACGGGCTGTGAGACACACTGTAGGTCACTGGTTCACACCTTGGTCACTATGCTGCTTTCTAGCTTGACTGTTTCTCCTAAATTTTCATTCTTTTCTGCTCCTGAAATTTACTGTTTATTATACAGTGTTTTAAGCTCTTTCTGGAATTAAGTGTTCTGAGGATGAATAAAAACATCCAGAATTGTGCCCCAGTGAGGACAAACAAAGAAGACTCGGACCAGGTGTTATGCTGGCAATTGAGCACTAATGCTTTCAAGATCTTTGCAACGAGAGGCAGTAAACTCATATCAGCTGATGTCATCACCATGAAAACATTTAAAAAACCCTTTTAGGAATGTCCTCTTAAGTTCTCAGCACAGCGAACAAATGTTTCAATGGCTGTAAAATCTTCTGGATCATTTTTATTTTAAGGAAAAAAAACCCTCAATGTAGAGAACCAAAACCACACAGGGCTCGTCAAGCTAGGTTAGCACTTTTATTTCTTCTCAAATGTACAAAGTAGAGTGGCGAGAATTTTAAAAGACATGGTTAGTGAGCTGACACTGAAAGTGTTCCCCAAGGACCAGCTTAAAGAAGCCCTTATGAGGTTTGGCATTACATAGGCATGCCGGCAGGCATATGCTACAGTGAGGAAGTCCCTCATGTTAGGTGTATATGTTCCTGTGACCATCCACAAAAGCATCTCAGAATCTATCACCACTACAATTCAAAGTCAAAAATGTCAGTAAAGGCATGGTCACAGTGATTCAGTGACTGGTACATTACCTCAGGGTTCCACTTAGAATCACTGGCATTTCCCATCATGCATTGCTTTACCTTCAGATCTCAGGGGAGTTATGGGTTTGGCGGATCATCCTGGGATGCAGGACTTTCTACTCATCTGTTCATTGCTGGAAGTGATGCCATAGGATTGTCATGGGTCTAAATTCAGAAGCTACTTTGCCCCCTCATGAAGGACTGTTCTGGAAAGTCTGATCATGATCTAGTGTTTACTTGATCTCATCAGTTTTGTGTTTTGTGTTTTCCCTTCTATTGGTGCCATAGTGTAAGGAACATAATGGAATGTACTTGCCAGTGGGGCTGTTGCACATTGTCTAGCTGTTGGGGGCACGGGTGAGTCTGGGAGTGTGCTGCATGGGCTCTGTACCCAAATACTTCTGATGTTCTTGCTTTAAGAACTGAAAAGCACACTCAAAATAATTGGTACTGGCCAACAGTATCTACAGGAAGATCATCTTCTCAACAGATATGACTGCAGGGCAGCGAAGGAGGGAATGTGGCAGAAGTGACAGAATGACGGTGAATGCAATATGGCCAAGATCACCACACAAGATCATGAGGTTGACTTCCATATCTAGAGTGATGGATGAGAAGATAGTTAGGTAAATGTGGGACATCAGAAGAGCATTTTAAGAATAGTACAAAGTCTGAAAGAAGGGATGTGAACATTGGAAGTTTTACACAGAATCTTCCCATCAGGCAGATAGTGGAGCAGCATGCAGACTATCCCAACAAGATTGAATTGGAATGGCCAAGATAAGTACTCCATCACTGCTCAGGTTAGATTTAGCAATCTTAAAGGATCTTCTTGAACACCAATACAGTTTCCCAACACTGAAGGCAAGGTGCACAACAGTGTCCAGAGGGCAGCAGAACTTGCATCACTAAACTTAGAGGCCAAGGAGTAAGAGCAAGAAGATGACTGGGCAAGAGGAATCAGATTGGTGGGAGGAGCTTGAAGCCATTAGCCCTGTTTCTCTGGATTCTCCTTTGTTTCTGGGGCTTCCTGCAAAAGTTGGAAAGTTCTTATGGATACTACAAGCGGCTTAACTTTCTGGGCTCCCTGATGTAGAGCACACCTACATTCTTCTTTGTTGAGATTTCTCCTTGTAACTGTCTGAAATATTTAGGATAGGCAATTACTTTTTCTAATTTTCCATGAACAAATTCTCCCTGATGTAATACTGATGCCCCAGGCAGTATATTTTAGAGTAATTAACTAGCCCACCCTTTGCCCTTCTGCTTCAGAAATATCAACTGAAATGGGCCATAATTAAATAGGAATGGAAGCTTATTAACCCTCAGTAGCCTCTTCAGTGTTTAGTTTTGAGTTAATTGGTGGTCTCTATTACTAGCAATTTACTTTTGGAAAGTGTGTCAGTGACTCTTTCTTTATTCCAAAAGGATGGTGAATGACAGCAATGGTGGTGGTGATGTAGATAGTAGTGGTGTGTGTGTGTGTGTGCTGTGTGTGGGGGCAGTGGCACACACATGTGTGTGTTAGTGTCGTGTTAGCGTGTCATTTGTATATTTGTGTTGTATATGTGTTATATATGTGTATGTGTATTTATTGTATATGTATGTGTGTGTGTATGTGTAGTGTGCATGTATATATGGTGGTGGGTATATGTTTATGTGGTGTGTGCATGTGTGATGCATGTGTGTGTTGCATGTGAATGTGTGATTTATTTGTGTGCTGTACTTATATGTTGTGTGTGAGTGATATACATGTATGTAGTGTGTGTATGTATGTGTTGTGTGTTTGTATGGTGTGTTTTATGTGTGTGTCCTTCTGAGTGTTTGTGTATTTATAATGTATGTGTATGTGTGTCCTGTGTGTGTGTGGTGAGTATATGTGGTATATTTGTTTGTAGTTTGTGTGTAGTATACATGTGTGTATGTGTGGTGTGTATATGTGGGGTATGTGTTTATAGTATTTGTGTGTATGTGGTGAATGTGTGTGTCTGTGTGCCTGTGTGTGTGAGTGTGTGTGTATGTTTGTGATGTGTGTTTGTGTGGGAGTGTGGTGTGGCTGTGTTTGTATGGTGTGTGTGTATGTGTGTGAGTATGCATGTTTGTACGTGTGTGTGTGGTGTGATATGTGTTTGTGTGGTGTGTGTGTGTTTGTGTGTATAAGGGGGAAAAGAATAAGTGCAAAAAGCCAGTCATTTAACCTTTCTTATTTTTTTTTTTTTCTGTGAGATAGGGACAACTATAGAACTTACTTCTCAGGCCACTGTGAGTACTACATACAAGAGTTATAAGTGCTTAGATCAGTTCCAGGCACTTAACAAGTGCTCAATAGGAGTTTATTATTGTGTTACACTTGGAACAAAGAGACTTACATACATCTTTGAAATGAAATGTATTAAGATGGAATGATTATAATTTACAATGACTTATTTCACATTGTACAGAGAATTAGAAGAGTTTGAAAGTTACCAGCACACATACATGATAAATAGTAAGTTAAAAGCTAATTATTTTAATTGTAAATATCTGTTAAATTATCATGCTGTACCCCATAAAGATGGATAATTACTGTATGTCAGTGAAATGTTCTTGGAACATTGAGTTTGGGGAGAAAGAGGAAGTATAATTTAGCTATTCCATCAGAGCAGTTGGAACAGGAAAGCTCATATTGAATGCACTGGCAGGTGTGGGCATTTAGCCATGAAAGATTCACAAGACTTCATTAAGCCAGGTAGAGAGGCTCATTTGTTTTGCTTTCCAGCTCTGATCTACAAGGAATTGATTTGAATTGGAACAGAGCTTAGTCTCCATGAGATCCTGTCCATGTGACTTCCTGCTGTTCCTAGTAAAATGTTCTGATTACTGGGCAGCCCCATTCTCAAATGGTCTGAATTATAGTTACCATTTTCTCAAAGAACCCCATTTTTTTCTGACCAGCAGGACTGTGGAAGGGAAACACTTGAATGAAGTTACACTAGTCTAAGGTTTCCTAGGACAGTGTTGGTTCCACAAGAGGAAGACTTTGGGAAGTTGGTAGACCCTGTTGTTGTTACAATGGAGAGGATGCCATTGATGTACAATAGAGAAATTAATGTTATGACTGAACATTCAGTAATGACCAGGGCAAGCCTTACAAGAAAGAACTTTTAATCAAAGCATCAGTGAGGCACTGTTAAGAAACTGTGACCCAAAGACTCCATCAGCAGCAGCTGGTATTCCAGAAATGTAATCCAGAGGGTGAGTGATACCTTGGGACCAGGCCTTTCACACACAGAGAGGTCACTGTGTGTGGGGGAAGCAAGGGACTGAACTGCTTGAGGACATGATCTAGCCAATCAGAAAGCCAGCCAGTTCTGTTCAATTTGGGTTTGTTTATTGGGAGAAGTGCACTTTCTGGTTTTACTTGAATTATATCAAGTTATACTTTTTGTTGCTTGTTACCAAACAGCTCCAATGTCTGTGTCCGTTAGCTCTCACCTTGGTCACCTCCATCTCTCAAAGCTTTAACTTCATACTGGAACCAGGAGGAGTAATACTAGAATTTTGTTTTTCTATCAAAAGTCCTAGGCAGCCAAGGACCAATATCCTGTAATCTCCCTACTTTGTAATATTTTTAAGAAAAGGAATTAAAATCTTTTAATTTTTCTCACGGGAAAGCTTGAGTGTATGCAAAGGCTTTGCTGCATTCCTAGAACTTAGGGGCCAGGAGAGGTGGGCCCCTCCCCATTTCCTTTGTGCAATGTCTATATTAGCCAATCAGGACTAGACTGTGAAGTTGATCATCAACCAATGAGGAATATCTACCACCCCTCACCCCATCCCTGCCCCACTTGGGCCATGTGTGTTTCTTGCTAACCTGGTTTGGCTGAAGCACACTTTATTTTTTTTTTTCAAACTAAAATTCCTTTCTGGGTTACTTTCTATCTATTCGTGTGTTGCAACACCAAGAACATTCTATTTTCATGCTACCATGTCTGCAGATCCTGAGATGTTTAGCTCGCCCTCTGACCGTAGTGTGTACAACATCACAGACATGGGACCACCACATCTCTTCTTCCTTTTTGCTCTCACACAGTTGGGTTGTGATGAATTTTGAGATATATGTTGGAGAAATATTCCTCTGCTGCTTACTGATAGGTATGCTTGGAATTTGAGACTTTGAATAGATATCCTGAGAGTCAGAGGAAGGAAGGAAGACATGTGTGATCAGAAACTGAGACTGAAGGATAGAAATGATGAAAATGTATTTGAGATAATAAAAATGTCAATATTTACAAAACTTAAATCTAAACGTGCTTTTTAAAAATTCTGAGCAATACGATGAGAGAATTGAGCAACTCTCCTGGGTATTAGGTGCTTTCAGGGAGTTCAGCATGCTGATAGCAACATCCATTTTCTATATCATAGACAGTTATTGATGCACATTTGACAGGCAGAGTTCTTTTCATCTTCTTTATTACTCTTTTTCTTTCTGCAACACAGTTTCTTACCAAATGATTCTTTATGAATCCTATGAAGAAGCAAGATGGGACCAGTCTGGTGGCTTCCCTGAGGAGATGCCTGAAGCTTTTAACTGGAATGAATGATGAACGCCCCATTTCGTCCTGCCTCCCCCAGATAGCAAAGAAGAGTGATGTGATTTTTGGTTTGTTGTTTGTTTGTCTGCTGTGGTTCTGACATTCTAACAAGCTGTGTATTCTGGCATGAGAGGCCATAAGCACACACAAATCATTATTTCCATAGTAATTTTTTTGTGATGAATTTAAATGTCTAATGCCTCCAGACTGGCTAGATATATTTAATATAAGTTGTGAAGAAATGTGTTTCAAAATCTGGATTTTCCAATTAAAAATAAATAATGTCCTCTTCATTCTGAATTTGGAATCAAATTCCACCTGAAAGGCAATGCTGTGCATCACTCTTGTTTTGAAACTATTTTCACTTGGGAGATTTTAAATTGCATTTCAGTAACCTAAATTGTGACTTGCAACATGCATGCGGTAGTTTGATGCAGTGCAGTAATTTCCTGAGTGTTTTGAAATGTCACCACAGATTTGTGTTTTAAATGATTCTTTACTAAACTGATTCATTAAATAATAATTAGTTCCATCTGGCTATTCAAACCATTTGCTATACACTTTCTATTTAAATGGGAATCTAAATTAAACCAATGATCCAAATTTATCATCATGATACATAAAATGCTCAAATATTGCTTTAGTTATAATGGCAGCACATGGAGAAATCAGATCAGTTATTGAAGCAGCAAAGGCTGTTTACTGTCATAGATGACATGATTGTGGCTGTCTCTCAAGTTTGGTATGAGTGACAGGGTCTACTAGAACAGGATGTCTTTTTGACTCCCTGGTTTTGTATCCACCAATGACAGCCAAGGGAACCCTGCAATGAGATAGCCTGAGGTAGTGCAGGCATTTCTTAAATCCTTTTCAGAATATATGTGAAGCTTCTAGAGAGCTCTGTTCTATACTGAGTTAGTGATCTAGAAGTGTCAGAAATAAATTGCAAGCCTGAATATCACGGGCATGCTCAAAGAGTGGAAAAGAAACATAGTAGGTTACAAAGGCACACATCTATAGTCTCAGCACCCACAGAGCTTAAGTAAGAACTCGAGGCAGACCTGGGCTACACAGGGAGACCTTTCTTGGAAGACAAAAGAGAAGACAAAGATGGTGAAGAAGCCATCACCACATTTGAAGTCTGTGGTTCTCGCTCCAGCCTAGATACGAAGTCACTTGGAATCCCAGTGATCAACATTGAGCTTTCCACCTCTGATCACAAGGCCACTGCACTGAGTGACCTCACTGATCGGTCTTTCCCTTCACAGAAGAGGTTTCCTTTCTGAGAGGATGTTCTTGAAACACCTTTTCTTTCTTTCATTTTTTTCAAGAACAGCATTCTGTTGGTGATCACCAGTCCCAGACTACGTTTGTCTACTTCACTGTATTACAGAACACCACAAAGAAACACTTGGCCTAGATTCTTTGAAGAACTGGGTAAATCTCCTTGTAAGGCTCTTCATTCATAAAGTGCTCCAAAGCCCCTTAGCAATGCTAATTCACATAGTTCAGTAAAGATCTATGAATATATTTTAAACCATTTTCTTGTTTTTTTAGACACAGAAGATCTCGTTTCAATTTTCCTACAAAGCCCATCTGCCTCAGAACAGCCCAGTGATTAAAATGTAGACTTCACACAGTGGCTGGGTCAGATGTTTAAAAATATTTTTTAGTGATCAAAGATGACCAAAAAAAGGAGTGCAATGTTTTGATTTGTTGAACATTTTTGGGGGTATAGTCTTATAAAATCATTATTGAGTATTCTAAGACTTGATGTATATTGATAGGGAAACCTGGGAAAACACGTATAATGGAAACAGGAAATGATGTCACTGAGTTTCCAGCAGAGATTTATTATCTTCTCCCAAAGAATGAAATCTGAGAAGATAAAATTTCATAGACAACAGGTACTGATGTGAACTTTTGCCATTCTTAAACACAATGCCCACAGTTGAGCTGACATGAATTCTAATTGTGTGACTAAGTGTGAAGAGAAGGCATTACTGTTCCCAATTGTATAGGTTGATTATATAGGTTGATCAAAGTGACCTGAGAAATTCTAATAGCTTAAGAGGTGGTGTGTGCTGGCTTGTGTTCTGCATAGATTCAGGCTTTCTCCTAGGCTAGCTACTTCCATCGGCTTAACTTTACTCTACTTTGCCTTTCACAGTGTGAAGACTGGCATATGATCATTGCTTCTTTCTGTAGGGACTACTGCTATGACTTCCCACTGAATATGTGACAATAGTTACCTTCTGAGCATACTGCTGCAATAATGACCACCTCGGAAAGCCTCTGTTGCCCATGTAGTTCTCATATTGCCTGGTGTGGCTCTACTATTCCCTGTGCCTTAACATGTCTGTATGCTTGCCATCCTAGACTTCTTACCTGACTGGAGTTGCTTGTGGTCTGGTCATTTTTTGTTCAGATCATCAGCTTTACATAAACCTTGCAGTGTGAGCTCTAGAAAAGAAGTATCAGAAATGGATGTTTGTCATAAAAATGTGGGCAAAAATAAAATGTTATTTCAGGTTCTTGAGAAGATCTCAAACTTCACTTGCAATATGCTTTTCAAGATTCAAGAAGGAGTGCTTTGCAGCTGTGCTTGGCAAAGAGTTCTGCTTAAACATCACTGGACATGTTTTGTTTTTTGCTGTTGTTGTTTTGTCTTTCACACCTGAGTCTGCATGGACTGTCACTGGCATCAGAATTACCTAGGCAAATTTGCCTGAAGGAGAGGCCTGTGATTTAAGAGATAATAAGAATGCTATAGTGCCAGCCCTGATCTCTGGCTAAATAAATTCACATGCTTTTGCACTGTTTGGCTCCTCAGGATGTTTTATGACTAGGGCTATTCTCTTCTCAAAAACACCTCTTCCTTGTTTTTTTGACTTTGTATAGGAAGTTTTGAAACTTCATGTTCTTAGTTCTGCAGGTTGAATTATTGTCTCCAGTTTTTGTTTTAAGAAAGCATGCTTTGCATTTTACATTTTAAACAACAACAACAAAAAATGCTGTTGTAATAGAAACCTCAGAAGATGAAATCCATCAGAATATTTTTGGTAGGATACAATTAAAATATTTTATCAAGGCATCACATACTTACTTGAAAATTCAGAATTTAGATTTAATATTTATCAAAAAGTTTCATTTGCTTGTGTTTATGTTTTCACTAAGAAATTTCATCCTCAGATAAGTTCTCACATATATGCAATGTTTACTGGCCACTCTTACTTTCTCCTTCCCTGTGACTCCTGTCTGACCACTTATCCACAAAGATCTCTCTGACTTCATGTCTCTTCAGTTTGTTTTGTTACCCATGGAGACTGGCCAGAGTGATTCATGTGATGATGAGTTAGATTCTCTGTTGGGGCCTGTTGCTATCAGCACTGGGGGCACAACTGAAGACAATGGTTCCCCATTTCCCAGAATCTGTCAGTAGTCAATAGTTCAGAGGTAAATAAGGGTTCACTTTTCTTTCTTGATTGATTGTGGATAGAGCTGGCTTTGTGTGGGCCCGATGCTGGTAACTATAGTTGCTGTAGGCCGGGAAATGCAATTGTTGTATTGAATCTAGAGAATGGTTGTTTTTACCATTTCTCAACAACTTTGTAGTTCTACCATTTGATTTAGCTGATGAAAAGCTATCACATAGCACAGGGCGAGCCTTTGAATGTCTCTGTGCCTTTGGGCAGTCTCTTTCATAGCTCTGATAACTCTGTGTGAAGAATGTTAGCTCACAGGCCTGTGGTTCTAGAAAATTAGATGTAGAGCCAATAGCAGAGCCCTCCCAGTCAACCCGTGAATTTAATAGAAGTTATTATAAACTAAATGGTTTCTATTACAACTAATTGGTGTAACATTACCTGTAACATACCACAAGCTGACTATTAAGACATTTTTGTGAGTTTTTAAGTGGTGCAGATTCAACCAGTATGCAGGGTTCAGTTCAACCTAGCCTCTGGTAATAAGAAATCTTATAAGAAATTTTCTTTCCGAAAGACAGCCAGTGTGAGGAACATTTGCTTTTGTAAAGTGAGTAGCAATTGCTTCCTCCATGTTGGCCTGCTAAGTTCATTTGAATGAAGTCATGAAGAAATCACCAGAGATATGGGCAAGGACTTTGCTCACGGCATGTACTTTCTGTTGTTCAGTATTGGCTGAATATTTAGTATTTAACTGAAAAGGACTATTGATTTCCTATTTAAGGATAGAAGTCCCTGGCTTTTGATTACCACAACATAAAAATTCTACATGTCTATTGTCAAAATAGGAAGGAGAAGAAATGCTTTCAGTTTTAATGGAGTCTAAGATGTTAGAGGATGTAGAGACAGCTCTCTTGCTAAAGTGCTTACTACATAAGCATGAGGAGCTTAGTTCAGAAGTCCAGGCCCATGTAAAAAGCAGAACATGGCAGTGTGTTCTGATAATCTTCACACGGAGGAGGCAGAGACAGGAGGATAACTGGTGCTTGCAGGACTGTTAGTTTTGTTGAACCAGTGAGCTCCAGAATCACTAAGGGAAATTGTATCAGATATTAAGGTAGAAAGTGACTGAGGAAGATACACACATCAATTTTGGTTTGTACATGGAGGCGCAAACAAGTGCATGCACATCTAAACACACACATATACATACAACTAAAATATACACATACTTATATACATTAAATGATCATTCCTGAAAACATATATATACAGAAACATTATACAGACTGAGCAGGCTATGTCCATGCCCATGTCTATGTATTATATAATATATAATTCCTGAAGTCATAAATACAACATAGTATAATTGATGCAATATACTGTATATATAATATACATATATGTACAGCAATATTCAATATTTAACATAACAATTAATGAAAAAAAGAGGTCAGGACTTAGAAAGAAAGCAATGAAGGTATATGGGAAGATTTGAAGAAAGGGAAAGGGAAAATATATAATTATGTTGTAATTTTTAAAATAAAATAAATAAAAACAAATAAATTATGTGTTTGTTTAGTTACTCTAACATCCAGTAGTGAAGTCTTCTTCACACAGCATCTCGATATCTAGTTTTACAGCTCTCTTTGGTCTGCCTATTTTGTGTGTTAGCTCATCTCCCAGTAGCTTCCCATGTCTGTAAGATGTTCACTTGGGAGACATCAGAGTGTACTCTTCTGTGTTTGTATCGGGAAGGGGAAGTGTGCAGCTTCCTCACAGCTTTTTGATTATAAAAATAATCCTGATTCTCTATTGGAATGAATTATCCCAATTCAATCTCCTGAGTCAGTGGATTTTCTTAATTGGCTTGGACCAACTAAGGTTCATCCTGCCCTGCCTTGTGTTACTGCTATACATTGGGGAAGGTGCAGAACAAATACTGGAAAGAAGCTTTACTATCTTGTATGGAAGAAATTATTTATACTTAATTAATATTAGTGTCTACAATATCCAAATATTTGTGCTCTAAAAAAAAAATTCATTGGTCCCAGAACAAATTATAGAATCTTAATCCACTGGCAAATTTAACCCCTTCTCCCTTGTCTTCTCTAAGCCATCCAGCCTACCAGTATACCCTTATATCCTAGGACTCTGTCCTGTGATCTAAAAATCTCAACCTTAAAACATAACCAACTATCTAATTCCAGATACTCAGAAAACATCTCAAAAATACTAGTAATATGAAAATCAGGATAGTAAGTTTTATCCCCACAGTCACCACACACATGTTCTCAAAGAAAATAACTCAGGCAGAGAAGTCAAAACAACAGTTATAAACATGTTTAAAGAATTCAGATAGGACATGAATTAACATCCAAATGTACTTAAGACATGATTGAAGTCCAAGTAAATTCAAATAAATGGCTCAATGAACTAAGATGGCAGTTGGGGATATGAAATTGAATGTAATAAAGAGATTGACAAACCAATGTGAACTAAAATGAAGGTGGGAATGAGCAATTCAGGAAGTCTAAGAAACTCTCTGGCAAGCTTTCCCAGCATAAGAAATCACATCAGTAACTCTAGGTTTGAAGACAGAGTGGAAGAAATAGATCAACCAGAGTAAAGTGACAGATTTACAAAAGTGCACATGAGAATTTACAAAAACTTTGAGATACCAAGTAAAGACCAAATCCACAACTTATGGGCACAGAGGAGAAGAATTCTAAGTCAAAGGCACAGAAAATATCTTCAATAAAGTAATAGAAGAGACTTTATTAAACTTAAGGGAAGAAGTATCCGTCTGGGTACAAGAAGTCCATAGGAAAAAAATGGACGGGATCAGAAAGGAAATCCACCATGTCATGTTACCATTAACAAACTACACAAAACAAAGGAAGGCTATTAAATACTACAGAACTGAAGGTGTGCATATCAGCAAGACTCTCGAAATAACTGATGATTTCTCACTGGGAATTTTAAAATTAGAAAAGTTTGAAGCAATACAATTCCAGTTCTCAACCATAGACAGCAATCTTGAACAGCACAAAAACAGGCCCAAAATATTCACAACCCCAATTCCAGAGCGTACATAGACAAAATTTCATACTGACGTCAATGATAAGCATACTTAAGAAGCTGCAGAGGATTACATAAATAATGCTAGGATAGCTGTTTTGCAAATAATAACCAAGAAAACAAGTGCCACAAAAATCAATAAAACAACTCTTGTATTAATAGCCTTAATTTCCTCCACCCAAAAGATACAGGGTAGTCAAATGGATTGAAAAATGAGATCTATGTTTTTGTTGTCCAAAAGAGTTTCAAAGACAAAACCCACCTCAAAATGAAAGAATGGAAAAAAGCTTTTCTAGGAAATGAGATCAGAAGAGGAGCAGGCTTCACTATTCTAATGTCTGACAAAACAGCCTTCAACCCAAAACTGACCAGAAGTCTTAAAGAAGCCCACTTTGAATGGTTCACAGAGATGTCACTGATGCTGCTACATGTTGCCGCTCTCTTCACAATAGCTAGATAACAAAAGAAGCCTAGATTCTCATCAACTCATAAATAGATGATAAAAAATAAAATATTACATACATAAATATTATATATTCTATTTATATATTTATATATATTTATACTGATTTCATATTTATATAATAATTTATTATTATATAATAAATAAAAATAAATTTTATATTTATATAATACTGAGTGAGATATCCAGGCCTGGCAAAACAAATGTTGCATGTTCTCTCATATGTGGAGCATACCTTAAAATCTTTGTATTTGCCTGTTTAATTTAAAATATCTATAGGTGCCAGGAAACTCTAAAGTAGCTGTTGGGGTAGGTGGTACCCTAAGGGAGAAGGGATGTTAGAACATGGGTGGTATTGAAGCGGAAGGGAGTTACTGGTGGTAAAAAGGTTAGTGCATGGTTTGAAATAGGAAGTTGGGGAAGAAGGTGGTATGGAAGAGTAGGGTTAACAGAAAATGAATTGTGCACAAAAGCTTTAATAAAACTGATTGTTTTGTGAGCCAACTGAAGACAAGTATGCTAAAACAAATGAAAAAGAGTTAGAAGAACAATCCCCTTAATGTCTGGATAATGTTGCTCCTAATGCTGTGGTTATTAGTAAAAGTCCTCATTATATTTAGGTTATTAATAGAAGTGCCATGGACTTCAAAAGTGGTTCAGTGGGTGACAGTGCTTGCTGCCAAGCCTAAGGAACTGAGTTCAATCCCCTGGACCCATGTGGTGAAAGGAGAGAGCTGACTACTGAAAGTTGTCTTCTTACTTCCACATGTGTGCTGTGTCACCTGCATGCCCCTACCCCAGGAAGGAAATGTTAAAAGAATGCCAGTGCCAGATGTGAATTCCTTCTTATGAATTTACGAAGGTCCTAAGGAAGGTCCCCAGAGTGGCCTTCCACCAATGCAGCTTCAAATTTACATAATCTGATTGCTGAAGACACTGCACACCTCTATCATAAGGTACAGAGAGATCATATTTGAGCTGAGCTGGAAACTTCCGCCCTCTGACTAGCATTCCTAGTGTCAGGAGGTGCGATGCAGGCTACTAGGGAGAAAAGGCCTCTGTGGTCTGATCCAGCTGTGAATGCTACACACATTGACCTTTGCAGGCAAGATGTGTCCACTGGAGCAGTAGTGTCCCAACAGTTAGGAAAGTTGTAGCTACTGTCTAATTGGTTTGGAAGCCCAGTCCACATGAGGGAATCCATGCATGGTACTAAAACCTGGACCAAAAATCTATGGCTCAGGGTGTCTTAAGCCCTGTGTATGAACATGCTACTGTTGTTTAGCTCAATTGAAATGGGGGCAAATTTCTTATAAATTTTATGTTTATATCCATAGCCAACCATTACTCTCAACCTTAGCCAGTGAGGATTCTCTTTGTAATGAATTCTTTAAATGCTGGAAATCATAGATGGTCAAGGGGCTTGTTGGGGTCTGGGGTTGCACAAATAATGAGGATTGGACCCCCAAAGTCAGAAATAAACCAGAAGCAACTTCATTCACCAAAGGAGGCACTTCTAGCTGGCTAAGGATGCTAAGAATGCAACGCGACTTGTCACAGAAACTGTGGCTCTTAAGGGAGGGAAGAGGCTCCTTTCAAATTATAAGACCACAAACAGATATTCAGTGGATGGCTAGGAAGGAATTCATGAATTGAGAGTTAGTCCTTGAGTAATGATCTGTCCCAGGATGTGGCTGCACAGGCTCAAGGCTATTCTAACAAGTCGGTGGTATTCTTTCAACTTTTATGGGGCTGATGCAGGCCAGGTAGTTTTTCCTGTAACTAAAGATAATGCAGGGCAAAAGGCATGTAGTAAAATGGGGGCAGCAGACCAATGGTTGAGGTTACTCTGGGCTCTTCAGTGCTGAGGAAAAGTGATGGCTGTGTGCTCAGGCCTGAACAGGACATTTATATTACCCACCATTCTATGGCTCAAGAGAAGAGGAGATGGAAAACTGTAAGTGCCAGAACATGAAGAGAAGAGCTATGACAGATTGTCTTCTGGACTTAGCACAGTCAATGCAACCATGACCACAGGAACTCAACAGCCTGTACTGGACCAACATGAGACTGGACATGACTCAACAGTCAGTCATGGAGCCTCCTCTCCTCTCTCTGCTGAGCTATTGGCTACTGATGGATCTGGGGCCGGTGGTCATTGTCTTTACATGGATGCCCACTGTGAGTCCACCAGGCTTCATTGGATAGCCCCTAACTCATGGTCACACAGATATCTCTAGTTGATCTAAGTGGATCATAAAACAACACTAAGTCCATGAATATGAAATAGAGACCTAGGAGAGTGGTTTGGCAAGGGTAGGCAAGAGATAAGAGAGTTGAAAAGTGAGAATAGTTAAAATGTATTATATTTGCATACAAAATTGTCAAAGGACAGGTTTAATAAAAGCTCAAAGAAAGAAAACAAAATTATTTTTCAGATAAAATAATTTATTTTTATGGTTTATTGACACAAGGCTTCGCAGAGTCCCAGTCCAGCCAGTTTTCTATGTGATGTCCAGCCTTGTCACGGATATACTCTAGCCTTGGCAATGCTGGCCTGATAAACCTTTGCTGACTGGCTTCAGAGAGTGCCAGCTAGAAACTGTCCTTACTTGCCTTTAGAGAGTTTGTCTCATGACAAATAAACCACAGAATTTTAAAAAAATGAAATAAGAGTTTATTGAAAAGGCAGCTATAATTTTCAAAGAGATTTGTTTGTTTAACAAACACTTATACATTCTTGCTATTTGCCAGACACACTCCTAGGAACTTGGCAAATATTAACTCTAATGTTTCTGTTTCAGTAGCTGCCTTAGGTTAGGTGTAAATTATTAAGTTTCCAGGTCTAAGAGGATCTGAACTAAAAGATAAACCAGATCTTCAGAGTAAATATGGCACCCTGGAATTCACTGATAAGGATTTTGTGCCTCTGGATTCTTGTCATTATTTTTTAAAAAGTGTGACTAAGTTTGATCAATGTCTAAGTCCCTCTGAGTGTATGTAAGAGTGTTCTATGTCATATCATATCTCAGATGTCTAGGTGTGCCCCATGTCGGTGAGGTAACCACCCATTGAGCAACAACATATGCAGAGATAAGTAGGAATTCTGGGGATATTTAACTCTTTGATTACTAAAATTCCTTCTGGATGTATAAAATTTATATATACTGGCACAGACACATATATAACTATAACTATAACTATCTATAACAACTATAACTATAACAACTATAACTAGAACTATAATGAGAACTATAAAACTATAACTATAAGTAGCTAACTATACACACACACACACACAGACATATACATATACATATACATATACATATACATATACATATACATATACATATACATATACATATACATACATATATATATGTTTTTTTTTAACTGAGCTTTTACTTTTTACCTCTAGTTTTGGTAATTTGGTCCTGAAAGATTTGATGAATCAGATTCCTTGAGCCAGGTGAAGTGGTGCATGCCAGGCATTTTAGAACTCAGGAGGCAGAGGCAGAACAATATTGCAACTTTGAGGTTGTTCTGGGCTACACACAAAGACCCTGGCTTGATAAAATAAGATAAAAAATAAAATAAAATAAGATTAAAACATTGTTGTTTACCCAGCACAGCACTGAAACATGTTTTATTCATGTATTCACATCATTGTGGGAATCTTTCTGGAAGAAGCACTCCGATAGACACCAGTGGAGTGGAAGAGAGATGTCATAGGTAGAACAAAGCCAGGATAGTTTCGAAAGACTTTGATCCAAGATCCAGTTTGGATTCTTATTTTATGCTCTAGGACCACAAGGTAGGTGGGCAAGCATGCAATATTTTTAAAGAAGTGTCCATAGCAGATAGTAGGTCAAAAGCTGCAACCTATTATATCAGCTCTACCTCCAGGTCATTCTGTTCCATGTACAAGTGAAGTCATGCCTAGCAAACAGACAGTACAGGCAGTGCTTTAAGTAAATCATTAAATTAGTCAATAAATTAATCTCTAATTAATTAATTAATTTAATTAATTAGATAATTTAATTAGATAAATTAATTAAATAAATTAGTCTCTAATAATTAGTCTTTTCTATCTTATTCTACTTCAAAATATAATAATACAATAAATACATTGCTGAAGTTGAACTTATCAATTCCCAATGCATATATCTATCCATGTGATTCTTCTCCATTGCCCACTTTCTTTGCCTCCTTGGCTAGCATGGCCTTCCCCTGAGACTCTCCTTTTCATCATTAGAAATCTCTTTCTTTAATATTTGTATATAGGGAACTTATTTTATTTTTTGCTCTGGTATTAAAAATGTGTAAAGGGGTTGTACACTGCTAAAGTAGAGTTAGTCCCAATTGAAGTCTGTCCTAGCCTTGTCCGCACTGGCTCATAACTGCAATCAGCACCTCCAACACTCCCATCATAACAACTAAGCCTTAAGCACCCCAGCTGAGTTCTACACTCAGAGTTGAGATATTTGCTTGTATTTTAACTCTCTTCTTCAAGGCTACTTTCCTGAGCTACACCTATTTAATTCTGCATACATTAAAGACATGGAGTATGATGATTTCATGTACACATAAAGCCATTACTGCTATTACATTAAGTCTGTCCCTTGACATAGTTACCTTTCTATTTTTGCTGTGGTAAAAGCATCCTAACAATTCTCTTAGCATATTTTTAGTGCACAGCACAGCACAGCACTGTTAACTATAACCACTGCACTGCACACCCAATTTCTATATTTATTTATTCTAAGTACAACTTTTACATCTTTCTGTTCCCTCTGCTCTGTACCTAGAATTCCCTGCTCTACTGTCTAGCTCAGCCGCCATGTTCTGTGGCCAGAGGCCACATGCCCACCTCAGCTAGAATTGGCCAGCCAGAAACACCAGCCCTGCCACCCATGAGATGCCAGCGTGGGAGATGGCTCTGCCAAACTTCCGCAAGGCTGGACATTTCCCAGACCATCCCGCCAACTACGTGCGCTCAGTACAAATGAGACTCTAATGCTTAGATTATCCAAAGGCTTATATATTTGGTAATGATCAATAACAAGATGCCTACTCAATCAGAGGTGTAACCCAATACCCAACCTAGATATACCAACTACCTTTGACTGTGGGAGATACGTGAACATCTGCCTCCATGTTCCCCTCTCTCTCGTCTCTCTCCTTCCTGCCTCCTCCTCTTCCTTCTCCTCTTCCTCTACTTACTCCTCCCACTTTAGCTCCTCCTACAACTGTCTGCTTCTATATATCCAATTTAAAACTATTTTTCAACATTCTACATATAACTAATATAGTGCCATTTTTTTTTCTCATTGGCATATCCTGGTAAGCAAAACTACATGGAAGTTTATCTACCTCAGTCCAATTGCAGTATCTCCTTTTAAAAAGTGTGTGTGTGTGTGTAACATTTTCTTACCCACATTCCATTGATGAACACTCATGGTGACCTAGTTTCTCATCTGTTCTAAACAATGCCTTGTTAAGCATGGAAGTGCAAATGTCTCTACAAAGTGCTGATTTCATTCCCATTGAGTACCATCTTAGCAAATGGATCTCTCTATCATGTGATACTTCCTGTTTAACTTTATGAGGAATTTCCATAATTGTTGTTGTGATGGTTTGAGTAAGTATGGGCCCCATAGACTCCAGTGTGTGAATAATTGGCTCATAAGGAGTGGCACTATTCGGAGGTGTGACCTTGTTGAAGTAGGTGTGGCTTTGGTGGGGAAAGTGTGTCACTGTGGGGTTTGATTTGAGGTTTCACACACTTAAACTCTTCCCAGTGTGGAAGACAGTCTGGTGCTTCCTGTGAATCAAGATGTAGAAATCATGGCTCCTTCTCCAGAACCATATATTTGCACACTGCCATGCCTCCCAAGATGATGATAATGGACTCAGTGAATCTCTGAACCTCTAAAGTTGTAAGCCTAGTTATGGTATCTCTTCACAACAATGAAATCCTATCTAAAGTCTTAGTTACTTTTCTATAATTGTGATGAGAGATCATGACCAAGTAAACTTATACAATAAAGAGTTTATTGAGAGCTTACAGTTTCAGAGGGGGTGAGTCCAGGACTATAGTGATGGGAAGCATGGTAGCAGGAAGACAGGCATGGGCCAGGATCAGTAACTGAAAACATACATCTTGAGACACAATGACCAGGTAGAGAGAGCTAACCAGGAATGAAGTAGATTTTTGAAACCTCAAAGGCCATCCCCAAGTGACACACCTCCTCCAACAAGACCACACCCCTGGTCATTCCTAAACAATCTCACCTTTTGGAAACCAATTATTCAAATATATGAGCCTATGGGGACTACACCAGCTTACATTTCCACCATCTCTGCACATGAATTCCTTTTCTTCATACCCTTGATAATCCTTCTTGTCACTTTTATTTTATTTACATTGATAATTTGAGACAGGGTCTCACATAGTCCAAATTGGCATCAAACTAGCTTTGTAACCCCTGCTGGCCTTGAACTTTGTAACCTCTGAGCCCTCTGCTTCTACCCCTCAATACTGGGATTATAGGCCTATGCCACCACACCTGGCATTGCCTACCTTTCATCTTAACAGGCTGAGTTCATGTCTCACTAAGATTTTAAATTGCATTTTTCATGAGCTTGGTGACATTGAATAACCTTCCAAGTATGAATGGCCAATATTTACAAAAATGTCTATTCAGGTTCTTTGCTAATTTTAAAAGAACAGCACAATTGTTTCTTTGACATTGAGTCATGTGTTTCTTTCGTAATTTGAATTTTAATCCTTATCAGACATATGACATGCAAACATTTCCCCCTAAATCATAACTGCCTTTTAATTTTGGTGAGTCCTTCCTTTGTTGTATAGAAGCTTTTGAGTTCGACATAGCCTTAGCTTCAAATTGAATTATTTTATAAAGCTCAAATGCCTCATATATGGAAGATACTAGATTCATGTAAATCTTAGTGCTGGTACTCAGTGATGCAGGGTTTTTCAGAATACAATATGAAGCAACTCTTGGTCTTCAGTCACAGATGAAAACCTGGGAAACTGTCCAGATACAGACTCATCTGCCCTGGTTGGAACAAACAGCTCAGGGGAGAGAGCTAAAAGCCAAGTTCTATGCCACTAATTGAGGCAAAGTACTCAATTTTGGCCTCAGGTCACTAATGAGGCCTTTGAAACTCAGGTCCCATGTTCTTCTGGGTCCTCAGGTGTCTGTCTTGCAACTTTTTTACTTTAGAGGATTGATATTAGAATCAGAAGGCATCCCCTGGAAAAATTGAGCTATGCAAGACAGCTCTCTGGGAACAACAGTTGAAACATGTTTTGCGAATAGTGAACTGATTAGCTGTTAAGACTGCCTGTGACAGACAGACCTGATCATGTTTTTGGGAGGGTTGTGGAAGGACTTCAACTTTGGGCTAGAAGAGCCATTGAGTGCTGAGACCTCAGTGAGCCACTCTGTTGGAGCTTAGAAGAAGATGGTGAAGGCCTGTCTTGGAACGATTCAGAGAGAAGCAAAGACTCTACAAGGTTAGTTATGTGAAGAATCTGAGGTCAATTGATATTAACAAGAGATCAGAATCACTAACATAAAACCTTTCTTTTTACTGGGACAATTGATGCTGGGGAGCTGGGGTTGAGAAATTAGTGGTTAAGAAATGAGCAGCATCACTGGGGTAAAATCTTCTGAGAAGTGTTTCCTGACAGCACACACAATCTGTGTTCCAGAGATAGATAAGGTTGTACCTCACACTGGCAGTCAAACTTTATATAAGTCATCCAGGAGGTACTAGTTTTGAAAATATGAAGAACAGTTGAGGCTTAGCACTGTGAGAGGCCAGGGGAGGCAGTTGGTAAAGGTGCAGCCTCAGTAGCAGTTGAAAGCCCAGGATTGAAGGGGCCATGCTGAAAAGTTGAGGCTTGTCACCACGAAAAGAGCCTATAAGAGACTATTGATGAAAGTGCATCCCAGTTCCAGCAGAGTACCTCAGCATTTTGGAGATGCCAGTACCATAGCATAACCACCAAGAATAGCGAGAGCAATGGAGTGGAGTCATACTGAGCATAGAAGATAAGCTATCTTGTTGCAGAGGGTAGGGCTGGAGAAGTGAGCCAAGCCCTTTGGAGGATCCCAGAAGATCATGAATGGATCACAGATATTAGTCATTTTCACAGTTGGGAATTTGGTTTTGTTTCGATCTGGTTATGATTATACCCTGGATTTTCCCCCTTGAAGTAAAAAAGTGTTTAACACAATCTTGAGTTTTATAGAAACCCACAGTTAAGAGATACTGAACTTTCAAAAGAGAGATTTTGGATTTTTAGAGACTGGAAATTTTTAAAAGACTGAACTTTATGTTTGTGTTTGTTTGTTTGTTTTATTTTTTCAAGACAGAATTTCACTCTGTAGGCTGTCTTGGAACACCAGACTGTCCTCAAACTCAGAGATCCACCTGCCTCTGCCTCACAAGTGCTGGGATTAATGGTGTGCATCACCACTATCCAGCTTAGGACTGAACTTTTAATGTGTTTGAATTTGTGAAAAATGTGGGACTTTTAGAGCTATTTATTGTGGTGGTTTGTGTAGGGTTGGCCCAGGGAGTGGCACTATTAGGAGGTGTGGCTCTTTTGCAGTAGGTGTGTTACTGTGAACATGTCTTTAAGACCCTTTTCCTAGCTCACTTGAAGCCAGTCTTCTTCTAGCAGCCTGCAGATGAAGATGTAGAGTTTTCAGCTCCTCCTGGACCACATCTGCCTGTATGCTGCCATACTCCTGCCTTGATGATAGTAGTCTGAACTTCTGAACTTGTAATCTAGCTCCAATTAAATGTTTTCCTTATAAGAGTTGTCTTGGTCATGGTGTCTATTCATAGCAGTAAACCCTAAGACATTTATGTTTTTAATGTGAAAACATGAAGATGTATAAGAAAGGAAAGGTTGTTGCTTAACAATCATGTGTTTGTGTGGCCACTTGACAAGGGGTCAGTTGTACTGAATAGTTTTATGTCAACTTGACCCAAACTAACACCATTTGAGAGGAGGGAGCCCCCATTAAGAAAATTACACTGTTAAAATCAGGCTGTAGGCAAGTCCATAGGATATTTTCCTAATTAGTGATTGATGGAGGAGGGCCCTGTGCATTGTGAGTGGTGTCACCTCTGGGCTGGTGGTCCTGGGTTCTATAAGAAAGCGGCTGAGCCATGGGGAGCAAGCCAGTAGGCAGCACCCTTCCATGGCCTCTGTATAAGCTTCTGCCTCCACGTTCCTTCTCTGCTTCAGTTCCTTTCCTGATTTCCTGTGATGATGAACTGTGATGTTGGAGCCTAAGTTGAATAAACCTTTACTTCCCAAGTTGATGTGGTGTTTCATCACAGCAATAGTAACCCCAAGACATGGCCCAACCCTATTATCATCAACTATTATTTTCATCTTCCACCTTGTGATCTGTTATCTTTGTGTAGGAGGGGAAAAATCTGAAAAGGTTATAGGCTCCCAGTAGGTCAATCTATTCACATCAGAATATAGGCTGAAAGGTTTCAGGAAGTGGTCCTCTGTCAGCATCTTTAGTGATCTGTCTGAGGTTCAGAGTGCATTTTAGGACCCTTCAGTGCCTATCAAGGTATCCAGTTGTCTTCAGACATATTGCATGTTGTTTGGAATTTCAAGCGCTTTCCCTCAGCTTCCAGCCTTGCAACTGGAAATGGCTCCAGCATCAGCCTGGCTTGTCTATGCTGAAGCCTGGGAAGCAAATGATGAAATATTCATTTTGGTGACCGTTCATTTCCCTCTGTTAAAAGCCTCAGCTATCATCCTCTTGAAGGATTTGTGGAATTTGCCTGCTGTTAAATGCCTTGTATTTTTATGAAAAAACTCATATAGAATTTATAAAATCAGGTTTCTGGTTTATATCACCTTGGAATGGCTCATAGAAGACACCATGAGAGCCATCATTCCTATTACTCACCCCACAAACCCCAGTGAGGACACTCTTGGCTTTCTGTCCCTGGAATTTTATTGTGTCTCCCAGGGCAATCCTTTTGCAGGATTTTTATATATTGCTTTCTAATACTGTGTGACCCATTTTTTGATAGCATTGAGACAGAACTGTGTAGAACATTTATAGTAGCCCAAGGTACATCTCATCTGAAAACATAAGATGAAGGTCACAAAACCAAGAGTCTTTTAAGCAAGTAAGTTTATCACTCCAATTGTAAGCAACCCTCATCTTCACTGCTGCAGATACCTTTGTACTGGATGTTCTGCTACTTGCAAACTGTGGCTAAGGACCCTTCTTTTTGAAATACCATCTAGTACAAGAATGCTTATGAATGTTTCTCATGAGAGCTACATCTGTGGGCTCCTGAGACCAGAGTCTAGACTAGTTTATTGGGGGAGATAATCCCAGGGAACTAGGCTAAAGCAGAGGCAGTGTGTGTGTGGGGGGGGGGGGGAATAGGGAGGCTGGGTGTCACTTGAAGTTATTTTACATTGTCATGAAGATGTTTTTGTTCAATCTCTCTCTTCCAGGAACCAGAGGGGGCTGCTGCTTTAGGTGCCTTCTGTAGCAGGACATTGTAGACACTCATAGTAAGGTGACTAGAGGAGATTGATACAAAATTAAGGCAGAGATGCCAGCTTTTTATTATTATCCCCTGTTTCTCAAATTCCTTCCCTGGGAGATATTCAAGCATTGCCCATTCTTTATCCTAAAGTCCCAAGACAATCCAAACATAGTTCTGCCAACTTCACTTTGAGGACCAATGAGTTTATTAGGCTTCCCTGCAGAGGGTATGGGAGGGGCTACTTATGTGGGTGTTCTTTCAACTGGCCACAGTGATGAGGGTTTCCTTATGGCCACATAGATACCTCTTTACCTTAGTCTTCCCCATGACCATGTGCAATCAAGGCAAAGTTGTATGTACCATGATAGGGAGCAGCAGCTGGGCTCTTGGGACACTCTCCACCTCTCTATGATAGAGTCTAAACAGTCAAAAAACCTAGATAAGTGATCTTTTGAAAGGGAACACGATGAATGCCCCCAAGATGACAGTTTCTTCACTGGGAGAACAGTTGCTCACAAAACTTTGAATTAGCAAGGAAGTCAGTGCACTCCATAAAAAGTCATTTCTAGGTCCGTGTGATAATTGGGGAGGGGACAAGGCAACAAAAGCAACAGTAACAAATGACAAATGTCTTTGTGACACTATTACCACTGTGGCAATCAGGCTTAAGCTATGGTAGGCCCTGTGAGGATCTAGTCCTCCTATGGACAAGCTGCTGGATCTCATGCCTTTGGGTTCTGTTGCTCATCAATGAGTGGATTTATCCTTGGTGTAAACCTTCCAGCCCTTCTGGCTGCTCTTACGGATGGAACAACACAGCTCCTGGGCTTTGGGGCAGTTCTGACATGGTTATGGAAGTGCTGTAGGGCATGGTTGACATAGTCTTGCTCATATATGTAAGCATGTTTGCAACAGATATCAGAGGCCAGGGATTCAGGGGTGAGTGGAGATTCCTCATAGTATAGTCCCAAAGGCTCTTTGTAACTGGACATTAAGATCACACAAACAGGAAAGTGCAAGGGTTGAGAGAGAAGCAATTGTAAGATCAGTGCTATGCCTCTGTGGTGATCCACCACTCAGCACTGGTTAGTAAGCACTGGCTATCAGCAAACACTGTTGTACTCAGATTAATTGATCTTCTCTGGGTCCATAGGAGTCAAGGGCTATGATTAAACTACCTATGGCAGACATTCTATGGCTCCCAGACCAACACAACAACATTTCATGAAAACTCATTCAAAATTGCATTTCAGAGTATAAAACACCAGCAGAAGAAACTCATCTAAATTATTTTATTCTGAATAGTCACAGACTCTTTTAAAATCCAAAGTCATGAATGAAAAAGCCCTCTGTGAACTGCAGGTAGCTTGCAGTCTTCTCAGTACAGATGCTAAAAATGCAAGGACAAGCTGACCACAGTACCCATGAGCATCTTCTAGGGCCACCTTCCTTCTTCCTTTCTTCTTCTTCTTCCTATGAAGATCTTCTGCCATGCCTGTGAATAACAAACTCTCTAGCTATCAATGTTCCTACTGTGTCACAGTGAACACTCTGTGACTTGCCAATTATTAAAAGGGAATATTCACTTTATACAGGAAAAAGAGTTGCCTTCTGGAGGAGGAGGTGTGTAGGGTGTCTCCAGTCTTACTCAATTCTATGTTGTCCCTGAGGTTGGCCAAGTTCTCTTGCCAACTGCACCTGATTGATGGTGGTTAAAGCTGTAAAAGTTGTAGGTATGTTATTATAAATCCAAGTGTGTGAAAAGTTTTCCCAAAGATGAGGTTCAAGTGGCTTGCTCGTCTTTGTATTTATGCCAACTACTTCTTGCCAAATGTAGATGAGAGGGGCAGGGAGTGTTCTTGAGTACAAAGGAGGCTTTCTTGCCTCAGGAGAGTATATATTCCTCAGGGTTCTAGGACCCCAGACAATCAACAGTCACCAAAGCACCCTAGCCAGTGGCTTCTGGGTCATCTGTCTTTGGAGTTCACAGTCAATGGGGTGGGGGCAAAGAATGAGTTTCCAAAAGGAATTTTATTATAGTTGAGAATTTATGAGAGATGAAGCAAGAAGAAATTCTTTAGACTAGCAAATGATCCCAAGAGAAGGTTCTCACAATGACCCTGCTCTAAGGCATGAGGGGTGAGTTGAGCAGAACTGTTGTCCCACACATGAGATCTTCATGTGACTCTTCATCTCTGTGTCTGGGCTGGAGCTGCTGGCACACTTTTAAGGGTTAATGAAGTATCTGATCAACCACAGGTTCCAGGCTGCTTTAACTGCTGTGCTTGAAGGATAAGAAAGTTAAATTCAAGACCCCAAAGTACCAACATTTTTGTATTTTTGGCCTTCTGCCAGGGCAGAACTACTGATAGAACCCAGGATATTTCAACCTTTGGATTAGGCCAGAACACCTGGACAAATGGAGGTGGCCACCAAGGACAATGGGCAAAAATCAGAATTGCTAATTATTGAGACCCCTCCCTGAAGCTGCTTCTCTCATCTACTTGATCATGTTCCTGCATCTTCTTGCTTCTCTGCCCCTTTGTGTTAGGGAAGGAGAGTCCGCATACCACTTTATGCTCACACTGCCTACAAACTGCTTTTTAAAGAACGCTATCGAGGCTTTAAAAATGAAAATTAACCAGAGAAAATCTAAGGAAAATGTGTAGCATGATGGAAGATTGGTGAGGCAGTGGGTTCTGAGTCACACTCAGGTGGGAATTGGGCAGAACTTTGCCAATCTAGGGCCCTAGTGAAGGTTGTATGGTGCTTCTTAGGGAAAAGCAATGCTGAAAGATGGAGTCCCCTGTGACTTCACATTTAATCCTGCGCTTTACACTTGGCCTCAGAATGCACTCCTAGTGCTCAGTAGTCACTCGTGCAGGCTGTTCCCACTGTCTGCTGTAAAGGGATTTCCACTAACTAGCATGCACAGGTTCCTGCAAAGGAATTAGATTCAATCTCAGAAAACTGGTTAGTGGAGGAAATTAAAGCTGGCTTTTCCTGGTATCCTTGTATCTCACTAAGAACCATGTGAGGACCTTAAGCATCCTCCTGTAATCCTAGCCTCCAGTTATAATATAATCCAGTATATCCAGGTTGTATTCTGTGCCCTCACATATGTATTTTCATGTGATAAAATAATTTTACTCCTTCAAATAAGAGAGGAGGTCTTACTGTGTTATTGGGACTGGCATATATATATATATATATATATTATATATATATATATATATAATATACTATACACACAACAACACACAACACACACACACACACACACACAACAACATATATATATTATATATATATATATATATATATATATATATATATCCTTAGTTCTCAAGTTCTGTGCACCAACACAACTGGTTTGCATGATAATTTATTGAATCTTGCTTTGTCAACAGTTTTAAAAATTTAGTTAAGAAAGTTTTACTTCCCTATGTAGAAAAAGCCTACCATGTGATTGACCCAAAAGAGCACTGTAGACATGGCAGACAGCGCTTGCTTTCTCTGTCAGAGCTCCAGCCCAGCCTAACCAGGGAATCACAGGATGCTTTGTACTACAGGCTGAGAATCCTGCTGATAGAAATGTTAACAGTGATCTTTTGTATCCAATAGAAGGCTACTGGGACTGCAAGAGCAATGTAGCAGGGATGCCTGAGAACTGAATGGGGTTGTCCTATTATGATTCTATTTGTTCAAAATGTTTCCTTTTAGGAAGACAGGTCAGTAGAATTTACAGAGAAAGCAGAGGGGACTCAGTTCCATCCTTTGACATTTCTGATCAAGCTACTGAAATTTCATTTCTATGTCTAGGGAGTGGTAATGAGGTCAGTCATGTACCATCTATAGGGAATCTATTTTTGCTAAATATTCACATCAAAGTTGAGTGGGCTGTGATGGGTGAAATGTCACCTTTGGGCTGTGACACAGAGGAGTTTCCAAGTTCAGAGAAAGCATCAGAAAGATTGAATGAGCCCCAAAGCTCCAAGCAGGTAACTGAGTTCAGCTCTGAAAATGGAATCAGAAGATAGACTGAGACATCATGCTTTATCAACCTTTCAGACCCCAGCATGGGTAGCCTAGGCCCTCCTCAACTCATTCCTTGAATTTTAAAAGCATCCATTCCATAAGAAGATGCAACTGAGTTCCTCTCCAGCTTGCACCCACTGTCAATGATTTAAACAACTTCTGTGCCACCTATTTCAAGTTCCTTGTCATGTTTTTATGTTTCCTCAGACCAGCAACACTTCATTCCAGGAGGCATCCTTGAATGTTCTGTGTTTGCCCCTGGACTGAGCACTGAACTACTAAGGGAGGACGAAGAGCAGGAGAGACAGCTACCAATGAGTGATGTGGACTCCTGCAGACAAATGGGAAATCAGCCTCTGGTTGTCAAATCTGCAAACAATACTGCTATGATTTAGATATGAGATGCTCTTTACAGGCTTGTATGTCTGACAGTCCACGTCCCACACTGTTTGGGAGGCTGTGGATCCTAGTTGGCAGAGGTGGAAATAGATTGCTGGGGCTTATGATCACAACTCTAATTAGTTCTAGCTGCACCCTCTGCTTCTTCCTAGGGTGCTGTGAGAACGTCATATAGCTGGCCTCTCTCCTTGACCATTGGCCTGGCTAGCTCCTGGTCATAGCTTGCAGTCGCAGCTCCTTGTGTTTTTCAGGAGAGCATTTCCTCACCTCTCTGTCATTGTGTGACCTTGGATTTCTCAAGGTTGACTTAACTTCTGTCCTTATGCATTTGAGTCCTTTACTCCCTTGCAACTTACCCACTCCACAGTAACCCTCACAAGAACAGCATTAGCTTCTTTTTTCATTATTATTTCTTTGGTGTCAAGCACATAAAAGGTCTGGGCAGGAAAGTACTGAGTGAATGTAGGAATGTTTGCAGCGACCCTATTTAATTTCTGCTCTGGTCTCCATGTCACAGATAATTCTATGGTCATTATGTGTCTAAGAATACAGTGGGCAGACATAATCTTCTGGGTTATTGTCATGCCTTTGTTGCATAAAAATTAAGGCCACTTATTAAGAAAATTAGTTGACAAGGTGAATAGCACTATTTATAGAGGAAGGAAGAAAAAGGAATAAAAATAGTCACATTGAAAATTCAGGGTCTAGTCCCTGACACTGGAAAACTGTTCACAAAAATGAGACTTTAATACAATTAAGAGGCTTGAATTAGGAGTGAGGATTTCTTGTGTCTTTAATCTCTCTCTCATTCTCTCTCTTCTCTCTCTCTCTTCTCCTCTCTCTCTCTCTCTGTGTGTGTGTGTGTGTGTGTGTGTGTGTGTGTGTGTGTGTTTGTGTGTTGAACACTAGGCCAGTACCCTACCACTGAGTTACGCCTCAGCCTCTCTCTTTTGGTTTTCTTTCTATTTGGATGACAGCTAGCATTCAAGTGAATACAGATATAGATATAGACATAGATATAGATAATAAAAGATCAATACACATATTTTAACCCATAACAGAAGAAATAAAAATTGGGTTAAATTTTCTAGGCTGTTTTGAAGATACTGTCTACAATTTTTAAGACATTATCTTGTGTTCTTTATAAGAAGCATGGTCTGTGGTTGTGTCTTGGAGGGCTATTTTGTTCAGGTCAAATTCCTCTTGTCTCCATGGGGCAAACAGAAGAAAGGGAAATAATGCTGTCCAAATGTCGAAGGCTTGGCAACATTGAGAAGGCAGAACCATTTTGCTTAAGTGAATTAAATACACTATCCAACCAGTGTTCTCTTTTAATTCTAATTTGATCTCTATAGTGTGAGAGCTAAGTGGGATTTGGATTTTTTTTCATGATTTATGAACCTTGGCTCGGCAAACTGGATGATTGTTTCAAATAGAAAAGAAAAATTAAGTATGAGCTGCTCAGAGGCCAAAGTCAATGAAACCACTCATGTGGCCTTAAAATTATAGGTGTCTTGGGTCTCTGCAGGTTGGTAAGTGCTGGGGAGGTCCAGAAGACTGAAGTAAATATTTGAGCTATAACCCTTGGACTTGATTTGATATTTTAAAATAATTTCTGTATGTGGAGCCATCAATAATTCCCACAGATTGTTGCCCCAATGTTCAACTCCTTGTTTAGTGAATGTGCCTTTGACACAGGTTCAGGAAACACCCAGAAGCCCCACAGAGACAAAATTTTCTTTAATTCATCAAGCTGCCTTTTAAAGAGAAATACCAATATCTTGAGGAAAGATCAGAATTTTAAAGGAAAAGAGGAAGTCTGAGGCTTTATAAAAAAAATCATGTGATCAGTGTGCCAGGTAGTTCTCACAGGATGCCTGAATTATATGTACTTTTCTGCTGTGGGTGCTTTGGAGGAATAAATAGCCATTCAGTAAAACTGTGCTCTAAAAATATCAACAGGATGAGAGAAATGGATTTTGGGAGGAACCCTCATAGTAGTTTAACTTATAATGACTGCAATAGCAACATACCTGGTTTGAAACACATCTTAAAGTGACATGTCAAGAACCAATGCTTCAGTCACATGGCAATGGCAGAGCCTTCCCTGACTGAGACTTAGAGGAATGCTACAGTTTTCCTCTGCTCTGATTTTGAATGACGACAGTTTGTGCAGAAAATTTCCTCCTTAGCTTTCTCCCCTGCATGTTTACAGCTTGAAGATGAAGATTGTTCCCCTCCAGAGACTGCTCCAACCAAGATTAGTGAAATTTGCATCCTTGTTAAGAAGTGTATAATAGCCCTGCCTGCTCGTCTATTTGTTTGTAATAACCCCGTACTTATTCATCTGTTTGCAGTGACTCCAGCTTTCTGTTCAACTGCATGTAATAAGCCCATTGAGCTTCCAGGGTTTTGTGGCTTCTTCATCTGCAACCTCACTTGACCTCAGCTTTTCTGTCACTATTACATGTGTGTGCTTTGTCTTCATTCCCTGATCACCACCTGGTTTCCAAGACCAAAGCCATGCAAAAACACAAGCTAAGAGATGGAAAGAGCTGGTAGATGGATACACATACATTCCTTGGACACTAGCTGAAGTAGCTTTGCAGGTACTGTAGTCACTCAGTAGTACACAGCATCATATGGATAGACAGAAAGTCTAAAAACTAACATAACTTCTGAATGACATGCTTCACACATGAAAATAAGCATTGTAGCAGGCTTTTACCGCTGTGAACAGACACTATAACCAATGCAAGTATTATAAGGGCAGCATTTAATTGGGAGAGGCTTACAGATTCAGAGGTTCATTCCATTGTCATCAAGGCAGGAGCATGTCAACGTCCAGGAAGCTCAGAGTTCTAAATCTTCATCTGCAGGCCACTAGGAGAAGAAGGGCTTCCAGGCAACTAGGAAGAGGGTCTTAAAGCCCATGCCCATAGTGACACACCTATTCCAACAGGACCACACTTTCTAATAGTGCCACTCCCTGGGCCAAGCATATACAAACCATCATACCACCTATACTCAACAGTAACCAAAGCACACTGATCTCTAGACACTTGTTTGGCTCACTACACCTTATTTCTATGCAATCATCCAAAGACAGAAAGGGATTACTCAATTGTAATTTTAGAAAAGTGTCATTAACCTCCAAGGTCTTTCTTCCTGTGTCCTCATAATGCCATTATAAAGGAAAGAATGGGTTGTTAAGCTATAAAAACAATAAATCTCATCCTAATGGCAAAGTTTGGCATTGATGGTCAGCTCTGTACTCTGTTCCTTCACAATGACCACAAAGAGAGCAAATTGTGAAAACTCTATTTCTAGAATCAAAAGGTGGGTTCTGAGCCTGTTGCTAGCAAGACAAATAGTGCTAGGGAACAAAGAGGACACTGACAAGCTAACGATGAAACTTAGTAAACTGAACATTAAAGTATTTCTGATCATGACTACTCCTCCAGCTTCTGGAATTTTCTGAAAACACTGTCTGGTCTCAAAGCTCCACTACTACAGACCAGATCATCCGAGCTGACAGGATTTCCAATCTTCCCCAGTAATTTCAGGTCTTGAAGGGACAGTAGTGATAGTGGCAATTACAACTTTCGGAGTCTGTTTTTGTTCATGGTGAACAGAGACTCAGAAATCCCAAGAACTTCTCAAAGGTCACCCTGCTGCTTAAAAATTCCTGACTAAAGTTTATTTCCTACTATAAATGACTTTACATTTCCAGCTGAGAGAAGATTCCATTTTTAGGCTCTTCACTCTTTTATCAAATTCTAACAAAACTCAGAGAGCACTGGATATGTCTCTATCTTTGCCCTCGCTCTTTGGAATTAGAAATTAGCCATTGCATTGCTGAAGACCCAGGCTAATTGCCTGGGTTCAGCTTCTCTTGGTCTCTGGAGACTTGAGGCTTGTTACTACTTTCCCTGATGCCTAAATCAGACAGGCAAAGTGCTTTGCTTCTGACAAAATAATTGCCTTCTAGTTTCTAGCAGAGAGAGGCTTAGTTTCAATCCTGAGAACTTTTTGGAAATCAAACACTTAAAATCCCACGTTATGCAACATTATACCTCTGTACAGGAATAGAAACCATAGAAAATGTAAATACCAAGAGCAATGATATAGCAGGCCCTCGAGCCAGAGTCGGCTCACTTCAGGCACCGTGAACCAGTCCTTGTAGTAGGACTGAGATGGAAAAACAGGAAGACCTCATTTTGGGACCTAGTTACTGTGCCTCCACCCATCATTTCCTGACATGAGAATCAAGATGACCCCAAATTTTTTTATACCAATTTGTATCACTGGAAGTACCTCTTTCCCCAATTAATTAGAAAAACTCTTTAGGGATACAAAAAAAAAAAAGTAGTTCTGTATAAATTAGTTCAAGATCCTCATCCTAGGGCTGAAGTGACTAGAGTTATCCCTGCACACTGAGCTACGGTGAGTGCTGGCTTTGGCCATCCTTGGAAGTGCTTTTCCCTGGCTACAAATGGAGCCAAGTAACACTGATGCTGATGGAAGAAGAGGAAAGAAGCTTTGAGGTCATTTATGCTTTACATGGGATGGCCTTAGCAAGTGCATCAGAGCTGAGTATTGAAGGCCCCCCATGGCCCTCTTAGAACTGAGAAAAACATTTGGAAAGAATTATCACTCAGTACACTTCTCTTCCTCAGTGGACAAGCATTCTGTGAATCTCTCCAAATTTGTTCCATACCTTGCCAGAAGAGGGCTGTTTATATGCTATCCAACCAAGGATTGATTTGATTATCTGGGGATGTCACAAAGGAAAACAAATTCTTATCCATCAAAAACATAGTTTGTAGCTTTTGGTACTTCTGTCATAGTGTCAAAGAGACAAATACTTACTTTGCTTTCGTATCTTTAGGAAAGTTGAATTCTCTAGATTTGTTGTTGTTTATTTGCTTATTTGTTTTAAGCTCATAAACTCTTTGTTTCTAGAACTAATCAGCCTGACTACAAATAACCATAATCACTGTGAACTCTCAGGAGTGTCAGTATAGCTTCTTCTGTGAATCAAAACTAGACTCTGAGCTGCTGCAAGAAGGACTGGTATTTGGATACATCTTTATGTCCTCTGCTTTAGTTCCCCTACAAATTGGCCTGGTTTCCTAGTTCCTGGATGTTATTACATTGGAAGGAATCAGGCTCCTCTCTAAGAAGTAGTAGACTTCTTCTAAGGTCGGTTTAAGTGAAAATATAACTACAACTTGAATTTATTAATTGCCTGCATATCTGAAAGGACAGCATACCACACCCCAAGCCTCAGGAACCCCTATGGGAGGGACTTATCTTTGTTTTGTTTCAGGCGATATTTTTTAGATTACTGTTCTTAACTCTAATGTCATACCATCTTAATTTCTCAATAACCCAAACTCCAAAGTGTTCTTAGCTCTTAAATGTAGTATTTTAATGATCTCAAATTAACCGAATCTAATTTAACAAATAATGAAACCATCACCCCCAAGAGAGAGAACTGTAGGAAACTGTACAGACCACAGTGGTAAGGCAGAGAGAGAACAGAACAATTAGCTCTTGTAAGGAAAATGCAGAGTGAATCTCAAGGTCAAGGTCATTTAGCTGGATAGACATCTTCCCTGAGGTCTCAAGAGGGAAGTGCAAGGTAACAAGATAGTTTAGCATTTCAATCCCCTTCCTCTGTGCAGGTGTTTCACCTCCACACTTTCTCCCAATCAATGATCCATTTGCTTTGTAAATGGCTCTGCTTACGAATCCATGGGAGGGATCCCAGGGGCATTGCAATGTGGGACTCTAAGAACACTTTCAGTCTGACAGCCCCCTATCTATGTTGCTTTGCCTCAGTGGACTGTGACTTTTTTGTAAGAAAGCCCAGGGTCTGGTTATAGCTTTTCTATGATGATTTTAAACCTAGTCTGTAGCCAGTATGGACCCTGAACACAAGGTAAATGCAAATTGAAGTGATTAAGAAAGGTTTACGGAGCTGATTTTCTGGATACACACACAAATCCATCCAGGACCACTTAGCTGAGAATGTGGATTCCAAGGCCCAGGGAAGACTAGAGAGTGAGAAGCCACATCTACCCCACCAGCAGAATGATTGGCCTGCCTGCTTTGTTACTGCTTTCCTTTCAAATCATCCTCTTAAGTCACAGACAATGAACAAATGAGCTTGGCCTGCACACTAACAAAAGCAAGACCTGTACCCACCTGCTTCCATGTGCACTGGGCAGTTCTTAACAAATGGCTTACTTGTAAGATTTTCATTTACATAGTCAATATTTTCTGGGGTAAACATGTGGAGAGCTATAAGAAATGAGGCAAGACAATGGCCTCCAAGAATTTCTTGTTAAAACACAACTGGAAAAAACAGCTACAACTTCAATTTATTGCTGCCTTTTGTCCCCAGCACCGTGTCCCAGAGTTCTGCATGCAGTCTCTGATATACCTATTACCACCCTGATTTACACATGGGAAAATGAACTACTGCAAGGTTACTTGTCCTATCCAGATCTCTTTGATTCTATAACTCTGTCCTTTCTCTCCTTCAATGGCAGACTTATTCCCTTTACCCATGGCTTAACAGAAAAAGGAAGATGAGATTCAGCCCAAATATAAGCAGGCTTTGCAAACTAGGGATTAAAAATGAGATTCTAGCAGCCTTGGTCCCTTAATCTCCATAAACCTGAGCACCACTGGCTCTGACTCTCACATTTGTCATGTCACTAGGGGATACTGCTCCTTTCTGACAGTAGCTGACCAGCAGTGTGAATCCATCCCCTTTATTCCATAACTCCAGTTGGGAAATTACTCGCAGTGGATGTAGAAAAAGTGGCAAGAGTCACTGGGTATCCGAATATGTGATAGTATATAGAGTTTATTGAGTACATGCCCAGTAGTATAGCTGGACCATACAATCAGTATATTCTCTTTTGGGAAACTTCGTGCTGATTTCCATGTCTTTACTGGTTGACATTCCCACCATCAGCAAATAAAGCTGGTTTATTTAAAAAAAAACAAGGTTTCCACAAATCCTTGCTAGCATTTCTTTTTTTGTTTGTTTGTTTTTTTGTTTTTGTTTGTTTGTTTTCATGATAGCCATTCTGTAATACACACTAAAATACCGATGATACTCTCTGCAGAACTAGACAAAATCAATTGTGAAATCCAGGTGGAAAACACAAAAGGCCACTAATAGTTAAAGCAATCCTTAGTAGAGAGAACACGGCTCGAAACTAGACTTCAAATTGTACTACCAAGCTGTAGTGACCAAGACCACACAGTATTTGAACAAAGACAGGTGTTTGGATCAATGGAATATAATAAAGACTCAAGAACAAACCCACACAGTTATGGCCACCTGAATTTTGACAAAAGTATGAAAACCTTACAGTGAAAATCTGAGACAGCATAACCAACAAATACCATTGGTACAGCTGGCTATCAAAGTTCAGAAGTTTGAGATTAGATGCATATTTCTTACTTAGTACAAAATCAATCCAAAGAGGATCAAAGACCTGAAACACTAAAACTATTAGAGGGAAGGAAAGGAATCAATGTGTAGATATAAGTATGGACAGAAAGTTTCTGAGCAAGACTCCAAGAGCCCAGGAAACAGCCTCATGAACTAAAACATGGGAGGGAATGAAACTAAAACACTTCTACACAGCAAAGGAAACTGGAACAGCAGACTTGGTATGATGGAAGAGCTTTGCTAGCTATGCTTCAGATGGGAATATCACCTATATATGAAGAACTGAATAATTAAACATCAAAAAAATAAACCAAGCTTGCTAATCAACAATTGAGCTAATGCTACAAAGAGTTTTCATTAGTCACCTCAATGGCTAATTGTGGAAACAAAAATCAGAGCTATTTTGAGATTCTGTCTTACTTGAGCAGAGTTTGTTGTTGTTGTTTTGGTTTATTTGTTTAATGGACTGATTTTTTTATAGGCATGAGTGCTTTCCCTTCATGCATTTACGTGTACCGCATGTGTGTCCCTGGTGCCCACGGAAGCCAGAAAAGTCTATCAGAATCTCTGGAACTGGAGTTATAGATGCTTGTAAATAGAACCAATGTCCTCTTCAAACCAGCAAATGGTTTAAAGCACTGAGCCTTCTCTGGAGATCCTTTTGTTTTCAAAAGTGAAGAAGGAAATTGTGGAAGAACCAATAGTCCATCTCTATATATTTTGAGTTTGATTTTGTTTTTAGACAGACAAATGTAGTTGTCAGATAATTTAATATAACATCCAACAGCCCCCAAAAACACATCTAAAATGGAAAAAAAAACAGGAAAAGAGAAAAAGAAATTGCCAGAGAGGCAGAAGGAAACTTGGGATTATTCTGGAAGCCTAGTGAAGATGTTTTCTGGAGAGAAAGAGTTTCTGAGAGATACTCATGCTAAACACCATTGCAGGTGGCGGGTTTGAGCACTGAGAGGGGTACTGGCAATACCACACAGTCTTGGTGTGTTACTGTCTGAGGAACAATAAGAGATACGGGTCACTGGAGAGAAGGTGCCAGAGAAATCAGAGAATAAGAGGAATATGCTGACTCTGTGTTTTTAAATAACCAAGCAGAATAATAATTGAGTGGAGAAGGGAAAGCTGCTCATGAAATGGAAGGAAATGTCCCTGGAAAAATGCTGTGTGCATACCCATGGAGAAACGGAAGATTCTTGACTGAAGTAGGAGCATGCACCTTTGAAGCCAGTGACCACACAAAAGACTGATCATATAGACTAAGATGGAAGTAGAAAGGCCAGGATCCTGGAGGCTGGGAAAGAATGCTTTAGACAGTTCAGCACGGCATGATATGCTTTCCCGGAGAGGCTAAAATTTCCAAGCAAACCTAGCTTTGCACATTTCTCAAGTGGTTTGATCATCTCTGGGCAGGAAATAACCAGTATTGTAAGGCGCTCAGCAAATGTCAAGAGTTTTATAGCAAAATATTTTTCAAAAATTTTCATTTTTATGTGTAAAGATGTTAAAATGCTTTCCATTTTAAAAACCCAGACAACATCCCATAAAATGATAATTCTGCCGACTGTATTCTTCACTTTGAGTAAAAAGGTCAGCTGCATGGAAAAATATTTTCTGTCAAGCTTTAGTAAAAAGTACCAAATAATATGAGTTTATACAAATATTTCCCTCATTTTATTTTCTTGTGAAAAAAGTGAAACACCAGACACACACATATACACATATACATTATGCACACACGCACACACATACACATAGATACACACAACTACAGACATGTACACACACATGTACATGGGAGTGTACACACACACACACACACACACACACACACACACCTCTTTACCATGAGTTACCACTAGTTTAGACCCCTCTCCATAAGAAATGACTGTGAGCAGTTTGCCTTGCTCCTTTAGTTCTTGGCCTGTGTGGTTGCCTGACACATAAGCACAGTCTTGCATAACTGCCTGTAGAGAATTTTTAAAAATGTATACTTTCTTTAGAAGTGGTATCATATTTTATATATTGTTCTTTGGGTTTGCTTTTGCAACTGGAAAATCCTGTCCTAGAAGTCTCAACTTGGAGATTTTGGGAGAGAGACAGATTGGTGGTCCTGGTGGGGGCATTATGAAGCAGTAGAAGGGGCTAGGTACTATAAAAATACCTGTGACTTTATGTGGATTGCTTCAAAATGTTGGGATGGAAGAGAGTCTCCTGAGGCCCCACCTCACCTGTGGGGTTACTGACAGTTGATGGCTGCTGGGAGAAGGCGAGTGACCTTGGGGCTGTGCCTGATGATAGGTTGTCCATGTCCCAGCAGGTGGTGGACCACCTGTGTGTGTTATAGTCAGTACTAATTGGACCGAGTGAGACATTAAGAATAGCAATAATAAAAGAAAGAGGATGGTGGGAGAGAGATAGGTTGCTGGTGGTGCCAGTGGTGGTAATGAAGTGGAAAAATGTATATGTGTACGAAATGTTCAAAGAGCAAAAATCATTACTGGAAAAAAGAAACAGCATGTTTACTTTTAGCTACATTGCTTCCTCTGTACTCTCATTTCCTGGGGGTCTCATAGCATCCTCATGAAGCACTGCTCTGGCGCTTCTGTGAGGTTTCTCTGGTAGATCCAGAAGAATGGGTGGTATGGCAACAGAGAGCACAGTGTGGCTGAATCGCCAGTGCTGCAGGGAGCTTCAAAGAGCCACCTGCTCTCCCGGTTGCCATGATTGAAGTGAAAGCATCAATCGTCATGGCTCTGCCAGTTCCCAGTATCTCTTTGCTTCTGTGCTGTCTTTCTAACCACCACGACTATTTCCCACATTATTATATTTTGACTCCCGACTGCTTTGGCTGGATTCAGTTCATTTTGAGCATGCTTAAAGTCTAGAAGAGCTTCTGAGTCATCAATTCTGAGCCTGTAAATTAGTCTTTGCATCAAAAGAACATATCTACTCTATCCAAGTCTGTGTTCTTATATGCAGCCATGGAATAAGTCATCTGATCCTCAGAGTTCACTGCCTGTGGAGGTGCTCAGGAGGCAAGCATTGATCATTGATCGGTCCCATGATATGAGTATTCAACTGGGCATCGGAAGAGAAGGTGGTACCTAGGGTACCCAACATGCAAGCCTGTCAGTATTCTTCCTTGTATTTTATAGTTTCAAAACCATGCTTTCTCATATCTTAGTCTGCTTTAGCTTTTAGTCACAATTTCACTGTGACATAATGACGTAATTATTACAGTATGGCATGTGAATATAAAAGCTATAGAGATCATTGTTAAAGAATAATGAAAATAATATTTTCATTGTTGGAGCTCTCAAAGTTCTCTCTATTTGCCTCGACTGGGCTTTTGATCAGCTGTCCCTTTTATAAAAATGCTTGAGATCAAGCTACTGAAATTATTCTATAGTAAACTCTTCCTTACCTTTCTGATCAAGTAATGCCATACAGCAGATCACCTCCTACAGGTACTTCTGTGTGTAGGATGACCTGATTATTCATGGCCAAGGCTCTTGCCAAATTACTATGTTCTATCTTATTATCTATTATTGATTTCTCTTCAATCGGGATACATCATCTATCTCATTTATCATTTATCATCTATTATCTCCTATCTCTGTCATCTACCTTTTATCTATGTCTATCACTTATCATATACCTGTCATGTTTCATCTGTCAACTTGTTATCAATCTCTACCTCCTACCTATATGTCTGTATTTGTTTTGGATTTTAGTGTTCTCTATAATATTTCTTGTTATAATACATCATTTCTTTTTTTCTTTTTTTCAGATATATTCAATTTTATTTTTAACCATTTGTCATTATGTCATTTGGTAGTCTATGAGAATATTCGAGAGAAATTAAATCATGTGTTCATAAAGGATTTGGTCCAAGAATGTTTGAATATCTTTATTTGTATACCAAAAGATGACTAGTTGTGTGAATTTTGGTACATTTACATACTGGAATGCTACTCTGTGATCTAACATCAGAGTAATGTAGCATGGATAATTTTACAAGCAATATTCAGAGAGGGGAAACCAAGCATGTGGTCAGTTCTGCATGTGACACATGTGGACTCACTTTCCTACCAGAAGTGGTCATGGTGGCCATGGTGAACTCTCGCTGAGGTTGCCTCTGCATGTTTTTGGATCCCGTGCTTGGGTTTTTCCTACACCACAGCAATATATTTAACAATCTCTCTCTCATTCTATAATCAATGTCTATTTTTAATGATAAAATCTTATATTACTTCCTTGATTACTCTGCTAACACTAGACCATAACTTTAATGAACCTCTTTTAGCTAGATTTTAATCAGCTTATTGAGGTACAATTTGCATAAGATAAAATTCTCTCTTTTGAATGCACTTCTTGGTAAGTGTTTGCATATGTATGCCCCTGTGCACTCAGTCTTCAAGACACAGAATATTGCTACCACTCCACAAGCTCATTCCCTTTGAAATCAATTCTCTACTTGACTCACATAGTTGTGTGTATACTGCTCTAGTTGGTGCCATGAACCTGAGAAAGATGGGCCTAAGGTTGAGGCAGATTAAAGTCTCATACTATAGTCAACTTTGTTTAGAACATCAGACAATTTATACTCCAAGAGTTAAGAAATTGAGTGAATGAGGTGTTCAGTCAAAAGGACAAGCCATTCTTGTCAAAACCATGTTTTTCCACAGAGGCATATGAATGACAGCAGCTGAGGTAAACTCACTCCTACCCACTACACCTGGTAGGAGCATAAAAGCACATTCCAAGAACAATTTGATGTTTTTGAAGAAGCTGAGGTTTCAAAACTCTTGACTTGTTTTCATGGAGTTTTCTCACAGAGTTCAGAATTCTTCTTGCACAACTCCATTCTTGGGACTGTGTTCTGACAGTTACTGAGCTGGTTTCTGTGACTGTTTATGACTTTTCCAGTTTCTGTAGTAACTTGTAAATGTAAGAGTGCATTTTGTTTCATGCCTGGTTTCTTCTCTAATGCTTTTATGGTTATCTATGCTAGGCTGTTGTTCTTAACATCAGAGTAATATTTCCTTTGTGGCTGTACTGTGTTCTTATTAATCTGTTGTTCCATAAAGTTCTGTCAGCTCTCCTGGAACAGTCTTATTGGGAGTACCAGGCTTCATTTTTCTTGAATAGGTGGAACTGCTGGGCCATATAGTAGCACATTCTACCAACATTGATTAAATACATGTTACAACTTTTTTCTATCTTTAATCTTCTTTTTACAGTCCAGTCATTATTCCCCTCCCATTCTGCCCTCTAACAGTTTTTCATCCATTCTTCCTCCCCTGTTGCAAAGAGGATATCCCCACACCCCAAAAGATCCCCACACCTCACCAGCTTCCCCTCATTCCCTGGAGCCTCAAATCTCTCAGGATTAGGTGCATCTTTTCTCATTGAGGCCAGATCAGGCAATCTTCTGCTCTATATGTGTCAGGGGCCTCCGACCAGTTAGTGTATGCTGCCTGGTTGGTAACTCAGTGTCTTGAGAGATCTCAGGGGTCCAGGTCTGTTGAGACTGCTGGTCTTCCTATGGGGAAGCCCTCGTCCTTAACTCTTTCCAGCCTTTCCCTAATTCAACCACAGGGTTCTTTGACTTCAGACCATTGGTTGGGTGCAAATATCTGCTTCTGTCTCAGTCAGCTGCTTTTTGGGCTTCTCAAAGGGCAGGCAAACTAGGCTCCTTCCTGTCTGTAAGTACATCATAGCTTCAGTAATAGTGTCAGGCCTTGGAGCTTGGGTTCCAATTTGGGCCTGTCATTGAACCTCCTTTCCCTCAGTTTCTTCATTTTTGTCCCTGCAGTTCTTTTAAACAGGAATAATTCTGGGTCAGAGTTTTTGACTGGGGGATGGCAACCCCATCCCTCCACTTGATGCCCTGTGTTTCTACTGGAGATGGACTCTACAAGTTCCCTCTCTCCACTGTTGGGCATTTCATCTAAGGTCCCTCCCTTTGAATCCTGAGATTCTCTCACCTCCCAGGTCTCTGGTACATTCTAGAGGGTCACCCTACCACTCACCTCCTGAGGTTGTATATTTTCATTCATTCTGTTGGCCCTTGAGGGTTTACTCCTGCCCCCCCAATACCTGATCATGTTCCCTTTCCCCGCCTCTCTCCCTTCTCCCATTCAGATCCCTGCCCTCTGCTTTCTTCTCCCTCCCAAGAGAGATTGAAGCATCCTTACTTGGGCCCTTTGGCTTGTTCACCTTCTTGAGTTCTGTGAATTGTATCCTAAATATATTATATTATATATATATATATATATATATATTGGTGAATATTCACTTACTAGTGAGTACATACAATGCATGTCCTTTTGGGTCTGAAACCTCATTCAGGATGATATTTTCTAGTTCCATCCATTTGCCTGCAAAACTCATGATGTTCTCGTTCTTCATAGCTGAATAGTATTCCATTGTATAAATGAACCACATTTTCTGTATTCATTCTTCCATTGTGAGACATCTGGGTTGTTTCCAGATTCTGGCTATCACAAATAAGGCCACTATGAACATAGTGGAGCACGTGCCATTGTGGCATGGCAGGGCATCTTTTGGCTATATGCCTAGGAGTAGTATAGCTGGGTCTTCTGGTAGATCTATCTTCAGTTTTTTGAGGAACCCCCAGGTTGATTTCCACAGTGATTGTACCAGTTTGCAATCCCACCAACAATAGAGGAGTGTTCCTCTTTCTCCACATTCTTGCCAACATTGCTGTCACTGAGTTTTTGATCTTAGTCATTCTGATTGGTGTAAGGTAGAATCTTAAATCTATTTTAACCAGATTTCTGCCATGTGGCATAGGACTTCATTTTGTTTTTCAATTACTGTTATTTTAAGTCTTGCTTCCTTGATAAGAAATACATTATTTCATGGTAGGCTTAAGGATGTTTTAAACAAAAAAGCATAGAATGTGCACATATAGTAAATGTTTTTTGGATTACTGTACGTTTTTCAAATAATGTTCCCACAAAACACAGTGACTCTAAATTTCACTTTGTTTTAACATAAGTTTATAAAGTTGAGTTTCACACTAGGTGTGTTTGGACAAACATACATAGTGATGGGAGGTAGTTTTTTCATGTCCTTCTGGATCTGATCATCTAAATGTAAGCAAGCAAATGCCAGTGCTGTCATTGTTCCCACACAAAAAAGTTTCTTCTGAAAATAAACACATGTTTAAGAAAGAGACTAATTAGGGTGGTACGCTGAACAATGGATTTAAGCAGGCAGTAGGGCCTGGCAGTACCTACCTCTAAATTGTCAGTGGTGCCAACAAACTTGAAATGCATTTTACTTTGACACTTAACTATTTAATATAATACATGACACCTCATGGAACCAGCTCCCAGCTAACCTTCTACCATATGAATTAACAATGTGGCAAAGCCAAAAGTAGTTACTTCTGATTGTGTTTGCCTTGGCTTTAATGTTAAAGATTAGTTTTCCTCAAATTTCTTTAGTTTCTACCAGAATTTTAATGTAACATAGATGTAAATAATATTGGACATATTCTTTGGTCTCCCCGAAACTGAAGCTGAAGTGGCTATTTAATGTGAACAAGCATCAGAAAATATGTTTACTCATATGTAACTAAAATGAAAAGCCACAGAAAAGCAGTCAAGTGTCATGGTTATAATGCATAATTATCGTGATCATATGTGGGAAAACCATTGCTACTGAATAGTCTGTTACCCTGCTGTGTTTAGTGTCTGAATTTGCCAAACAGTTGTCTCAATTATCTGCTTCATACTGGCCGTTGGATCTTGGCCAGGACAATTATTTTCATTTCAGGCCTGGGTCACTGTTTTGTGATCCATCGTCATAACCTCAATGCTCCAGTGTTGCTAAGACTGGAAATAAACTGTCATCGTCACCATGCCTGAGTCATCTTTCTGTCTATGCTGAGCATGACTACTGAATATGAATGATTCTAAAATAGTCTGGCTGCATTGACATGTAGAAGGGCTTCTCCAGGAGCTGTTTATTCCTGTTGCCTAGTAACAGTGGCAGTACAGGGATCCTATTGCTTTCTAAGAACCTTCTCATCAGATATGATAACCATGAATGCTGGGTACCTCTCCAGGCCAAAGAAAAATTGGTATTATTATTAGCTAAAACTGTCTGACTCTTGGAAAGCTGATCTGTGCTATTTGTTATTGGTATCTTAATAGCACAATTAAATCAGAGTGGAGACCGTAGCCCTAGAGTCAGGCCATTCAATAGGAGACAATTATTTGACCCTTGCATTTGTAGTATTGGGAAAGGTGGAAAGTTTACAGCCTTCAACTGCTCTCTTTTGATTCTTCCATACTCTAAAAGTGTCTGCTTTCATATTTACATTATTTTAATTTCAATAAAATCCATGAAAACTACTCACACAAGGAACACACAGAGGATACCTGAGACCCCAGTGTTGAACAAAGAGGGTAAAGACAAACTGCTTCATCTGGAGTGGTTCTACTTACATAAAGCTTGACAACACACAAAGAACTAAAATTGGAGAAATTGAGGAAAGCCATGCACATCCACCTTCTACTCCAACATGTGACAGGAGCTCTGTGTCCACTTTCCCACATAGTGATGAGAGACAGATGTGTGTAGTGTTCAGTGTGGAGATGATGCTCATGCATGTTCACTTTTCTGTGTGAAGATGAGAGCCACTGTATCCACCTTCCCACATGGGGATAAGATGCTGAGTGTCCACTCTTTCTCATGAGGATAAAAACAATGCCTGTCTCCCCTCCCACATGGGTATGAAAGCTACACACATCTACCCTTCCTCACTACTTGTCATGCAGAAAATAGAGCTATGAGTTGCAATTCAAGAGTTAACTTTCAGCTTGGCTGCCAACCTGAAATGCTGGGTGAATTTCAGCTTTTTTTTTTTAATTCTAAAACAAAGAGCAATCCTATCACTAAGTCCCAAATATTATCTAGAAAATCTCTCCAATCACCCTTCCCAGAGATAGGACTGACCATGTAGGGCAAGGGAACATTATCGGTGATGGACAAACTCCATGTTAGCTTGTGTGCCAGCTAAGACTCATTATACTGTACACATGCAATGTATACATTCAAGACAATGAATAAGCAAAACTTCATTATTTTATTATTAATAATAATATTATTATTTTTGCATTTTACTTGTGAGAGAACAGGGACTCAGGGAAAGGAAATGATGAACTGCTCAAGTTCATTGTGGGTCACTGTATCACCAATAAGAATTGCAACATTATCCTTCCAAAAGCTGCAAGCTTTCTGCAGTGACATTCATAACAAGCCCAGTGCTTTTCTATAGAGCAAATGCAAGAAAGCTAATTAGAAAGGAAGAGCAATGTTCCCTGCATTCCACTTGCCCAGGTGCAGATTCCTAGTTACTTCACACTGCAGAGGCGAATGAGTCATTTTTTTTCCTGAGAAAATCTAAGAGGCTGTAGAGGAGGACATGCTGGGTCTGCTTAGTCCTTACTGTTCTGAAATTCCAGGGAAATTCCAATAATGTTTTCTTGTGCATGGCAGAGCAGGAGCCCCCACAGTCTGGAAGGTAAGCTCCCAGATGAGCACTGTGCAACCGATTGACAGGCCTCTTGAGAGCATAGATCCTGACCTGCTGGGTCTGAAGTAATGTCTATTTGCAATTTTAACAAGTTCCTACTTGATGTTGATGTGGAAGGCCTTTGGATCACAGGTGATGAAGATGGGGTTGTTACAGCTGAAGTGGAGTCTGCAATTTTCTTTAGGTTTTGCGCTCAAAAGGGAAAAACAAAAACCCAGCAGTTATCATTTTGAGACTATAGGGTCCGAACTTCTGTGAAATAAGAAACAAAAGTAGAGATACGTATGAATCAAAATGAACCATCAAGATCAAAGTTCATTGTAGATAATTGTTTAGATTGGTTCCTTAAACTTGCCTGAATGAAACCAACTAGATCCCTCCTCCCCCAACTATGCTGTGGCTCTGTGCACAGCTTTGAATTCATAGCTTCATAAATTAAAATTTGTGAGTGACTTGGCTAATCAAGAAACCATCTGTAATCTTGGAAACCATAGCATTAATTAACATGGCTAGCAGAAATCTTTCGTGTCCACATATAGATGTACAGAACCATGTACACACACAGACACAAAGGTGCATACACAAAGACATACAAATACATGTGACTGATGGACAGTTGCTGATGTTGTGGTTTCTGTCCTTATAGATAGCACTCCATAGTCCTGGAATCCATATGACTATGCAATGAATGAGGCAGACCTGTCTGTCAAGCTAGGCGTGAGACAGAATTGATGCCATGTTGAGTTCAACAACAGATTCCAGATAGCGTTCCTCCTGTGCTCTTCTTTCAAGGGAAGTTAGTTGCCACTGTATGAGGAAGCTCAGGCCTCCTCTTCAGCCTAGGCTAGCACAGAGGCCTCTTGCCAATAGCCACTTGAAAGATCTTGGTGTCCTGTCCTTCAGCTCTTGCTTGAAAATCAGAAGAGGAATCTCCACTTGACAGAGATAAAGATTAGCTTTGGGAAGATACAAAGAGTACTTTGCAGTAGCCCTCAAAAGAGTTGTCAGGCTATATTAACTCTGCTTGAATGAAACTTACTTCTGATTTTCTGATTATTAACCCCTATCTCAAAGAAAAAGACAAAAATGGAAAGTCATAAAAGGAGGGGTTACATTTACTTAATAAATAAAAGTGATCTCCCACAAGATCTAACGGAACCTTACTGCTGCACGCTCAGACACATTGCAGGAAAGCCTCATTTCAATGCTACAGGAGACAGGCAGGATGGGTGGAAATTAGCTATTTTAATAATTGATAGGACTTCATGACAAATGAATTTAGTATATAAAGGGAAGAAAGAACAGAAGACACTTTTGAGAATTTCAACATAATAGATGGTATAATGATGGCACACATCAGTGAATAAAATAGACCAGCAGAGAAGACGAGCAGAGATTTTAGAGGGGACAAGGACAGAGATGTTTATTTTGGGATGTATTGAGATCAGTTAACTAGAAAGCCTTAGAAAAAAAGATTTACTTTGAAAACATTTTGTTGTGCCTCTTGTGTTATGTAGTATTTTATTCATTCTCAAATCCAATTTCTATGAGGTAGCTTTTTTATATGTTTTACTTATGAACAAGACTTAGCAAGCTTAGAGTTTTGGAAATTTGTTGAATAATGGAGAACTAGTGGCTACTAAAAGAATCCAGATTTTCCTCAAAACAATAGTCTTTGCCACTGGAACATGCGGTGATATCTCTGCCTAACTTTCTTCTGCCTGGTGACTGTAGCCACCATCTTCTGATGTCTGAAAATACTCATTGTTTTAAAAGGAACTGATTTGTTGGGGGTTTGTGCTAGGGTTCTCATGGAATATCTGTCTCTAGATGGAGCCAGGTGAGGTTTAACTTTTAGCTTGAATGATTGGGAAACTTGGGGCAAAAGTGATCATGGACTTGCAAGGTACGGGGGAACTTAGACTCCTAACCCACTGTTAGATCTACTTGTGAAACTTGGTGCTAAGGTGTTGATGCATTTGGGTCAAACATAATTCTGATAAATAGGACATTTGATTTCCATTTGCCTGGATTCGCTTCCAGACATCATAAGTCCACCAAGAAGGCAGTTTTTCAGTGAGCACAATACTGACATAGACTGTAATGCTATGGAAAAAAACATCTAAGTCTCTAAGTCTTGGAGCTTAGAGGCTATGTCTGCTCTCTGTAGAAATCCCCCTTCACGCACTGTGGTGTCCATACCTCAGGTAGCCATCACTTTCTATTACACAGGCAGTGAGTTATAGCACACATATTCTTTGAGCACTCGGATTGCCCCAGGCACCAGTCTAGGAAGTAAAGATGTTGTGTGAGCAGCAGCCAGGTTTGCCCCCAGAGAAACATACACTGAAGTGAGATCTCAACTCTTAGCTTCAAAGTCTTTTGTCTTCATACAGTTTTCCTTAGTGATATCCAATATTATGGTTTTATTTTTAATATTATCTGTGCTTTTAAAGTGTCATCCAGATAAAGGCTACGGAAGTAAGATCAATGCAGTGAAACACATAATTAAACACTGTTTGAGCCAGGTTAACCTGGTGCCGGTGACCAGACTACCAGACTGGACCTTTGTTCTTCTAGTTTATAATGAGGGTGTTTATTTTCTTCTTTTGGCTTAGTTTTAAGGGGAAAGGAACTTCAAGGGGAAAATATATGTAAACAAATACTGGATTTACTATTGCTCTCTAGTACTCGATGTAAACAAATCTATAGCAGATGCTTAACAAATTTCATGAATTTAAATTTAACAATAAACTTCAAGCAATTTACTTCACAGACATTTGAGGCTAACAGGCTAATTATATGTTGCCTGACGAGGGAAATATTTCCTCCAGCTAACTTATTGATCTGCTGCTTTTCTAACAGTATGCCGATCTAATTATAGAGAAGGGTTAAAAGCTAATAACTTCAAACCCGAGGTTTTCTATAATGGAACAGAGTGATTAACGTTCTTGAAGAAAGAGCCTCCCGTGGACCTTTGGCTGCAGACTTAAAGCACATTGCTGCTAATGGGAAAGCTCCAAGTGTTTTAGAGTACCTCTGCTTTCTGTAACAATCAGTATTAGAACTGTCTGCTAAATGTTATTATAATTGGACTCAGGGTGGAGCAGTCACTTATGACTAGGTCCCTATGTGTATATTTAGAGTCTCTAGAAATACTAACATCTTAAAAACAAAGTCACAGCTATCTGACTACACTCATACAAGCAATAGTATGCTGCACAATCCTTCCAAAGATTAGTTGTTTTCAAAGTCTGTATGAAGACTGTGACATGGCAAACCCTGGGACACCACTGTGAATCATCATACATCCTTATGTATGTATGTTTATATGATGTATGTATGTATGTATGTATATATGTATGAATGTATATCTCTCTAGCTCTTTGTATGTATATATGTATGAATGTATATCGCTCCAGCTCTCTGACACAGAATTGTGAAATGTGTATAGAGGCCTACAGATGGAGCTATGGAAATTAAGATTTTCATAAGAAGTCATGGAGAGTTGAACTCTATATAGTGAGGATGTCATTTTGGAGCAAGGAATTAAACCAAATGGTAAAAAGATATTAATGTTAACCACTTTTTATAGCATTTTCTGGCCAGCAGCTCTGCCATACCTTTGCCCTCCTTGAACAGAAGGAGTTCTGGTGCTGGCTGAGTTAGGGGACACGTGGACGTACTGTAGAAGGTGCTGGAAAAGTATCTCTGGAGCACCAGAGGTTCTGGAAGCAGCACTGGAGACTCTAGATGGCAGTAGGTGTGGCTGTAGCGGCAGAAAGGGACAAGAAGAGACTGTAGTGAGCAGATTGTTGGCCACTGGAGATTGGGAGTAGGACTAGTAAAGTTTGAAACCCAAACATTTTGTCCCAAGAGAAAGAGCTGTTTGATATGATAAAACAACAACAACAACAACAACAGCAGCAGCACTAAATTGTCCCAGGAAGGGCACTTAATTCTCAAGTTTTGACAATCCCAACAATATTTTCCTTTGCTTATGTGCCTGTTTTATGTATTCATTTTATTAGAGTTTTAAAGTCAACCTGAAGAGCTGATCATAAACCATTCAACTGTGTGCCCAAGTACTCAGGACCCTGAGGCTAAAGGATTCCCAGAACCAGGAGTTTGGGTAAAGCCTGGGCAACACAGTGGGACGTAGTCTTAGCTTCTTTTGCTGCTGTGATGAAATACCCTGAGAAAGACAACTTAAGGGAGACTGGGTTTACTTTGGCAACAGTTAGAGGATACAGTCCATCATGATGGGAAGTTAAGGCAACAGCAGCTTTAAGTAACTGATTGTGCTACATCTAGAATCAGGTGCAGAGTGCAATAACACAGCTCTAAGCCCAACCAGGTAATGGTGCTACCCATGATTTCTTTCCTATCTCAGTTGACACAGTCAAAATAATGCCCCACAGGCATACACAAAGGTTTGGATTTCAGGTGATGAGTGTCTGAGAAGGTGACAGTTAATACCATCATAGGCTTCATCTTAAAATCAAGCCAGAACAAAACAAATAAATACATATAAAAGTTGCTGTATCCTGAGTTTCTTATCATTACTTATTCTTACATCCTAAATGTTTTAGTGGCTGGTTAATATTTAACTACAACACTTCACAATTCTTGTTGGTATGCTTCTAAAGAAATGTTAATTGTAACCTAGTTTCTTGTCTTATTTTACATTCTGCTACATGAAAATAATATATACATATTCCTAACTCCTGGGACCAATGGCCTTTTTCCTTGTTTCTCAGTGTTTCTTGAATAGACCAGGCATAATCTGGGATCATAGTGGCTCCTCTGAGCATACGCTCTGCCTTGTAAGAGATCTATCCTTGGTGTTTTAACCACAGACTACAGAGGTGACTTCTATACAACCTTCTCTGGTGTTCTGATGGTGCAGGCACTGAAGGAGTTCCTCCTCTCTGCTGGCCTTGACCTGTTAGACACTTACTGAGGCCCAAGTTCTAAACTGTTTTCCAGTTGTATTTATATCTTCTCATCAACTCTTCTGTATCCCTCCTGTTTACAGAAGTTTCTACCCAGGACCATCCCAGGAATTCAGTGTGCTCTCTTCACTCCAATACATTTAATCTATTTAAATCTATTTAAAGATTGTATTGCTGCTCTTCCCGAAGGAAAACATCATCTAGGTGGCAAGATCTTCCTGCAGATGGACTTTGTCTCCACGTTCCTATCTCTCTGTTCTCTTTCTGCCTCTGCCTAGATCCTAAACGCAGTCTGGCTGCAGTACTTCCTAGCCTGGACCTGTTCCGTTACATTTTGTGTCTGTGGATATTTTTGAGGACCACATCTACAGTATGGTTTCCCCAGCAGCAACATTGCTGATATTTTGGGCCAATCAAATGCCCCCTACTTGGGAAAAGCCACGGTAGTACTCTGTACTCTCCCATCCCACTTCACTAGAGTAGGGGCTGGGCCCAAACAGTCCCAGGCATTTTCAAATGATCTGAGGGGAACAAAATTCTCTTTAGTGGGAGAATCACTGAGCTATAGAATTGTGGAGCATTCTCCATGTCTAATAAATATTCTAGCAAGTGGACTAAACACAATATTTCATAAGAGAAGCTGTTTTAATAGATTTATATATATATATATATTAATTTGATTCCATCTGTGATGTGGAATAGTTCCAAGCTCATGGAATTTTCCTCTATCTTATTAAAATGATTCAACATATGCAGCACAAAAATGTGATTTAATAGTTATGAATTTTTAAGTATTTTCATATGCAGAAATTCAGAGAACTAATGGTAGATTAGATTAGATTAGCTAAGGGTACAAAGATAATAATCAATAAATTGTAGACTAAGAATCTGCATATTAAAATAAATAAAAATGATCAATTCACTAAGAGTCAATGATTAGATTGAATTCTGATTAACATTATTTTGGAAAACAAAACCACATTTATGCAGAATGCTCTTTTTTTTTATAGTTATTAGAGGATTCTGTCTTTATTATGTTCATTTGAAAGCAAAGGGTAAATATTGAAATATATCTGCATCAGTCTGGGTAGCCACCTTTCTTTTATTTTTCATTTGTTCGTGAGCCCAGGCACTTCAATACTTTCTTAAGCACTCATAGGGCTAATGAACAGAAGGCCAGACAGAAACACACCATGATAGCAGACAATAGAAATATAAACAGAGCTCATATCCTCAGCTTCCTGTCGAGATGGAATTAGCTTGGGACAAAATAGATCTGAGATTGTCTAGAATAATGAAGGTCATCCAGAGCAGCATTCAGACAAGATAATCCAGTTCCTAATTTCTTTAAAAAGACATATTTTATTTTTAATTGTGTGTCTCTGTATGTTTGTATCTGTGTGTGTGTTTTGTATGTATGTGTGTTGGTGTATGTGTCTGTGTGTATATCTGTATATGTGTATGTTTGTCTCTCTGTGTGTCTGTGTGTGTAATATCTGTGTGTGTCTGTGTGTCTGCAATTGGGTATGTTTGTCTCTCTGTGTCTCGTGTGTATATTTGTGTGTGTGTGTGTGTTGTGTTGGTGTATGTGTGTATCTTTGTTGTGCATGGTTGATTTCACATGTTGTATGTTTACACAGTGCATGCATGTGAGTTCAGATGCTCAAAAGAGTCCAGCAAAGGCACTGGATGGTGTATCCCCTGGAGCTTGAATTACAGGTGGTTGTTAGCTACTTGATGGTGGGTAATGAACCCTGTTCTCTGTAGGAAGAATAAATGTTCTTAACTGTAAGCCAACTCTTCTTAGGAAATGTTAACTTATACACAAAATTATATTTCCTTCAAGTTATATTTGACATGATTCATGATTTGCACTCTTAAAATTTGTATAAAATGTGGTCAAATCCAGCCAAATTCTTAAAATCTTCCACTCAGTTGCAGAGTAGGCAGGTAGTCGTGATTCACAGCTAGAAATTGCAAGTTCAATGTGGATGTGCTCCTAAGAGACAAAGATTAGAAGTATCTTGGTGGGTTTTCCATTTATAAATCGGTACTGTAGTTATTTCCAGTGGTTGAAACACCCCATCCTAAACGGAGAGCACAGCTCATGAAACCCACCTGAATGTTTTAAGTTCACCGAAGCCCCTGCCTGACGTTTACTAAGCAATGAATAATTGGTGAGGAAAGACTTTGGGGAGGGACCCTGCAGGCTGTGCCATGTGCTCTAGGGATGCAATGTTCACCAGTCAGCTGTGCCTGGGATTTTCATTAACTGAACTATGCAGTCAAAAATAGGGCTGATTCCACTCTCCAAGGCATATTTAATGTCCTTGTTTTGCTTGTTACACCAACCATGTTTCTTGAACAGGACACAGATAAGTGCCTACTAGCTGTCTAAAGACAGGAAAATTCATTGGGATACTTAATATGAAAAAGACAACCTATCTAGGACATCAATTTGTGGGATACTTCCCCTGCTGTGGAAGGAATGTTTTACTGCATATGACCATACTTTTATTCTCCCATCAACCTGATAGCCTAAGTCATCTCCGAAAACCGACTAGCCTGAGATTTCAAAGACTCATGGAGGGAGATTTAAGCTGGAATCCTCCATCTTCACAGACCAAGACCTTTCCTCTTCTCTAACTCTGCCCTCTACTGCAGGTGCTGACCCCATTCAGACTTGTAGACCACTCCAATTTCCCAGAAACAAGGATAATTTCAGTTTTCTTTCAAATTTCTTCTTTTCTGATGCCTATTTTAGTTTTTTCTTAACCTTCCCTCTACTCTCTGGGGTAAAGGAAGTTTGCTGCAGAGTCAGCCTCCCCAACTCCTACAAAATCCTGGTGAGAAAAACTGAACCTTAGGGTCAACCTCGGAGGGAAAGGAGACAAAATGGCAGTCTTGCAGCTTGTGAGCAGTAGACCTGAGTTTATAGTAGGATCCTTCTGATGGAGCTGTTTCTAATCAGTTTTCCTGGTACATGATCGTGTGTGTCAATGCTTAATGTCAGATTTTATATGTTTTCAATCAACATGATTTGGCGGGTGAGAGAGATTTATTTGGAGTCTAAACTGACAATTCAAATGGGCTTTGATACATTGAAAATGGGCTGGAAGCTGGTTAACTGGGCTGTTTACTCAAAAAGGAAACAAAAACCCCTCAGATTGCAAAGTTAGAGGTAGTATAATTTAAAATGCAACCCAGAGCATAATCTTTTTTTTTTTTAAATCATCTAGGCTAAAAGATTTCTTCTCCATATCAGCCCAGCATTTTCCTTCCCTTAGGGGAGTCAATTAAGTTGTTCAGCATCTCAGCCTTGGCCACCAGTCTTAGCTTTGGGTTTATCTCTACTGAGTGAGGGACAGGGGAGTGGAGATGTTGTAGGTGCCTCTGCTTGGCACACACATGGCGTTCCAGTGCACATGGCCTCATCTGGACTGTGTGTTCTGGTTTGTTTCCAAAGAACCCATCATAGCGATGACTTTCCACCATGGTTGTTCAACAGTCCCACCCAAGGAACTTTTAGAAAATGCTGATATCTAGATGCCATTACCTGTTAATTAAGTGAAAATCATGAGATGTGAGGAGCTGGTGCAATCTCTGTCTCAGATTAGAAGTAAGCTTGCACATCACTGTGTGGATTTACAGACAGGAGGCTTCAGCTGAGCTATATCTCACTGTTTTAGAAGGGTTTTGTTAAATGCCTCTGATATTATAACATAGGTATAGTATTAATAAGTGACATTACAAATCACCTTAAAACATGTTGGTTCATATCAAGAAGCATTTATTTCTTGAGTTTGTGGGTGGTTTGCCTTGGTTAGTCTGAGCAGGACCCTGTGGGATATCTTTCCATTAATGTGCAGATATATTGTATACAAAATAAGGATGGGGTTTGGTTTATGGTGTGTCTCAACTCTTCACTTGAAGTCCAACCAGTGGCTGAGGTTCAGGTGTCATCTGGCAGGTCAATTGTCAATGCTAAGTTGGTTCTGGTGGACGGTTGTCACTGTGTCATGTAAAAACTCTTGTACTTGGAATCTTGTTTATATGGCCTAGACAGACATGAATGCGGTTTAGGCATAATGTTGAGCCCAGTGTAAGTTTATAAAAATGCATATCTTCTACCCAAATCCAAGAAGAAATATGAGCTGAAGACAAGGGTTTGGTCGAGAGCTAACTGAAAAATGACTTGGTTTCAAAGTCTCTATAAATCTAAAGTTAATCCAAAAATTCAGGAAGTAGAAGTACATTTAAACAGCTTAAAATAAAAGCTTTGTTTTCATTGGATTAAGCGACAGTACTAGTAACCAGCTGTATTGAGGCCACACGCAGATTACCAGCTGTGAGACATATTGTGCAGAGCCCTCAGGTCAGCGATTGTTAGGGGCATGGGACAGATCTGAGACTGATATATGTAAAGGAGGATAGACAGACTGGATCAGGTATAACAGATTAAAAAGTCTAAGTTTCCATAATGGGCTATGGCCAACAAGACAAAATAACAGAGTTAAATTTTCTGTCATGTAGATTTGTGATCTCAATTATTTGATATACACCAAATAAAAATGATAAGAGGTTATATTTTATCAACTATAATTTCTATATAACCGTACACTGCACACAACAGATTTGTCTGCTGTGTATACCTGGCCACAGGGAGCCTGCTGCCTGTGACTCATGCTACTGTGAGTGGCACCAAATGCAGTAACTAACATTGCTGGAGTTCACCAAGTACAGTATATGTTCCTCAGAGATCTTGTCCTCCTTGAGAAGGCTCTGTGACTATCCATTTTAAGGACTAGGAAATAAAGGCTAACTACATCAGTGTAGGCATGTCCTGCTATGCAATGCAATGGAGGGCATGGCTGGACACTGAGCCACTGTGGCATGCTGCAGCAAACGGCTGTCCCTGATCATTGGACACTGTGACACATTTTAAGGATATCTTGAAAGGCAACTATGTCTTCATTGGGTAGCTCTCTATGGGACTACTTCTTACCTACCTGGAACCCAGATACATTCTAAAAACTATCCAGTTCCTGCCCCTCATCTTGAAAGGACCACCCTTGCCACCTTGGAATCCCATGGATGTTCTCTGTGTTTGCAGCCACCTCTGTGTTTGCTATTGATTGCTTCTAGCTCGCCAGAAGGAATTGACAGCCAGACGGAAGACTGGGACTTCCCAATCAATAGTCATTAAAACGGTGCTTATTGTGGTTGTAGGGACTTTGTGGGCCAAGACAACAACTTTAGCAATAAAAAGAAAACAATAAAACCGCATCAAAACAAAACAAAAGGAAGAACTCATTTTGCTAACAAAATGTGTTTTTCTTCAGGAAGCAGCTAGATTCAGCAGGAGATAAGCATTTATTCATGTCCTTTTTCCTCTCCAACAGTGTGTGTGTGTGTGTGTGTGTGTGTGTGTGTGTGTATACACTCTTTGAACTAATGGAAGAAATTTAGTCTTCAATTTTATTCATCAAAGTTTGAAAGGAAATGAAGGTTAGAGGCTGGACTTGACAATGAATTAGACAAAGCAGCTCACCGTTTAGGTAACAGGGACTGGGCAGAGTGGGAAAAAGGTCACAGAGAGCCAGTGGGAGATAGAGTACTTCCTGAAGTAAAGTAGATCAAATAAATTCCTGTGTGGGAATCATAGTCAACATGCAGTGCTTAGCAGAGTGGATTGAGGAATAAAAATTCCCAAAGAAGTACAATCCAGTTGGATGCTTTAAAATGATAGAAAATGTCACAAGAATGAATGAGGCCTATGAAGCATAGCAGGAGACCACAGTTACCTGGGTTATTGCTACCTGTATCAATGTACCTGTATCAGTGTATCATTTACCTTGGACTCTCTGATACTATATAGATAAAGCACCTGGACAGACCTTCCTGTTTACTATGGTTCTTTCCTGAGCTGTGAAATTGTGAACTATGGTCAAAACACAACATCCTGTTCTATTTTGACTGGGGAAATTCCAACAATCTCCTTCCTGTTCTGTTTTTAATCTATAAAAGTTCAGGCCCTACCAATGACATGTGGAGAGAGCAGTTCCTGGCAACTTGAACTCAGATCCGTAACACGATCATGACAACAGAGACAGAGGCAGAAGCCAGATTCCTCAGGTGATGATCTGTAAAGTCCAATTCTACCAAGCTCTGTTCTTAACCCAGAGCAGGAGAAACGTTGGTGTAGACAGATGTGCAGCAGTGTAGAAACAGAAAGCACCTAAGAACTCTCTGCACTTTAAGAAGCTGCAGGGGTTCCTGGAGGAGCGTGAGTACTGTGTTTTGTCCTTAGGGACTTCCCATCCCAGTGATGGCCTATATGCTTCTGTTTAATTGAAGCTGTGAGCAGAGAGCCGAGAACACTGTGGCCTAGGCTTCCAGAAGCACAGACATGACACTTCACTGTTCCTGGTCTCAACCCCTTTCAGCGCTTCTCAATCTGTGGTTGGAGATCCCTTTGGGGGCCAAATGATTCTTTTCCAGGGCATATCAGATATTTACATTATGCTTCATAACAGTAGCAAAATTACAGTTACGAAGTAGCAAGAAAGATCATTTTATGGTTGGGGTCACCACAACACAAGGAACTGTATCAAAGGATCACAGCGTTAGGAAGGTCTACCTGGTTGCCTGAAGAGAATTTGTGACTTGAATAAAATGTAGGGAAGGTGAAGACAGTGTACTGAAATCACAATGGGAATGGTTGTACAATGTCTAGAAATGGTCAGAGACATCACCAGAACAAAGAGTGCCATGCTATACCAGAAAATTAGGTAGAAGGCAGACCAAAAACCAATTAGTAGTGTTAGAGAGAGGGGAGAAATCAGCTTCTTGTGGGTGCTGGTTGGGAACAGGATTCTAGAATAAGGACCAGCTCTCAGGAAGCTGCTGCTTTTCCTCAGCAGAACAGCTGTCTTTGAGATTTGCCTATGGCCTAGAGATGAGGTATTGCTTCAGTACAGCATGGGCTGAACCAATGTGCTGTAGATTGTGTGGGATACCCAAGGAAAGTGATGTGTCCATCAAGTAAATGAAGGCTGAGGGGAATGGAGAGCAAAGAGGTGCTCCCCGGACACAGGACTCACCAGCACTGAGGCTCAGAGCCATGAGAAAGCACTGGGTGAATGGAGGCACCAGGGAGGGATGGGTTAGTCAGCTCCCAACTTCCCTCAATGATGCTAAAATGGTGATTTAACTTGCATCAGTGATCATTCACTCAGTGAGGTCTCTGTGGTCCCCACGCCCAACATTCTTTTATTTTCCCTAACACCAAGTCTAATCCAGCCAGAATAAAAAGCCCAGTATGCAGTGTTTACTTTTTTTCCCAGACAAATATTCAGTTGATCCCCAACTTCAAGCTGATAGAGTGGCACACTGAACCAGGAGCTGTGCTCATGACTGGTCCTCTGAGATTTAAGTCTGCTAGTTCCAGCACTTCTCAGAGTGCTTTGTTACTGAACCATTCCATGGTGAAGGCAATTGTGATCAGTTACTAGGCTCAGATAACTAGTCCAGGAGGAGGAAGAGGAGGAAGAGGAGGAGGAGGAGGACGAGGAGGAGGACGAGGATGAAGAGGAGGAAGAGGAGGAAGGAGGAGGAGGAGGAGGAGGAAGGGGAAGGGGAAGGACTGTGCCCACTGACCCAGAAGAGTAAACAGTTCATGTGTTCCATGTTCTCTCACCAGTTCATGGACCACCTCAGAATATGATGCCTCTTCTCCTGCCATGCTAGCTCTTTGGATTAACAATGATGAATTTCTTGACAGGAACAGCATGCATGGATATGTCGACCAGATCTCTGGCAAAGTTTCTTTGCCTAATTCTACAGAATTGTTTCCTACTTCCCTGGTTCTTAGCATTTAGCTGGATAGACTGTGATATATTGTGTTACATGCCAATTTTTTTCTCCTCCTGACCTGAGTTGACACTGAGCTGTCCTCTCTCCAGCTCAGTGGGAGGGGCCTCTGCTGACTGAGTACCACCTTGAGCCAGCTACTCCTCACACCCTTTTAACAACAGCCTCCTATAATGTTCAGGATTCCAAGATGAAGAACATGAGACACATAATTTATTCAAGGCAACATCTACACCAAGGAAGGGGCAGAGCTAGGGTTTGACTGCAAGTAGATTGGCTCTAGAGTTTCTATAATTTCAGTGAGGAATATTGTCTTGAGCTGTCTGAAGAACAGTGTGTCAAATTTCAGACTGTAAGAAAGGCTTTTCCAGTCAGATAAAGAAGATGTGAGTTACAAGATGAACAGATGGGACCCAAGGAGAACATTAACTGTGCTGGGAATCTGTAGGTTAAAGGACACTGATGCTGGACCCTCAGGGGAACTACTTTACACCAAATATTTCTCACAGGGTGTACAGCTCAGCCTGTATCATTCATTTCTTTTTTAAAAGAGCAAAATAGACTGTACATGAGGGTCAGGATTTTAATGGTTTATGTCTTTCCAAATTTAAGCACATGTAACAGATTAACTTGTTCTATTAATAAAACCTAGATTATCATTAAGACCTCATTAGTCATAGGTCTGTAGAAAATACAAAGTTGAAAACTCAGCCAACATTAGCAATGGGATCTCACAGGACAGCAGTGGCTGTCTAGGACCATTGGACAGTCCAGGATGTACTGAAGAGTCTAGGATTGGTTAGTCCCATTTGGAACTCTTGGGAAGGATTTAAAAAGTATAGTGTTACAGCACTCTAGGGATTTTCTAGCCCGAATCTGCAAACTCTTCCTCGTTGTCTTAATTAGGGTTCCATTACTGTGATCAAGGCAACTCTTATAAAGGACAACATTTAAATTGGGGCTGGCTTACAGTTTCAGAGGTTCAGTTCATTATTATCATGGTGGGAAGCATGGCAGAGTTCTATATCTTGATCCGAAGGCAACCAGGAAAGACTGTCTTTGGCAGGCAGCCGGGAGGGTCATCTCTTAAGCACTGGGCAGAGCTTGAACACTAGGAGCCCTGAAAGCCCACCTACACAGTGACAGGCTTTATCCAGCAAGGCCACACCTCCTATTAGAGTATTCAAACCACCACACACCTTCTTTCCACAAATCCGTTCCATATGCCAAGGAACCACACAACCAGGTTTATCATAGCAAGAACAACTTCTCAGATCCAATTTCCTGGTTAGTTACTTTTCTCATTATCATGACCAAAACCCTGACAAGAAGTAACTTAAGGAGGGATGGTCCCTGAATAGGAAGCAGGACTGGGCAATGCAGCCTCGAGGTCTGCCTCCAGTGACCCATTTCCTCTGGGGACGCCCCACCTCCTAATTGTCTCATAACCTCCCACAACAGTGCAGCTTGTTTTGGACCAAATGTTCAAATACATGTGCATTGGGTGTGGTGGGGTGGGGTGAGGTGGGGTTCTCATTTAAACTACAACATTCCACTTAACCTGAAAGACATATCATGTTCAACTATCAGTCAGGACAGAATCCTGAACTTTCAGAAAGATTGAAAGTGAGTCGACAAACATTTTTGAGAAGTCATGTCACTCAGAGTGGGCTTTGATATTTCAAAAGCCCATGTATTCACAGTTAGCTCTCTGCTACTTACTTGCAGAAAAAAGATGTAAGTTCTCAGCTACTGTGCCAGTGCCATGTCTACGGGCCTGCTACCATGCTTCCCTAATCCTCTGAAACTGTCGTTTCCAATAAACTCTTCCTTTTGTAAGTTGCCTTGGTCATGATGTTTTATCAGTGCAATAGAAAGTAACTAAACCAGTTAGTTCATGGCTGATGGCCTCCAATGAAATTACCTATGTATGTAAGCAATCATAGAAAGCAGAACAAAACTTTACCTATACAAAATTCACAGAACTTAGCACATGAGCAAACAGGCTTTTATTCGTAGGTACTGGGGATGGAAAGCTGGGTTTCACACAACAGTAGAATAGCACCTGTTCTCCTGGATGGAGCATCAGCTCTTTTTCATAGGTTTATTTTGAGATTTCAGTTCATTGCTTGAGCTGGCCTGGTATTCCCTCTGTCAATTTGACAGGCCTTGAACTTGAGGTCTTTATACTTCAGGTTTCTGAGTGGCTGGACATATCTGTACCTTTTCTGAGAAAAGTAAAACCAATATGTGAATTAGAATTAACATCACTGCATATCAAGCAAATACAGCAGTGGCTTTAGCACAGGTTTTGTGTTCATGTCACACACACTATGTTGGAGGGAAGTAGGTCCAGGCTCAGGCTGCAATGCCATGGTCATCAGCACTGCCCGTTTCACCAGCAGTAGACATTTCCATTAAAACTTGCTTATAATTAGTTCTCCTTTGAACATGACCTGCATTCACCTCAGCATCTTCAGCTCAGTAACACAGGCAATTCAACATGGAAGAATGTAAGTGTGTGTCTTTTGAACTATTTTGAACTTATTTGCCATGCCTTTGAGTGGTGAAAGACAATACTTTCTTCCTCTGACCCTTTTATTCCTGTCTCAAAGAGGGCTTGGTTTTCTTTAGCCCTATGTTGTTATTAAGAATAATAGTTCTTGAAAATATAATGGTTCGTTCATTCTCAACTCCGTATTTTCACCAAGTTAATGGGGACCTGAAGTACCACTGGCTGCTTAGCAATAAGGCCCTGTAGCTCCTCAGAAATTTGGAGCTTTGTTAGTGTGAGGCCTTTCCCCCTTGGTAAGAATTGTGAACTATTCAGTGTTGTGTTCCACAAGGCTGGGAAAATTCTATTTTGCAACTCTGGAGAATTCAGCTTAGGATTCTGAAGTAATTTCCAGTAGAGCTATAATGGAGGCAGGGCTTGAACTATGTAATTTTAATTATCTGAGAGGAATCATGAGGCCCAAAGTCCCATTGGGTTGTTCTTAATATAGTTTTAAATACTACATACAAATAATGTTACATTAAGGTTCTTAATAGAGGGGGCAGCTTTAAAGACTATATAGAAAAGCAAACAAAGAAACAGCATTGTTTTCTGTTTGGTTTTAGTTCATTTTATTGCTACTCAATCAAAGCAAGTAGGTTTACTATGGAAAATTTCTACTGTGGTGACAGGAACATGTAAAACAAAATATAATAAAACTAACATTGAAAAATCCTCCCAAAGAGAAACAGGAGTGGTTTTACTGGTCCAGGATGATGCAGACCCATTGGTATCCATAGAATTACTTTTTAGAAATTGTTATGGATTTTGTTAAATTCAGAGAGTATAACTACATAGATCACACATTCCTTGTGCATTTTTAATCTCTTTATTTTTTTTTGTTTTTTTTTCTTGTTTTTGTTTTTTGTTTTTGAGACAGGTTTGTGTACGGCTGTCTGAATATCTGGAGACAGTGCACTCGAATCAGAAACCTCTCCTCTGCCAATCTAGATTAAGCTGTGCACCACGCCGGCGCATTTAATCTCTTATAGCTTATGATAATTTATCAGTCCTGTTTGTATATTAGTACTAATGATTAGCGTGCACATTTATTTTTTGTCATGTAAGTGACTTATTCTTTATTTAACTATTTATATGAATGCAGTGTATCTAGAGTTTCACAAGGTATATTCACATGTGCACATAAAGATTTTAAATAAGCAATGTGACCAATGTGACTTCAATCAGAAGCCCAGATTTAGGCACTGATTGAAATCAACCTCATTTGTCTTATTAAACTCAACAGAAATAATTTTCAACTACGTGCCTGATTACTAGGAACTGGACACCTGAAAAGGTGGTCTATTCATTCTGTCTTTTCTCCAGGTCTTTTCTGGACATTCCTTGTCTCCTTTATTATGATTTAATGGTATCATTTGCATATGAACAGTGGTATAGGCTCTGGATGCCACTGAAAACAGCTGACTGGTCTAGGTGTTTGAAAGGCTCAACCTATTTTGACATCTTTACATTTAGGGAATTGTCCCCCTCTACCCACCCCACCTCCCTGTTTTCCACCTAAGGATACAAAATAAAAATCCTTTAGAGCTAAGTCTCAAGTTTTCTATGCATAGTTTCTGCACCAGGAGAAGCCTCCAGCACAGATCTTGCACCTTCAGCCCAAATGGCCTGAGAATTAGGTGAACGTTTTGAGGAAACACTTTGTGTCAAGTCATCTTTCTCAGACTCTTGTCACTTTCAAGATGGCCTGCCTGGCCAGCTCTGATGCCTTTTATTTTTCTTTTCTCTCCAACACCGACAGATCTCCACAGCTTGCTGGGGTTCTCCTTCCATGGCGGCACTCATGGGCCTGTGATTCAGGTTGTGCCCTATCCACAGATCAGTCAGTGGCTCCAAGACAGAGCACCCAGAAGATCAGCTCACCCCAGTGTTCCCTTTCCTTGATGTTTGGATCCCAGTGGCCAGACTGAAACTCTGTAATGGTGTCACAGTCAACTGTGCTCTGTCCTCTAATCTCGATGGCTGAGGACTTGTTTCCATGAACTGCTTCAGGGAGGTAGGAAAGGTGAGTCTATACTAGGGCCAAGTCAGTCTGTAATGGCAACCACTGTTCAGAGCATAGATGATTCCCATGAAAGTCCAAAGTTTTGTTTTCATGCCATCTGAGGTTTTAAATATATATATATTATATATATATATATATAACTTTTATTGAATTGATACCAATGTACTTATTTGTTAGTGTTTTACTAGTTTCTTAGCTTAATAGTCACACAGTGCCTTCTTCATTTTATTTTCCAAACAGCAGTTCTTTGATAATCTCTATTTAATATTGACTAATTTATTATCTTTAGTTTTTTATAGTTAACTACTTTCTAACTTTTAGTTTTGTTAAATGATCCTTTGCATTATAATTTGCTTCCAAAGCTGTATGTGTGCATGTGTGTGTGTGTGTGTGCACATATGTGCATGTGTGTAAGAGAGTATATGTGTATGAGTGTATGTATATAAGAATGTGTATAGGTTTGTGTGTGTGTGTGTGTGTGTGTGTGGAGTGTATGTGTGTGTGGCTATGTGTGTAAGATAGTGAGTGTATGAGTGTATGTATGTGAGTGAGTATGTATGTGAGTATGGGTTTGTGTGAGTGTGTGTGTATGTATGGTACATGAGTGTGAGTTATGTGTGTGTATGAGTGTGTGGTGTGTGTGTGTGTGTGTGTGAGGTGTATAAGCTGTACACTGTGTGAGCAAATGCATTCTCCATTTGTGTGGGAGCATATAGAGACAAGATGTTAGGATCCTCTAACTTCAATTGCCTTCTCACTTTGTCCTTTGAGACAAGATCTCTGACAGACTGAACCTAAAGCTCACCGTTTCAGCTTCTGGCTAGCTGGTTGGTCCCCATGTCTGCCCGTTTTCACCTCATGCTAGCACTCTGACTTTGTATGGTTTCTAGAGAGGAATTAGTCAGGGCTTCACACTCATACAGTGGTCTCTTCGCCCCCTGAGTCGCTTCCCCAGCTCCCAAATTTGTTCTTAACAGAATCAACTATTGTTAATTAGCTTTAATAGTTTAATTTTAATAACCTATTAACATAAATATTTAAGACTACATTTTTCTAAATATGAATGTAGCTATGCCCAATAGATACTGATACAGTAAATTCATTATTCTTTTCTTTATATCTAGACTTGACCTTTATTGTTTTCTCCAATAATTTTTAGCTAAGAATAACACTGGAGTTCTTATGGAAAACATATTATTTTAGGGGAATGTAGTGAGAATTTTGGTTTCTTTAAAAAACACAGAAATGTTATAGGAATATACCCTTTTGTTTTAATTTCAGGTATGGGTTATGCGACTGCTTTAGAGTGTCCACAACAGCTGAATGTGATTTGCACTGTGCCCTAGCAGGGGTGTGATTTTGTCAGCTGCAGATAGTTTCTGCAAGTGTACGACATGTGGAATTCTTGGCACTCTTGAAAGGGTATATAAATGCTAGAGGAGGAAAGGCAGCTGCTGCTCCTCCTTCTGCTCCTGCTGCTCCTGCCCCGTTCCAGCTGCTCCCTGCTGCTCCTGCTGTCCCTGCTGCTCCTGCTGCTCCAGCTGCTCCACCTGCTGCTCCTGCTGCTGTTTGCTGTAGTTGAGGTTTGTCAAGTGGTTATGCACAAAGAGACAGAAGAAGAAATTGGATATCCTGATGGCTAAGATCAAACTTGCCCTAAGAAACTTGATGCCTCTAATCAGCAGGAAGCAGTCCAACAATATTGAGGCCCCCTTTCCCTCTAGCCGTCTTTCTCTCTTTTAGCATTTGGGGGTTTGGAAGGGTGGAATGGGGGGAATGGTGGAAGGAAAAGAAACCCATAAAGTAGCTAAAAGTCTGACTACAGAAGAAATCATTGAGACATTGGATTGCAAGGATGTTTTGAGCAAGGTTATGGGAATACAGCAAAAGAAGCAAAGAGATGTGGGTTTATCCTGTGGCAGAGCACCTACTTGGAATGTGCAAGGCCTTAGGATTGGTTCTGATTTTGCTTCACAAAAAGGACAACTAGATACCTGGAATCATATCAAATTAAAAGGCTTCTTATGAAGAGCAAAGCAAATGATCAACAGAGTAAAAAGACAAGTTATGACATGGGAGAAAATATTTGCAAACTATATCTGACAAAGGATTGATATACAGAATACAGAAGAAATTCCAAAAATTCAATTAAAATAAGAAAAAAACCAAATAATCCTGTTTGAAAATCGACAAACTCTGGGCCAATTAACAGTCAATCAGGGATGAGGGATGGCCTGAGGGAGCACTTTTTTCCAATTGAACTATTGATTACTGACAGGAATTGAGTGATGGGCAATCACAGTGCATGCCATCATTGATGGAGTCCATCAGGTTCCAATGGTTAGATGCAATCTCATCACTACAAATATGGTTTCCGTATATGGTTCACCAAGCAAAACAAAGTCATGAATGTAGAAATAGGGTTGGTAGGTAACAGGGGTTGATAGAGGTGGGGCAGCGTAAAATCAGGTAGGGAAGAGAGTAATCAGGATGCGTTACATACTAACAGGATGCGTAATTGTCAATCAACAAACTTAACTTAAAAATAGGCAAAGGGACTGGATAGATATTTCTGCAAATGATATATACATTTGGACATCAGGTATATGAAATGTTCAACACCACTAATGATACAGGAAATGCAAATGTAAGCTGAAATGAGGTATCATTGTAATCTCGTGCGGACAACACTATCAGAAATAGAAACACTACTGCCAGCAAGGATGCCAAGCAGTGTTACCATTATGGAAAGCAATGTGCAGAGTTCTCAAGAGATTGAGACAAGAACTACTATATGATTTGGCAATCCAGATACTGGGTTTACAAAGCCAAAGAAAGAAAACCCAACAATCCCAGCAATATTCACAAGAGCTAAAAGAGAAATCTCTCTCTCTCTCTCTAACCAACACACACACACACACACACACACATCAAGGAAAAATACGAACTCCTATAGCAACATGTCTGGAACTAGAGACTGTTATGCTAAATGCAGTAAGCCAGACATGGAAAAACAAATATCACATCATCTGGGGTGTCATTGTTCATTGGCAGCTTAGAGAATCTAGATCACCTGGGAGATGGGTGTGTCGGCATGCCTGTCGGGGGTTACCTTGGTGAAGGTAATTGAGGTGGATAGACTCACACTCTGTGTACTGTCCCAATCCCTGACTGGAATCCAAGATGTATTGCCTTCTTCTGACTTCAGAATGTGACTAGATGCTGTAAGCTGCCTCACCTCTGGCTTGCTCATCACAGTAGGCTGAAATCTGGAACTGGATCTATAATAAACCCTCTCTGCCTTCAGTTGCTTTTGTCAGAATATTTTCTGACAATCTGATCTGAGGAATATAAACAAGTTGATCTCATAGATGCTGAGAGTTGACTGGTGGCTCGCAGGGGTAGGAGGACCAAATGGGGGAGCAATGATTTTAAATCAAACAACGAGAATCTCTGGGGTGCTACTTCACCACAGATACTGTTCTTTATAATGGAAAGATCTGGATAAAAGATTTTGACAAATTTTAATATACAGAAATGACCAATTCCTATGGAAAAGACAAATGTAACCTGATTAAATAGTATCCAGTGTGTAAAAGTATGGAAGCATTGTATGCTCCATTAATACCTGTAACTTCTGTGTTTTCATGTGTCCAACAAACTAAATTTCAAAATGTGGAGCTTTTGTATCTCAAAAGGCAACATTTTCTACAGTGCTGTAAAGCAGAGATTAGCAATTCCTGAGTGAAGAAATTTTTAAATTTGGTTCAACCCCTCATTGAAAGTTGTATTGTATGCTCTTGCCTTATTTTTCTCTTCTGCAGCAGAAGGGCTGAGGAATAGACATACATTCCTGGGAACGAGACCTGACTTATAGGATGAAGTGTGCCTCAGTGTCCCTGGTGATCACCACTGTGTCTTTCAGAGATTAAAGCAGACATGGGTTTAAGGCAAATGTTGTGTTCCTGTCTCTCTATGCTGGAGTCCTCAGGCCTCAGTGATGTAAGGATTCCCAGGGATGAGTGAGAAATAGGTATTACCAAAGTAAGCAAAGGTCTCTTTGAGAAGGAGTCAGGGCCCCAAGGACTTGGTTTTATTTCCCTGTCAGTGACTATTATATTTTCTTAGTCTAATTCTTTCTACCAAACATTTCCATATGGTTTTAATTTTTAGTTTGTATGAAAAATGCAAGATATGTTTGGTTAACAACACACCAAACACTCTTGGTGTACTGGCTGGTGTACTGGGCACAGGGAAAAGAGAAAGCAGCAAGAGGAAGAAAGGAAGAAAGAAGCTTTATAATCCTCCCAGATTGACAGGAAAGCTGGGTCCCATTGCTTTAAAAGCATCTGAGGCCTTCCCAGAATTGTCATAGGAGTGAGGACATTTGGGGTTCTTGGTGATTTCATTTTGGACAGTTTCTAACAGGGAAACAAAATCATCACTTTTGCTTTCTGAGGTCACTGCTGTCTGAAGAAGCCAAAGGAGAGCTTTGGAAGAGCAAATCCCTCTCTCTAAGAAGTTCTTTTCACACTCAGATGCTGTATCTGTCATTTCACAAACTCTGGAGGAAATCAAATAAGACAGCCACTAGGTTCACTCTAATTATCTCATCAGGATGCTCAGAAAGTGACTGAAGGGGACCACTGGTCTACAGCAGGGAGTTCCAACACAAGAAAGCAGAGCTGTTCTGCTTAGCAGCTTCTGGCAGCCTTGCCATCTGTACCAAGAGTATCCTGGTAAATTCAGGACAGTGGAAGCTCTGCTGACCTAGGGGCAGGGCACAGCCTCCATTCCATGGCTCCTTTTTATCGAAGCATTCATAAACCAGGTACACATTGAGAGCACAAAAATGAGAGACCATCAACATAAATATAATAAATGGGTAGTTGATGCTGCCTCTCATGCCAAGTGTTAAGAAACCTAAAATTATGTAGAAATGTCAAATTCTTCAAAGGCCCTTAATTTAAACCTCTATTTTATCCCCTGTTTGTTTGGGCACTGGGCCTAGAACTCATGATCCTTATTCCTCAGTCTCCCAAGTGCTGGTATTACAGGTTAGATCTACAGTACTCATCTACCTGACACTTTTTTTTTTAATTCACCCATAGTTCCCTTGGACAATCTCAGGGTCCTGCAGTAGCATTGTTTTCTGAGTGGAATTTGGGACTAAAAAGAGGTCATGGGGTTGAAAGAGCACATGAGTAGGGGTATATGGTGAGATTTGGAAGCTGGAAAGGGAAGGAAGAATGTAATTAAGTACATTTATTTTCAAAAGGTCTCAGAAGCTTCTGTATCCAATTAAGGAACTGGCAAGAAAATAAGATGTCATGTACTGAAGGACCCAGGCAGGACTTACAAGATCATCTCAATGACAGAAAGAAGGAGTCATTAAATATCAAGAGTACTGATGAGATGGAACCCAAGCCAGGAAACCTAAAGGAGTTTAAACCAAAATTTCTGAAGGAGAGAAGAGTTCAAAACAAAGGAGAACAGGCAACGTAGGGGCAAGTGCTGATTGCCAGTGGCTAAGAGCTCACTTGTCCTCAGTAAGATCACAGGAACCTGCAGAACTTGGGAAAGTTCTATTGAGAACGGGAGATCTCAGACTGGATGGAAAACTTCTTTCATGTAAGTGAGATGACCAAATCTCATCAAGAATAAAATATCATCCTAGGACTGGGGGCTCAGTAGTAGAGTGCCTTAAAAGTGCAGGGCTCCTAATCTTAATTCCCAGCAACACACACACACACACACACACACACACACACACACACACACACACACACATTGCACGGTGTTATCCTGAGGAATAGGAGCCTAAGCAGTTAAATGGTAGTGGATGTATTTGTTTTTATAGCTCAAAATTTTGGCCTGGAAAATTAGAATGTTCTGCACATTACTAAATAACAGAGATTTCAGGTAGAGGTGAGCTGCCCGGGTACTCTGACATCACTGGGCCAAAGCTCTGGATTTACTCAGCCTGACACCAAGCTTTGTTTATTTTACAGCATTGGCTTCCCCAGTGGTTAGAAAGCACAGTCAGCATCTTATAGGAGCCTGTGCACTACAAGTGCTAGAGGACTGTGTGATAATGAATGATGATTGGCTCAGAGCATCTCTGAAAGTTGAATTATTTGTACACATGGCTAAGCTCCTTTAACTCTGTAATGACCCTAAGTACTTGTGGAAGGGAGGTAGAGTTGAGAGTGGGATTTGAAATGATCAGAAAATCTGGTCTGGATATAGACATGAAGCCAGAAGCCCAGCGGTATACTGAATGGAACTTAATGCTAAAATGTTTTGTTCCACTAGCACTTTCCAAAAAAAGCCATGACAATTTAAAATGTGAAAAGAGTGCCTACCATTTTGCCTTCTTGGCAGTCTCCCGAATATGTAGCTATTAGAACACATCTCTTGGCCCAACTAAACTTGGGAACTATAGTGATGTGTATGTCAAAACTAAGTCCACAAATATACCCCCACACACACACATTTGCACACACTTTAACACATATGTACACATTCTATCCCTCACTTTTCTTCTCTAGTGTAAACAAACAAAACACACAAAGCAAATTATAATTTTTTGTGGCTCCCTTATAAGAACATTTAGTGCTTAAAAGGAAGCTGCATAAAACTAGGAAAATACTCAGCAACCCACAAACCAAGAATGAACAGAGACAATGGTGTTAATGAACGGAATGACATTCATTTACAGGAAAGGACTCCCTAATTTTAGAGCTAAAGTTTTAGAGCCTAATTTGCCCAGTGCCTACACAGACACAGAACATAACTTTTATGTGAAGCTCTAGAATGAGGGATGTTTGTTGAAAAATAACAGGAAGGACTAGAGAAGTGGTCGAGCAGTTAAGAGCACTTGTTGATCTTGCAGAGGACCCAGCTTTGGTTTCCTGCATCCACGTGGTGGATCTCAACCATCTGGAAGCCCAATCCTAAGGGATCTGATGCCTTCTTTTGAACCTTGAACACTAAGTACAAGCACATATGCAGGAAAATGCTTCTAGATAAAATAACTATAAAATGATTTAAAGAGAGCCACAAGAAAATGTTTGAATACAGGTTTTCTGGACAGCATGGAACGATATTGAATGAGGGATCAGTGGATCTCTTAGTGGTCACATAGTTAACTATTCCTTAATGAAGATAATGAACTGAACTAAATGGAATGAGAGTGTTCTGATAAGAGACTGATAAAATGACTGCAGGAGACATAACAGTGGGGAGCACTACTGCTGGCTCCAGTGGACTCCAGTGAGAACCTACCAGATGCTCCCCAGATGGCACCTGTTTGTTAGGGAACTGAACACTTTCGGCATTTGGTCATTGGTGGTATAAGAATATTTTTTTAATAATGTATACCATAAGCTTTTCACAGTAAGAATTATTAGATACCAGTGGATACATTATGTAAAAACTGATTATACTTAAAAGAAAATCATTCACTTTTCCTTTACCTCAGAAAAGGTAGCATCCTAGATTTTATCCTCAAGCTGATGTTTTAGAGTCTGAGTCCAGTCTCTATCTTGTTTTCTTCTCTTTGAGACCTTGACTACTGCTGCACATGGTCAGCTGGAGGCTGCATGAACACACGGTTTATTGCATGGCTTTGTGGATTAAGGGTCCCCACACCCTCCTGTGATGTATACTCGGGAACTGGCAGAGCCAGAAGAATTTGAACTCTATCCTGGAGACTCAGAGCTGGTTACTGGAGTCTTTAGTCTTCCATGTGGATGCTTGCTATACCTCCCTGTTTGGCATCTGAATTCCTAAAAGAACCATTTCAAAAGTTCTCATTCCAGAAGGGGAACACTTAAGGAGAATGAGGCCAAACATTAATAGAACGGTCTCTGCCATATTCCAACCATTGACTATCAAGAGAGAATAAATGATGCATATGTGCAAAAACCTTGGTTCATAACATACTGTCATCATTCTGCATCTACTGATGCTGATACCATGTCAGACACTCCTCTCACTAGGATCACAAGAGCTGGTATCAGGACATCTAGGCTAAGGCTGCACAGCATCCAGCCTATCCTGGCACCATCAGAAGAGAATCTTTAAAGTCATAAAACTGAGACTCAAAGAAGACCACAGCCTCCTAACGTTACATAGTTCATGGTAGAGTTGAAATCTACATGCCAACAGTGGTGTTGTCAGGAGCAGGCAACTCTCTTCCTCTACCTGGGACTTCAATTCCTTTATCCATGAAATGGGAAAGGCAGGTCAGTTCTCAAATCATTTCAGGAATTCAGTGAGCTGCTGTGTGCATAGTACTTGTGAAAGGGAGGGTGTGCTTAGCAGCTGGAAACAGGCCCACAATCTTAATGCTCTGTGTGAACTGGGAGTTGTCTGAGCACATCCTATCTGAATCTATGTTATTCTTGGTTTGAGTCCACTTTATATTTTGTGTAGTGTTTCCTCCACTAAGATAGGCATTTACCAGCAATGAGAGAGAAAGTAAACCTTGCTGCATTTAGCACTCTTGCCAACTTTGCAGCACCAGTTCTTTTTTTAAAGGTTAACATGCTGTGCAATGCACCCACGGCGCCCAAGATCTGCAGTTCTTTTGTAGAGTAGCTTCTCTGATGGCTTCTGCAAGCCTGAAGTCAGCAGTCCCTATGGCCTTAAGCACCTTACACAGTAATAGCCCCTGTGTTGTAAAAACAGTCCAGCCAGAATTGAGCTTTGCATCTGTGTTACCATTGCCCTAGAGTTACCTTCCACCTAGAGATCAAAACTACACTCTATCATTTTACTAATGATAACCCAGCTTTGATCACTGTAACTAATGACAACTGTATTTGTTCTTATCTTATTCTCCATATTTTTCTCTGATACAGTTCATAATGACTGCTAACATCCTGTGTAATTTAGTAATTTATCATTGCTTTTAATCTCCCTTCCAAACTTGTCTCAAACTTCATTAAGTCAAGGTTATTTACTTTGCGTAGTCTGCTGATTTGAGTTCCAATTGCTTAGAAAAGCATCTAAAAGATTATGCCTGCTTTTAATAAACATCTGCTGTTAAATGGGGCAATTTCTAGAGTTAAACTAAAACAAACAGACACAAAAACAAAAAAGCTACCTCTAAGGCTTTGATGACTTCCAGTCTCATCACAGCACTGGATTCCACACAAAGCCTTCAGAGTGGCTTCTCCAACAATTCTTGGTTTTCTCCTCTTCTCTTTCTCTTCCCCTCAACTTTAATATATAACTATATACACAATATGTGATAATATATATATATATATATATATATATATATATATATATATAAGAGAGAGAGAGAGAGAGAGAGAGAGAGAGAGAGAGAGAGAAGAGGGAGAGGAGAGGGAGAGGGGAGGGAGAGGGGAGGGAGAAAGCCTTTACATATATATACACATGGTCAGGAGAAGTGAACCCTGAGGACACGGAACTGGAGCAGAAATAGCCCAGAAGAGCCATAAACAGCAAGTATTTGGGGAGCATAGCTAGGCATAGCCAGACTAGCATTAGAAAAATAGACTAGGGGTAATGCCCCCAGTATTTGTGCTAAAGTTTAATAAACAAATCATAGTCTGAGTCTCATTCATCTAGAAGTTAAAGAAGGTAGAAATAATTTACTGATCTACAAAGGTAAATGGGGCTCATGACAAATCTATGCTTCATTTGAATTTCATTTGTCTTTGAGACATCCCTAGAGAAATCCGTGTATATATATGTAAAGGCTTCTCTCTATATATGAGGATTTGCTCCTCAGATTGACCATTTCTTGGAAGCCAGTATTTAGCATTTGAATACACAGCAGCAGCAGACCAGTCCCTGACACACCTTCTTTTCTCATGTGCCCTAGATAAGTGGATAACATTCATTGAATCCTGCAATTCATTGAGTCCCGTTCTTAATCGAACTGAGATCTCAGAACAGTTAAAATTAGTGGTAAGCACAGAAAAAAAATAACATCATTTTTGTCAAAATTCAGGCCAATATTTTAGATTACTTATGGTGATACAGAAGATTTTCCCTTTTAGATAAGAAAGAAGTGGTAGTGGTGAAAAATTCTGGACATGAGTATATTATTGAAGTTGAAGTTGGTAAATTGAGTTCTTAAGGTAATACAGATACATGAGCTGAAAAATTGTAAGAAAATTTGAAGTTTAGATTCTGGAATTGGTGACAGGATCTAGGATGTACACATGAGACTGAGCAGCAGGGGTTTTATGGGAAAGAGGAAAATCAAAAAGAAGAAGTAAAAATGTTAATTGGCTTGGAACACTAACTGTACCATCTAAAAGAACAGATGCAGAGCCAGGCAGGTACAGCAGTGCTGAAGGTAGCAGTAGTGATCCTATGTTGCTTTGCCAGGGCTCTGAGAAGTGACTAGAAAGCAATGAGTCAACTGCTATTTGCAAGTAAACTTCATAAGTTTTGAAGGTCTCAATCTACTCACTCTTGGGATCCTTTGATCTGATATAGCTCTAGAAACCATTCATATCTCTACACATCCTCTGCTAATGTCTTGCTCCACATTCATATAATTTCAGGAACAGGGAGATAGCTTAGTAGGTAAGGATACTAACTGATAGCCCTGATTACCTGACTTTGAGATCAATCTGTGGGTCCTCATGGTGGAAGGAAACAGCTGGTTCCTGAAATTTCTCCTCTTGCCTCCTCAGGTGAATGCAGTATACATGTAGTATGTCTCCACCAAGCACATAAAATAAATAAATCAGTGTGTGTGTTATGTGTGTGTGTGTGTGTGGTGTGTGTGTGTGTTGTAGTGTGAATGACATTGGGTTCCTTGGAACTCTTCTCATTGACAGATATGAGTTGACATGTGGTACTGGAAATTGAACTCTAGCATTCTGGGGGAACAGCAAGTGATTGTAACTGATGATCCATCTCTCTAGTTATAAGGACAATGTCTTTTAGAGTCTTGTGCCATTCAAAGGGTTGTCCCATTTCTGTTCCTCTGGTATTGTGGCCATATATCAGCCTAACTATTTCCTTTAAATACCAGTGCATTGAATCATCCTGACCACAAAGTGCCCCATGGTGTCAGTCTACTTTGTGAACACCAATGGAAGTGTTCACAGTAGGTACATTGATGAAGTCTGACTACTAAGAAGAGCCTAGGGGAAGTCTTTCTGAGGAACAGCTAAGTAACATTTCTCCACATTGTCAAGAAAAACATGAGACAAGACCTCTTCTTGTCAAGGAAGAGAAAGACGCCTTGAGAAGACACCACCCCACCATAGGACATCGAGTCTCAGCAGGACTAACTTATTCTCTTCCAATGAGGCCTGACAAAGCAGTCCAGCTAGTGGAAGGAGATCCAAAGGTAGGTAATAGAGTAAGATACAGCTTCTGCTCCAAATGTTAGGGTACTCACATGAAGATGAAACAGCAACTGCTACAAATGTGTAGGGGGCCTAGGTCCAATCCCTGTGTGCTTGGTTGATGATTTAGTCTCCGTGAGACTGCATGGCTCAGGTTAGTTGGCACTGTAGGTCTTGTTGTAGAGTCCTTGACTCCTCTGGATCATGCAGTCCTTCCACCATTCCTCCCCAAGTGTCCCTGAGTTCTGCCTACTGTTTTGTTGTAGGTCTCTGCATCTGTTTTCATCAGCTGCTGGAAGGAGCCTCTCAGTAGACAATTATGCTAGGCTTCTCTCTACAAGCATAGCAGAGTATCACTAGTAGTGTCAGGGGTTGGCTCTCTCACATGGGATGAATCTCAAGTTGGGCCAGTCATTGGTTGGCCAGTTGCTCAATCTCTGCTACATCTTTGTCCCTGCACATCTTGTAGGAAGGATAAATTTGGGGTGTAAGGTTTTGTAGATGGTTGGTGTCCCTCCCTCCACTAGAAGTCCTACCTGGCTATAGGAGGTGGCCATTTCAGTCTCCATATTTCCAGCTGCTAGGAGTCTCAGCTAGAAGTCCCATTTATTAATTCATGAGGTCCCATTTATTAATTTGTGATCTCAGTGCTCATGCGCTGTTGGTGTTCTGTTTATAAATTGTCTCCTGTGTCAATGTGTTCCTCCATAGACTTCTGGGAACCGACCTCATGTCTTCTACTAGCCCCAGAGATGACCCCAACCAATTTCTGTTCTCTCTTCCAGCTATCTCTCACCCTTTCCCCATCTCCTCACACCTGATCTTCATCTCCATTCCCCATCCTCCTCTCACGCAGATCACTTCATCCATTCACCTACAATGTCTATTCTAATCTTGTTCTGAGTGAGATTCAAGAATCCAACCTTGGCCCTCCCTGTTACTTAGCTTGTTTGGGTCTGTGGATTGTAGCCTATATTTTATAACTAAATATCCATAACATGTGGATCTTTCTAAGTCTGTTACCTCACTCAGGATGAAATTCTATAGTTCCATACATTTGCCTGTAAAATTCATTATATCTTTGTTTTTGATAGCAGAATAATATTCCATTGTATAAATATACCATATTTTCTTTATTCATTCTTCAGTTGAGGGACATTTAGGTTGTTTCTAGTTTCTGGCTAATATGAATAAAGCTGCTATGAACATAGTAGAACAAGTGTCCTTGTGGATAGTGGTCATCTTTTGTGTATGTGACCCAGAGTGATATATCTTGAGGTAGAACTATTCCCCATATTCTAAAAAACTGTCAAATTGATTTCCAAATGGTTGTACAAGTTTGCACTTCCACCAGCAATGGAGAAGTGTTTCCTTTGCTCCCACATCCTCACCAGCATGTGCTCTCATCTCAGTGTTTGATCTTAGCCATTCTGATGGGTGTGGGGTGGAATTTCAGAGTTGTTTTGATTTGCATTTCCCTGATGACTAAGGACATGAACATTACTTTGGGTGCTTCTCTGCCATTAGAGATTCCTCTGCTGAGAATTTGATTAGTTCTGTACCCCATTTCTTAATTGGGTTATTTGGTTTGTTGTTGTCTAATTTCTTGAGTTATTTACATATTTGGATATTAGTTCTCTGTCAGATGTAGGGTTAGTGAAGATCTTTTCCCAGTCTGTAGGATGCCATTTTGTTCTATTGATGGTTTCCTGTGCCTTATAGAAGCATTTCAGTTTCATGAGGTCCCATTTATTAATTTGTGATCTTAGTGTCTGAGCTATTGCTGCTCTGTTCAGTTGTCTCCTGGGCTAATGTGTTCAAGGCTGTTCCCCACTTTCTCTTCAATCAGGTTTAGTGTTTTGGTTTTATTTTGAGGTTTTTAATTCACCTTGAGTTTTGTTCAGGGTAATAAAAATGGATCTATTTTCATTTTTGTATGCAGATATCCAGTTATACCAGCACCATTTGTTGAAGATGCTTTCATTTTTCCATTGTACGGTTTTGGCTTCTTTGTCAAAGATTAAATGTCTGTAGATGTGTGGGTTTATTTTTGAGTTTTTGACTCTATGATGATGATCAACCTGTCTAATTTTATGCCATACCAGGTATTTTTTTAATACTATTGCTCTGACTTCAGCTTAAAACCAGTGATGGGACAGAATTTCTTTTTGTACAGAATTATTTTAGCTCTCCTGTTTTTTTGTTGTTTTTGTTTGTATTTTTGCTTTGTTCTGTTTTTGTATGTTTCTTTTGTTTTGTTTTGTTTCTCCATATGAAGTGAGAATTGCTCTTTCAGTCTGTAAAGAATTGTGTTGCAATTTTGATGGAAATCGCATTGACTCTGTGGACTGATTTTGGTAAGATGGCCATTTTTAATATGTTAATTCTACCAATCCATTAACATGAGAAATCTTTCCATCTTCTAATATCTTCCTAAATTTTTTTCTTCAGAGACTTAAAAGTTCTTGTCATATAGGTCCTTTATTTGCTTGGTTAGAGTTATGCCAATACATTTTATATTATCTGTGGCTACTGTAAAGGGTGTTGTTTCCCTTATTTCTTTCTTAGTCTTTTATCATTTGTATAAATGAGGTCTCCTTTTTTTTTTCTTCTTCTAATTTTGTATTCAGCACTGTGCTGAAGGTGTTTATTAGTCATAGGGGTTCTCTGGTAGAATTTTTGTGGTCACATATGTATACAGTCATATCATCTGAGAATAGCAATATGACTTTTTCCTTCCCAATCTGTATCTCTTTGATTTCCTATAGTTGTCTTATTTCTCTAGCTAGAACTTAAAACACTATTTACTAGATACAAAGAAAGTGGGAAGCCTTGCTTCGTGCATGACTTTAGTAGAATTATTTAAATTTCTTTCTATTTAATTTGATGTTGCTATTTGCTTGCTATCTATTGCTTTTATTATGTTTAGATATGTACCTTGAATTCCTGATCTCTCCAAGACTTTAAACATGAAGTAGTGCTAGATTTTGTTGAAGGCTTTTTCAACAAAAAAGTCTAATGTGATAATCATGGAATTTTTTTTTTGAGTTTGTTTATATGGTGAATTGATAGGTGATATATGGTGAATGATATATGGTGAAATGATATATGGTGAATTGATAGATTTTCATATATTGAACCACCCCTGCATCCCTGGGATGAAGTCATGCCTCTTGGACTCAGTTTGCAACTATTTGTATTTTTGCATCAATGTTCATAAAGGAAATTGGTCTGAAATTCTCTTCCTTTGCTGATTCTTTGTGTGGGCTAGGTATTATGGTGACTGTGGCCTCATAGAATGACTTTAGCAGTGTTCCTTCTGGTTCTATTTTGTGAAATAGTTTGACATGACCAGCTTCTTAATTCAAGTTTGTCTTTGAACTCACTAGTGCCAAGTAGGGACAATCTGTACAGTAGCAACGAGAGAATGAGCTTAAGAAGAGAATATTTGCTAAAAGTAAAGGACATTTACAAAGTGGGATCTTTTATTCTGAGTAATTTAAGGTTCAGCATACTTAAAAGTATTGGTTAAAAGCAACATGTTATTTCAAAACTAATGAAAAAATAGCAAACGAATCTCTCTGAAGTATTCCTTTCAGATAAGCCTTCATCTAACAGAACACAGAAGACAAGGATTTTAGCTCTTTAGATCTTGATTCTGTCTCTGAAGAGGATAGAAAATTGGTCTACAAACTACTTCTTGTAACAGGCAGAGGAGAGAGCAATCTGCATTGCTTTGAAGACTGCTTGGACTCATTCATCACCATGTCAGCAGTGTGCTCCTCTGAGTTAACAGCACTTAGCAATTTGTTTTAATACCAATTGAGATTGCCTGGCAAGGAGATGAGAAGTCAAGGGGAGAGCAAATATGGCTTTGGTGGCAGAGATGAGGACACCAGGGATACTAGAGGACTTTAATTGTCCTCCAAAGTGTCTTTCTTTCCTCCTCTTACACACAGTCTCCTAGTGAGCCTGTCTCACTTAAGCTGGGATGGTTCCCCATTTGCACCGAGCTTTCTCATGAACACAGTATTCTAGCATTGTCTTATGGACGCTTCTGCTTTTCTCAGCTTCTCCTTACCAAGGTGGATATTAGAAATTCTTTATGTTGTTTTCGTGTTGAAATGTTTTTGTGTAGAAAAAAAACAGTGGATGATTGCCTTTTTTTTTTCTTTTCTGTCATCTGTCTCTGTCCCTCTTATCCTGTCTCTTAATTATCCCTGTGTGTTCTCCTCCTACACCTGTTACAGGAAAATTTCATACCTCAATTGTCATTGTAGTAACCTAAAAGTGGAATTTCTAGCCTCCTACTCCAGTTTTTAATGAGGACGCCGTCATGTAACATGAGCACAGCAGGCAGACTTGTATCAGACTTGGATACAGAGGAGGGTCACAGAGGGCGGACTACTGTCCCTTCTGCGAGTTCTTGATACTCTTCACTGGGGAAAGCCTGCAAACAGCAATATACTGCTTGGCATGAGAGATTATGGGAAAGGCAAAGCCCCCTGCTTTGGATGCACTATGGGCAGGCTTATATGACTGGTTCTATGGCCTACTAAAGTACCTACATTCTAAATTTGATGTATTGGGCTTTTGTACATGTTTAAATATTTACTTGGATTAATACTCCACATCTTATGTCCATTGGGGTATATGCATGTGTATGTTTTTCATGGTGTCAGTCAGTAAGTGCAATAAGTGACCTCGTGTGGAAGCTAAAGGTCAACATCAGGTATTTTGTCAATCTCTCTTTACCTTATGTTTTGACACAGGGTCTCTTAATGAACATGCTGACTGGTCAATGAGTTCCAGGCATCTGCTTCTACTTCCCTTGTGAAGTTATTGACACCTACAAGAGTGGTTGTGATTTATGTGGGTGTTAGAAATCTGTATTAGTAAATTTTCTGTTGCAATGTTAAGATACCATGAACAGGAACAACTTAAACTTTAGTCTAGCTTATGCTTCCAGAAGAACAGAGTCTTCATGATGGGGAAGTCATGGCATAGCATGGTAGCAGAAGGAACAAGAAGCTGGCTGCTTGTATTTGACCTCCATGCAGGAAGCAGACAGAGCACGAACATAGTGAGTGTTGCTATCAAGCTCCGAACCCAGTGACATCACATCTAGTGACCCCACATGTTGCCAAGGCAACTGCCATACATTCCAGAATCTACCTGGCTACTTTTACCTTTACCTGGGAGAGGCTATGTCACCACCAATATAAAACAGGCACAACCCCTGACCTTGCTCTCTTCTTCCATCTTCTTCCTTTACTTCTCTCCCCCCCCCCCATCTTTGCCCTGTCTCCTGAGTAAACCCACTTGGAATTGTTTGGTCTGGTGTGATCTGTTCTAAGGCGCACACAGACTTATTTCAGTGAGATTAAATACTATAAAACTCAAACTCCATTCCCAGAGACACACTTGCTCCAACAATGCTATATCTCCTAAATATTTCACTCTCTTCCCTGATATAGCGCCACCAAATGGAGATCAAGTGTTCAAACATGTTAGGGGATGTTTTTCAGTCACAGCATCCCAGAATTTGAACTCTGGTTTTCATGCTTGTAGGGTAAACAGTATATTGACTGAGATATTGCACCAATTCCTCTCCATCTTTTAATATTTACCAGATGGTTCTTCTTTTTTAAATTGGATATTTTCTTTATTCACTTTTCAAATGTAATCCCCCTTCCTGATTCCTCCCTGAGACCCCCCTATCCCATCCCCCCTCCCCTGCTTCTATGAGAGTGTTCCCCCACACCTACCCACTCCTGCCTCCCTGCCCTCAAACTCCCCGACACTGGGGAATTGAGCCTTCCAATTGAGGACCAAGGGCATCTCTTCTCATTGATGCCAGACAAGGTCATCCACTGTTACATATGCAGTTGGAGCCATGGGTCCCTCCATGTGTACTCCTTGTTTGGTAGTTCAGTCCCTGGGAGTTCTGGGGGGTCTGGTTGGTTGATATTGTTGTTCTTCCTATGGGGCTGCAAACCCTTTCAGCTCCTTCAGTCCTTTCTCTAACTCCTCCATTGGGGACTTCATTGAGGACCCCTTGCTCAGTCCAGTGGTTGGATGTGAGCATCTGCCTCTGTATTTGTCAGGTTCTGGTAGAGCCTCTCAGGAGACATCTATATCAAGCACCTGTCAGCATGACTTCTTGACATCCACAATAGTGTCTGGGCTTGATAACTGTATATGGGATAGATCCCCAGGTGGGGCAGTCTTTGGATGGCCTTTCCTTCAGTTTCTGCTCCACACTTTGTCTATGTATTGATCCTGTGAGTATTTTGTTCCCCTTAATAAGAAAAACATAAGCACTCACACTTTGGCCTTCCTTCTTCTTGAACATCATGTGGTCTATGAATTATATCTTGGTTATTCTGAGCTTTTGGGCTAATATCCACTTATCAGTGAGTGAATATCATGTGTGTTCTTTTGTGATTGGATTACCTCACTCAGAATGATATTTTCTAGTTCCAGCCATTTGCCTAAGAATTTCATGAAGTCATTGTTTTTAGGGGCAAGGGTGGTACAGTTTGAGTGGTAAGCCAATAAATCCACCTGATAACAGATTTAATTTGCCATCCCTAAGTGTGGGATGATTGTTTAACCATGCCATTGTTTTGGTAAAGGGCATCGTATTTTGAAGTATTTCCCCATTGATTTCTTATCCCTTCCTACTTTATACTTTCTGCCAAGTCTCACAATCCTATTTCCATTCTTTCATACACTGTTCTGATAACTCACCTAAAAATTAAGTCAGTCAAGTCCTTGTGAAAAGACAGTTTATGTGGGCCAGATCTAACATATCCATATCATCGAGGTCCCCACAAAGCCAGCTGACCATGGAGCAGGTATAGCACACAAATTTCAATTCTCTGCAAAATTAGCTAACACATAACATACTCATCTAACAGTAGGTCTCTGCACAAAGCCATCTCTCCATGTGTCTAAACACAATATTCTCATTTCAACAGTGGATTTCATCTTATGCACATTCTGATTCTAATGGAGGTAGTTATGGGCCAGAGGAAGGGAGATGGTGGCTTTCTGGTCAACTTGTGCCCTGTATTGGTTACTTTTCTATTGTGATAAAACACCATAACCAAGGCATCTTACAGAAGAAAGACATTTTGGGCTTATGATTCTAGAGATGTAGAGTCCATGCTGTTGGAGGGATGGCATGGTGGCTAGAGCAGCAGCTGATAGTTCACATTGTGGAATGCAAACAGGAGCCAGAGAGAGAAACTCAAATGAGTGTCTAAACTTCTAAGCCCGTCTCTATCAGCATAAATCCTGCAACAAGACCACATCTCTTACAGTTACCCAAATAGTGCCACCAACTAGGAAACAAATATTCACATACCAAACACTATAGGGGGCATTTATGATTCAAATGACAACAGTAATGGGTGATTCTTGGACATTCTTAGTTGTGGTCTGGGTGGCATGTTAAGAGTAGTTGATTAACCCAAGCATCTTCTTATTCCCTTGTCCTTAGTTTTACTCTTCACTTAAGCACTTGTACCAGGCACTAAAGTAACCACCCAACTTCAGAGCCATCTCTGTCTGTCATAAAACTAACAAAGCACCTCGTTAATACTGTGGCACTGTAATTGCTGTTTTCCCTACAGTAGTGCAATAATGATTTTTAGAACCAGTCTTTCTTTCAAAGGTTCCAGATTTCTCAGTCTCATTGCTCTGAGTTTTGGATTAAAGCAAGCACTTTAATCCACATGTTTGTTTGTAGTGAGCTCTTTGAACTCACAAAAAAAGCCAACCAGATCTGTGTCAATGACTGCAGGGTAGTGTAGAAGAAAGCTATTGCTGCCACTGACAGGTGGTATCTGCTCTGGGCAGAAGAGCAAGTAACAGGTCTGTTAATGAACCTCTGAAATCTGTAGCTTCCACACATCAGTCTCTGTGAAAGATCTGCTTCCATTTGTCTAAACAAATCTCAGACTGCTTTTTCTTTTTGGGGAATGTTTTCTCTGTTGTTATCATTGAGACAGAGTGTGGAGGTAGCATGAATAGACATTCTTTTGCAATGGAGAGCATCATCTCTTTTCTTGCTGGCCTGAAACGTTCTTAGTAATTAAGGAGAAGATGCTTTGTACTCATTACCAGAACCGTTGGGTGATTCCTCAGATGAAAAGCTTTGGGTTTAGAACATGCATTTGGAAGTTCAGGATGATCCTTTAAAATCCCAAGGCTTCATAGTAGCCCACCGAAGGAAAGATAACACTCCTTTAGTAGCTGTGACTTCTGTCTCTGTCTTGACTCTAAAACAGTGTCTGTGGACCAGTCTCTGCCTCAATCATTCTGCCATGTTCAAAGCGACTGCTGAGCCTGATCTCACCAGCATGACTAAAGCTGCTGTTCATCCTTGTAAGTAAGATGCCTGTTCCTCATTCTTCATGGAATTTCATGAAGATACACAGTAGTTAGTGCCTTCTGTTCTAGAAGTCTAACTCAAGGCTTTAAAAAAGGACATAGCTTCTCAGCTACAACTGACGTTAGTATAAGATATTCGAAACTATAGAAAAGGCTTTCAAGCTGATCAGATCCTGACAGATATGGAGGTACTTTGGCTAACGAAGGATCTTTGGTCAGAGTGTGCAGGAATACGAAACATTCAGAGAAACTCATGGGCTTGTCAAACCATGCCTAGAGTCTCTGTATAACAGTGAGAGAGAATTACTGTGTGAGCCATGTTGGAGAGGCTGAAAGCATGACACGGAGTGTGGTTGCCTTTAAGAATAAGGGACATGGACTATGACGTTAAGCAAATGTTTCAGCAGAATAAAGCTGTGGATCACCTTCAGTTGCTTCCCTGAGTTGAAAAGTAAATCATAACCAGGGAATTTTAATAGAGAGATGGAAGCACTTAGGATGTTCATGAAAAATATAGCTTCATTGAAATTAATGCTATGAAAAATGAGTAATGTTGAATATCATTTGATAATAAAGATTCCTCAGTGAGAAACCAAGGAGCCTAACATTGTTTTATAAAAGTAACTGAGAGCTTGGGGAGGGGGAGAGAGAGAGAGAGAGAGAGAGAGAGAGAATGAATTTTAAATGCTTTTTAGTTACCTGGCATCTCTAACATTACTTAGAACTTTTCCCTGAGAAGCATGTTAGTATTTTAAAGCAAAGTGTCATAAATTTGGATCTTGTTGCATGTTACAGTCCCAGTAGAGCCTGGGCCAGTATGCAGTTTTGCATGATCTATGAGGAAAAACTTGATTTTCTAATTAAGTAAATCAGACACTGAGATTCTTGAGGCAATGTTTTCATTGCAATCTGACTTTAAAACACTTGATATGCATGGACTATATTGTCCATGCCTATAGACAGCTTCAGCGATGCGAGGTAATTATAAAACATGTATCCATGTAGGTTCTAACTACTGGAAATACCATCATTGCAGGGAAAAGTTCATCAGAATAGAGAGTTTTATAATGTTCTTTGCATTTATGCCACGTTTGGAGCTCTAGTTTTAAGTGGAAAAAATCCTGTTATTTTATGGGGAAGCCTTTGCTAAAGGGCTAAGTAGATTTTATCTTATTGCTTGTATGCATGCCTGCCATCTAAATGATTTTTTCAGTAACTTCTGACTGGCATAATCCTCAATTGGGTTTTAGGTTCAGTCCAATAAATAATACATCCTGAAATAAAGCTTTCCCCAACTAAATGGAAAAGAGGGTTGAGATGGTTTTGAGTGAAAAATGTCTCCATAGTGGTTTGAATGACAAATATCTTCCACAATCTTGGGTATTTAATCAATTGGTTGACACTATTTGGGGAGGTTTAGTAAACTTCTTAGTCTTAATTTGGATATAAATTTCTAAAATCCTTTGCCAGAATAATGAAACCAGGTTCTCATTTTATCTCTTGGGACAATAGCTCAGTGACTATAAAGTTGCTAAGAACTGTTTAAAATGGTTACTCTCAAAGAATTATGGTACAAAATGAAGATAATATATGGTACTAATATATGTAGTTGCTGACCAGTAACAGCTGGCAACAGTAAACATGTATTTTAATAAACAGTTAATCTACAGATACTGAGTACCTGCAGTATCCTCCAGTAAAAGGGAATCCCACATGAATATTATGAAGAGATGGAAAAGGGAGATGATTCTTCCTGCTGACTCATGTGACATACACTATTGTCACTTTTATACCCAGGAAAATATTTTAATTAACATTCCCCTTTTAGAAGATAGTTAGTGTGTGTGCTAAAATTTTTAACTGCCTTGATGGTGTATGTGTGTGTGTGTGTGTTAATAATTGTAAGAACTGTACGCAGAGCAGGCATTTTTCTTGTGTTTTCTCTAAAGAGCACACATCATTAAATGCGTGACTATGTTCCCTAGGAAGGTACAGGTCCTCAGGTTTTCTGGGCTGTAGGGGCATCAGCATCCCTACTGATGCTGTCTGAAATTCTGTGTCCATGCTGAAGTATGGGAGGAACACTAGGCCACCATATCCATATATCCCAACTCTTACCACTCCACTTTTGTGCTCACCAACGCAACCATTATTCTCATTATTCATTAATGATCATTTAATGAATAGTTTTCATAGAAATAGTGAAAAGAGCATTAAGTGAGCCATGTCGGAAAATGGGAAATTCTGGCCACATTCTCCAATTAACTAGGGGTGTGATGGTATCGTAAAAGAGAAAAGACTACCTTGGCAGGTTTCTGAATTATGACTTTGTTTGTTTCCTGTCCATCTAGATAGTTTTAAAGATTATCCTTGTTAATTCTGCAATTCTTTTTGCTTGTAGCCTTTTAGATAGTCTAATCACAATTCTTAATGGTCCCTTGGTACATAAAACTAAGGCAGGTTGGAATTATTAAAAGAGATTTACTGATCACAGCTTTGTCAAGTATAAAACTGGCTAAAGTTCGTAATGGTTCATTGTTTTGAGGACGGCAGGGAAGATCTATTATAAAAACAAAACCAAAAACAAAACAAAACAAGAAAAACAAAAAACAAATCCAAAAAAACAACCAGGTCAGGCCAGGCCAGGTCCTGCATCAACTCAGCAAGAATGGGCTTGGGAAGAAGAGGATTAATCTCCACAAAGTCAACTACATGTGGCCCTTTGAAGTGTATTGAAACTGGCCCATTAATTGTGCTCATGATGAGTTCTTTGGATTTACATGAATAACATTTTTTCTTGATTGTCTGGTGTTTTAACAAGAGGGATTGCTGACCTGGGAAAAGGTTGTTGTAAGTGAGGCAGTTCTTAGGACGGCATCACGTTCTTACTCTGTTATTGACTAGTTTTCACAGCATAGGGGATTACCAAGTAGTTTTGAAGCTGGGTGAGCTTCCAGGTCAATTCTCAGACCAGAAGTCTGTTTTGAAAGCTTAAATTTAGGAGAGAAGAAACCCTCGTTTCCCTTTGTGAACTAAGCGTGATGTTCCATCACTACAGACCATAGACCAGGCAACTACTGCATGAGGTTTATTATTGTGTGTTTGCCTAGTCATTAAGAACCTGGATGTATTGTTCCTGTATTTATTGGAAGAAGCAAGGAGGGAGGAGTTGGGATTAACAAGTGTGATAACCTAAAACCCTTAGCAAAATGACGAAGGTACATTTGTTCCCTTTGAACTTCTATGAGTCTTTGTCCATTCAGACATGCAAGCAGCAATATCTGGCCAGGCACTGTGATGCCTGCAGGCACTCTGAGTTCTGTAATGTTTCCTGAGGCTCAGAAGGTCAAACTCATTTCTTCCTCCATGATTTATCCCATATCATCTGGGTTGCTTCTATTTCCGGTAAGGCAGGCACTTGGATATGCAGACGCGAAGGGAATGAGGCTAGTGCGCAAGATGAGCTGTAAGTCTATTTGGGGAGAGAAAATGAAATCATATAAAATGAGGAGAGCACGAGGCAGGATTCATTAGTTATCAGATGAGTCCCTGGGATCAGTGTTAGATTAAGCCTTAAGGAACAGAGAACCTACTCACAGGAGAGGACTCCTGTGTGTTGCCAGAGTACTTGCAAATAGTCTGCCACTTACAAGAAGCTAGAAAAAAAATGAACTAAAATTATAGATGGTATAAGTTCCCATCCAGTAATAATGTTTCTTAGAAGCTATCATTGCAGACACTGGACACAAGGACAAGTGCAAGGTGTTAATTATAGAAGTGCATGTAGTTGGTACACTGCTAGAATCAACCCATTTTTTTTTAAGACAGTGGCTGTAGGTAACCTCAAATTGACTCAAGACACCCCAAGAACAAGTTATCAGCACAAAGGAAATTTATTCACTTCAGAGGGACAGAGGGCAGGTATAAGAGACAAAGACCAGAATAGAAGAAGAGGGAGGGGGGAGAGAACAAAGGCAATGGGAAAAAGGGGTCAAGGGAGAGGGGTGAGGGGTATTTGTACTTTAGGACATAGTTCTGCCTCTGGAAAGAGGAGAGATAGAGGTGGTCCAAAGGCAAATGGCAGTTTATAAAGGTAACATGGGAATCCCTGTATTAGATTAATTTTAATTGGGCATGTTAATTAGGTGAACCAAAGAGGGCTGATTGCTGGACTTCAATATTTTGATAGCTGGTCCTTGGAAGTTTGCCTCAGAAGGAGGAAGTAGCCAAATAAAGGAATAGACCTTGGTAGCTAGCTTCAAAAATGTAATCTAATGTAATCTAAGGGGAGAAGAGCAAGGTCTGTTTAGCTAGAGTCCCTTCAGTAGCATATAGATCAACTACAAATCCTACTCACACATGAAAAACCATCCACTCTACAGTAGAAGCAGTGAAAGGTAGTCAAGACATCATGTCAAACAAAATCACACCAAGTCAGTTCTGGCTGTATACACTTATACTTAAAGATACGGAAAACAGGAAATGGTCCCTTAAAGTGCTTCTGGCAGACACTGCAAGGTGTGTTGTTACAGAGTCCTAATCCAGTTGTATTAGAAAGTGTTTAAATCAGACATCAGCTTTAGCTGAATGTGTCTTATAAAACTGATGTAATCAAGTTTTATCAAAGAGTGTTTCTAAAGAATACAGGTCAGTTGTAGAGTGTGTGTGCTTTGTTTGGGAAGCCCTGGGCCAGGATCTTCCCTCCTCTGCCTCACCCTTCTGTCTGGCTCTCCAAGTTTCCTATCTAAAATTAAAATAATTAAAGATTAAATCAGTGAATACAAGTACTTTTGTTTTTTATTGTTTTTTTTTTCCAGATCGAATGTTACCACGTAGCTGAGGCTGGCTCCAACCTCAGCACATAGCTCAGGATAGTTTTGAGCTCATGCCTCTACTACTGCGTTAGTCTCCCACATACCGGTCTGACAGACTGTACCTCCATGTCTGGCTACAACAAATACTTTCCTCACTGTGCTCCAACTTTGATTTTAATTGTTTCTACCAGAGATTTCTGATGTGATCTAATAGAGTCTTTAGGTCATGTGTAGAAAGACTATGAGAATATTCCAGCATCAATGATGTAAGTCTTCTGTTTCATTTTAATGACCCAGATGTTTATACAGCTTCTTGTAAATCACTCCTGCTAATGGCTTCCAAATCTTCCCCCAAACTCTCCTCCAACTTGCTGCTGCCCCAATTCCATTCTCTTTACCTACTCTCAACTGGGCTAAATCATCTGAAGTGCTGATACCTTTTTACACTTCATTGCTTTGCCAAGGCCCCCAGAAAATACCTCTGTGCTCTGACTACTGAGTATTCACCAGTGCTTCTTGGGGTAAAATCTTCTGGTATGCTTTGGGTGAGGGTTTTCTGGAGTGTTTAGGGGGGAGAGTTTTCTGGAGTGCTTCCCTTCTGGTACTGTGAATTGCTATCTCATCTCATCACACTGACAGTGATGGCTACACATACTCAACCTCCTGATCTTACATTGTATGCTTGTCACTCTTGTGCATCTCAGCTATTATGTGTAACCCTTTAATTTTTAAATGTTTTTTATAATTAAGATATGATTATATCATATCTTTTATCTACTATCTCTGCTCACTCCAATCCCTCTCATATTTTCCTCCCATGCTCCCTCTGGAATTTACCACCTCTTTTTTTTTTTTTTTTGATTGTTATTGTTATATATGTATACATATATGTTCTTAAAGATATAAATAGAACCTGACCATTAGCTTTATCATCACTTGTACACATATGATTTCATAGCTGACTACTTAACTGGGGGCTAATCCCTGGCAAAGAGTATTCCCTATGTCTCTTTTTTTTTCAGCATTCTTCAGTTGTTTTGATATTTCTCCCTTCCAGATGATGTTTCTATTGGTGCTGTGCTTGTCAAGTTAAGCTCTTGTCCCTCAGCAAAGAAACTTCTCACTGTTACCGTCAGAGACTATTACATAAAACCACAACAGGTCATAATGCAAAGAACAAGTTACCATGGCGTGCTCAGCCCAGTGGATGCATCTTTCAAACACCTCCTGTACCTAAGGATCAGGGAACACCTCAGCAGAGGGATCAGAAGGATTGGAAGATCCAGAGGATGGAAAATCTGCAGTGAGACTCTATTTCCTAGAAATGAATGACAGGGACCTTCAGCTATGATATCTCAACAGTATGGCTTCCCAAATAAGACCTGAATGAGCTTTCTCTTGCTTGTTTCCTGTGTATTGTGTGCGTGTGTGTGCGTGCACACACAGCACACACATGCTTGTTCATATGTGTGAATGTTCATGTATGTTTGTGTATAGTTATATGTACACATATTCATGCATGCGTATGGAGGACAGAGAAAATAGTGATGTCACTTCTCAGGTAGTGTTCTTTTAGGTCTTAGACTGGGTCTCTCACTGGTTAGAACTCACAAACTAGGCTAGGCTGGCCGGCCAAGTCTGCGTTTACAAACCTGCACGTTTGTACTCTCTCTTTCTCCCCCACCCTCAAATTTCAGTTGTTTCTCTTTGTCCACCATGCCTTTCTGGATTAAGCTCAAGTTGTCAAGGACTTTTACCAGCTCAGCTCTGTTGCCCGCCCAGTGCCTGTCCTTTTCACATGGGTTCTGTGTATTGTACTTAGGTCCTCACATTTGCACTTTAGTGATGGAACCATCTTTATAGTTCTCTTAGTTCTTGAAGACTCAGCAAGAAGGAGGTAAACAGTTCCATGACCTTGATTCTCCACCGTTTCACTCCTGGTCACTAGCCAGTGAATCGGTTTTACTGCATACACTCAGCAAGTGTGCTGAGGAAGACCTTCATTACTGAATGTTTCTGACTTGTGTGCTCTGAGCATGTACGCTTGGCTGGTGGGGATCCTACTTTATTCAAAGTAGCTGAGTGCAGTGCCTGTAGGATTTCACAAGATGGGGAAAACTTGGGTTCCCGTTCAACTTCACAGAACAAATTCTTCCCACCTTCTATTCTTATTTAGATACAAACTGGTCAAACAGTCAGCTGGTTACATTTTATTTTCTTTATACTGGGCCTGAGAGTAGGACAGTGGCAGTGTTCAAGGAAGTCCAAGTTTACTATAGACTAAATCAACACCAAAAATGTAACTTCCTCAGTTCCTTATTAAGTGTGGACAATGGGCAAACTTGAAATTGTGCTCTGCCAAGTGAGTCCCCTCCAGCTGCTCATTAAGACACATTCCAGGTTTTCTCTCCTACTAGAGTGATCCCCAAACCTGTCCTACACAGAATGTTTTCAATACTCACTCCAACCTAACACCCATGCTTCTTCTGTCAGTCTGTGAAAACATGGCACTTTGTACGGTGTGTGGTTGGAGCTCTGAGATGAGGGCCAAGGTACTAAGTCCAGATTGTTGACGTTCAAGCACATGTTGTATGCTCTTGAGAAAATCCATCCATCTCTTTTTATTCTCTGCAAAGAAGGTACATTAGTAAGCCCTTAGTCTCTGTAGATTCAGAAAAAAAAGCCAAGAAAGCACCCTGCTTGGCATGTGATGCCCTAATCATCAATGCATGTTTTAATGACTGTTAGGCACTCATCATTAATGATATTTATTAGAGCTCACTTCAGCACTACCAACATCTTTAATAATTTTTCCATATTTATTTGGCCCCTGGGAGAACTCCATGAAAGCTTTATTCTTGTGTGTCTTGTTTGCCAGTATGTTTCAGGTGGCCAGCACACTGTTGCTAATGGTTTTAGAGTTTTCACTATTGAAGCTGTGTTAGACATCCATCCACTAACCAACTACTTCATCTTGCTACTGCTGGTGAGACTATGGGTTCAGCTGCTCATTTTTGCTAAATACTCGGTATGATAACTGAGAGAGTACAGGTGTTCAGCCTTCTACATTAAACAGTTGAAGAAAAAAGAATGATACACATGCATGTGCATGCACATGTGAGTACACACACAGACACACACACACACACCACCATGCCATTCTTTTGATGAAAGTGTCCTTGATGGCAGAGGTTACAGCTTACATTTGTATCCATGGAGTCTAAAAGATGTCTGGTAAACACTCTGGATTTATTCTGTTAATTGAGAGAAGGGATTTGTGAGTTAATTACCAAATTGCCATGAGTTGAGTTTATCTCTGCTAGCCCTTCTATTTTTTCATCTGACTTGGCTTATTTCTAGCCTCTATTGTGTAATCTGGCACAAAACTCTATCAACAGGAAACACAGAGCTTAACTCAGCAGGAACTGAATTATTCCCACTAAGATGTCCAGCATCTTTCCAAGTTCCTCTTTGGCCCCCACAACTGCATCTGGGCAGGTGAAAGAAACAAATTATATTGTGCCCCTACCTCCTCATAGTCCTAAATTTGGCTACAACATAGGAAAATGATCTTGAGAAGCCATTGGAAAGGACATATTCCACAGCAGAGGATGCTGTGAAGATGGAAAGAGGACTGCTTGGTAGAGGTGCTATGGTGGGTCAATAATAGAGATACACATGTGTTGAGCCAGGCTGACTCAACTGTCCTATTTCTTCCAAAAGATATCTTTTTGCTTGGCTATGTAGGAGAAAAACATGGCCAAGTCTGAGGCTGGACTAAGACCATCACTTCTCTTAAGGCAGGGGCATGCCCCTCTGATTGTTTTAGACATGGTCTTGTTCTGTCTGGCCTGTCAATGACTAGGACCTGTCTGGCCATTCCCAGTCAGAGACCATAGAGGATCAGTCATTGTGACTGGTTGCCATGCACAAGATGAAAAGAAAGAAGTCCCTACTCATCAAAGAATGTTTCAGAAATCTGCACACATTACCCTGATCCAAGAGAATTGCTGTACTCCTTCACATTATCCTTCTGTGTGGTAGCCTAGCCCTCACTGGTTAGATCATGAAATAATTACAAGCAGTTCCAAATCTGTGCAATGAGTTCAGCCCTCTTGTTTAGCAAAGGGAAAAAACGGACATTTAGATTTTATGAATTAGTTATTTTTTTATTTATTTTGAGACAGGGTCTTATACAATCCATGTTAAAATTGTATAAACACAGGTTGAAATTGCTGTGTGTCTATGGATGTTTTTGAATTCTGAAGGATCCTTCTTTCAGGTGCTGGTATTACAAGCATGGACCATCCATACAGCTGAACCTTTAGTTCTTAAGACAGTGACTTCTCCAGGATACACAGCTGGAGGCAGGTATTGAACACTACTGAACTCTTCAAAGCTTAGGTCTTTTTCCAGTGTGATATGGTAGGCTTCCTTCAAATATCCCCAACTCACTTGAATTAAATAACAATGTTATAAATGTAATTTGAATATACCAAGTGACTCTATAAAATGCTTAATAGTTGCCAACTCAGGAAAATGGCTCCAGCACAGAGAAGCTAATGAGACAAGTTCCTCCAGAAACTGGTATCTACTGAAAAAGTGAAGCTTGCCCAAAGTGTTACCTTCATAAGGACCTTAAAACAACAAAAAAATTATCTGATTTGGAATTATCAACTAGTATTCTAATGATGCTTTTAGAAGGTTATTTTGAGGGTAAAACATTTGTTGATCACTGGGAAGTCTTTTCAATTAGGAGATTACTCAGTAGCCAAGAGCTACACTTCCATTTCTTCTGTTCTATCAAGAATGGCCACCCCCTTCTCCAGGTGTGGTTCATCCCACTGAAGTGATAAACATTATGGAAAGAGCTGGCCAGTAGAAAAATACAAAAGGTCATTCTTCTCTGGTCAACACTGGAGGCCACTATAACAGAGTCCCCTATGACAGAATATGAACAAAAGTACTTTGAAGTTACATTCAAGATCCCGTGTGTGCCTGGTAATTACTGTAACAGACAGTCAGCTTGAGAATGCTTAAATAATTTATTCTGCAATGGGATTTCTAAAGGCCATTTGGTCAGCAGGAGTCTGTTTGGCATGTGGTGTGCCTTTTCACCCTTTTGATGGTCAGATGCCATCGATTGGAACTGTGCACGCCTGCTGTTCCCGAACAATTTAGCCTCTTGCACTGCCTTGTCATTGGCAGGAATACTTGTCCAGCCATCCAAACCTATCTATTCGTTACTGTGTCAAAGTGCCTATAAATGTTAGATTGCTTTGGAGAAGCAAATGTCTAATTTATATATCAGAAATATATTTTTGGAAAACCTACCCCTAGTTGTTCTGCAAGAATTTTGATAAATGTCATTGTGTTCAGAGGATTTACCAAACTTCAGTGATTTGAATTATCTGGCGATTGAAACACTTTGTAGAAATCACTATGCAAGTTGAACTAGAAGTCATAATAGAAAAGTCCAGGAATACCCTTTTCCAAAATCCAAACATGCTTTCATATTTGTAGTATCCTGGCCAATTTATTTAAGAATCGGCTGCTGTGACTTCTGCAGTTCCAAACACAATCCCTCTCCTACCTAGGAGAATCCCAGGAAGTTTTTGTTTGTTGTTTGTTTGTTTTTGTTTGGCTCAAAATAAAAGTTATCAGAAGGTAATGCTGAAGTTGAACCAAAGCTAAATAGTATTTGTAACCAAGTGTATGCTATCTTTCAGAATTTTGTCATAATGAAAGTGTAGACTATTTCGAGATTACAGAATATGGAGGATTTAGAGAAATCTTCCATATTGGAGCATAATTGCCTGCCCTCATTGTTCATTAATTTATTTCCTGTCTTTAATGGTCCATAGAATCTGTTTACCAACACAAATATCCCCTTAAGTGTGTTCAATTGCCGTGGATAAAAAGGAAACTTCTATCTTCAACATGGATATCTTTATTGCACTTAGTGTGTGTGTAGTGTGTGTGTGTGTGTGTGTGTGTGTGCGCACGCGCATGCGTGGGTATGTGCACATGCATGAATGTGTGAAAGGATGTGTGCCACAGTTCATGTGTGGAAATAAAAGGCAACCTATTAGAACTGGTTCTCTCCTTCCATGGTGTGGGATCTGGGGATTAAACTCAGGTCATTATTAACTTTGGTGGCAAGCACTCTTACCCACAGAACTATGCCAGCCTCTGAGCTCATTCGTTTTCAGTTCCACTGAAGTAAAATGTTGGTTCTAACATTGCTCAATTCCTAAGTGTATAGCTTGATGAATTTTCATAAAACAAATGATAAGAAATCCTCTGATATGTAAGGAAAAACAAACCAAAGATACTCAGTGCTAATCACTTGTGTCTTTGCACTGCTGACTCTCAGATACTAACCACAGTCTCCACCTCTACAACCACAGATCATATTCACTTTCAACTTTTAAAAATATAAAGAGAATTATAAAATGTGCCCTCTTTTGTCTGTTTTAACTTATTCAAAATTTTATGTGACATTTGTTTCCACCAATTGGGTCATTGCTGAAAGTGTTACATTTTATTAAAAACACAATTAATTTATTCATCCTATTCTTGCTAGACACCTGAGTTGTTTTGGATTTTCTAAAATTATTATTTCTTGTGGCCACAGCAAACAGCACTACTAGTATATTCTGGTACATGTGTCTGGTAGAGCTATGCCTTCCAAACTGGAACGTCCTCTTCTAAAGAGAAATCTTCTTCTTAAGACTGGAGAAATAAATGAAACTCATAAATCTCAGGAGGATCCTAAAACTTACAATGTTCACAAGCCTCCTCTCCAAGGTTAAGTAAGCAGTAACAATTGCTAGGAAGAAGAGAATCTTCAACCAGCCAAGTTTCCTGAAAGCTAGACTGTCAACACTTGGGATCTAGCTTTCATGAGTTTTCCCCCTTGCTGGGGAGGGCTTTTTGGTGATGCAGCTGCCTTTGAATCACCCATGCTCCAGAAGTAACCCCTCATCCATATTTCTTAAGTTTCTCTAATAAATTCAGTGGTTCTCTAACTGTTTTCTCATTGATTTCTATCTGAAAGTTCACATTTATTAGTGAACATATAATTAAGTTTTATGTGTGTACTTATGTGTATGTACATGAGTTAATGACTTACATCATGAGTCAACTTAGGCAACAGGGAAGCTGTCTTCATGATGGTTAATGAGATGAGCATCTCTTTGTGTACTTATGGGCTGTGGATCTTCTGGGGGGAACTACTAAGCATTTTTTTTTTTTTTTGCAAATCTTTTCTTATCATTTATCAGACTTTCTCTTTTTTATTTCAAAGATATCCCTTCTCTATATGAAGCCTCTCTTGGATATTAACTTTAAATAAGTTCTCCTTCCTTAAAGGGTTGGATTCTCACAATCTTAATGATGTCTTTAATGAAAGGAAGTTCTGTGCTTTAATATTTAATTCATAATGATTTCTGTTGAGTTATGGATTTTCACAGGCTCATGAAATGGATTTGCTTCCTCCATTGTCTTGAAACCCCATCTAGTCCACTCTCCCTTGACCCTCCTCCTGTGGATCTCCCAGCTGCCTAGTAGTGCTTCTTGCATAGTGGCTAATGTTATGATGTATGATTTGTTATTTATAATTATATGTGCAATTTACAACTGTGGGTCCACTGCTGTATTTGGGATTTTTCTCCCCTTGAGAAGGAAGCTTCTCAGATGGTTTCAATAGGGCTTGATAACTTCTTGTGTGACTCCTCTGGCTTTGTTTGCCCTCTAGGATCATTTTAGCTATGTTGACATTATACTCTCATATGTAAGCTTTGAATGAGATTTCTAAGAAGTTAAAAGAAATATCCAACCAGCTATCAGCTGAGATTGTACTTCAACATGGACCAATCTAGAGACATCTGAGTTCTTTAGATCATACTTTTAATTATGAGCATGGGTTTGTGTAATCTAACTTTATTTTTTTCTTTTTAATGTTTTTGGCATTGAGTCAGACTCATTTATTTTGCAAGGTTTGCAAAAACACATGAATGTTCTTGAATATTTGTAGAATATACTGTCCTCAAGTTGCATGGGTAGATGCATCTGTGGTTATCAATGTTAGTCTACAAGAAGAAGTGTAATCTGAAGGCTTGAGAAGGTGGACTCCTCACATAGAACAGCTTCACCTTCATTTGTGCAGAGCAGGAAGTTACTGATCTGGCTCCTACTTTTTATTGACTTATTTTTGAAGACCTGCTATATAATATAGTCAGATGGTTTCAAGGGTTTCAATTTATTCTTGCTATGAAGCAAATCATGGCTTTAAAAACAAAAAAAGCATCTATTCCTAGAGGAGTTGCAGATGTGACTGCTGTGTTACATGTACATCAGTAGGTGACAGAAAGAAGAGACACTATGTCTACCACCAGTGTTCTGACACTTGAACATCTGAATGATGAGTAGCCTAACATTCCCTGGAAGAAAGTGAACTTGAGATGACCACCAGACCATGCTAGTGCTGTGAGGACCTGACAGGGAACTGTCTGAGATGACCACAAGTCTGATACCTTACAGGGCTGCTGGGTGCAGACCACAAACCCCTCCTGGGTTTGAGATGACCCCTCCTGGGTGCCAAAATGCACTAACAGGGCATAGCACTCCTAAGAACACTTTTGAGATGATCTCAGACATTCAGAGACTGTCATACCATTAAAAGAAGGGAGTAAGTGGTAGAGAAATGATGAGAGAGAGAGAGAGAGAGAGAGAGAGAGAGAGAGAGAGAGAGAGAGAGAAACAGAAGGTCATTGGCACAAGGAAGAGAGGCAGAATCAGAGACTTGAGGGTACTGAGGAACGGCCTAATGGCAGCTGGAGTCGTGGTAGGTTACTGGCATTTGCTGCCACCTTAGGCCATGGTCTGTGGCCTTGCAGCAGCAGTGCTGTTATCTCTAAAGGCCAGGTGGATATCTCTGGTCTGTGCTGCTGCCCAGGGACATGAGGGCTGAGCAGAACTGCCCCACCCCTCACTTGGGCATAATGGGATAGCTGGCCCTGGAGCACGAAAGCAGAGGAGCTGACCCCATCCCCAGCCAGCTACAATATTTGGAAAAACAGTTCCTGATTATTGTGAGGGTTGTGGGTGAGCTATCCCCCAGAATATAAGCATGGGAGAGTTGGCCCTGCCACTCATCTCCCAGCAGTGCCATGGATGATCGAGAGAAAACTTCCTTCCTCCACCCTTCTTGCCACGTCCCACAGATGGGAGAACTGGCTCTGGGGTCAGGAGAGCAGAAGAGATGTCCTTGTTCCTGATCTGTTGCACTTGGGAGATCAGGCCATGAACCTCAACTGGACAGCACAGAACTGGCTCTGGATGTGGCGCATTGCAGGTGAGCCTGTCCTAACGGTGTGAGCACAGGAGGGCCAGCCCCATCTCTTGTCTGCTGTGTGGTGGCATGGACTAGGGAGAGATGCCTCCTCCTCCTCTCACTGATGACTTGTCATCTATGGCAGGCAGGAGATCTGGTCCCTGGGTCATGAAGTAGGAGAAATGTTCCGATTCTTCAGCAACTGAAACAATTAGGAAAGTGGGCCCTGCACTGTGCTGGCAGAAGGGTAGAGCTGGCTCTAGTTTCAACAGTTTCCGTGAGCAGGCCCCAAAAACATAAGAGCAAGTAGCTAACCAACTCAGATACCTCCTAGGCCTGGATTCAGGGCTTTGAGGTGGCCCACTCCAACATCTACACCATGGATGATCTGCTAAAGTGCTTGTTCTGCAGATCCAAAACTACAGGATCTCCACAACACAGAACAACTACAGCTGGATATACTAGATGAGTCCCAGTGAGGTTCCATATTGATCGAGTAGCAGAAGTTGGAGGCCTCAATTGCAAAGAACACAATACCTCATTGCAATGAACATTTGGAAGTAAAGAAGTGTGGACAAAAGGGTGTACTAGACACTTTGGGACACTGACATACTACAGATTTCACAATGAGTTTTTTCTTTTCTCTGTTGTGGGGCAGGTTAGGTGGTTGCAAGGGTGGACAGTGGGTATGAGGGGAAGGAGAAATGACTGAGATTGGGGTACATGGTATGAAATCCACAATGAACTAATAAAAAGTTAAAAACAAAAAATAAACAAAAAAAGCAAAGCAAAACAAACAAAAACCTAAAATTGGTGTTACACAGTAACTTTCCCTCCCTTTTCTTCTGTTTTGTTTGTTCAGGTCTCCATCTTAGAATCAACACATTATTTCATTTTTTGGTATCTGAAAATGTAAATAGTTCTTTATTATTCTCTAAAGGAAAAAATTTAAACACGTGAGAGTTAATATCATAAATTATTTTCCAGTGATGATTTTGCAGCAGTATTTTAAAAGGCCATTGTCTTTCAGATGCTGTCATAGCTGTTGGAAATTCAACTAGAACCTTGGCTAAGCTAATGGGTCTCTATGGTTTCTTTGTAAGAATCTACTTTTTCTTTCAGGGTAGACTTGCTAGGTATATGAATTTTAAACAATTTAAAAGTTATAGCAAAATATCCTTCATAAGTATCTGAAGACACTTGGATGTTATCTCTAGAGAAACTGCTCCTGTCCCTCACTATGTCCTCAGGTTTAAAGATCCTGTCCCCACTACCCTGCTTGTTAAATACGTCCTATGCTTCTAGCCATTCTTCTGCTCACTGTTGCTCAGTCTGGGCCTAAAACCAGCATGAGCCAAGCAGATGGCATTCATTCAAGGGAGGCTCACCTCTGACCCCTTCCCTGCTTTCTTCTTCAGCATCTTTGCTCCATGAGTCCTAATGGTCCTATTCGCTCCCAAATGCCTCTAAGCTTCCCTTCCCATATTTAGATGTATATTATTACTCTGTGTGAGGGTGATCTACCATTGCAAACTAAATCATCACGGCCAGGAGCACAGGACCCATGATCCTTTCAACTAAAAAATTCAATTCACTGAACATTTATTAAACCATAAAATTATACAGCTTGATTATCCTCAGCATAAGCAAGCAATGCTGCCAAGATCCTTCTACTTACACTGCTCATTCCCCCAGAAAATTAACAGGAGTAGGGAAAGCTCACTCCTTCAAACCAGACCTTGAATTTATTCATTCAAAAAGATTCCATCTAAAGGAACTAAAACAGATGGTAGCTGAGTAATACATATTACCCCTTTTCTCCTACAGTAAATCTTATACTGTAGGTTCACAAATCACAAGGAACTTAGGGTTAGAGAAAAGAGAATGAAGCTATGACTTCAATTTCAGGAGTATCTAGGCTTACAGCTGCTGTCATGGAAGGAGAGCTACAACAGACTTGCCTGGCAGAAGGACGATATGCTGAGCACAGTAAATATGTCAAATGCTGCAGAAAGTACTGGAAATAATACAATGTCCCTGAGCTTTCCCCAATATCAGTGCAAGAATATTAATATTTTACTATCTTTAGTGTAAGCATCTGCTGAAGAAAATCCAACATGGAGAAAAAGACACATCTATCCTGCATGTGTGAAAGCAGTTATCAGTAGAGAAAAGTGGGAGGAGCCCCGTTTTGACATGAATGGCCTCATGGATTTGATAATGTTACTGAAGCTTTTATTTTGAGATGGAATTTTTGCTGTCTTGCTATATAGTCCAGGCTGTACTTGAATTTATAATCTCCCCCTATCGCTACCTCTCAATTGCTGGTATTACAGGTGTGTGCCCCTGTACCCTGCATTGCCCCTCATCATTCAAAAAGGCCCAGTTGCTTAGGAAGTTTTCCTTTTGCAGATCAATACCCTCCTCTTTTCAGGGAGTTTAAAACAGCCCAGAATTGAGCAAGGTGAGCAAGGTCTTGGAAAGGAGAATGTGACAGAAGCTGGTAGCCTTCACTTAGAGAAAGGAACCTTTGGGGGATTTGCTTCACAAGAATAAGAGATCAGAGATATATCTGTTCCAGGAACTGTGTAAACAAGTAAATTTATACTCTAACTGGAACCCTTAGCACTCCTCCTGCAGACAAACAGCAATAGGGGAAGTTGGCTACCCATGGACTCCAGTGGCTCCTGACCTGTGAATTCTGTGTTTTATAAGTAAAATTAGAAGTCTTTGAAGTGAACAAGTTGTCAGGTTGCTTTCTTATGCATGTCTGTATTGGCTCCCACCTCACCACCTGTTGGGATTATTTTAAATGTCAATTTGTCATAATTTAGAATATTCTCAGAGGAGAGACTGGATGAAAGATTAACTAGATAAGGTTGGTCTGTCTTTGGAGAACTGTCTTGACTTTGTTTTTTTTTTTTTTAAGATTTATTTATTTTTATTTATGTGAGTACACGGTAGCTGTCTTCAGACACACACCAGAAGAATGCATTAGATCCCATTACAGATGGTTATGAGTCACCATGTGGTTGCTAGGAATTGAACTCAGGACCTCTGAAAGATCAGTCAGTGTTCTTAACCGCTAAGCCACCTCTCAACTGGGGAGGAAAAACAAACAAAACAAAACAAAACAGCTTGTCTGTGAGCAACCCAATTTCAGGGTTTGTCCTGGGTATTTTTATTGTGTCAAATTGTCACAGGCTTCTGAAAAAAAGGAAAGTCTTCTGAAAGAAAGGAATCTCGATTGCGAAAATGCATCAATAAATCTGGCTTTAGGGCATTTTCTTAATGAGTAATTGATAGGGGAGGGCCCAGACCATTTTGAGTGTGCCTTCCCTGGGGTTAAGGGTCCTGGGTTGTATAAGTCAGCTTATAGATGAACAAAGCTTATAGATGACGCCAGGATGAACAACACAATAAGTAACACTTCTCCATGACTCCTGCATCAGCTCTTGCCTCAAAGTTCCTGCTATACCTGGTTTCCTATCCTGACTTCCTTCAGTGATGGGCTATAATGTGGAAATATAAGCCAACTAAGCTGTTTCCTACCTAACTTGCTTTTGGTTTTTGGTGTTTCATCACAGGAATAGAAATTGCTAAGACAAGTTGGTACGAGGAGTGCGGTATTATTTTGACAGAACTTACTGTTTGGGGGATTAGGGGAGAATTGTAGAAGACTTTGGAACTTTAGACTTAAGAATCCATTGTTTATAGCTTGGTGAGCTGTTCTGTACAAACTTGGATGTTAATGTTGAGAGCACCGTACATGCAGTTCAAGAAGAAATGAGGATGTATCGTACCATGAGAATAAGTGTTTCAGAGACTAGTGGCTGATGTGGATGCCTAGGGTATGCCTCTTTCCCTGTAGAATCCCTGACCTTTGTATCCTCAACATCAAAATGTTGAAAGGGCTTGGAAAGGTTTCTAAAACCCCAGTTGTTCTGACCTCCTGCCTGGCCCATGCTTTAGAGGGTAGCTGTTGCTCACTGTGAGGAGTGTCTCTTCCTGAAACTCTCAAGTGCCCAGAGAAAGCATTTTGATCATGGCCCATGAGTATTGTTATTACTAATTTGTTCTTTGGCAATTTAATATTCGTATATAAGACATTCTGGTCACACTCTACTTCCTCCTAACAAGTCTCAAACTTTCATGTCTTTTGTTTTGTTTCTGATTTTGCTTTCTGACCTATCCGGATTTACAAGGCCTACCCACACAGCCATGGGAATGAAGGTAGCAACTGGACCATGAGTAACTGACCTATAGCTAGCTACATTACTGAAGACAATGGTTTCTACTCCTCCAGCAGCCCTTCACTGTCTTTATCTCCCTGAAGAAGAAAGGAATCTTATGAATTCTTTCCTCATCTATGGCTGAATATTTACTGGTGCAGTATTTTGTAGTTTCTATGCAAGCAACTATACCTGTTATAAGTTCTTGGATGTCATGGCTATGCTCCATCCCTATCCTGATTAGTTTTATTGTCATTCTGACCCACTTGAGAAGAAAGGACCTCAAGTGATGAATGGTTTTGGTCAGATTGGTGTATAGGTATATCTATGAGGCATTTTCCTGATTGCTAATTGATCTAGAAGCCCAGTCCAATGTGGCACTATCTCTAGGCAGATATTCTACGCTATACAAGAAAGCTAGCTGAGCGTGAGCTGGAGCACAAGCCAGGGAGCAGTGTTCCTCCATGTTTTCTGCATCTGTCCCTACCGTGAGTTCCTGCCATGATCTTCTGTGATGAACTGTGACCTCAAAGTACAAAACAAAATAAACCCTTTCTTCCTCAAATATTCCTTTTAAGCATGGTATTTCTCTCAGCAACATAAAACAAACTATAGTATTTCATAGCTCTCCATTGTCATTTGGCTCTAACAATCTTCCCATCCACTCTTCTGTAACTGTTCCCTGAGCTTTGGGGTGTGGTGGTCGTGGTGGCGGTGGTGGTGGTGGTTGTATGGGTATAAGATATCATTTGATAAGATAGTAAGGATGTTTGCATTTTCTTAAGGAAGAAGAGGGAGCTCCCCAGAGGTTCCTGTGCCATTTCCCATCACTATGCTGTGTCTTGGATGCCAATCGTGTTTTTCCTTTCTATTATCTGCATTTTTTTCCTGAAAATGTATAACCTTGTGAATCCTGTCCTAATACTTTATACTGATTATTATGGATTCTTTTTAAAGGATAACATATCCCTGTTGATAACATAATACATTTTTTTTAAGTTACTGGATCTTTAAAAAGAATCAAGTGATATCCACAACATGGATATAAACAAATTCAGAAAGTAATATATTCACAATCATGCTATTTCTGCTCAAATACACAAATAATGTGAAAATGAAAACTCTGATACTATTCATAATTGCATAAAATTATTATTTTCCTGATTAAATCACTTTTATCAGATGTTACTTCACAGTAAAAACCAAATCAAATAGCTTAACAAAGTTAAGCTGATAGACTAGGTTGATGTGATAAAATTTAGACAATTGAAGGGACAGAGAAAAAGTCAAACACAGAAGGTGATTCTTCAGGAAACATTTTGGGGAGGCACTATTTTCATCTTGCACTAAGCTCTGGTTTTGGGGTGGGCAGGAGTTGATCTGCACACAGCACCAGTCCCTCTAGATTTTTATAGTACTTTGTTTACATGTCTCAGGTTTCCTTGAGGTGGAGGTGGAAGGAGGCAGGCACTCAGGAAGCAGGAGGATTTGGCCCCACATGTAGCTAATGAAGATGCAAAAATTGGAGCAGCGGGATTGACCTTCTCTCAGAGTGTCTTTAGTGTCTTTCAAACATCTATTTACCACAAAGAAAATGAAAATCATCCCATTTCTAGACAGTGGATGGTATTCGGTGGGGTAATTGTAACTTGTCAGAGATTCCCCAGCGTTGTTTCCCTTAGCGAAGTCAGCCTTTTTCTGCCCTAATCTTTTGTTCACACTGGACATTGATTGGGGCTCAGGTTTTACATTCATCTGTCATTTTCGGTACGTGTTGGAGCTTTAGCTAGGGTATGATAACTTACAACTACCGACAGCCCTTTGGCTTTTGTCTTTATGTATGTTTCCCATTCTAAATGTAAGCATAGAAAAATTCCAGTGAAAGTGCCCTTACTTTGCTAGGGAATATGAACTAGACTGCTAGAGATTTCTAGTCCACAGAGAAAAAAACACAATAAAGCCATACAAAGAGCCAAGAACAAAACCAAATCCAAAACAAGGCCTTCAAGCTCTTCCACTTTGTGATTTAAAATTTTAAGGAAAATTTCACCAATTCTCCTTGAACTAGCCTACTGTAGGTTTTTGAGTAGAAAATTTCTCTCAAATGTTTATGTGTCTGAATACTTGGTTTCTACTTGCTGGCATTGTTTAAGGACACTATGGACTTTCAAGGGAGAGGAGTTTTGTTGGAGTTGTGTTACCAGTGTTGGAAGGATTTGAGAGTTTATAGCCTGACATCACTTCCAGTTCCCTTTCTTCTTCCTGTGCATATGAAACTAATTGGCCAGTCTCAGGCTCCTGCTGCCATGCCTGCTCTACCATGATAGACTGTGTTCACTCTGAAACTGTAAAGTAAAACAAACCTTTGCTTACCTATATGGCTTTCGGCCATAGTATTTTATCATAGTATCAGAAAAGTAGCTACACCCACCAAGAGCTAAAACTATTCCAAGACTAAATTCTTACTGGCAATTTAGCTTTCAAATCCAGAAGACTTTCTATGGTATGTATGGAAGAACTACATCATTCCTGTAGGGTGTGTAGAAGAGCTCAAGTGTTCCTTTATACAGTTTCATCTGCTTGCTTCAGGAGATGGCAAACCAACCTACTGAGTTGGCAGACCAGCTTATCTGAATTGCAGACATCCTCTCCTGCAATAGCAGTGTATATCATTTTGTCTCCATGTTGCTTAGCTTAGTCTATACTAATATTTGAATATTTTGTGATTTCCAGTCAAGCTTATGATCAAGCTGTGTTCGTTTCTTTTGAAGATAGTAGTGAGTGAGTTTGTTATGATATTTCCATCCTCACATCCTTCATTGGTTTCCCTTACACACACTTTCCTATTTCCTTTTCAAAGGCCCTTATAGTCTTCCCTTTACTTCTTGTCCCTTTTATTTTCTAAATTCCCATGCTTAAAAAAATAACAATAATTCTCTGTCTGGGTCTGGCTTATATTGCTAACTATGACGATCTTCAGTTACAACCATTTTTTTGCAAATAACTATGGAATATCAGCTAATTTTATATTTTGATTGTTGTGAATGGGGCTTGGAAATTTACTGTTGAATAGCATATTTGGAAAAAAGAATAGCATAGTGTAGACTCCAGAGCATATTCTAGTGAAGTATAATCACTCCTTGTCACAGGCCAAGTTCATCTTGATAAATTTTATCTGCCAAGTGACAAGGTAAAGTTCTAGCCTTTGCTGTCTTCAGCAAGCACTCTAAAATAAAGCTGTGTGTGGATGTATGCAAGTGTGTGTATATGTATGTGTATCTGTGAGTATGCAGGTATTTATAGGTATATGTAGGGTGTGTGTGCGTATATATATATATATAATATATATTATAGTGTATATATATAGTGTGTGTGTGTGTGTGTGTGTGTGTGTGTGTGTGTGTGTGTGTGTATAGTAATGTGTGTGCAAGGATGTGTGCGGTATGTGTGGACATATGTGGACATATAGTTGTGAGTGCTAGATTACATCAAAATCCAAATGCTATTAGGTTAAACTCAAACGGCTTTTATAAGGAAGAATATTCTGCTGAGAAGTAGATGGTTGTCATCTATATTTCTGTACTCCTCATAGACATGTCAACTATAAATTATCTAGAGTAACTAACTGTCAGAAGAAAGAAGTGGTTATATAACCAAGATGGTAAATGTAAGATTGTTTTACCATTATGGACTATTTTAAAGAAAAAACAATCCCAAATAATTGTTTAAGAAATCTCCAGTCAAAGTCATCAGCTCATTGATCAGTGGCATAAACAATAACTCAGCAACCAAAGTAGCACAAACATCTGGACTCATGCCCAGTCATCAGTTGGTTGTTATGGCTCTGAGGGTTCTGGAGAAATTATCTCCTTAGATTCCGTGGAGAAACTAGAAAAAGTGAAATGAAACCATGAATTGTCTCAGACAGTGATAAAACCATAAAACCCTGATAAACCTTCTGGGATGTTAGTCAGCTGTGAAATTTAAGGTTCCGTTGAAGGTAGATTGTTTTTCTCAGTTGCCAGAGTTGACATATCAGACCAGAGATAAGGCTCAGTAAAGCCAGCATTCGTAAGCCTCTCCCTGGGGTCTAAGGAAGGCGGAGAAGAAAGCTCTCCCTGGTTCTGCTCACTGATAAAGCGGCTGTGGGGTAAACCTGACTCACTAAGACTTTTTCTAAAATATATGTGTGAATAGCAGCATTTATATAACCTGTGTCTATTTTTTATCCCAGGAAAGGAAGTACTGTTGTTATATTTTGATGTTCCTCAAAAGGTCAAGGCTGATTTATGGTAGAATTTAGGAGCACGAACTCAGTTGTTGCCTCATTAATTGACAAGTAAAATTGAGAACTTCCTCTGCAGAAGACAATTCTGTCTTTTGGAGGTGCTAACCATGACCTGTGTCCTGAGAAGCTAGCTGCTAAGTGTAGAAGGGGGCAGGGACTAACACATGGGTTTGGCAGTTGTTGGTTGGACCATAACTCCACCAGGAGAAGGATGATGTTGTCATCTTCATCACAATCACCTCAGTGTTTGTTATGATGGGTAATGTCTGTTTAATATTAAACCTTGACATAAATAGTTCAGTAACTTGATAAATATTGAATATTTAAAAAAAACAAATTATTATAGAAAGTGTCACTGTGACCTTCCTGGGAGGTGCTGATATAGGACTCCAGGACACCCTAGAAGAAGAGTTGCTTGGATGACAATATGGGTGACATTTCAGACTAAAAGGGTAGCAGAAGTAAAGAGATAGTCAGCAAGTGGAGAGCCAAAGTGCTAGCAGCTGGAGAAAAGATGGTGATGGAGGTAATGGAGGGCGGCTTTATATCTTAAGGTGCACTGGAGCATCTCTGATAAGTGATGCCCATGGCAAGCAACCCAGCAGCTCAGTGGTCTTTCCACAGCAAGTGTTTGGTTTCTTTGCTCTCTTCCTGATGGCTTCAGGTCTTCTGCTGTGGTTTGTCTTAGTCATGCATCCAGGTTTGATTCACACTGTAGGGTGCAGACCAGGGGTGGGACCTCTCCAGAGCATGTCTTTAGGGCAAGGGACAGAGAAGCAGGAATGCACCATCAGCCCACATGATGTCTAACTCTTGAACTGGAGAATTAGCAACGTATTTACCCTTAACACATAGGGGTTTCACAGACAGACTACTGTTGCAGCAAAAGATCTCACAGACATGGATGAAATAGAAGACTGTAACTAGAGACCTGTGGGGTTCCATGTACTGCAGGATGCTCATTATTCACAATGACTAGATAGTACTGTTAATGGAAACACAGTAGGCATTCATGACACAAAAGAAGAAGCAGCACTGTAGTCAGAAGTTCTATTCCTACATATACCTACATATGACTAAGATAATCATCTATGGGTTATCTTAGTCAAAGCAATAGCTTTTATCTCCTCTGTCTCTCTAGCAGTCATATTGATGGGACAAACCTTGAGCACTCATAGACACATCCTCAACTCTGAGAAAGAACACTCAGGTTTGATGCAACACTCAATTGGAAGGAAGTGAGGTCTTTGTTCACTGTGTACTCAGCCAAGTACACATCAATCATTTTGCAGGACCATTTACAGAGAAATAAATGACTTCCACCCATCATTCTGTGACTCTGACCATTAACTAAGCTTTTTACATTCAGTTTTTGGGTACTGACTTACATTCTTAGCAACTGAGGAAGTGGGGACAAGAAGAGGTTGGTGAATTTTTCCAAGCATGAACAACACAGGGTTTTACAGACGTGGATGTCTATGTGATAAAATTACAGACTTGGTGTATCATCAGTATACATATACTATATACAATATACATATAACATATAAGTATATGTTATATATGTATATATGTATATATGTATACACACACAATATATATATGTTTCATATATATATAAAATATATTATAAAACATATATATATATATATAAGCTTTTAATTCTATGTAACATCAGCAAGAGACAAATTGCTTTTTCAGTATGTTAAGAATACAGTAATACAACTGTATAGTTTTTCAACATCTAAGCAAACATTTTGGGCACTCAAGTGACATAACTTGCTTTCTGTGGTAACATGGAATGACATAACATTAGCTCATCCAACTAACCACTCACTTGCAGGCTCTCTCACCCTGCAGTAGTGAATAATATTTAGTTCTGATAGGAAAATATTAACCCATTTTATCTATTGAATTTTCTGAGGGATCTGATTTTGATGTCTCATCTGTAGTCTCTGGGTTTTGACTTTCTCTTACAGTTTGAATATTCCATATTCAGCTTCCAAATCTTGCCCCCAAACATAGGCTGATCCTCTAGCTCCTTAACTTTATGGATTTTGAAAACTGCCTGTGTGGATTGGGCCAACCTGGATGGATCTTTGGCATCTATACCAGGGGGAGTAGAAAAGGAGGTGAGGTAAATCTCATGGAACAGGTTGTCTGTGATCACCTACCTAGGATACATGTAACAGTAGCTCAACACAGCTTTACACAAACCACCATCCTCTGTGAAACACCCATCACCACCATGGCATTACACACTTACAAACTGTAAGAAAGAGGCAGAACTCAAGATGGGTTCATATTTATCAACACATCTCAGTCCTCAGTATTCACACATCCATTGAGTACCTGGACACCACCTTGGCTTCAAGTGGAAGAGCAAATAATGAAAAGCTACAGGCAATTGTTTTCAGCTAGTCACAAGAGATACCATGGCCAGAGTCAAACTCAAGAGCGGGACTGCGTTCAACAACTTCTACATCCATCTTTTGGGACAGCAGTTTTGTGTGCTCCAAATGGGGATTTATGTGTGAGCTCTCACACAAAGGGTTAGGTAGACCATTCACTTTCGGTGTATGAGAGACAGTATTGCTCAGGAGAGGTATATACTTCCCTTTCCTAATAAAGAGCTCTCAGGAAATCTACTCTTTTGGGGCTTCTACTAGCCATCTGTAAAGTGGGTTCCATATAGTATTTTGGTAGAGATAAAAATGAATACATGAACAATATCTAAAATTGTTCCTGTCACAGGGTAAATAAATGTTGCATATATTTTAGCAATTTCATAGGAAGCTAACTGTCCTGACTTCAGAATCTTGAGTCTTAGTATGCCTTACCTGAACTCACAGAACTATATTAAGTCCTAATATAATTACTGGTTTGCTAGTTCTGAGAAACTGTAGTTTTGAGGAAAGTTGAATGAATCACATGCAAGTGTTACAAACAGCACCCTCTTTTCTAACTCCAGGGTATAAACACTGGACCTCTCAAAGAGTCTGTGGTGAATGCCTATATATTTCCATTAATTTCATAAGAAATCCCAATGCTAGGCCTTGAAGTTGTGCTCAGTCATAAAAGCCTCTTTGTTAAAAGTAGTTATGTTAGTTGTTGAAGAGACTGTCACTTTTGGGCCATCATAGAAGAGGGGTTTCTTCTTTATTTTTCTATTCAGATTAGTATGAGTACATCATAATGGGCAGGCTGATTCTCTCAGCAGACAGTGTTGAAAGAGTACATACTTCTGTGTGAAGCAGGTCTTGGGAAGTAATGAATGACAAGGGAGCTGAATACGAATCCTACCACTCAGTTTCTTCTGACACATTTCATGTGTCTATGGTGCCTATGGTGCCTGACATATGTTGAGTATATTGAATGAGACCACTGAAAATTTCAGATAGAATATTTATATATGTGAGTAACTGGGTACCACATTGGTTCAATAGCAAGGACCAGTGATGTGTTTATTCTTAATACGACACAGGATGTCATGGTGAGAGGCAAAATGAAAATGAACAAATGGGAACTGTGGGTACCTGTCACTACCTGCCTGTGCTGTCCATACTCATGACAATTTTTCTCTCTCCTGGTCTCTACTGCAAAAACAAAGGGTAGTTTTCATGTGGGTATGGTAGTGTTCTTCTTGTTCTTGTTCTTGTTCTTGTTCTTGTTCTTGTTCTTGTTCTTGTTCTTGTTCTTGTTCTTGTTCTTGTTCTTGTTCTTGTTCTTGTTCTTGTTCTTGTTCTTGTTCTTGTTCTTCTGGTTCTTTCTGGTTCTGGTTCTGGTTCTGGTTCTGGTTCTGGTTTCTGGTTCTTCTTGTTCTTGTTCTTGTTCTTGTTCTTGTTCTTGTTCTTGTTCTTGTTCTTGTTCTTGTTCTTGTTCTTCTTCTTCTTGTTCTTCTTGTTCTTCTTCTTGTTCTTCTTCTTCTTTTCTTCTTTTCTTCTTCTTCTTCTTCTCTTCTTCTTCTTCCTTCCTCCTCCTCTCCTCCTCTCCTCTCCTCCTCCTCCTCTTCTCCTCCTCTCCTCCTCCTTCTTCTCCTCCTCCTCCTCATTTTCATTTTTGAGTCATTCACCTTTCAAGTGATTCTGTGTAAAATGTTGACTTTCCAGCATGTTTCTAGGATGAAGTCTCACTTTCTTTATGATTTCTCCATTATACTATTATGACCATTCTGCCAACAAAATACAAAAAGTTAAATTGGTTCATTGGTTTTGTGTGTGTGTGTGTGTGTGTGTGTGTGTGTGTGTGTGTTATTCATGCAGATAGATTCACATACACATGCTTGTGGATATTAGAAGCCAACACAAGTAAATTTCTCTATCATTCTCTACCTTATTTCTTGAGGCAGAGTACACACAGACAAAATAGAATTTTGTATAGTTTCTGGGGATCTAGAGTAAATCCTTTGTCCTAGTTACCTTAGTTGTCAACTTACCACAGCATAGACTCACCTGAGTAACTCTGGAGATATTGACCAGATCACATTGGCTTCCCCATTGACTTGATTGATAATTGATATAGAAGAGCCATTCTACTGTGGGTGGCATGATCCCTAGGCAGGTGGTCCTGAATTGTAAGAAAGCCAGTTAAGTACAAGCCTAGGAACAAATATTTGTTTGGACCAACAAACAGCATCTCTCTATGGATCTTTTCCCTTACCTTGAGTTCCTGGCCTAATACCCCTCAGTGAGTGATTATGACCTTAAGATCTTGAAGTTTAAACCAGATAAACCCTTTCTTCTACAGATTGCTTTGGTCAGAGTGTTTGATTGGGGGCAGGAATCAAACTAGAACAATCTTCAAGCTTGTACATTAAGCATTTATCCAGCAAGCCTTCTCCCAAGCTTAGATTGTCAGCCTGAACCTGATAATTTTTTTTCAGTCCTTTATAATATCTAAGGCAGTATCACTTTTAGAATGCCATCAAAGGAAAACTTCACAGTGCAAATTAAATGGTTAGCACTGCATGAGAGAAGTTTAATAGAGTCCTAATATACTGAAAGCCTATGGGAAGCTGTAGAGGCATGTTCTCAGTGGAGTTGAGCTTTCTGACTGCTGAGTGGTGTTTAGTTGATTACAGTTAAGACCCTCCCCTCTTACAGGGACTTATATTGGAGAAACAATTTTCTTATTTAGCACATTTCATCATGAACTCCAAGGCCTTGAGAAAGACCCTTCTGGAGTTTGAAACCTGTATCAGGCAGAGAAGATTTATATATCAGACAGGAGAAACAGAATTAATTTATAAATCTTTTAAGTAACTGGTCTAAGAAAAGGGAAGGAGGTAGAGACAAGAACAAAATGTAACCACTAGGAAGTGTAGTCAAGCTGTGATGTATGGCCCTTGATGATAAATGAAGCTAAATTTAGTTCAACTTCACAGGTTGACTGGGAAACACCAAAGTATTTCATATATTATTAGAATTAGCTTTTTTCTTTGCTGAAGGCTTGGTGGATAAAATATTGATTTTCATCATGAAGCAGGGTTTCATCTACAGTATATGTTGGCTGAAAAGATAGTTTTACCTCTGTCAAAAGCCAGCTAAGTGAAGCATGCAGCAGTCCAGACACAGAGGCAGGAGGATCATGAGTTCAAGATGAGCCTTGGAAACATAGTGAGATTCTGTGTCACACAATAAAGGGCTAGAGATGTAGCTGAGTAGTACAGTATTTGTCTTGCATGTACAAAGCTCCAGGCATAACTCCATATGTTTCTAAGTATAGTAAAGTAATTGAATCAGTGATGGTGGTCCAAAGTCCCCTCAGTAAGTCAGAAGAAGTTAGGTAATGCTGAAGAAATAAATAAAAACAAAATGTCTATGCTTTAATATAGCAAATGTCTATCTATGTCTTGCAAACTCTTCTGCATTTCTTAGTGATTAGTCAAGCAGCCCCTTCATTTTAACCTTTTAATGGTTATGGTTTTTGCTCATATATCCACTGTAATTGGAAACAATTATGTGTAAAGAATTATGCACAACCAATTACATAGCCAATCCTTGGAATGAAGGAAGAAGCAGGAGAGCTCATCCAGGGAAGGAAAAACAATAGAGACTGGCGAGGAGTATCTGCTTTATTTTATTGCTTTTGGTAAGAACTTGAACAAAAACAAACCAGCAAGATATGAGTTACTTTCCATGATCGCTGTCTTGGGTGGTGAAACCAATAGAAATGAATAGGAAAGAAAAGTGCTATGACTGAGCTCTGCTTATAGACAAAACTTGTTTACCACGTAAGTAAGTTACAGCCATAGAATGAGCTCATTCAGAGAAAGTTCTGCTTTCTTAGCATTCTTAGCCTGAGAAAGCAGCAAGCAACTTGGGGTGTGTGGAGTGCTGAGGACCAGAAGCAGGGTATTGGGAAAAGTATTTCTAACCCTATTTATCTCTTCTTCTGTTGATCCCAAATGATGCACATGATTGATATGAAGAAAACTGTACTCAGTTCACCTCACATGTTGACTGGGAAACATCAAAATATTAGGATTAGGTCATAAAGTCAGCCTTGGTCTCTGTCCTATTTAGAACATAAAGAGATGCTAACACACAACTCTTTTACATTTTGGTGACAACTGTATATCATGGAGACATGTTTTACTTGTCCTGCTATTAATGGGGTACAATGATGAGCTTAGAAGTGTGTGTTCCCTGAATTAGATGACAGAGGACCCCAGGTCCTGACACTTAGAAAACATAATTACTGGAACTGAGGGACAAGTAGAAGGTGCTGTGTGTAGAAGGAAGACTGAGTTGCTGACTTTGGTGAAAGGCATAGAAATTGGATCAGGGAAGATTCTGTACAGGGCCTGGATGTTGATAGGTAGGTAGAATTTTTACCCAGAGGTCCAAACACCATGTTAGGCTACCTACCACGTTTCACTCAAGCTCAGAACTAATATTTAATTTGCTTTAACCTCGTAAAACTAATGAAGTTAAGTACTAAGGAGGCTTCTTTCTTAGTTTTCAATGGTAGGAGCTACAGTTAGAAGCGTAGGCCCCACCCCAAACAATTGTTCAAGTTTCTGTAGGATGCACCCTTACTTCAGACATTTCTTTGCATCCCCTATCTTCTTTTTCTTCAGCAATATGTTTCGTAGATGCTGTGATATATTTTTCTGTAAGTCATTGCCAGTATCTAAGCAAGCTCTGAAAGAAAGAGCACAGTGTTTCCAAGGATCCTAAATGGCTTCTTCTTTAGGAAACAATAGTGAGAGTCAGGGAGACAACCCTCATGTCAGTCATTGACATCACAGGGAGGATGGGCTAGAGATTAGGCTGCCTCTCAGAAAGGACTTAGGGTTCCTTAATTTGTGAAGAAAAGGAAGATGTGTAAGAAGATAGTATCTGAGGCCCTGCGAAGAAAAAGACAATCAGATTTAAGAGTTAGTTTATAGAGATGACCTGACAGGACAGCATGGATATAAAAAATTACTTCCAAATATAAGGCTTAAGTCACTGGACAAGAGAAAGCTGGCTATACACTGTGGGTGGGGAAAAGTGGGAACAGTTGAAGTGGTCACATTGTTGATAGGAAGAGGTGGGGACAAATAAAGGTAGTCACACTGTTGGTGGGGAGATGTATGGATGGATGAAGGTAGTCACACTGTTGGTGGGGAGAGGTGTGGACAGGTGAAGGAGTCTCATTGTCTCATAGTTGATGGGGAGATATGGGGACAGGTTAAGTGGCATATGAGTTGTTGGTAGGAAGCATTGTAGACAGGAGGATGTCTATAGGCTATAAAGATATGGACAGGTGAAGGTAGTCTACAGGTTGTTACAGGGAGACGTGTGGGCCAGTGAAGTGCAGTCAGATAGGAGGTGAGCTCATAGCTGTGTGATAGTAAGAGGCATGTTCTCTTAAATTAAAAATTTGGAATGCTTTTGTTTTTGTTTTTTCCAGCTTAGAGCTCAAGAAGACAAATGACACTGCAATATTCCAGATGAAGCAGAGGTGACAGTGTTTCACAAGCTGGCATGTCAGCAGCTGAGATAAGAAGAGAAAAAAGGACCGCAGGCTGAGACTTTGCACTGCCTTGGTAATGCTGCCTCACTGAACTCCCTGTGGACGCTGATCCTTCACAGTTAGTTTGCTGTGGCTTGAAGTTTCCTTCCAAATCCAGTTGTGTCCCCAGCTGGTGATGTTGCTATGCAGCCCCAAGACTCACAGCCATGTTCCAGGAAACTTAAGATACATTGGCATAAACACAAAATGCCAATTAAGTATGAGGCTTTGGGTAAAAATTTTAAAGCTGACACACAGATATGAAAGAATACATTAAGAACTCTAAGAACTCCACTTCTGTGTTATAAAACTGTGAGCTTTGGGTGGCTTTGGGGGATACTCAGACATCCTGGAAGGCTGTGGAGTTTCACTGACTGCCAGCACACCTCATTAAGAAGTGTGAGCATCCATCCATTCACAGGCTGTGGGTACAGGGGACACTGTCCAAGACAAACATTTCGATAGGAACTTCAGTAAGCAGAAAGCTTTCTAAGAACTTCCACTGAGATGTCCAGAAATTCTTCAGAAGTATGAGCTTTGAGGGTTATAGAAAGAGCTAGCAGCCTTTATACCTGTGTCCACAAGACAAACCCAAGGGGGCTTTAGTAGAAGGGAAATTAAAACAATCATGCACTTATGACTCATTTTTGTAGCACTTTATTAAGTTATGAGGTAGACATGTGTTCAATTATACAGAAACGCAAGGTTTTTAAAAATATTACAGAAGATCATTCTATATAGACTCCATATATTATTCATACTGTACTTGTCATGCATGCAAGGGAAACATCCAAATATGTATATGTATATATAATTAAACAATCTTTTTATTGTTGTTTTCCTCTGTATCTGTGACGAAATAAAAAAAAAACACATATTATCAGTTTAACTGAGTATTAATAAAAGGAAATAAATAGAATGTTGATGGGGAACTAACCATAGCACCAAGTCTCCAAAAGTCACTTCAGGAAGAGCAGAAGTCCATGTTCCCTGGCAGAGCCCAGGCAGCCATTTTTCTGCTTCTGCCATCTCACAGACCTGTTACTAGTTTCTCTTAATCAGTTTGAGGTGTTGTTGACTCTGACAAAGTAACATTTCCTGTTGGCAACAGTCTGTAAAATGCACTAGGTCAAAATGCCTGCTGACTTTTGGAGATCATAGGCTGCTTGTTGTACAAGTTTGACTTTAAGTTTGTACATTTTTTTTTATTCAGATTTGAGTTTGGGGGTTATTCTTCAGGCCAGCATTTGTAGGAGAAGCTGTTGCCATTTATGATTGCGGTTAATTAGAATAACATTTACTTTTAAATATCCAATATTTGGCATGATTATCAGACCTAAAGGTTATGTTGTTCCTTCAGATAAGCTGGGCTCCAAGGGTGTCTGTTGTCTCCCTAGCCTGTGCTGACTAAATATAGGACTCTGAGGTGGATAGGAAATAACTGGCTCGGGTACTAAATCTGCTCATTATCATGAGGAAGCTCAAGGATTCCTTGGCATTATTGACACATGGATTTCCTCTGTAAATGGCTGGCTTGTTGCTCAAAACATTTCTTGGAACTCATAGGAGGTAAAATCATTTCCATGAGCACACTAGGAGCTATACCCTGTCAAGATGGTTCATTCAAATAGAGCCAGTCCAATTGATTTGGGCAAGGACTATTTGATTTCTGTCATGGGCTGGCATGCAGACCTAAGTTGCTGGCAGATTGTGCCAATTAGAAGAAACATTCTGCACAGACAACCCAAGCCCCTGCACTTCTCAACAAGCTGCCCAGCCTGCCTTACTGAACTGAGCAAAGCAACTGGTCTATGCTCAGAATAACTTTGCTTTTTAAGGACTTTCTGGAGAAAAGAGCAACTAGCTGAGGCATGGTGACCATGCATCACAGAGACATGGTGTGGGATGCTCTTCATTTACTCTTCAGTATCCTCTGCTTGGAGGAAAGAAGAAACATGTGTATATGATAGAGGAAAAGAGGGAGGCAGCGAGGGCAGGGCTGTCCTTCTGACTCACACTGAATTTTAAGTTATTTCCCCTTTGAAGAACTAACCTGTATCCACAATTTCACTCAGCATTCATAGTTCACTATGAAAGAGGAGAGAAGTGTGAATAGTATTAGAGTCCACAATCCTGTAAGCTCAGGCTCATCACCTTGGTTTTGAAAGAAACCCCACTGCTTTGATGTTTTAGCCATCTCATTTTAGAGAAAGACCTGCTGCTCTCTTTAAAGTCTGCCTCAACCTTGGGCATAAACAAACTCACAAATTCAGCTTCTTGACTTTTTCTCCTGACTTACAGTTTCATGAGGGCTGAGAAAAATGTGTAAAAGTCAACTGCTTACTAATAGAAACTTGTCTATAGTCCCTTGGATAGATATTATCATTTCTGAGGCCAAAGATGCCAAGCCTTGATGCTCTTGAACACAGACATCTAGACACTTGCTCATTTGTAATTCTAGTCCGTGCTGTGGAGCACTCTCTGAAGATTGAAAATTGGAAGTTTGATAGCTGTGTTCATTCATGAAATTTTATTCAAGTGCTCTGCCCTTTAAATCTTTTAAAAATGATCCAAATCTTGGTGTATCCCGGCAATGAAATCGTAAGGTGACTAGTATTAGGTGTCAAACATCAGACTGTCAGATTCACTGTGCCCTGTAAGAGCACACTCTCGTCACAGCCATGCACAGGGGACATGTAACCAAGGTCTGCATGCAAAGAGCTCAGTGTGCTGGGGGCACTCCAGTGAGCAGTCAGATGAATATGACAGAGGTCTGATGGTAGACCATCAGTGACTTTTAGCCATTTGCCTTTGAGGCAGCAATGAGCCTCAACTATACCAGAGGGATCTTCTCCAGCCATTTTCTGGGAAGTTGTCTACAAGGTGCTTAGAAGCAGTAGATAAAAACCAGAGTAGTCCTTTCCCAACATGAGTTAAGGAAGTTGGCTTAACTTAAGGCTCTTTGTAGCAGATATTCAACATTTCCTAAACCCTTAGTCCTGATGGAAGGCCCAGGAGCTGCCTCTGATACACATTTCAAAGTCCATGTAAGTGTTGTGGCCTAGGGATGCACAGGTACTTGGCAGCTATACAGATTTCTGGGTTGGTTGTAGACATTGTTACTGATTTGTTTTGCTTTAGAAAAGAAACCCTTCTCTAGACAGAAGGCTATAATGGAGACTTTTCTTAGGTCACCATTTCTGGATCATGTTGCTAAGTACATGTTGCTAAGTTAGTGCTATGATAGCTCAGCTGGAGGTGAAATGGAAGTCAGATCTTCAAAGATTCTCCAGTGTGTTCCTTCCCATGGGTCACCAGAAGCATGCTTTTGCATTCCTGCTAGAACTCCTCTTCCTCTCCCCCACACTAGAGTGGGGATGGGAGAGCGGGAGATGGTAACAAAAAACAACTACTGTGATTTATAGTTTGTTTGCCGTTTTCTGTCATCAAATTAGATCTATTTTCTTATGAAAAGAGGTAAGATCTGTATCTGCCATCACAATACTACTCTGCCTTTTGCTCCGTTGACAGCACTCACTGTGTGTCTATCTCACACTAGGAACGATAGAAACAATGAACACAGTCTCTTCCTGGCATTGGTGGGAGAGGCTGTCTTAACCTCATGCCCTCATTATTTAAAATGTATATTAGAATAACCTACAATTTTACAACCTTCATCATGTGCTGGGGAAAAAGCTGGAGTTGGGATGAGATGTGTGGCCACAGTAGTGACAGAGATGGAAAATGGACTAGAGAGGTGGCTCAGGGGTTAAGAGCACATACTGCTGTTCCAAAGGACCTAGGTTCAATTTCCAGTGTTTCCAGCACTCACATGGCAGCTCACAATGGTCTGTAACTCCAGTCCTAGCAGGTCTGATGTCCTCGTCTGCCCTCTGTAGGCATCAGGCACACATGTGGTACATATACTTGTGTACACACAAGAAAAATACCCAAATATATGAAATAAAAATAATAAATGAATCTTTTTAGAAAGAAAATAAATGGCACATGCTGCTGAGGATGTGTGAAAGAGGAATCCTTATATACTGTGGATGGAGTCTAAACTTGGGCAGCCACTATGGAAGTCGGTCTGTGAGTTCCTTGAGAAACTAAATATAAAACTACCATATGGTCCAGCTGGCCAGGAGTTCTTGGCCAGCTTTGTAGTAGCAGACATGAGTTATAATAAATTATTACATATTAATGTATGACTGAAACTGGGATGTTCTACAGGGAGAGTTTTTCTTTTCTTCCTTTCTTCCTTCCTTCCTTCCTTCCTTCCTTCCTTCCTTCTTTCTTTCTTTTCTTTTTCTTTCTTTCTTTCTTTCGTTCTTTCTTTCTTGTCTCTTTCCTGACAAATATACAAACTTACCTACATCAAGCTTCTCTGTAAAACCTGTAGCAGGGCACAGACAACTTGATAACGAAACCGACTTTCCTAAATAATCTAGTTGTTTATTGCATCCCATGGAAGGGACAGAACAGGAGGAGAAAGAAGAAAATCCCACCTTTCTCTTTTCTACCCATCCCTTTCCCTCTGTTTCTGTTTTAACTTCTATCAAATGTTTCTTTTCTCCCATTTTTTCAATCACATTCAAAGTAGCTCCAGCGCTGTTCTGCAGCAAAACAAAGCAACTCCCCTCCAAGGGTCATTATAATCATCAAGAGTCTAATTAATCCTTCCTGCACTGTGTCAGATCCTAGACTTGGCTCCATTCAAACATCCTCTTTGCAGCTCTATCTGACCAGCTAGCCTGATCCTGTCCCACCTAGACCACATCCAATCCCAGGCCTAGCTTAGCTCACCCTGCTTATGCACAGATCTAGTTTGGTAAATGTAACTCTCACTTGCCATAGAAGACAATTATTTTTTAAAGTATATAGAGATTATTAGGAAGAGACAACTTCAGGGAACAACTGACTGTGTGGTGCCCAGTCCCAGTCAATTCACCTACAACACAAATCCTACATCTAAGTCTCAAGAAACATCTTAGAAGAGGAGGAAGGAAGGTTGGAAGAGTCAGATCTGGAATATCTGCTGCAAGACTTCTGCATATGAAATGGAATAGACACCCAATGCAATCTCAACAATATGGTTGCCTGAACAAGATCTGAAAAACATCACCGTCATGACATGCCAACACACCTGGGTCAAACCTCACAAGATCTCAGCTCAGATGACGATCTCTATAGGAAATTACTGACTACTGAGAAAGGGAGAGTCAGACTTCCTTAGATATGAGCCCCTATCTGGTTATCAAATACACACTGGTCATGTACATATGAGCAACACTAAGTTAAATCAGCCAGTTGTGTTAAATATCTATGAATATATAATTATATGTAACAATAATTAAAATGAAAAGAGAAGGGAACACAGAAGGATTTGGAAGGAAGAAAGAAATGATGTGAATATAGTGCTCATATATGAATTTGTCCAAAATAAATATATTTTGATTAGGCAAAAAGATGAAGATGATGATTTAAAAGAAGAATGAAGGGAAGGAGAGGGAGAAGGAAGAGGAGGAGGGGGATGAGGAGAAGCAGGAGGATGAGGAAGAGGAAGAGGCGGAAGAGGAGAAAGAGGAGGAGGAGGAGGAAGAGAAGGAGAAGGAGCAGGAGGAGGAGGAGGAGACGGAGACACGGATGGAGACACGGATGGAGACACGGAGATGGACACGGAGGAGGAGGAGGAGGAGGAGAAGGGGGAAGAGGAGGAGGAAGAGAAGGAGAAGGAGAAGGAGAAGGAGAAGGGGAAGAAGAGGAAGAAGAAGAAGAAGAAGAAGAAGAAGAAGAAGAAGAAGAAGAAGAAGAAGAAGAAGAAGAAGAAGAAGAACTATAGCCATCAAGACTCTAAATCATATGTAAGAAAATAGAGACCTGGCCTGACATTTCTGAATGTTTGTTGCTCTCCAGTTTAGATTTCAGAAGTTACCACACATGGCTGGGTACGTCATGAGATATTCGTCCCCATGTGCTTAGTACTCTTACCTAAGCCACAGAGACTCGTGACCATCATGTCTGTACTACTAATAAATTCCTAATGTGATCTGAGAGCTATTAAAGTAAGAATTTTCCACATACTTAGAATAAAAATGTTCCATGTATTGAACCATTTTGAACTTAAGAACAAACTAACAAGAAGACAGAGTAAAAATCAAGAAAATTTAGACATTTCAATTTTCCTATCCATATTCCATTTGAAATAGCCAAAGGGCTCTAAATTCCATTTTTCAAAAATAAATGTCTGGACAGAGCCATATAATGTAATATATTTCACTGCCAGGTAACTTCTTGTTCTTCATTATTAATCCATGAAAAGAATGTGAAACATAATTGGAAATCTATCACATCAGATTTTGCTCTTCTCAATTATTAACAGAAGCGTGGCAGAGTGCTAGAGGAGATTCGCCTGAACAGGGGCATACGTATCTTTTCAAACAATCCAGGGTTATGGGAACGTGCCTGTGGCGGCTGTTTTCTTTTTGCTTTCAGGGATGTTGTGGACCAAACAAATCCTTCAGTAAGGGTTTCTGATGCCAATCTGTAGGCTGAGAACCGTTGATGTATTTCAGATATAGTTTCTGGGCATTCTGGAAGTGGACAAATACAGGTTATGTTCTCTTTCAACATTCATACATTTTATTGTCTGAGGAGAAGAATGTATTCTAATGAATGCATGCATGGGGAGGCTTTTGTTTCTAGGACTGAACAAAAAGTAAATATTATCTGTTGAATCAAAAAATTAGTTGGAGATTTTTCACTAATTATTGCGGGGAAGGTATTATTGTTTACCCTGGAAATACTACCAAACCCCTTAGAGCTCAGAGAGACCCCTGTGACTCACTTAGGAAAGTACAGATCTGAAAAGCTATGACTGAAAGCCAGGTCACAAGACACTAAAGGCTGTGTTCCTGTGACCACTGATCAACAATGGCCTGAAGGAGAAGAAAGTCTTTGTGGAATGAATAGTAAAACCACTGGAACTCATGCCCAGAGGCTGTATTTCAGCCCCTGTGCAGATGGATGTGCAGCCATTCCTTGGGAGATGGTAGACCCAGCATTTAAAATCACAGCACAGAGGCAGCTGCTATATCTGTTGAAATGTAATTTTGGAAACAAACATTTGGAGGAGAATTTAAGCATAATGATTTTTATTCTCCTCCCCCACACCAGTCTTTGTATCTCCATCTTCTAACTTTGGCCTTGACCAGGCTGTGTGCTCTTTTATTCAGATATTTCTTGTATAAAAATGAAACTAGCTATTCAACTTTAGAGACATAATCAATCAATCTTCAGTTTAAACCCACACAACTATGGACACTTGATCTTTAACAAAGAAGAAAATTTAAAAATCTACTAAAACCATGTTTGCAATATTCTTGTGGCAACAAGACAGAGAGGACAAATGCTAGTGGAACCTGTAGCTGATCATAAACTCTCATCAATGCACGGACCTCCATGGACTATGGCTGTCAGTCCTCATCTCTGCCCTACAGGATCTTGGCCACATCTGGCAACCTCTGCAGGTATGTGCATTTCTGATTCATCCCTGCCAATGAATAATGTGAGTTTGGTCCTTAAAGAATGTTGGTTGGCAAGAAGGGATGTGTCTTACTAACAGCTCTGTATTGCAGGGCTATTACTGAGTGCTTAGACAGATCAGTGGTTCTCAGACTCCACCATGTAACAGAGTAAACTACAGATTGGTAAGACAGACAGGGCCAGATCCAGCAGATTCATTAGCTGGAGTTGTTCCCAGAGTCTGTGTGTCTGACCCTGACCCTGGCTGTTGCTGCTGGTGGTCCTTGTCTTGAATATATGTTTTATTTTCAAACAGGGTAAAACAAGTTTGTTTGTTTGTTTGTTTTTTTCTGGAATTTTGTATAAGGCACTATCAATACCTGCTTTCCAATAGGTAGGTGGAAGTTCAGGTGATATGTGGACATACCTCCTGTTATATATTTTTTCAGAATGTTCTGTGTTGCAGTGACCACCACCAACTTGGGGACTTTTGAAGATGAGTTTTCACTGTCACCAATTCCTGTCATGTCTGAAAAGCGAGGCTCATTCTACCTGCAGCAGAAGCTTTTATACCACTTGCTTGTCTCTGTGCTTTCTGCAGATGGCTGGAATCACCTCTGACTCATACTTTGAAATCTACAGAAAGTGAACATGTTGAATTAAAAAACAGTCTGGTAGTCGTTTGTTGTATGTTTTTTTTTCCCCCTGGTCTTTTCCCACTATGTGTGATTCTCTTTTTTTTCCCTTTATGTTCTGCTTCTTGTGTTTTTAATGATCACTTTGAAGCTGTTTCCCTATCCTCTGTCATTCTTCAAACATATAGAGCATGCTTTCAGATCTTTACTAATTCAGCTTTGGTAAAGGGAGGCAGGAGGAAGGACCCCAGGCACTAAGGAAACAAAACCAGATGTGGCCTGGGATTCCAGCCCAACAAAGAAACCTGCAAAGCCTAGAGTCATTAATACTGCTTTCTCATGCTGAAAGGGTTGCAAACTTTCTCATCACACTCAGTAAAGAGTTTGAGAAGGATGTAGAGAAGCACAGAATCTATTGGTTAACTGCTTCATTTAACCTGAGTTCTTAGTAAGGCAGTTATGTGTGTGGCCAGCACAAGAGGTAGACTTATACTGGCTGCTGATGTATTTTTAAGGTATTTCAAGTAAAATCATCCTTGTTCTAGAGCATACCAGGAGCAAAATGCAAAAGTGCTTTAAAAGAATCAAGGGCTGGCTGGAGGCTGTTATTCGTTGAGTGCCAACCTTGCACGGGGTTACACATAAGTCATGGCACTGTCATCCATCAAAGTAATTTTGATTTCTATTTAATTATAAAAGTGTGTGTCCGTATAAGAAAAACCATTATTTAAACATTAAATTTTATGAAGAAAAGGGAATTGGTTTTTGATTATTCCCCCTGACAAATGTTTCAGAGCACAAAACTGTTCCTATGAATTGAGAACTCAACCTATTGCATTTCCATCTTTGTGTACAGGTCGTTAGTTATTTGAATAAAGAGTGGGACTTGGCAGACAACTGAAACTCAAAAACATTAGTGCTTCAAAATGAAGGTAAAGAATTTGAAATCCTAGAATGAGTTTCTGGTGCTTTATAACTCGGATTATTAAAGCCTGTTTTTGTTTGTTTGTTTTTTGTTTTCTCAGGCTTTTAGATATGCCTACTAGTACATCTAGGAAGGCAAAGTGTAATTTGAATCAAATCTAAGAAGTCACTTAATGGGTGCTGGCTGCCAGGGAGAGCAGAGGCATGACACCATCCCTTGAGTTTTCTCCCTGTACTGCTCTTCCAGCTCTTGCTGAAGAGGCGTAGCATCTATTTTTGCACTGTGCACTAACATTTCAGGACATCGTCAGCTCCATTTTACTCATGTTAGAAAAAAGGCTCAGGCTGTCCACAATCTTTTCCTCACACTCTTTTTTTTTTTTTTTTTGAAAACAGAACAAGATATATTAGGGCACTGGTTTCCAGAGAGAAAACTTCACATATAAGTTGAATGGCCTTGGCTCTCACAGAAAGGGTCCAAAAATGAGATCTTATGGATTGGAAGATGGCAGGTGATTGGTTTGTTTCCTTTCGCACAGTGAAGCATTCCTTGAGGAACCAGCAGAAGAAATCTAAGCAGGGACCAGCTCCTCCCAATCCCTTCATGTGACATCAGGATTAACACTTTCCAAAGATGAAAATGGCGGTATGTGCTAACCCAAGGGGACAGAGATAACTGATGGCCTTTCCATCTCCAACTTTGAGTCAAACTACCTGAAATCACACACACGCATGCATGCACACCTCATCCCTTTCCTGGAAAAGCCATATACCCTTCCTTTACTTCTTCCCTTCTTTATTAACAAAACTTTGGAAGGAAATGCAATGATTCTCTGACAGTCTGGCCCAAGCTCTCAGCTTTTGGTCCTTAGAGGTGTCTGTGCTATGATCAGCTAAGGATAAATGGCTCAAATTGTCCCTGAAGAGGGACAATCAAATCTGCTAGGACACAAGAAGCTGCAAGTGCCTATGCACATACATTCATTAAAAGTAAATGTTAAGAGGTGTCTCATAGTTCTTCCTTGTCCTGTATAGGTACAGGCTTCATTTAGTTTAGGAGAGTCTTACTGGGAGATGGTAATTGTGGTCTATCCAGAATTTGTTGAAACTTTTTCCTGCCTTGTATTCTGGAGTCTCCGCATTACTAGCTATCTCTACCTAACAGCTTCAGTCTTTATTTAGATAAATGATGAAGCTTAACAATATATTTGATTTTTTTACATGATGCTGCTTTCATTAAAATGCTCTTCACCATAGATCTTGTTTCAGAAACAATAGCACTAAAATGGTATTATAATACTTGGGAAGATAAGTGCCCATCACCATGAGTATATACAGAAAGAAACAGGTTCTGTCTTAGCCCATCCCAGAGATACCAGGGTGGAACATGGATCTGTGTCCTTATCTATCTGCATTGTGTATGGTCCTTCGTTATGGGAAGAGTTGGGTGCATGTTTTAACAGCTAACTCGTTGTTTATTGGTAGTAGACTTAAAAAAAAAAAAAAAGCAGTTCTTCAAATTCGTTTTAAGCTTTCTGCTGGTCTTTTAAAATCCAAACAAGTAGCTCATGCCCTGATATTTAAAATGGCTGAAATCATTTCTAAAATTCAACTTTGTATGACATAAGTGCAGCTTACTTGGCATAGTGGGTTTTATCATCTAGAGTAACCTCTTTTGCAAGACATATAAGTGTCTTTCATCAGCCATTCATGTTATTTTCCAGCACTAACTGGGCCATACTTCCAAAAGACATGTAAAGAGCTCACTTTTGGGGCTCTTTATTCTGTAGAATTCCTGTTCCTCAGATGTGCCATATCTAGCCATTGCCTTTCCTCATATTGGAGAGCTTGAGAACATGCTTCAGATGGCGTTAGACATTGCTTGCACAATTGGAGGCATTAAAACTTCCATTTTAAATTCTAAATTCATCTCAACTTCCAGTTTGACCTTAGCTCAGGAAAATGACTTCATCAAAGCAATGAAGCACATCTTTGCCATGCCTTTCACTTTCCTGGCTTTCTGAGGTTTTCGTCTGCCATCTTTCTATGTTCAGTAGTAATTAGCTCTTTTCATCAAAGACTTCGTTGTCCTGTGTTCTCGTCTCCTAAGGACATTCTTATTACTTCCAATCCCAGAGAATATGCCTGCGCTGTGCTACACACAGAGCAGCTGACCTCAAGATAGAATTATCACCTTAGGCTTCGGTCCTGGTTCCACTGTGCCCTTACACAGAGAAAGGGGAAGCAAAGTAACAAGAGATGACATTGGGAGAGAGATAAACAACTACCATTTTTGCCTTTGAATATGGTGAATAGGGCTTCACCAGACAAATGGGAATGGCCCCATGACTGTCCGTTGAGCCTTCAGGTAGCTGAGCACAGATGGCCTCATGATATTCCTCTTGAACTGGAGAGTGAGTCTCAGACCTTATGGGCAATTACATGAGCTTGTAAAGCGAGACATTGAGTTTCTCTTCACTTTTATTCCATAATACTATGTTGATTTTAGACCTCAAAACTGTAAGGTGACACTGTGTGTATTTTTATATCACTGAGTTATGAGAGCTTATTATAAAGACAATAGGAAACTCATATGCTATATAGACCCCTCAGGACTATTTCCAGCAATCTTCTTCCCTAGTTGTCATATCTATACAATATGATAGGCTCCTCTTCACAACCCATTTCTTTGGAGTTAACATTTTCTTTATTTTTCACTGGCTAATAAAATGACCAAATGAGAAATACAAGACAGTAAAATATCAGGAAGCACAAGTCCCCATCACAGAGCAAGGAAAAAGCTTACAATCTATACGTGTGTGTGTGTGTGTGTGTGTGTCCCTGCATATACATCCATAATCACACACAAAATTTTATCAATTTCAATTGAGTTAGAAGAATTTGTAAAAATGGCACCAAACAATTTCTTTTAAAAGTTTATGATTTCAAAAAAATGCACCAACAGAAAATTCACTCTGTTGCCAATCAACCGAAACAGAAGGGGCAACAGGCTGTGAAAAGCCTGCTGTTCTAGGAATCAGCTCTAGTAATGAGCTAGGACTGAAAGAAAGCCTCGTGCAAGCAGTAATCAGATGGTGGGACAGTCCATCTCTGTCTAACATCTTCAGATTTATTGGTGGAGCACCCAAAGGAAGCATGAAACTCTCTTATTTGATAAATATTTTACCCTGTAGAGATTTGTGGTCAAATGTGTGTGTGTGTGTGTGTGTGTGGTGTGTGTGTGTGTGTGTGTGTATGTGTTGAGGGTGGGGGGTAGCATGCACATGTACATGTGGAGGCCAGAGGATGATTTGATAGCTGATGTCTTCCTTAACTGTCCTATACATAATTTTTAACACAGGATCTCTCATTGAACCGAGACCTTGCTTTGACTTTGGCTAGACAGCATGGCTAAAAAGGTCCTGAGATTTGTCTGTATCCACCCTTGTTCCCGTCCTTCCTTGCTGGAATTATAAAGCCATGCTACCATACCTATTTTTTTCTCCCTGTGGGTGTTTTAGATCTTAACTCAGGTCTTCATGTTTGCACAGAATGCACTTTTAAACACCAAGCCAGTTTCTTTACTCTGAGCCTTGAATTTAAATGAATTTCTAGAACATGCCAGATGCTAGCAATAAAGTTTGCCCCAGGGGACTGTAGGAAGATAGCACTTCATACTTGCATAACTTTTCTAGTGACATTTGTAACAATGTTATCAGAGATTTAGAATATGCTAAAGAGAATATAACATCTTTTGTAAGTGCTGTGTTTCCAATGACTTTGCCCATGATTTTAAGGATTGTTACATTTGATTTATGCAGATTCTTATACAGATGATAATTACTGCTTGTGTTTATAAGTCTGATATATTAGATTTATCTTGGTTTCCTTAAGTACTTCAATTTTGCTTGCTGGTGTTTTTCCTACCAGGGATTTGATAGAACAGAAAGTATTAAGCTTTAAGAGTGGTTTGAAATGTTTAAGGGAACCCATTCAATCAAGTGTCTAAGGTGTTTTAATGCCTCCTAAACAAGATCTAAAATCTTAGTTCTTAAAACTTACAAATACATGGATAATCAATTAAAAGATAAATTAATATTATTTTTAAATTAGTCTAATAGACATTCAAAAGAATGGTGATATTTAAGCTAAAGAAAGGTTAAATATAAAAAGAAATTAAGTTTTGAAATTTATTTACCTCTAAGCTATTATATAAGGAAAATAAGCTAATGGTGATTAAGTGTTGTCCTTTGAATTATTGTACAAAGCAACCAAAAGCTTTGCCATTATAATGCAGAGCATGAAGGAAGAATGTGTTTTCAACATGCGTTGAACACTCCACAACACAGGACTTATGTGTTGAGTGTATCTGGCCCATGGTAGGTTCTGATGCATAGGCTCGAGCTGTGCTGGAGTGCAGGTGCAGGGACCTTTTTTGTTTCCTTATGCCTGATGTACTACTGTATGTCATGCATGTGTCTGTTTAAGATGTGCTCATGTCCTTGGTCATCATTTCTTTCTATCAAGTTACATGGGAGAGAAAAAGGAAAGAAAAGTAATATAAAACTAGTAGAAACTTAAGACACTTGCTGCTTTCCAATAGACATGTGTTTGAGTATACACCTAGCTCTGGGTAAACCTAGATATGCTATATTTTGACCATCTGAGAATAAATTATATCTAAATATGCAATCTGGAGTTGCCTCTCAACTGCTGGGATCATAGGCATCCACCATCAAAAAGGTCTCTTTGTTTTATTGTTTGAGAATTTCACATATGCACATATAATACTTTGATCATATGTACTCCTACTTTCTCTCTTCCAACTCCTCCCCTACCCCCACCACTTTTCCTACCCAACATTATGTCCGTGTAAACTCACTGAGTCCATTTTAGTGTTACCTACATGTGTATGGATGTGGGACCATCTGCTGGAGCATGATTCCTTTCAGATCCTATATCCCTGAAGAAAACTATTTTTGCCCCTGACACCATCAAATTACCAGTCACTGGTCCAATAAGTCTGAGACTTTCTTGAGACCTTCTGTGATCCATGCTGGGAGATTTACTGGCTTTATCTTATACAGATCTTGGGCATGCAACCCCAGTGACTATGAATTCATATGTATAATAGTATTGTCATGCCTTGCAAATACTTTGCTTCAAGTGTGTATTTCCTTTGTCTCTTACAATTTTTCTGTCCTCTCATCTGTGATAATCTTGGAGACTTCAGGTTAGGAGTTAATAATGTCCCATTTAAAGCTGAGCACTCTATTGTCTTTGATTCCTTGCAAATTGGCCAGTTGTGGGTCCATACTAATTGCTTTCTCCTCAAAAATATTCTCTGATAAGATTTAAGAGATATACTAATCTATGGGTATAAAGATAAGAATTTAGGGGGAAGTTGATTACTATGTTCATTTAATAGAATCATAGTGCTACATGCTCACCTAGGGTCCATGATGACTTACCCCAGTCTTTGGTCCCAGCTAATGGGACCAAACATGAGTTTATCTTGTGGAGTAGAATTTAAATCCATTAAGAAAGTGATAAATTACTTTCTAATATTATTTTTGCTCCTGTACTGGTGGGCATATCTTGTAAGGCCAGTTTACTGTAGTATGTGAGTTCATAGGCAGGTAAGATCCATGATTGTGATTTTTCCTCCCATGTGGTAGAACACATAGACCTTCCAGCACAATAAAGATAGCCAGTAGGAGAATGAAGCTTCCAAGTAGGCACCACCTTAATTTCTCCATGTCCTGTTATTAAGTCTGTGGTGTCTTTGGAACTAGTGTCCTTCACTGTCACTTTTGAATTTTTCAAATATTGTGTGTGTGTGTGCGTGTATGTTTCAGTTTATGTATATACATCATGTGTGTGCTGGAACCTCCTACGGGACTGGAGGATGGTGTCTAATACCCTGCAATTGTCAATTACTTTTAATTGTGAGCTTTGATTTGGCTGTTGAGTATCAAATCTGGACCATCTGTGAGAGCAGTAAGCGCTGTTAACTGATGAGTTATATCTCTAGTCCCTGTCTTTTTGTGTGTTTTATTTATTTATTTTTTAATCTTAACCATTCAGACTGCAGTGGGATAAAATCTCAAAGTAGTTTTAATTTATATATCCGTGATGACTAAAGTTATGCTGAATATAGTTTTAAGAATTTCTTGGCCATTTGTATTTCTTCATTTGAGAACTTTTAAACTCCTTGTACCAATTTTTAATGAGACTGTTTATTGGCATTTACTTTGTTTGTTTGTTTGTTTTTGAGTTTTCTTTTTTCAAGATACCAACCCTTTATCAGATATTCAGCTGATGACAACTTCCCCATTCTATAGCTGCCTCTCCTCTCAGGTTACAGTGTCATTTTTTTAAATAGAAATGTTTTAGTCTCATTAATCCCATTTTTATTATTGTCAGCCTCAATATGTTTACCTGCTACTAAAGTCCTGTCCATAAGTTCATCTCTTGCATTTATGCATTACAGTGTATTCCCTACTTTGTATTCTATCAGACTCTGCCTATTAGTTATTTTGTTGAGTTACTTGATCCATTTCAAGTTGAGTTTTATGCATGGTGAGTAATGCGAAACTAGTTTCATTCTTCTACACCAGCTATCCAGTTTCTCTACAACAATTTACTGAAGGTTCTGCCTTTTATCTAATGTGCATATTTGTTGTTTTCAAAATACCAGGTGGCTGTAGGAGCATGGGTTTGTACATTTATTCTCAATTATGCTCCATTGGTCAATGTGTATGTTTTTATGTCAATGCCATACTTTTTAATTACTATAGCCTTGTAGTATAACTTGATATCTGGGATGATGATGCACCCAGTAGCATTTTCACTCTTCAGAATTGTTCACTATTCTGAGTCTTGTGTTTCTAAATGTGCATTGCTTTGATAGGTTTGCTATTTTATAAATATCAATCTTCCCAATCCACAAGTGTAGGAGGTCTTTTCATCTTCATGTGTTTTCTATAATTTCTTTCTTTCCATGATTTAAAATTTTCATTGTACAAGTCATTTTTTTTTTTTGGTTAAGTTTCCAAGATGTTGTTTGAGGCTATAGCAAATGGGATTTTCTCCCTAATTTTATTCTTGGTATGTTTGTTGTTAATATATAGGGAGGCTACTAGTTATTTGTATTAATTGTGTATCCTAATTTACTGTATGTGTTTATCAGTTATAGAAGTTTTCTGGTGAAGTCTTTAGTGTATTTTATGTACAAAATCATGCTATCTTCAAATAAGAATACTTAGACTTTTTCATTTCCTATTTGTATCCCCATGGTGTTAGCAGTCTGTTTAAACTCCACCCCACAGTTACCTGACAATAGCCAGGTAGGTCTGACCTACCATAAATGGGGCTGCTCACTCTCTTCTCCTCTCTTGTTCCTCTCTTGCTTTCTTGGGCTCTTGCTCCCTTGCTCTTCCCTTCCTTCCCTCTCTCCCCATTCCCTTGCTTCTATCTCCAAAAACTCATGAGCTCATGGCCAGCCTCTATTCCCCTATTCTCTCTCTCTCTCTTCTCTCTCTCTCTCTCTCTCTCTCTCTCTTCTCTCTTCTCTCTCTCTTCTCTCTCTCTCTTTCTCTCCCTCTCTCTCTCTGTCTGTCTTTCTCTGCCTCTACTACCCTCTTAATTCTCTCCTCAAGCCCTGAATAAACTCTATTCTATATTATATCATCATGTGTGGCTGGTCCCTCAGTGGAAGGGATACCTTGGCTTGGGCCCGCCGAGGCACCTGCTTTCCTCATACCTCACAACACCTCCATAGAACATATTCTTCTCTCTTTATTTTTTATAAACACAACACATGGTCTCCTTCAGTTTTCTTATTATTCAAGCTAAGACTTCAAGCTATATATTGATCAGGAATGGGGAGAAAGGATATCTTTGTTTTGCTTCTGAGTTTAGTGGAAATGCTTTGAGGGTTTTTTCCCACATAATGTTGTTAATTGTGGGCTTGTTATATATTGCCTTTATTTTGTTGAGATATAATTCTTTGATTCTTGTTTTTGTTGTGGTTGGATTCTTATTTGGTTTTGATATCTGGATCTCACTAAAAGAATTCAGAAGTATTTCTTCTTTTTCTATTTTACAGAATAATTGGTGTTAGTTCCTTGAAGGCCTACTAGAATTCCATATAGAGTTCATATGTGCCTGGTGTTTTTGTAGTTGAGGGATTTAAAAATTACTGTTTCTAGCTCATTGGCTGTTATAGTTTGTTTAGTTAATTTACTTCATTTTGATTTAGCTTTGGTAAATCATTTACATCTAGAAAACGGGGCTCTAAGAGAAGATGGGACTTCCTGAAGGCGTCTCAGCAGCTTTCCCTGAGGTGAGTTTTTCTGCCTATGTTTGAGCTGGATTTGATCAATAATAATCTCTCTAGGCCACGTATGGAGCTTTTGACAAGAAGGAATTGGACTTCTCTCTCCTTTGTGATATGTCAGGTCCTATCTCAGTGTGCCCTTTCAGTCTGATTTCTGCAGAGTAAAGGTCAAATGGTCCAGCTGCCTGAATTCCAAACCAGGATTGACCCTAATATGTAAATCTTATTAAGATATTAATATCAGATCAACAGACACATTTCATTCCTGTTATTGTTTCTGTCCCCGACAATGCAGCCTGTTTTCTGTTGAAGTGACTTTTGGGTTTTTAGCTTCTTATAAATATCACACTCTACTGCCTCATGCCAGCATCTGACCAGGCTCAGGGAGCAGATGAGGAGGAAGTTGACTACTTGGGTAGTGTGCTCACCTGTCCCTAAATTGAGCACCTGAACATCTTAGTCCCTTTATCCTGACTCTAGCTATTTTTGTCTTAACCCCTTTGCAATCTATCAAAACACCCAGCCATTAACCCATTTGAGCATAAGGAATATGGAAGTTTTTTTCTATTCATGACTGATTGCAAGGTTATCAAGTTACCCTGTTTGCACAGCTCTAGTTCCTACATTTAGATCAGTTTCCTGCATCCGTTTTCCTTGCTTTGAACCCATTCACATTCTCCTGAATCTAACTTCAGTCAAAGCAGAAGACAATGTCCCTGTAGTTTAGACCACATGCTCAGAAGAACCTTCATTATTTCTATTTAAGCCACTTTATTTGCATTCCTGGGAAGCACTTTGAGCAGTTTCAAGCTCTTACACCCCTGTAATTTTGCTCAGCTTGTCAGAGTTCTGAGCTGAATGTGTGAAGGTGAATCTACTTCCTTCTGTTTTTCTTTTGTTTTCTAACAACACACATCCTGCCTCTTTGTATACATGTCCATCCACTGTAGGATTTAAGCTTTTCTTCTTATCTACCCCCACACTTCGTTATTCCTTTAGGTTTTATTTTTCCATCTCCATTATTCTTTTTTCTTTTTTTTTTGTCCTTGATTTTCGCAAAATGCAGACACCAGCCCCCTCATCCCATCTTTTCTCCATGTTGTCCTGACTTCTAATCCAAATGGAAGATCTCTGGAAGGAATAAAGAGACAGATGCTTTCATATGTGACTCTTCTGCTCCAATTGTGTAAATTCTGGTTTAAAATGCTCTCCATCAGTTTCTACGAAGACAAGCCTCCTTGTGTTTAACTCGAAAACTACTTTTTTGAGTTATGATACTATTCCTTTTATTCTTTTTTATGTGCACTAGTGTGTTTGTAGTAGACAAATGGAAATAGGAGCACAGTGTCTATCCAAGTATAAGGCACATGTAGGTTCATTTTCCTAAGGAATATATAGCTTTAATTTTAAACTTTTATGTGTTTCATTACATAGCACATTATGTCCTTGATTTCACTACCCAGTGCTAAGAACCAGAACCAGGTGTGTCCTCTTGCACCTACAGGACTGAAAAATATTTAGTTTTTTTTCTAAGAGAAAGCTGATCACAGCCAGTCAGGATCTGAGACTTGGTAACACTCTCTGTAAAACGTGTAAGACCACTGTGTGACTAAGATGGTAAAGGTGACATGGGACACTGACAAGGACTTTACAAGGAAATCCTCTAGAGAGAGACTGAACAGAAAAGAGAACTGATTCAATTAAGACCACTTTGCTCTCCACTAACTGAGCTTTAGAAGCCTGCTAGGAAAGTGCTTTCTAACAATCAATGAACCAGAGCCAGCAAAGGGAACAATTGCTGGAAAAATTTTCACAATCTGTGTAAATTAGAATTGTAAAATATTAGTTCTGCAAGAGAAGGAGTTGCTATGGTATGAACCAGTGATCTGGGAAGACAACCCTCTCTCCTAGCAAAATGGTCGTCAAAAAAAAACAAAAAACAAAAAGTTTGACAACAGCCAAATGTGAGCAGGCACTGTAGTGAAGTGTGTTCAGGTCCTGCTGAGACCTGTTGGGGACTCTGAGGCAGGAGACTATTTTCAGCTTTGCTAAAGGACTAGTATAAATCTGATGTCGTGAAGCTCCCATTAGAAGCAATGCTGTCTGGGATTCCTACTGGCATACACACCATTCCACCTTCAAATAGTTACCACTTTCCAATGTCTGCTAACCTGCTTTACCTCATTGGGAGTTGTACCAGCTCTATACAGAAGCAAAGTGGCTTCCTTTGGTCAAATGAAAAAAAATTGACTCTCAAAGAGGCCTTGCAACTCCCTGGTGCTCACTACTTGGCAGGAGCCAGTATTTTTCTTACAGACCTAGGTGAGCTCAGATTCCTATCCACTCTGTGGGTTCCTTCTTTGGATACAAAGTTACTGTCCTCTAGTTTCAGTCCTGGAAAATGTATGAATCTGTGTGATTGATGCCATAAGAAGGTATAGTGCTTCTTATGGCCAGCATTTGAAGACTTAGGTTGAGTGCTGGAGACCTGGCTTAATGCTTAAGAGTGCTTGTTTCTCCTTCAGAGACCCCAGATTTCATTGCCAGCATCATCTTGTGGGTCATGACTGCCTGTAACACCTGCTTCAGGGATGTGATGCTCTCTTATGCCCACCTAGATACATGAGCTCACATGATACACACACACAACACACACACACACACACACACACACACACACACACCTTAAAAAGCCTCAACTTGATAAAATGTTATTGATAAACCTCACTTGATAAAATGTTATTCTGTTGTAAAAAGATCATCTAAACACTAACAGATGTCAAATATTGCCTTTGTAGAATTAATAGAATGTGTAATCCAGCATGAGAGACACCCTAGTACATGGTGATACTGTATTTTGATATAGTCTCTTTTTTGCTGAATTCAGTTTGTTGGGTATTTTAAGAGCACAGCACAACCACCATTTGGCCTGCCACTGTGGGAAACTGTGTGGGCTGCCACTGTGGGATGTCATCTCCCTACATTGCTCAGATCTGAGAAATTTATGAACAACACACTAAGCAAGGGGAGATTTTATGCTCATATCTGTTTTCTGTTTTGGTTTTGTTTTATTTGTTTGTTTGTTTTTTGTTTTTGTTTTGTTTTGTTTTGTTTTTTTTGCTAACATCCAAATTATATCATTTTAAAGCACTTAGGCACCATGTCATGATCATTTTAACTTGGACATAGTTACTTTACCTACCTCTCTGGAGACAATGACTATTTCATTGTTTTATTTTCTTTAGTGGCATCTGCCTAGAGACTGTTAGTCTAGACAGCACTCTGTGACGGGCTTAGAGAACAGCACTAACTTAGAAAGTTTGGAGGAAAACATTCTGTTCCTTTGCTGGCTCATCGATCTTTGTTGGCAGCTGTTTCCCCCTTTATAGCAATAGTGCTTTGTCTCAACTGTTAAAAAACAACACAGAACCACTTTGTTCCTTCTTGACCTATGTCTATCAGAATGCTAGTTAACATGAGAATTCTTACCTTAATCACTCTGCCCTAAAGACAGATTGAATGTTGTAATAGATCATGCATGTGGCTTAGAACACACAGACACTTGATGAGCTGGTAAATCTGTCTCCTATGCCCTCTATCTCTTCTTCCCATATCTATCTAGAGTCTTACTCAATAATCCTCTGGCCTCATGTCCATCTACCCAGAGCTTATGTGTGTCTGCAAATGCCTTCTCTCCCAGTGAAAATCTCATCTGGAAATACTAAAAATCATCTTTAATTATACAAGGAATTCCTTTTCTGAGAAATGCTTTAACAAGGTGAGGAAGGTTGTTACACTCATTGGAAGTGTCTGGCCAAGACTTATTATCAATGTGTGGATTATTAAGGGTGTATTTTAGAAACCACTAATGAGCCACTGGTGAGAGTGTTTAAGGAAAATCGAACCTATATTTTAATGTAGGAAGTGTCTGTAACCCTGTAATCAGGACTTCAAGCATTAAACAAATAAATCAAACTCCCTTGGTTCCTTAAGTGTAAGAATCAGTCTGAAAGGGTTTTGTATATGAAAAATGTCTAACACTGTTTAAACATTGTTAGAAATATATATATAATATATATATTATAGTGAGACAGTTTAGGGAAAACACACACACACACACACACACAAAAAGAGAGAGAGAGAGAGGAGAGAGAGAGAGAGAGGAGAGAGAGAGAGAGAGAGAGAGAGGTGAAAAGCTGCCTAGAGAAAATGGAGAGAGGCAGCTGGAGAAGCTGTCTATCATCAAGGTAAGGGAAGGTAAGAATGTAAACAAGAATTGTCTGCTAGGAACAATCTACACATCAGTGCATGTCATGGGGCAATGCATCAGCTCTGCCTGAAACGATGCAGGATACCAACGTGACTTGCTTTCTCTTTGGTTGTTATAGATAAATTAAAAGTCAGGTTAAAGAGCCTGACTATTACCACTTCTGGAAGCCAATGTAGTTGCCCACACCAGACATTTAAAATCTGCCTACCAAACAACTTATCAAGGTGTATTTCTTGGCATTTCCAAATTCTGTTTTCATCCAGATGCCAAGTACATAAAACTCTCAAAATGTCCCAGGCAATCCAAATGCCACTTTGAATGTTTCTATCTCTACTGAGTTTTGTTTTCCTTTTCCCATTATCTTTCTCTAATGGGAACAAAAATGTGCTGAAGAAAGGTGAAAAGAGTGGTTTTTGAGATCCGAAGCTATAACAGAAACACACCTAATTTAAAAATTTGTTATACTTGTCACTTGGGTTAGTGAGCCATTCCAGGTTCGTCTCTCTGCTTCCTGCTTGCCTTTGAAGATGTGAGTTCTCAGCATGCCTCTCCCTCTCCAGCCACTGTGTGTCTGTTTGCTGCCATGCTTTCCTACCATGACATCTTCTTATCCCTCTGGAGCCGTAAGTCAAATAAGTCTTCCCTTCTATGAGATGCATCCATCATGGTTTTATTACAGCCACAGAAAAGTCACTGATACTGTCATCTAGAGTTGAGGGGCGGGAGCTCAGCACTGTCTTCCTCATCGTCAGCAGGTAGATAGACAGCCCTAGGGCACTGAGGGATGCACTCAGGATAGCATGACTCCAATAAACTTAAAATAGCACACATTTCGAATACAACAGAATAGAGTGAATTCTATGTGTTCATAGTTTGGACCCTTCTAAACAGCCTCAAGCATACTCATCTGTCTATGTCCAGCTGGTTGTGAGCAATTATTTACCCACCTGCATCAGGTTCTACACATCTGTTTGGAGACTTGTATGATATCTGGCAAGAACAAATTGAGAGAGGCAGAAAATAGAGCCAGCTACCATTTTAATTTCTGAAAGCCAAACATGGGAATCCTGATACTACAGTATACTAGCAGTGACAAGGCCCTGGGTTTGTTTTGGAATGTTTCACTTACACACTGGCACTCTTCTTTGCTTTCCTGCTTCTATTTTAACAGTTGACTAATAGAAATGTTCCTCCAGGAAAATTTAAAAGTGACCGAAACATTCCAGTATTAAATCTTTGGTGGAAATAAAAAGAATGCAATGTAGGAAAAAAAGGAATTTCCCCTTAGGATAATGAATGCAACAGTAAGGTAAGAGAATGGTCACAGGAATAAAATGTGGCTCTTTTTTTTTTTTTTTTTTTTGCCTGCTAAAGGTGAGCTGGGATTAAGGAATATAGTGTTCTTTAATCAAAAATTAAAATCTGTAGAACATAAAAGTATAAAAGGTAACTGGTGTGCTGAAACTGTAGATCTGGGAACACAGCTTGGTGGATGTAAAGCACGGGGACATTTCTTTGGAAATGGTAGATGTCTAATTAAAGGTGGCTATAAAACAAAAGGTTACTTTATCAATCAATGAACTGTTAACCAAGAGCTTCTGGAAGTCTGGACTTTAATTAGGCATGATTAGCATATTGAGAAAAAGTTACTATAAGTGGACATTTAATGCATGGGGGAGAGGTGGATAATTTATGAGGAGGCAGAACAGTTTGGGGTTGGTTGAGAAAGCTCCTGTTTTCACATTGGAAACAGGACTCATTCCAAGACTCTAAGTGTGGTAAACAAATGTCAATCGCCTAATTCTTCATACTGGCCACTCTGAACAGACGGATATGAATCAAAGGCAAGTCCCAGACTCAAACCTAAGATCTCTGTTGAAACTGAAGTCTTTTTTTTTTTAATTTTTTTTTTTTTGTAAAAAAAAAAAAAAGAAAAAGAAAAGAGGAAAAGAGAAAGAAAGAAACTGTTTTGAGTCCAGCTAAACTGAACTATTCTCTGCTTAGTTTGTGTTGTTGTGGTTGTGGTTGTTGTTGTTGTGGCTGCTGTGAGATAGCATCTGTTTATGTACCCACACTGATCCTCACTCAGCTTCTGCAGTGCTGGGAAAGCTTATGCCATCATGTCATAATACCAGTGACACATTTTCCTGAGAACACCATAGGACACATGACTTTATTTTGTACCATTAAAATTTCAAAGTAGAAAATATTGAACTACATGTGAATATCTGATCAACTTTAAGATTTTGAATTGTCCTTGCTTTATTAAATGGACCTACAGACCTTCCAGAAACATAAACACCATGGGCACTAAGCATTAGCAGCATTTCAAACTGCCAAGACTATTACAACGTTCTTCTATTTTTCTGTTGTAAAATTATCTGAGGCAGTGGGATCACTCAGTGGTAGACTGTGAATGGGGCTTAAGTTCTTTCTAAATACCATAAAACATTAAACATTATTTTCTTACTTTATCTTCCTTCTACTTCTCCACCCCCCATCATCTATCAACAAATCATCTGTCTATGTCCCACTGTCTATCTTCCCTGTCTGTCAAGGTATGAATCTGAAGCAGCCTCCAAAGACTCATGTTTTAGTGGTATGGCCCTCCATGGTAATCTGTTTGACCTTGAGGAGGTGGAGACTGGTAGAAACTAGTTACCAGTTCAGGCGTTTTCTGTCCAGTCCCTGTTCCCTGCCTTTCTCTCCCTCTGGGTTATCTCCAATGTGATGAGAGTTTGCTCTATGTGTTCACCATGACATTGTTCATCCTGGTGACACTGCCTGTGAAACTGTGAACCAAAATGAGTCTTCCTTCTTGAAACTCTCTGGGAGACATTGTGTCAAAGTGATGCAAAGATAGGAAAGCCCACATCAAACAGATGCAAGTGTTATCACTAAACCTGGTAATATCATTTATGGTACTTTAGAACTGGTTTGTAAAAGGAAGTTGGAAAAATGAGGAGATGTGGGGCTGGAAAAGTTGAGAATTCAGTATAAGCACAGATCAATAGGCGACTCTCCGGGAGTTGATAATACCAGAAAGTTAAACAAACAAACAAACAAACAAACAAACAACAAGAAAGATGCTTCTGGGGTCCTGGAGTAAGGATCTGAAGGCCATTTGTGTTACATTCTGACTAAGAACTATTTGTGGTTAGCATTGCCTGAAGATTTGACTGAGGCTGAATTCTAAGGCATGGTTTGACTTCAGTAGAGGAACTTTCAGGAAAGTATAGCATGCATGCCACGGCTATTGCTGGCTCTCTTTCGGTTTGGTTCATGGTGAGAAGCAAAAGCATTCTGAAGAATGAAAAAAATGCAGTTTGGTGAGGACAGGCAGTGCTGAAAGTGGTAGGCAAATCAGGTATAGTTCTTAAAGAAATTAAAATAAAGACAGTAGAAATGTACTTAGAAACCCATGAAGGAGGACAATATGTAGACGGTTCTGATTCTCTGGAAGGATACCCAAGAGGACGGTACATGAAGCTGTAAGTGTGAACTCTAAGCCATCCTGGAGACTCTAGGGTGCAGAGAGGTCAGGGATATGGGACAAAACATCTACTGAGAAAACCTGCAGGGGAGGAATGGAGTGTGTTCAGGAGTCCACATGAGTTGCAAATGGTGGGAACATTGGCACTATACTGCCCAACCCAACTGTATGTCATGAGTCATATGGCTCAGGGCCAGATGTATTAATTAGGTTTTCTATTGCTGAGAAGAAACACTATGACCATGACAACTTTTATAATGAAGAACATTTAATTGGAGCTGGCTTACAGTACAGAGGTTTAGTCCATTACCATCATGGTAGGAAGCATGGCAGCACATGATGCTGGAGAAGGAACCCAGAGTTATATATTCAGATCAGCAGGCAGCAGGAAAGAGGGTGAGCCACTAGGTCTATTTTGAGTTTCTGAAACCTCAGAGACCTCCCGCAGTGAAATACTTCCTTCAATAAGGCCACATGTCCTAATCTATTTAAATATTGCTACTCCCTATGAGCCTATGGGGGCCATTTTATTCAAACCACCACACCAGACATGGAACTCTGATTTAATGTCCCCACTGGTTTTTGGTATTGCTTTGGTCCAGTCTTACCTTACTATCCTTCCTTTTGGAATGAGGATGTTTACTCTGTTCTATTGCATTTGAGAAGAATTTGCCTTGTATTTAATTTTACAAGGGCTAATAGTTAATACGGCCCTGAGTCTCAGTAGAGATTGGTGAACTTAGACAGCAATATTGGAATTGTTGAGGCTATGTGGACTTATGAAGTTGAACGAAATATACCTTGCATCATTTGACTAATTCTGAGCTATCTATTACAGGCTCCTGTTTTGAATGTCTATTCTCAGCTCATGGTTCTATTTTGGCTGTCTGTACATCTTTAGGGAGTGGTCGTCATGGATGAAAGTAGGTCAGTGTAGGGAATGAGGGCTCTTGCTATTGGATTTCCTATTCTGCTGAGATGAGAGGAGCCTTGGGAGCCTCTATAACACCCTCCTGAGTTCTCTGCCTTGATTACACCTTGAGCTCAAATAAACCTTCCTGCCTTTTAGTTGGCTCTATAAGGTATGATGATCACAGCAACAAAAAAGAGCTAATTGCTCATCTACTTATCTGTTGTATCATCTGTTTATTCCTACCTACCAAATAGGTTTAGCCTGGGTAAAAATAGTTGAAAAAGTTTAGAAGCACTCATTCAGAACATGGATTAATGAAAGACAGTGCAAAAAATACAGTTTTCAAAGTAACCTTGAACATAAGTGGTTTTGTCCAACTATGGTATTTTCAAAAGATACATTTTGAAAAATGTAATTGGTATCAAAGAATAAAAACATTTAAAGACACTTAATAAATATTGGGTAATGGATTTTCAGAATCTGTCAGTTGCACAAATAACCATCAAAAAAATGCCAAAGTGTTTTGTGGTGATTTTCAGCTATTGAGTAAAGTCTTCTGTACTTCCTTAAATGGTATTGTGTTGCATGTCTGTGTGTGTGTGTGTGTGTGTGTGTGTGTGTATGTGTGTGTGTGTGTGTGCTTTGTTAATGGAAAATAAGACTTGATTCAGAAATTTAATTTACTAAGTTATTAATAAGTTAAAATGTTTACATGGGTTATTATTTATTGACTTTGGGGAATTATGATTTTTTTATTCATTGTTTATTTCTGATCTCTGAAAAATGATTGTCTTGTTTATTTTCATGACTTTAAATAATAAAGAACAATACACTATGTCTAAGAATGTGTGAATATTCTTGTGAAATACAAGATTACATTTAAACTCCTCCATAAATAATGAGTGACTTCAGTTTTCTATATTGCATTGTATTTGAACATAGCATGAAGTTTTACTGGCAAGGAAGGACTCACTGAATTTATTTCTATAAAATGCATGAAATATGGTATTCATTTTTCTCTAAAGTTAAAAATAAATTATAACACATATGAAGAAATTTTAAATCCCTAAATACTACTTTTAGATCATGCTGAAACCCTCAATTTTAAAAATGAGGAGCTAATTCTTTGCTACTTATTTTCCTAAATAAGTTATAGTTTCTGTTGATCATATTATTTTATTTCATAGAGGTTTATATATCATATTATACAGCTTTAACTGTCTGATCTAATTATTCATTTATATGAAGTAACTTCTATTATAATATTTTTAATTTCTCCATGTTTATTCTTTAACAATTTCTCTTCATTTAAATGGGATTCAGTGTTAATTAGCTTTCTCAATAAGATTCATGAATGTTATAGTCTTTGAATTTGATGTAGCTTAACTTTCCTTTCAAGGACATCTTAGGGCATTGTAATGCTCTTAGGTCTCATTGTAATTTCTTCTGACACTGGAAACATGGTAATACAGCATTATTTCCTTCAACTATGGCAGTAAATCCTGCCCATAAACTGATTTTTCTGAATAATTTCTTCATTCTTTCAACCAGCACATTTAGCAGTCCCAGGTCAGTGTTGATGGTTACCTGGTGGTTTTATTTCAGACACAGTAAACACCTCCATTAGATGCTTAAACTTTTTCTTTAATGTCAATGTTTCTTTCAATTCTACAGAGTTATATGCATTTCCGGTTTTGCTCCTTTTATCCTGTTTTTTAAACATCGTTATTTGTCTGTTTTTCAAGCCTTTATCTCATGTCTTCTAATTATTACATTTCCAGTTGTTTTCTCAACAATGAAGACTTTCACTGCTTTCTGGTAGGTTTTTGTTCCCTCCTGTGTATTATCAGATGGAGTCTCACATACTGAATTTTCAATGTCTCTCTCCCTTTTCCACCCAGCTCTCTTTCTCCCTTTGGATGTTTCTTTTCTGTGTCTCTCCATCTGCATCTGTCTCCCTCTTCTTGCTTGCCCCTCCCTTCTCTTTGTATGTTCCTTCCTGTCTTTCTCAATATTTTCCTCTCTTTCTCTTCTCCCAGGTCTATTTTCTTTCTGTTTTCTCTCTCTCTCTCTCTCTCTCTCTCTCTCTCTCTCTCTCTCTCTCTCTCTTCTCTCTCTCTTTCTCTCTCTCTCCATCTGGTTGTTAGACTGTTTTTCTCTTTTCTGCCTCTATTTGTCTGTTTGTCTTTATTCTCATTCTCTCTCCCCATCTTTCCATTGTTGTCTTTTTCTTCTTTCCACTTTTTCTTTTGTTCTTTGTGACTTTCCCTTTTGCACTTGGTCTTGTCCATGTCCCAACTCTCTGGTGTATGAGATGCAGGGTGCAGTTCAACCCACATGTTTCTGGGTAACACTTTGTGTTTGTGGAAGAAGGTCTCACTGCCCCTTAGTGTACTGGATGGGGCAGGCTTATCTGAATCTAGCCTTCTCCCAAAATGTTGCATTATCTGGAGGTTCAATATGTTCACATTGGACATTTCAAAGGCTGCTGTATTCTCATGAGGCTGATTGATTCACAGCAATGGGTTCCGTGGTGCTCTTGGAAATATCCTTCATGTCTGGGATTCTGAAGTCATACTGTGCTAATGAAGAACAGGGCTTGGCTGCATGGACTTTTAGGACCAGAGTTCATTTGCTGAATTTACCACAAAGTTGTATTGAGTTCTGGGTTCAAGCTTCATTGTAATTTATTTTTGCTATAATTGAGATAATTTGTGCTCAGTTTCATAATGGGATCAAGTATATTTTGGTTTTCTAGGAGTCACTTTGTATTGTTTAATATAGAGGTTTCTTATGTGTTTTTCTCTATTCTTTAAAAGAACAGAACAAATTATTACCTTAATATAATTGCACTCAACTCCTTTTCCTTAACCTAACTCATCTGGTTGTATCACTTCTATAATTTAAAAATAATGAAAATGCTCTTAAAATGAAGAGAAAATTCCCTTCTTCTAATCTCCAGTTATTATTGGAGGATTAGCCATGGGATAATCCATTGTTCCAGTTAACAGAAATTTAGACTAAAATTAATTTATGATTATAGCTCAAATGTGAAAAATAAAAAAGAATTAAGTCCTAAGGACTTACTGAACCTTGCTTAAAGGTTATAGAAACTCACTCTAAATGTTACTGAGAATTATTCTCTACAAAGAATGGAAAAGCTATTATATGCTGGCATAAAAGAGGGGAAATCATATTAAATTAAGATTTTTCTTATTAATATGTAGATTAAAATAGTTACAGAAGTTTCTAACAAAAAATCTAAGGTATTTTCTCACTGAGGTTTATTTCTTGGGAAATCATTTCCTGATACAAAGGTGTGCACACATGCATAAAGGGCTGTCAAAAAACTGGTTCCTCCATCATGCCTGCGATGGCTACAGCAACTTTGACCACTGCTAATGAGGTCATGCAAAGCCCGGAAGACAGACTTTAAGTTTATGTGGGAATCATCATGGTTGCTATTATTAGTTTTGACAATGTCAAAATGGCACAAAAGGCTTTCTTTGATTGCAACATCTGGGGCCAAAGACCATTTCTTCCCCTCAATGTTGCTTGGCTACTTTCTGTAAAGTCATGGTAAGTTAGGTGGGCATTTAATGCTACTCCAATTTCCACAACTTTCTCTAGAAACAGGGACCTAAACTTTTCATGAAGGTCATATCAGACTAAAGAGCAGGTGAGCAGATGTTCTTGGTGGGAAGGAGTTAGAAGTACTTTATATTGTTTGTACTTTAATGTATGCTATAAAGTGAAACTACATCTGTTTCTAAACAGACTGTCAAACTGCAAAATAATTAAAGGTTAGAAGGATGAAATTAGCAACCAGAGATGCGGTAGAAACATTTAGATACTGGAACTTCACAAGGCTTCAACTAGGCCAAAGATAGTTGCATACCTGAGCTGCTCCCCTGCTGGTAGGTATGGTTTGAATATGAAATGCTCACACCCACTAGGATCCTGTATTAAAAGTTTTGTCCTCAGCCAGCAGAGATATTTTGGGAAGTGATAGAGACTTGGAAAAATAGGATCTGTCTGGAGGAAACTGGGAGGTGTGCCTTTGAAGGATGAAGTTGGTCACTCTCCCTTTCTTCTTCTACTTCCTGTGGGACATGCAGATGAGAAAGCTCCTGTGCTACTCATCTCCACTACCAGGACATGCTCAAAATGATGGAGCAAATCAACAAAGGGCTGAACCTTCAGAAACTGTGACCTGGAATTAATCCTTAAGTATTTTGTTTTCATCCATGTAAAATTGCAAAGGTAACTAATAAAATTAGTCACACACACACAGGGAGGGAGTAATTTTTTCTTCTTAATTCTTTAGTAATAGCTTGTGAGTTGGTCTCATTTGCTGAAAGTACCTGCACAGGTAACAACAAACATTTTAAAAGCTGACTTTAGTCACAGTACAAGGCAAGATGATTTTAACTAAAAACCAACACGGAAAGTTCTACACTGCATAGACATATTAGAGTCTCAAGCAAGAGACCAGGAAGTAGATGGAGAAAGAGGTTAAGACTGGTCAAAGGGAATGGATGACTAGAAAGGAAGAAGGAGGAAGTAGTGAGTCCTGGCCAACGCCCCCACCCAAAAGACATCAAGATGGTGAGAGGGAGCAGAGAGGCAGAGTGAGCCAAGAGAACTAGAAAACTTGATGAACTGTTAAAAACACAATGAGTAGATCGGCAGTGTCCATTCTTCAGTGTCAAAGCCTCAAATTCAGCACTGACTAATTGAATACTGAAAAACCTTGTAAACAGAATACCACCAAACCATTCTAGAAGCAAATATACTGTAGAGGGTAAGGATTATGCCGTCTGACTGTTGCTTCCTGAGTTCATAGTTTGAACAGAGCAACTGAAATGCCTTTGTTGCATGACCCTCCCACTTCATTGTGGAAGAAATGTACAGACTCCACACTAATGTTTTTCAGTTAGCATCACAAGTTAAAGTTATGTGGAGCCATCAGCCCAGGAAGAGACTTGAACTTATCCCATAAGGATACACACATGAACGTGTTAAACTCAGATACCTGGTAAACCCTGATGGCAGCCCAGACAGCAAAGATGTCTTTGAGTTCATCATACTTACTGTCCATGCCATTTTGATCTGAGGAAGTCAACAAAAAGTGATAAACATATATCCAAGATGATTTTAAGTCATAATAGCTTCTAGGGTGAGATTGTGCCTCTGATGTTGAGGAACATTTCAGTTGAAATTGATCAGAAAAACAAAACTACATAGAGCATCTCAGTGAAACAGCGACTTAGACTCAGCTTGTCTTCCACAACCTAGAATATTTTTAAAGAAAATATCTCTTTAAGTTTCTCTTTAATTAGTATACAAAATAAAGATCATTATGTCATTTTCACACTTGCACACTCATGCACACACACACACACACACACAACTTTCTTTGTTATATTCACTTATAATAAATATATTATTTGGGGGATGGTCAGATGGTTGCTCAACAGTTAGAAGCCCACATTGCTCTTACTGAAGACCTGAGCTCAGCTCCCAGCCTCTGTCCTCAGCAGCTCACAACCAATAGCAACTGCAGCTCCAGGGAATCCCACATCCTCTTCTGGTTTCTGTGGGCAACTGTACTCACATTCATAAATCCTCATGAAGACAACATGCATATGCATAATTATAAATAAAAACAAATCTTTTAAAAAATCATATTATTTGAGTAATTACATGTACATTTAGAGCTTTTAGGATATAAATATGAGTCTGTTTATACATGACATCTGACTTGGAACTGTCAGAGAACTCAGTGGTGATGTTTTTGGTAGTCAGAGTGACATGCTCATTATATGGTCCAGGTACCCATAAATGTCTATAACATAGACCTAATGTACTGTATCTTACAATCATGTGGCATACAGATACTTAGGATAATCAATGCTTTTAAGGAAAGAGATTCACAAACAACAACAACAAAGCAACAACAACAACAACAACAACAACAAAAAACATCTTTAGCATCCATCTAGATTGAGCTTCAACAAACAGAAAAATAAACCCAAACGCCTTGCATGTCTGGAAAAATCTAGTGCTTCACTTCCTTTTTGAGTTTTCTCTTTAAGGGCAGTGAAAAAAGTCATAGGATCTTCGGAAAGTTCATAGAGGTTCCAGAGCAAGTAGAGGCAGGAAGGGAATGGCTCCAATCCTGCCATTCTCAACTCTGAGCTTCCCAGGATTTGAGCTCATTCTACTCCACCATTTGGTGCCTGTCTGGTAACAAGGTCCCACATACCCTACAACTCCTCTGTTTTGCTTTTTTGTTTTTTTGCTTTTTTTTTTTTTTAAATAGGAAAGGTATCATTGTAGTAATTGTCTTTTATGTTATTTGCAGTTGAAATTTTGGATAGCGTAGGATGTAGGCATCAAAATAAAACACAACAGAAACCAGAGGGTTAGTAAGGGGTAGTAGCTAGGGATCATTGAACCAACTTAATTGCTCAGTAGATTGAAAGAGGGCTGTTTTGTTTTGGTTTTGTTTGTTTGATTTTTAGTAATGCCACTGTCAAATAACTAAATGATTCTTTACTTTTGGTCCTAAGTGTCTCCCACAAACCAAGTAATAGAGATTTAATCTCTGGCATGGTACAGCCTAAAGGGCTTTTGATAATCATCTGGGAGCGGGGATTGGAGGGGGGAATGTTTTCTTCTCTTTGGTTCGTGGACATGAGTGAAGCAGGTTTTGCTCAACTGCACACTACCTCCATGGGTCATCAGCACCCACCAGGACCATTTAAACAATGGGCTGACCTAAAGGTGGGCTGTGAGCCTAAACAGACTGTCTCCTTATACACTCATGATTTCAAGCATTTATCACGGTAACAAAGAACAAACTAATATAAAGTATTACCAGCTTTTTAAAAGGATAAATGTTAAATTATTTAAAACATCTGTTTTCTTTCTTTTTTTATTTTTTTTTCTTTTTTTTTTTTTTTTTTTTTTTTTTTTTGAGACAAAGTTTCTCTGTATAGCCCTGGCTGTCCTGGAACTCACTCTGTAGACCAGGCTGCCCTCGAACTCAGAAATCCTCCTGCCTCTGCCTCCCAAGTGCTGGGATTAAAGGCATGTGCCACCACTGCCCGGCAAACATCTGTTTTATATGTTTCAAAAGGAAAAGATTATGTATTAGTATAAAATTATGACATTTGAATTTGTCTGTTATCTATCTATCTATCATTCATCTATCTATCATCTATCTATTTATTATTTATCATCTATTGAGTTATCTACATATATTCAAAATAAGAGGAAATATAGTGTTTGCACCACATGCTAACAGTAGTAATTTCAAAGTAATATAAATACGAATAACTTTCACATTAATTTTGTTTCTGTACACTCTACTTTGTATACAGCAAGCATACACTATGTCTATAAAAGGAACAAAATGACTTTAAAACATTATGCTTATTTTCTTAATTTATGTAGAATCAGTCAACTACTTTAAGCATCTCTGGATAATAAAGTGAGAATAAAGAGAAAACACTTTGCAGTATGTTCTGTTCCTCATATCTTTCACGAAGGCGAGTTGTGGGAATTTACAACCAAGTAGAACAAATACATAAAATTGTAATATAATAAGTAATATAAATGTTGAATAATGCACAAGAAGTAAATTTAGAACAACAAGATATCAAGTTTGATAAACTACTATTTTTCAGCACTCTGTGAATGATATTTTAATCTATGGTCTGTATGTGGATCTGTCCAGTCTCATCAGACAGAAAAGTCTCTATGGCAGAATGGATCTCTACACTGGGCTATCCTTTTCCTATACTGGTCACTGAGCCAGCTGTTAACCAAACCAGTAAAGCCATGTGTCATGTATCTAAGCATGGCATCAGTCCTGTGGACAGCAAACGACTAACTACAGCCATAAGATGGAAAACATTTTTCTCATGTCCATGGCTTTCAAACAATGGCTTTTACTGACCCTTAAGCAGCTTCATGCAGTTGTCAGCCCAAATGTGTTCAAAAAGTTTTCTTCATTCTCACAAAATGTTGAAAGAGCACAAAGTCTTTGATCAATAAGGACATTGGCATAAGGAGTTTAAAGGAAGCTTATGTAAAGCAGATCCAGCATTGTACCAATTTTCAGTGCCCCTCAGGGGAAGAAGCTACAAACAGAAACTCTAGCCAAGGCTTCTCTTCCTTGGCCCCTGGCTTGGTTAAGCAAGACTCTTTGAGTGGATTACCAAATAGTTCTGATGTCCCCACACTTTATCTTGAGGACAGCTTGATGAAATAAACCTATGTGGATAAAGGAACTAAGAAAGGAGATGCCTAATGATATTGTACTTAGATTCTGATGCCTGAAACTGGGTTTCTTCCAACGGACAGATGAAATCCCTCAGGGATTTCTATGGAACATGTGGTGGATTGCAGAGGGCTTTTCCTCTCTGATTGCTCTCAGCATTATTAAGTTTTCAGTCAAAATAACATGATTATTTTGAAGTCAGTGTGTTTACAACAGCTGACATGTGTTTTCCATTTTATGATATGTTTGTCTTAAGGAATAGAAAGTTAATAAATACTAACGGTCAATTCCCTGTCTCTAGATGATTGCCTTTTAATAGTTTTGTTTGAATTTATATGTTTCCGTTTATTATACATGCGATACTATTTTCAGGCATTCAGATAAAAATTTAACTACTGCTTTATACCTAGAATTTCTCACTTTTGAACCTCTAAATATTTAGAGCATACTATGAAGTACACTGACAGAAAAAAAAAATTCTATGAAGTATTTATTGTCCTTTTAGGATCCCTGATCTATAAATACATGAAGGGGTAGTTGTCTAGGGCTAGTGAACATACAGTTGCTAAGAACACCCAAGTTCTAACTTCAGTCATTTCAGAATCAAGTAGGAAAGGGCCAGGCTGGGCAAACAAACACAGCCATGTTTCCATGACAAGAGAGATCCAAGCCATGTTCCTAAAGGATCAAGGAACCACAAAGCCATGTGATAAGGGCGATCAGCAGCTATGAGGAAACATCATCTGATCTCATAAAAGTTTCTTACCTCATGGAATGGAAGACAATTTCCAAGGACTTCCTATTACTGACTGCCTGGAATAGGCCCTGCCATACTACAGTACCCTCCCTCAGATCATCCCTGCTGTCCATACTGTAAGCATAGGATACCACAAAGAAAATTTGACTCTGGTGTCATGTTTGAACTGTCTGCCTATTTCAACGTAGAGCCCAGTGGATTCAGTAGTTCTTCTGGCATTAAGACTAAGGTAGTAGTCCACAGAAACCTATGGGTCAGGCTGTGTTTTTCCATTAACCCTGGTAACATTTTTCTTTCCAGCTTCAGTGTTTTCTTTGATGATCTAAGCTACAAACATGATGAGAATATTTAATTACCTCTATAAAAATGGCCTTTGGTCCCCCATGCTGGCTAACAATGGCATTCACTTGCCTTTGGAGTCACTTACAATGTGCCTTTTAAACCAATGACACTTCCTTCCTTCTGTTATTGTCCCCAGTCTGTTAATATGTGTTCATCTTATTTTAGTCTCTGTGGCCCTGGAACAAGTGCTTATTAATCACAGACCATTTAAGAGCTGATGTGCCTACTCTGATTAAGAGAGGTGGAAACACCAGGCGCCAAGTACACACAGGTTCTTTTTATCTTCATTAAAAGCTGCTTTGCACATGTAATTTCTTTCTTGCACTGTTATGTGGAGGTATTAAAATTAGCTTTGACTAGGTTGGGGTAATTATAGGCACAACTAAAGCTTCGTTAGAGTCTTGTTTTAGAAGCTCTTCTCAGCTGCAGATGACAAGCTAATACACTGGGACATGCTTCTCACTAGTGGAACTCCACAGATGGTGAGAATCAAATCCAGGCATGGAGAAACCACAGAATCTTCATTAACATGGGGGACTAAATGCACTGGCACAAACATTTGACGAAGGTCTCTGGATGTGGATCCTAATTACCTTTACCTTCCTGAAGGCTGTGATGTACCTGAAGACAAGCTGACTTATGGTCCAATCTAAACTGAAGTGCTGCTACCATATAGCACAATGCATGGTGCTGCGCTAGGAGATCTTCCTGGAAATAATGATAAAAGTCTGACTGTGACAATGAAAGGAATTCTCTAATGATGATTCCTTAATTCACACAACTGCATTCTGTTAGCTTGTGATTTCCTCAAGAAACCCACCATATATTGATTCTCTTTGGGACAAACATGATGGATGTTTAGTGAGGATCCCGGAAATTAGACACTATGTAGATCATAAATGCATCTATCAGTCAACTCCCAGGTCACACAAAGTGTGGACATACCTGTGTGTATAGACCACAGTGTTTGGAGCTGTTACACATTTATTTATACTGAAGCATATTAGCATGGTTGCAAGAAGCATAGGGAGAGCAAGGTAAAGACTTGTGTAACTCTGTAGTATGAATCTTTGTGTTGTTACGACTTCATACTAAAGGAAAACAGATATCTTTTGCTCCAAGCTACGTGTTCTATTTTACAGAAGATATCCAGAGAGAAGTGACTGGCCCCACGAAGCATAAGGTTAGTGTGTGAGCTGGAAGTAATTTCAACTTTTTTCATCTCTGGTCCAATGTTTTATCTATTCCATTACACTGATTAAAATCCAAAGACAATCACTCAATATAGACTCCTGTGAAAACGACCTTGCTTTTTTTTTTTTTTTTTTTTTATTTTGTTTTTTCGAACAAGGGTTTCTCTGTGTAGCCGGTTGTCCTGGAACTCACTCTGTTAACCAGGCTGGCTCGAACTCAGAAATCCGCCTGCCTCTGCCTCCAAGTGCTGGGATTAAAGGCGTGCGCACCACGCCGCCGACCTTGCTTTTGAACAACTTGTTCAAAACACACTAAGAATGCTTTTCTACATAGATAGATGTGAAAATTTATTTTAAGTGTGGTCTAGATAGAAAGGAAGAGCCAGAATAGCTAGAGAAAAGCTAGAGGCTGCTCTGCTGGCACAGTCCACCAAACCAATAGGCACCACGAAGAAAGACAGTGCTCAGGTCAGAGCCTTTGAGTCAGGACAGGATGAATGGGAGATGAAGCTGAATTTGATTGGCTTCTGTGAGTGTAGTACTTTGGGAGTCTTGAAAAGGATGTCAAATCCCCAGAGCTGGGATTCCAAAGGGTTGTGAGCCACCCTAGATGGGTTCTACCAATCAAATTTGATTGTTGATAGAATAGCAAACATTAACCACTTAGCCCTTCCTCCAGTGCCAAGTCTGTCATTATTAATGTGACCGGCTTCTTCATATTCATCTTAATAGAAATTAATGCTAATGTACAAACTCAAAAGTAAGCAGAGGCTGGGGAATATTTATCAGCATTATTCTAGGATGATTTAGAAACATCCCAATCATCATCACCCCTTTGGCATAGCTGAAGAATTATCTGTCCTTAAGGCAATTTAAAAAAAAATCAACAAAATCCAATTTACTAAATAACTCAGCCCCAGTGACTCCACTATCAAAAAACATACAGCTTATATAAAAGCAAAGATGGCTTCACTCTGTGGCATATGAATTGATGTCTAGACCTGCTTATCCATTACATGTCTTCTCCCAATTTGGCAGGATGCAGTATGATGAAGACCCCACTGAGACAGCAACACTACCTGAAAAACTTTGCCAGCATAGACTTGGGCTCCAGAACATTAAAATAGCAGGAAGTGGCTTTCAATAAAGTTCTGAATCATAGCAACACATTTTCTTCTCATATCTTATCAAATCCCAGGCACCTGCCCATGGAATTGGCAGCAGAGAAATGGTCTCCGCTGCCAATTGCAGGTTTTTCACCATCTTGCCAACTTGCTTTGTCGCCACACCCTGACAAGCTATAGCTATTGGCAGAGAGTGAATATCTAAAAATGATTACAGTATGTAGGGATTTCTTGTTTCATAATATTTAATTAAGTAATAGAAATACTACATCAGCAACAAGGATAGACTGAATTCTAATTTATAATACATCACTCACCATCATTGAAGCCTTTTGGTGAGCAGCATCTCAGAGAAAGAAATAGAATGGTGTCTTCATTAACCATTTCAAACAATGGGAACCATCTAACAAAATATTAATGGTTCTGAGTGAGCTGCCTGCTGCCCTGGATGAAGGGCTGGAACAAAGAAGTGAGACTGGTACACCAGGAACACAAAGAGAGAACCAGTTAACCGAGCTTCAGAAAGAAAGAAGTAACTTTTAGTTAGATCAAAATAGCCTCCAGAAAGCAATTCTCTTCCAACTCAGGCTTTCTTTGAAGCAAGAAAATCTCTGCAGTCTGATTATTTCTAGAATCGGGGCTTCTTACCTCCTAGAGCAGCTGGACTAGTTGGCCTGTTCAGGGTGAGGACTACTGCCTGCAAGAGGTGTGAAAACCAGATTCCAAATCCACAATTCTGTTTGCAAAGAACTTCAAAGGGATGAAAGGGTATGAGGAAGTGGGGTGGAGGGTGAGAAATACAGGAAGCCCACAGAGAGAATGGTGGACAGATTGTTACAGGAGCAAAGCATCAAAGACAAGGGCCATTTGAGAACAAGATTGTCAGTGCAAATTTCCTGTATGTACTGGGTTCACCAACACAGGTTTATACCTGTTTGTCGTGCTCTTTGAACAGATCCATCCACCACAGTTTTTCCTTCTATCTCCATCCCTATTCCTGATACTCCCTCTCAGTGACCCAGATTGACTTCCATTTTCATGCTGTATGTGTGTATATAAAATCTGGAACCTACGTATAAGAAAAAGCATCTTACATTTGACTTTATGAGTCTGATTTATTTAACTAACCTTGGTGCTCCCTGGTTATATCCATTTTCCTGAAAATGGCACAATTTCATTCCTTCCCCAGGGCTGAATAAAAGTTTATTGTTTATGTATTGGCTTGTCTTTATACATCTGTTCATGAACATCTAGGCTGATTCTGTAACTTGGCTGCTATGAATAATGTGGCCATAAACATGGGTGTGTAGGAAGCTTTGTCTGTCAGGTATATACCTAGAAGTAGCGCAGCTGGGTCATCTGGTAGCTTTAGGTTTGGGTTAATAACCTATCTCCTGTATGGATTTTTATAGTGGCTGCATAAGTTCACATTCCTACTGTGATGGGTAATATCAATTAGGATTGCCTAGGAAACAATATGCCTCTGAGCATATTTGTGAGAAGTTGTTTTGATTAGGTTAGTTGAGGTGAAAGATACAGTCAAAAAGTGTGTGGCTTTTTCTCTGGGCTCTGTTCTAAGACTGCATAAGAAAGAGAAAGATAGTTGAGCATAAACATACATCTCTCTGCTCCTGGGCTGTAGATGTGATGCATCAGCTTGTCTCAAGCTTGTACACTCAGGACTTTCCCACCAAGACAGCGACTATGCTCTCAATGCTCCAGCCCAAAGAACGTTGTCTCTGTCCTTGAAGCTGATTTCTCCGGCATTTTGTCACACAGCATTGAGGAAAGGAACTAAGCACAGTCTCTCCAGAATTTGTTATTTACATTGTAATTACTTCTGACTGGGGTGAAATGGAATCTCAATAAAGTTTTAATTTGCATTTCCTTGATGTCAAAGAACATTAAACTTTTTTTTTCACATGTCGATTGGCCATTTGAACTTCAAGCTTTGAGAACATTGGCCTATTTTTAAAATATCTGTATTCGGGTTTTTTTTTGTTTTTTTTTTTTTGTTTTTTTGTTTTGTTTTTTACAAGTTTTTATGTTTCTTTTTTTTATTCTTTTTTTTATTGGATATTTTGTTTACATTTCAGATGTTCTCCCCTTACCCCATTTCCCCCACTCCTCCCAGGAACTTCCTATCCCATCCCCCCTCCTCCTGCTTCTATGAGGATGCACCCCCACCTATGCGCCCCCCACCTCACCTCCCCACCCTCGAATTCCCCCCCACAGGATGTCTAGCCTTCATGGGACCAAGGATCTCTTCTCCCACCTATACCGTCCTTGCATATATAGCTGGAGCCATGAGTCCCTCCCTAAGAGCTCCCAGGCTGGTGGTTTAGACCCTGGGGGCTCTGGTTGGTTGGTATTGTTGTTCTCCTCATGGGGTCGTTAACCCTTTCAACTCCTTCAGTCTTCACTCTAGCTCCTCTATTGAGAACCCCATGATCTGTTCAATGGTTAGCTGTGAGCATCTACCTCTGAATTTTAGAATTGTTTTTTCTATGTCTGTGAATAATGCTATTAAAATTTTAATATAGATTCCATTTAGTTTGTTTCTGGCAGTATAGCAATTTTCTTTTCTTTTTTTTAATTAATTAATTTATTTATTTAAATCAAATCATAATTTTTACTTATTCACACAAGGGTTATAAACACAAAAAGGCAGGACGTGGGGAAGGGATGACACCGAGCATAGGTGTTCAAGGAGAGTACAGATATCTTTCAATGACAAGAACTTCAAGTCTATGAAGAAAGAAATTGATGAAGATATCAGAAGATGGAAAGATCTCCCATGCTCATAGATTGGTAAGATTAACATAGTGAAAATGGCCATCTTACCAAAAGCAATCTACAAATTCAATACAATTCTCATCAAAATTCCAGCAGAACATGAAAGATTAATTCTTAACTTCATGTGGGAAAATAACAAGACAGTTAAAACAATCTTGAACAGTAAAAGAACTTCTGGAGGTATCACCATCTCTGACCTCAAGCTTTTTATAGAGCAATAGTAGTAAAAACTGCATGCCATTGGTATAGAAACAGACAGGTTGAGCAGTAGAATTGAATCAAAGACCCTGAAATAAACCCACACACCTATGAACACTTGTTTTTGACAAAGAAGCCTACCATATAATAAAAAAAACAGAAATCCTCTTCAACAAATGGTGCTCATCTAACTGAATGTCTACATGTATAAAAATGTGAATTGATTCATATTTATCATCAAGCACAAAACTCAAGTCCAAGTGAATCAAAGATCTCAACATAAAACCAAGTATACTAAATTTAAAGGAAGAGAAAGTGGGGAATAACCTTGGATGCATTGGTACAGGAAACAACTTCCTGGACAGAACACTAATGGCTCGGGCACTAAAATCAACAATTGACAAATGGGACCTTATGAAACTGAAAAGCTTCTGGAAAATGGCAGCCTGTAGATTTAGAAAAATATCTTCACCAACCCTTTATCTGACAGAGGGCTAATATCCAAACTATATGAAGAAATCAAGAAATTAGACACCAACAAACCAAATAACCCAATTTAAAAATTAGGTACAGAGCTAAACAGAGAATTCTTAATGGAGAAATCTCTAATGGGTGAGAAGCACTTAAAGAAATGTTCAAAGTCCTTAGTCATCAAGGAAATGCAAATCAAAATGGCTCTTAGATTCCACCTTATACTCATCAGAATGGCTAAGAGAAAAAACTCAAGAGATAACACATGCTGGCAAGGATGTGGAGTAAGGGGAACATTCCTCCATTGTTGGTGGGAGTGTAAACTTGTACAACCACTCTGAAAATCAATTTGGCAGTTTTTCAGAAAATGGGGAATAGTTGCATTTCAAGACCCAGGTATACTACTCCTGACCATATATCCGAAAGATGCCCCACTATACCACAGGAACACTTGTTTAAGTATGTTCATATCAGCTTTATCATAACAGCTAGAAACTAGAAACAAAATGAGATGTCCCTCAACTAAAGAATGGATAAAAAGTATGGTACATCTACAAAATGGAATACTACTCAGCCATTAAAAACAAAGACATCATGTCTTTTCCAGGCATTTAGATATAACTAGAAAATATCATCCTGAGTGAGGAACCCTAGAACCAGAAATATGTTATGTCCTCATATATGGTATGGCATTAGCCATAAAGTGCAGGACAACCATGCTACAATCCACAGTAGAAAGAAACTGGCTAACAGGGAAGTTTCAAGGAAAGATACAGGAATTTCACTTAGAATGGAAAATTAAATAGTCATCAGAGGTGGATGGAAAGAGGAAACTAAGTATGAGACAAGGTGAGGAGGGGAACTAGGATATTTGCTATTGGAATAAAAGCATTCTTTTGTGATGATTTTTTATCCTACGACTTTTCTGACCATGTTCAATTATTCTAAGTGTTTTCTAGTGGTGTCTTTAGAGTCTCTTGGATATAGAATCATATTATCTTCAAATAAGGATAATTTTGTTTCTTTTCCTTTTTTGCATAAGTTTTATTTTTTTCCAGTTTTATTGCTCTAGGTCAGACTTAAAAGCATAATATTAATTAAGAGTGGGGAAAGTAGACATCCTTGTTTTATCTCTGATTTTAGCAGAAATATTTTTGACCCCCAGATACTGTAATACTGGCTATATGTTTATTGTGTGTAGTTTTTATTGAAGTACATTTCTTCTATTTCCACTTTCTTCAGGGCTTTTATAGTATGTTGGATTTTTTCCAAGGTCTTTTCTGCATCTATAGAAATGACCCTGTAATTTAAAAGCTTTTCACTTTAGTGAGTTCAGAATAAACTGTTCTCACACAGCTTTAATCATCTATTTAGAATATATCAGGGTAAAACTGAAGTAGTGACTTTTCATTTCTCCTAAGTCAGGCACTGTCCAGTGTCCACTCTATATCAAAGGCTAACAGCGGCATCAATATGAGCACCAGCTATATCTGGGAAAAATTATTAAATGCAAATTGTTGGACCACACTCCAACTTTGGGGCTCAATGACTAAATTCTGAAGGCTGAGCCCATTAGATTGTGTTTGGGACTTCTTTTATGCTGCACACCATAGTGATGTGGTCTGAGTTTAGATTTTAAACTCTCCGTAGGTACTTGGAGGCTGATATTAAGGAGCCTAAATGAAGGCAAGTGACACTGTGGAGCCTGCTGAGATGGGTGGCAGGGAATCCAGAACGAAGCTCTGGGTCTAGACCTGGGTGATGGTCAGAGGTATGTATAATACTGACTAGAACCAATAAGAAGCTGAGGACCCCAGGGCTCATCCTAGAACCTTAAGTTGACTGGTGATGTTAGCCTTGAAGGTGTGAAGCTGAATAAGGTAGAGAAAGTAGGACATAGGCCATTCTCTAAGTAAGCTCCCAAACACAGATCACCTCATCAGAGATAACTAATGAAGCAAACGGCACACAGCAATCCCAAAACTCTACTCTCCAACATCAAATCCCACCAATATCATTCCTATTATCCTACTGAAAGCCACAAATGCACAAGAAAATAGAGTAGTGGAAGGAAAAGAGAGGTTGAAAACCATCTCTTCAGAAGAGCTATGATCTGAGGGGGAAAACTAAGGATGTCAGAATCCTAAGTAAGGATTCAATAGCCAATAACATGACCCAAGGAGACTATCAGATATTTAAGGCCACATATTTCAGTAGAAAATTGGTAAAAATAAAAGAATTATAATCGTTTCTCAAGACTGTGACAACTATGTGTGATAGTTTTACAATTAATTTAACAAACAATTGTATGCATGTATACAATGCATCTTGATCACATTCACCAACTCCCACTACCCTGGGATTTCTGCAACACTTTACCTTTCATATTGATGTCATCTTCCTTATTTTTATTTAGACCTCACTGAGTCTAATCAGAGCTGCACCCATGTGCATTGGATATGGGGTCATCCACCAGAACATAGGCAGCAGCCAGATACCAGAAGAAAAATGCACTCCTCTCCCCCTAACAATAAGCATCCTTAAATTGCCAACAGTTTCTCAGCCACATCTGTACTGGAATTTTGAATGGGTTGACCTTAGTTTTATGCAGATAACCAGAGCTGCTGTGAGTTCAGTACAACAGTTATGTCTTGTCCACAATGTTCCATAATCACTATTTCTCAGCACTTTGAGCAGTAAAGAGTCTCTATATTGACTACTACTACTGACCACTGCAAAAAGAATCTTCTTGTGTCCAAGTTGAGAGCAGCAATTATCTAGGAGTATATGCATAAATATTTAGGAGTCAGTTTGACAACATGTATATCTAACACAGTAGTAGAGGTACTTTTCGCTCTAGATCTGTGACATCCCCAGCCATTGGATTTTAACAAGGTTAGCAATGCCAGGCATGAATTCTCTTGGGAGCAAGCATCAAATGCAAAGAGAAAACACTTGGTTACCCTCCCTTATAAACCATATCATTATTTTACCAATAGGTTGCCTGGCAAGTCAGTATTATAACATGTAGAGACAGCTATATAAGTTTATTGATAAATTTCTTCCATCATGGCAGTAGCTGTTGTTGGTTTTGGACTCAGGGACTCTGGAGCTTTCTTGGCCAATAAGTGATAGGGAGGCATCCCATACCCAGAACTGAGATTTTTATTCATTCAGTTACCTCAGCTTAAATACCTTTAACATTGGTGTGTTTATGTGTGTGTGTGTGTGTCAGAGGGAGGAGGAGAGAGATGAGCTTACAAACTGTTTTTGTAGTTTCTTAGTTTGGGTTAACCCACATCCTGCCCCCAACCCACCCAAACACATACATAAAATAGTCTTATACTCAGACATTGCACATTCTTCTCTTCCTCCTTCATAGATGAAGCTTGAGACAATTCTAATAGTAGAAATAAGATTGAAGAGCCCCACGTGGAGGTCAGCGCTGTGAGATGGAAGGCAGATTGAGAAGCGTTGGGTAGGAGCTCCATGCCAAGTGACTAATTTTAGCAAAATAAAAATGATATGTCTAAAATAGAAGGATGTGGAGCAAAGGAAGGGACAAGGGGATGACAGATTTCTTGCTAACATTCATTTTCAGGGACTTTTCAATTAGTTCAATGTCAAGATCATGCATGGTCTTGGAAATGTCACACCCCTCAACTGGAAGGTATTAAAAGCTCTTGGAAATATTCCCAGCAAGTGTTTTTAAATATTTATGAACTGTTTCTATAAATGACTGCTAGGCAGTTGTAATAATTAAGTGTTCTTTGGTGACATGGCCATCTTCCCACTGCCTGGCCCTGTGCTACATGGCGAGTTCTCTGATAGAATCCCTTCAGCTACTGTATTGACCCCATTCTTTTCTTCCTGGAAATACTGGCTTTTTATTCTTAGTTACTTTTAAAATAACTTCACACTTAAAGAAAGAGTAAAGTGCATCTATGTATGAAGCTCAGACAATTTTTTCTTATGTGTTTCTCCATATAACTATACTCATTATGAAGTTTTCTGAACATCCCAGAATGCCACCTAAGGCTAATGTTCCATCCCGAAACCCATTATTCTGACTTTCAGTTTTTCTTCATGTTTAATATGTATTTAAAAATCAAGAATGATGTTTTCATGAGTGGTTTCTTTCACTGACATGATTTTGCATATGTTTGTCCTTTTATATTGCAATGGAATAGTCCACAATTTTTTTTTTGGTGGACATTTGACTCTTTTTCCCTGTTCTTGTCATAAACACCCATACATTATATTATTGACAACCTCATGCATGCAAGTACTCATTTCCACTGGGTAATCCAGGAGCAGTGGTAGTAAGGGTTCGAGGATGTGTTTGTTGGGCATATTTCTATTCAGCTTCAGAATGCAATGTCAAATCTCAAAAGTGGCTGAACCAGTTTTTACTGTCCTTCCAAAGTCTAGCATTTTAAGTAGGAAAGCAAGCATTGTGTTTCCTAAGTGAGTCCTTCTTACTTGGTTACCTGAGATGGGTGTTGCTAGCTTTTGGGAGGATCCTTATTATCACCCTCTTTTCAAAATCAGCAGTGCAGATTCTCACCTAGAAAGGTGTCTGTCTGGGAAGGAGTGTCAGTTGCTCTAGAACTCCAACATGATTATGGACATCTGAGTTGCTGGACAGACTTATTTATACTGAGAATCATTCACACAAGCTCAGCTTAGAGTTTCTCTGAGACAAGGAGAGATGTTTTAACTTTAATTTTCATTTCATGTTGAAAACACAACACCACACAACACACACCACACACACACACATTTACTCATTGTAGAAACTTCAGAAAATGTAGAAAAATGTATGGAAGTGGACTTTGACTTACAGTCTGCCTGTGGGAAGGCCAGTTACAAGCTTACATATAAAAGAGATGTAGCTACTTGAAAATTATTACCTTTCAAAATTTTATGTAACTTGGATTTTGTTTTATGTGGGACTCTGTGTCAAATAAGTCTTTACAGGTCAGATTAGGCACAATTGTGTTTAACATGTGCTAGCATTTGATTTGATTGTCCAAACACGAATCAATTATTTTCCTTTTGATAGATATTTATATTTAATCTTGTGTTACTCTTTTCAAATTCACCAAGCAGAAAACATTCTTAAATTTCCATTGTAAGAATATGTGAAGGTAATTTTCTTTAGGAGAAATTCCAGAAGCTTAATTTCTAAGTTAAAGGAGGCATATAATTCAATTTCATTGTATATTAACAAAATGCCTCCCCACAAGCTGGGCTGATCTATTCATACCAATAGATGAGTATGTATTCCCCTCACCACACACACAGCTACACACAGTAGCCATTGTTCAATCATCAGCACACTGACTGTTTCTAGATATTGTCAGGTTTATTGACCATGAGGTAAAGCCTTTGCACAATTTGTTGAACATTGGCAGTTGATGCTAAGAAAATCACTTGCTTTCCCTGTTAACCAGCATGTCTTTTGTCATATAGAAGATTTATTTGTATAAAATCAATTAACATTCCATATGCCCTATTTTTAAAAATATTTTCCTTTGTACAGTTAACGAATCCATTTAGTCTTTATATTATTTAGTAGAATTTTTCCTTATAAACCTCACAATTATTGGTAAATTCAGTTTTCCATATTTTAAATCAGTGTAGCTGAATTATTTTACTGTGTTAGACCATGTTTTATTATGCTGATTATTGAAATATTACTGACTAATAGAAATATAAAATCTTTTATATTCATTTGTTTAGTCAGAGTTGTGCTAATAAAAGTTGTTATTTTTTTTATCTATCCAGATAATCAAATAATATGCAAATAGTTACCTTATTTTAAAAATTTGTAGCTTTCCTTTTCTCTTACCTGATTAAGAGACATTTCTAAGATACTGCTCAATAATGGTAGTAGAAAAGGACACTTTTATTTATTCCTAATTTATTTCAATATTAATTTTAATGAAAACATTAGATTTTAATTATAACAATTTTAAAAATAATATTAAAGCCATAGTTTATTTCCCCAGCATTTCTCTAAAGTTTTTCCAGGCACAGCTAATTATTTTAAATTAAATGTTCAAGGGCATATTAACATGCCTTCTGATGGTGCTTTGGGTGAAGGGTTGCCTAATTTCTGCAAATGCATTTTCTGTCACTGAGATATTATTGCTTGCTTACATTTGAAGTTTGCCATGGATCTTTCAACAAGAAACAACATTTCTGACAGTACTTTACTGGAGGAGAGTCCTGTCATGTACCATGGAATATATTTGTTCTTATTCAAACTGGGGACTAAATTACAGAAAAGCTGGAATTTTTGAAACTTTGCAAGGTCTACCAGGCCTTGTTTTCAGGAGTGGGAAAATGATTGTGTGTAGTTTAGACTCTGTCTCACTTCTTCCATGGTGGGCATCATGTAGTCTCTTCTTTGTGTTATTCACAATTGTCTTGGGGTTTAATGCTATCTTTTAATCTCTCACATCTATCCCTGATTGATGTTATGTTTATATGGTGTTTATGTTTATCTTTAAGCCTTTCCTTTGGTATGATTTATGCAATATTTACTTTTAAAAGCTAAAACAAGCATAAAATTTCATTTGGTTTAAGTTGATAACATGGCAAGAAGGTGTGTGCTTTGAGAGCACCCGATGGATGTTGAAGAACATCTGCTTTATGAAGACTGGAAAGCTCAATGGATCTCTGTTGGGAGGTGTTGGTTCCTGTGCATCTGTCATGGCTCAGTCCGCTGGAACATGGCTCAGAGTGGCAGAAGCACTCATGGGATTTTGACTGAGCACCTTCCACTTGGCACCTGGCGGGTGCTGGGCTGTGAGAAAGCTGCTGGGGCACCCCGGGTGGGGAGAGAACTCAGTCTGAAGTTCCACTGGGCGGGCTCTTAGCTGGGGATCCCCGGGGCCAGGAGGCAGCCAGGGACCGATTGATCTCAAGCCCTTGAGCTACAGGCCACGGAAGGACCAAAAAACTGTGGGCTTACAGGCACTGAGACAGGCCCACAGCCAAGAGAAGCACAGGAGGGAGAGGGAAGCCCTGACAGTGCCCCACAGAAAAGGGTTCTTTGGTTACTACCTTGGCTGAAAGGTGGCTGCTCGGCTAACTTGCTTGAAGAGGTGGGCCTTTGAGGCAAAAATCAGAGAGGTCCTCAGGGAAGCAGGCAGCTGCGGCTGGCCCCAAAAGACACGAGGGAGTCCATGGTTCCAAAAGGGTTTTATTTTGATAGGGATGGTAGTTGAATCTAGATGTACCCCTATGAAACTCAGGGCATACCTGAGTTAAATAGGGAGGAAGGAAGGTCTGGGGAAGAATGCATAATTATCTATGCTCTCTGGTCTTTAGGTATCTCATTAATATGGAAATCTCTCTAGGGCCTGAGGCCTGTAGTCATGCCCTCTACCTGTGAGGGGGTGGTAGGGGCATTGCCCTAATTGACTGAACGGTGCAGATCAAATGGCAGTCTTCACCATGTATCAGGAGCCTGGATTTTGGGAGTGTGGTGAAATAGATGCCCGCCCATCACAGGCATGGACACCTGTTGGGTCTCTGGGCTATTTCCAGCCAGCGCTTCTACAAAAACCAAGCCATCCTATCATGGTCCCACCCTACCCTGAGACTCTAGTCCCCAACAGATGACTTGAGAAGAAATTTGATATTAGCATAAAGAAACTTGTATTCAGAATCTGCCATAGGACTTTGAACAGTGACTCTAACTTAGCAGGTTCAATAAGAGTTGGTGAAGTTGAGTTTCTCTGCTGGAAAATACATCCCAGCTTTATGATATACAATATTTTACTTAAAAAGCAATTGAAATAATGAAAATAAAGTATTTTCAAAGAATTGAGAATATCAGAGGCACATGCAGATCAGCTGGGGTTCCCCTGTGAAGCACCTGAAGGCTATCCTGCTCGCCTTTGGAAGCATTGTTTCAGCCATACAGTTGCAGAAATATCGAATCTTGTATTATGATGTCAATTGACTCAGTTTCCTTCACTTGGTGTTATAAAAGGAAATCAAAATGGTATACAATGACTAAAATGGATGCTTTTTAAAAATGGATCCATTCTCAAATTCATGAGTTTTTTTCTATTGGTTGGTTTTCTGAAAGCCCAACACTTGGTATGTGATTGAATGATAATTCTCATGTTCTGGTTTTCAAGTTAATAAGACAGAAGGTCTGTCCTAGTTAGGGTTTTACTGCTGTGAACAGACACTTTGACCAAGGCGACTCTAATAAGGACAACATTTAATTGGAGCTGCCTTACAGGTTCAGAGACTCAGTCCATTATCATCAAGGTGGGAGAATGTCAACATCCAGGCAGGCCGGTCAGGAGCTGACAGTTCTACATCTTTATTTAGAGGCTGCTAGGAAAATACTGGCTTCCAGGGAGCTAGGATAAGGGTTTTATTTTTTTTAACTGATTAGAAAATAATTGTGTATTAATTTGGGAGAATGAGAAGACAAGTCGTTCTTCAATTCTTGGTGTTTTCTTGTTTCTTTTCTTCTCTTTGTCTCCCACCAAGTGTTCCCTCTGAAATGATATAAGGTGGTTATGAATTATTAGTATGCATGATGATGGAGAAGAGTTTGGCCTCAGCCTCAAGAGTTTTAAATCCCATACTCACATTGACACACCTACTCCAACAGAGCCACACCTTCTAATAGTGCCACTCCCTGGAACAAGCATATACAAACCATTACAAGGTTTTGTCTCAATGCATTCACTGTTTCCAGTTAGGTAGTAACATTATTAACCTGGAGAATATTGACAGGAGTCTTTGCTTGTTTCTTTTTGTTTCTTTGTTTTTTGTTTTATATTGTTTTGCTTATTTGTTTGTTTGTTTGCATTGTAGTGACAGAGATCAAGCCTTGCCTGTGAAATGTGACAAGTGTGATTCTGTTTCTTTTATGTTTCATTGTCTTCACATTGGAGGATGTATTTCTAAGAGTGATGTCTAGCAACTTTATTCCATCATTCCTGATATTTTATTTATGGTCAGTGTTGTCTCTCACTGAATAACAAGGTATCAACACAAGAACTGGAAGACTGAGACCTCATATAGTCTCTGAAAATTCCAGGGAAGCATATATAACCATGCTGAAGAAAATAAGGACTAATAACACCTTGTAAATAGTATTGGTTTATGAGGGATAATGTTTCTCACTTAAGTTTTCCAACATGAAACCTTCACTATGAAGCCTTTCTGAAATTGTTCTATAAACTAGTCAGAAAGCAGATCTATCACTAGTAAATCCTTGTGAACAGTTGCACTTGTTTTTGAAACTACTGTATTGTTTTGGTGGGTTATATTAATAGAGAATGTGCTATCAAATCAGCTCTGTTGTATACCCAACTCTGTCTTCCTTCTGAGATGGCAGCTGACTGACAAGCACTATGCACGCTGTTAGGTTTCCTGTGCATGTTTTGCTTGACTATGAATAATAAACACATTCTGTAGAGCTTTGTCTAGTATCCCTTTCCAGTACAGTGATAAAGAAAAGCACTCTTTGGTTTACCCCAACTTCAATTCTAGACAGTATTGGTCACAGTGTCCTTGCAGTCTTGGGACATTGATCTTGGAGGGCTCACTCATACTTACTCAAAGCCACCCTTACCACGAAAAGCATTTTAGGAAAATCCACTTTATCTGTGGATGTAGTTTAGTAGTGGTGAACTTATTCTGCATGAGACCCTCCTGTAGCTGTTCCCAGATAATACTACTCAAATCAATCCCAGCAGTGGTCACAGTACAGCAGCGGTGGCAGCAGCATTGGCATGTTCCTTGCTACCTGATCCAGTGTTCTGTGTACTGGGTTCCTGAATGAAAAACACACATACAACCTTTATATTTCGATATGCCTTAAACAGTTCAATGGCTCAGCCACTTCCTAACCTCCATGTGTCTGATCCATTCCCCCATATTCCTGAGTTATTGCTTACTAATTCTATATTACATCCTTGCTGTCCTAGATCCAGTTGGGGCCCCTTCTTGGGCCTACTTTCCCCTCCTACATAGTGGTTATGCTTTCTGTCCTGTACCCTTTTGGGCACAGTATATTCCTTCTCTTTTCACCTTTTCGTCTCATACGGATGTCTCTCTTCCTTCCTCCTTCCTCCTTCCTCAGTCCCTTGCCCAGGAATCCCAAAGTCCCACCTCTGTCTCCCTGCCTAGCCACTGGCTGCCAGCAAATTTTTTTGTTTTTTTTTTTTTTTTTTACTTACCAAATAAAAAGAGCTGGAGGCAGGACTCTCCTCAGTTAGTGAGTCATGCAAGCATGTCGGTTACTTAGAATAGATTCAAAGTAGACTTCATTGTCATTAGGAGTGTTGGTTCTGTCTGCCACATTTATCATCAATAATTAGAGCTGAAATGTGAATGTTGCTCAGAATGTTGACAATGAGCAGTATTTACACATGACAGTAAGGCGATGTTCATAAACCAGGAGCTGGTGGGTGGGCTTCCTGTAGAAATCCAGCCCTGCCCGCATGAAATGGATTGTGGATCTTCACTGCCTGTCTTATGACATAAGTTTAAAGTTTATAGGGTGGTTAGAGTGCCCATTAAACTTGATTTTAGAAGGACTATGTTATGCCATTAATACCAGCAGAGGTTGGGTAACTTATATTTGAATCAACATAGTTTCTTAGCATAAAAACTTACCGTGACAACAACCTACATTCACCCAGGACTTTACTTACCCAGAAGCTTCTTCTGCTTACTGCAACTGGCCATACATAGCTTATATACAACATATGTAAGGCTATGAACTTTAGATAGTCCATCTAATTACAGGAAGAATGAATGAGACAGGCAAATGTGAGTGGACTTGGCCAGGGAGGTGAAGTGGGCAGCTTGAGTTTGGAAGGCAAGAGATGACAGGAAAGGCAGTCTGAAATTCCATATGATTTCAAGGTAGGTGCATTATCATTCAATTCAGAATAAGAGGGAGGAGAGAGAAACAGAGGGGACATCAATGCTAAAGGACTTTCATATTTTCCTGAATCATTTATGGAAAAGGAGTTGAATTATCTAAATTGATTTTGCCAAGAATTTCTATCTTCTCAATGAAAAGATTAATACACATCCACCAGGTATTTATAGAGTGGTAACTCTTCCTAGTTGCTGAGTAAACTCAAAAGTGAGTTTAAAATGGTCAGATAACAGACCACTAAACTCTCATTTTTCTTCAAAAGGGGCAAAATGAAAGATAAAAATGACTAATTCACAAGTGACTCCCATAAGAGCTAGAAAACCCTGGTCACCTGAGCAAGTAAAGATTTTCCCTGTGTGCAAACATCACCTTCAGCAGGCCCTAGAGAACGGATCCCCTAGGCAGGATACCAAGCTCAGTTTGCACAACTGTAAGGGATGAAGTGAGAGCAGAAGTAGTCCATCCTCTTCCATGGCAGCTTGACCCTAGAGAACTGTGATTTCCAGTAGTCTGCTACTCATCAGAGGCTGTTGAATGCATGTTGGATCAGAGATATAGCAGTATCCCATTTGACTGGTTGCTACAAGAAAAAGCTATGAGGTGTGCTTGGAAATGGAATATTTTGAGTCAAAATATTAATGGTAACCAAAGTCTACCAATTTTGTTGATGCTCTATCCCACAAATAAGCTGTCATATTACATAACCTAAATGCCGAAAAAGAAAACTTTCACTCTCATTTGTATATTTACATGAAGACAGTATTTTTACAAACCTGGGATGTTGTTTATTCACATACAAGATCGATGGTGGATCTTCTCAGCTATGTCAGCCTAGGTTCTTGGTGAATGACAGATAGTTATGTCTAATAGCGCCTGGAATACAAATGTGGCCTCAGGCTGATTACGGTGATTAGTATTGATTGTCCATTGGATAGGTTCTAGAATCATCTAAGAGAGACAAAGCTCTATGAAAGTGGAAGGGATATCTAGACTAGGTTAAGTAAGGTTAGAAAACTCACTGTAAGTTCATACCATCCCATGAACTGTATAAAACAGAGAACAACCAATCAGCTCTCATTATTTTGCTTCCTTTCTATGAACATAGCATCATCAACTGCCTCCATCTCCTGCAGTCATTTTTTCTCTACCAGTATGGACTTCCTCTCAAACTTAAGCCCAAACAAACCCTCCCCCTGCCCTGAAATGGTTTTTGTATATATCATTTTTATAGCAATAAAAAGTGACAAATATTGTGATTAAGTCATATCCTGAGAGCCACTTGGAGCTTGAGTGGTACCAGCAGGCAAAGCCCACAGATCTTTAAGCAATGAGAATACAATGTGTCACTATAAGAGCTTCCTACTTAGATATCAGAAGCTGAATGACACTGTATTAGTCAGGGTTCTCTAGAGTCACAGAACTTATGGAATGTCTCTCAATACTGAGGAAATTTATTGTGATGTCTTGCAGTCTATAGTCCAACTAACCCAACAACAGTCAGCTGTGAATGCAAAGTCAAAGAAACTAGTAGTTTCCCAGTCTCATGAGGATAGTTGTTTCAGCTGGACTTCTGTAGAAGTAGGTTCCAACATACTTGCTGGCAAATAAGTGAATCTTCCTTTTTCCAATATCCTTATAAAGGCCTCCAGCAGAAGTTATGGCCCAGGATAAATTGTGCACCACTATGCCTGGATCTTGGACTTGCTTTGTCCCAGGCTGACCTTGAACTCACAGATCTCCTGGGATTAAAGATGTGTACTACCTTGCCTGGGCCAAAGCTTTTCATAGCCACTGTGCCTCAAGATCTCCATGCCAAGATCCAGGTCAGAATCTTTTGTCTTCCATCCTCAAGATTTGGATCTCAGGTAACTCTCCAATTCTGGATTGAAGTTCATTTCATATATAGTCAAGTTGACAACCAGGAATAGCCATTACAGACACCAAGGGATGACCTCCAGTAGAGCATATGCTGTCCCTGGATAAAAGCCAGGAAAAATGTTAGTCCATGAACTGCAGACCATGGGTAAAGGCTTCAGATGAACATAGCTCCAGGGCCCAGCCCTACATCTGTCTGTGATTCTTGTGTCAGTATTTTAGTGGACACATCTCTAAGCATAAGTCCCCTTTCATATGACTGCTTTCACCTTGTAGCACATACAGCCTCAATATTTTCAGATGTTCAGTACAAATGTTTTCATCAGGGACTAAAGCCCTTTGCATTAGTATGAAAAAATCATATTTTGAATGAATAGAAAGAATGAAGAGTTGTTTGATAATTTTAATATAATGTGAACTATTGCCATCTTTGAATGGTTGAACACTATTTTTAATTTCAGTACTACTTAATAAGGGTTTAATTGCTGTGAACAGACACCATGACCAAGGCAACTCTTATAAGGACAATATTTAATTGGGGCTGGTTTACAGGTTCAGAGGTTCAGTCCATAATCATCAAGGTGGGAACATCACAGCATCCAGGCAGGCATGGTGCAAGAGGAACTGAGAGTTCTACATCTTCATCTGACGGCAGCTAGGCAGACTGACTTCCTGAGAGCTAGGATGAGGGTATTAAGGCCTATGCCCACAATGACAACACTTCTTCCAACAGGGCCATACCTCTGAATAGTGCCACTCCCTGGGACCACCATATTAAAACCATCACAAGTATTATTTATGCATGTATACCAATTTTCTCTCACAACTCCAAGAATTTAACAAGACTAATAATAAAAAAACTTGAGAACTGCATGTTGTGGTTGGATCTGCCAATCATCTCAGTTGTGTCTTCCTGGGATACAGCCTGAAGAGGTGAGTTATGTGAAGTCCACTGCACCCATTAGGGTCATTCTTTGGCCCTGAGGAGCCTTGAGGGAGCACAAGAGTGTCCTGCTTTCCCATGGAAATTTTCAGGGATCTTAAGAACTAACCAGCTTGGAAACCTGCTTCATCCTATCCAAGTTGGGTAACACAGGCACACAGCATGGTAGAGGTGAATTGCTTCTCTGCCAGCTGGCAGCTTCATTCCAACTAGTGATTTAATCCTTGCCACTCATAATACTTTTCCAAGGATCCCTTTAGAGCCTCCACTCCCTGAGGTTCAAAACCACCAAGGATTATTATGATGAGCATTTCCCACCAATCCAGGATCTCTAAGTCAGACAATATAAAAACCGATTAAATTCTGGTTATGGTTTCCCACTTCCCCAGAACTCTGGCTGCCATTAGAATCATCCAGTCAATGCCAGGGAAAATAAGATGCCTAAAGGACAGCATAAGAACACAATCAATAAGACCTAGGACAATATGGCACCATGAGAGCCCAGCTGTCCTACTACAACAAACCTGGATATTCTAATGAACCTGAAGCACAAGTAGAGGAGCTTAATTCCAATCTTATAAAAACGATAGAGGACTTTGAATAGGGCATGAATATATCCCTTAAGGAAATAGAGGAAAATACATTCAAACAGGTAGAGGCATTAAAAGAGGAAGCAATAAAATGTAAAGAAATAAAGGAAAATACAATAAAGAAGGTGAAGGATATGGAAAAAATGTCTAAGACAGGAAAAGGGAAATAGAAGCAATAAAGAAAACAAAACTGAGACAATACTGAAGATGAAAAACCTAGGGAAAAACAGGATCTACAGATATAAGCATCACCAACAGAATACAGAATATGGAAGAGAGAATCTCAGGCGTAGAAGATACAATAGAAGAAATCAAATAATGGTCAAAGAAAATGTAATATCTAAAAAGCTCATGACACAAAACATCCAGGAAATTTTGGTACACTATGAAAAGACCAAACCTAAGAGTAATGAGAATAAAAGAAGAAGATTCCCAGCTCAAAGGCCCAGCAAACATCTTCAACAAAATCATTGAAGAAAATTTCTCTAATTTAATTTCTCTAATTTTTATAGGATGCCTATAAACTTACAAGAGCTTACAGAACACAAAACAGATTAAACTAGAAAATAAAATCCACCACATAACAATCAAAACATTAAATACACAGAACAAAGAAAGAATATTAAAAGCTGCAGGGTAAAAAGGCCAGGTAACATATAAAGACAGCCTACCACAATTATACTGATATCTCAATTAGACTCTAAAAGCCTGAAGGGTCTTGCAAACCCTAAAAGACCCCAGATGTCAGCCCACACAAAACTCTCAATCTTCATGATTGGAGAAACCAAGATATTTCATGACAGAACCAAATTAAAACATTATTGTTCTATTAACACAACCCTACAGAGGATACAAGAAGGGAAATTCCAACTCAATGAGCTTAACTACACCAAAGAAAACACAAGGAATAAAAATCTTTACTCCATTAAAACCAATAGAAGAGAAACAAGCTGGAGTAGCCATTCTTTTTTTTTTTTTAATTTTTAAAAATAATGTTTAATTACTATACTGTATTATATCAATGATGACATAGCTTTCCAAATAGATTTTCAGCAACATGTATGCATAAAACTTACAGAATACTAAATAATGCAGAATATTAACATTAAATATTACTATTTTTATCTTTAATCACAAAACTTTGCATTATTCAAAAATTTTGTTTATTAGCAAAATAATTGCTGTAAATTGTATAAGTATTAATACTCCAATGTTTCACAGAGGAATAAGAAGTCACTCAATAGAGATTGAAAAGAAAAGCTTCTAAACTCACCAGGGAATAACATTAAAAACTCAAAGGAAAATAGATATTTTAAAAGCAATTTAACAAAATTTCTGTAAACTACCATGAATTCAAAATACATACAATTTATCATATAAGTTATCTAAAATATTTTATGATATTCTCTCATATTTTTTTGAGGAAAAAGATAGAACGGTATAATTAATTAATACACAGAAGAGTATAGTTAATTATGCCATTCTTATATCTAATAAAATAGACTTTCAATTGAAAGCAATCAAGAGACAGGGAAGGAAAATTCATAAACACCAAAGGAAAAATACACCAAAAGATCATCACAATTCTGAACATCTGTTCTCCAAATGCAAAGGCACACACATTTGTAAAAGAACATTACTAAAGCTTAAATCATACATAGAGCCCTACACATTATAAGTGGGAGAATTCAACTCTTCATTTCACCAATGGACAGGTCATGAGAAAGAAGCTAAACAGAGAAATAATGAAATTTCAAGGTTATGATTCAAATAGACATAACATATATCTATATAACATTTAACCCAAACAAAAAAGAAGATACTTTCTTCTCAGAACCTCATGGAACTGTCTTCAAAATTGACCATGTAACCGATCACAAAGCAAGTCTCAGCAGATACAAGATTGAAATAATCCCATGTACCTTATCAGTTCACCATGGATTAAAGATGGACTTCAACAACAATAACAAAACACAGAAGGCCTACATATTCATGGAAACTGAACAGCTCTCTACTCAATGATCACTAGGCTAGAAAAAATGAAAAAATAAATTAAATTTTTCTATGAAAATAAGGGTACAGCATACCTAAACTTATGGGACTCTATGAAAGCAGTGTTAAGAGAAAATTCATAGCATCAGTGCCCTCACAAAGAAATTGGAGAGTTCTCATAATTTAATTAAAAGTACATCTGAAGGCTCTAGTGGACAAAAAGAAAAAAATATACCCAGAAGCTGAAATCAGTCTATTAAAAACAATGAGAACAATATAAAAACTGCAAAACCAAGAGCTTGTTCTTTGAGAAAATCAACAATATAGAGAAACCCTTAGCCAGTTAACTAAAAGGCAGAGAGACAGTACCCAAATTAACAAATTCAGAAGCAAAATAAGAAGAAATAACAACAGACACTGAGGAAATTCAAAGAATCCTTAGGTCTTACTTCAAAAGCCTGTACTCCACAAACGTGGAAAATCTAAATGAAATGAATGATTTTCTGGAAAATATCAATTACCAAAGCTAAATCAAGATCAGCTAAACTATCTGAATAGTCCTATAACACCTAAGGATATAGAAGCCATCATTAAAAGCCTCCCAACCAAAAGCAGCCCTAGCCCAGATGGTTTGAGTGCAGAATTCTACCAGACTTTCAAGGAAGAACTATTATCAGTATTCCTCAAAGTATTCTACAAAATGGAAACACATTTATGTGCCATAATCACCATGATACCTAAACCACACAAAGCCTCAACAAAGAAAGAGAATTTCATACTTATTCCTCTTATGAACATTGATGCAAAAATACTCATTAGACTACTCAAAAACTGAATCCAAGAACACATCAAAGACATCATTCACTATGATCAAGTAGGCTTCATCCCAGGGATGCATGTGTGGTTCAATATATGAAGATTTATACTGTAATCTACAATGTAAAGAAACTGAAAGAAAAAACCCAAATCTCATTAAATACCGAAAAAGCATTTGACAAAATCTAACACCCCTTCATGTTAAAAATCTTGGAGATAGTAGAGATATAATAACATACTTAAACATAATGAAGGCAATGTACAGCAAGCCAATGGCTACATCAAATCAAATAAAGAGAAACAGCAATTCCACTAAAATCAGAGATAAGTCAAGGCTGTCCCCTCTTTCCCTATCTTTTGATTATAGTACTTGAATTTTTGTTAGGGCAATGAGACTACTAAAGTGGATCAATAAGTTGAAATTGGAAAGGAAGAAGTCAAAGTATTTCTATTTGCAGATGATATAGTCAAGAAGCCCCCAAAGAAATGTTCAATGTCCTTAGTGATAAGGGAAATGCAAATCAAAAATGCCTCTTAGATTCCACCTTATACCCATCTAAACGGCTAATAATATAAAAATAAAAGTCAAAGGACAGCACATGTTGGCAAGGTTGTGGAGCAAGGGGAACTACACTGCTGGTGGGAATGCAAACTTGTACAACAACTCTTGAAATGAATTTGGAGGGCTCTCAGAAAATTGGGATTAGTTCTACCTCAAGACCCAGCTATACCACTCATGGACATATACCTAAAAGATGCTCTATCTCATGAGGACATTTGCTCAACCATGTTTATTGCAGCTTTATTCATAATAGCCAGAAACTGGAAACAACCTAGATGTCCCTCAACTAAAGAATGAATGAAGGAAATGTGATACATTTATACAGTACAATACTATTCAGCCATTAAACACAAAGACACTATGAGTTTTGCAGGCAAATGGGTGGAACTAGAAAATATCATTCTGAATGAGCTAACTGAAACCAACAAGACATAATGGTATATTCTCACTTATAAGTAGATATTAGACATAAATTTCAGGATAACCAGGCTATAATCAACAGACTCAAAGAAGCCAAATAACAAGGAGGGTCCAAGGGAGGATGGTTGAATCTTTCTCAGAATGGTAAACAAAACTGATATCTGAGGTAGATGGAAGGAGGAAACCGAGTGAAAGATGGGATGGGGATGGAAGCAAGGCAGGGTTTGGAGGAGATTATATGTAGAGAGAGCAGGGGAGAGAGAAGAGAGATCAGTGGTGATGGTTGTAGTGGTGTGTGTGTGTGTGTGTGTGTGTGTGTGTGTGTGTATGTGTGTGTGTGCATGCAATCTCTAGGATATACCAGAGACCTGGGATGGGAGAGGCCCCAGTGGGTCTACTGGGAGATTCTAGTTGAGACTCCTAGTACTGGGGGCTATGGATTCTGAAGTGGCCACCTCTTTTAACCAAGTAGGGCTCCCAGTGGAGGAATAAGGACAACAACTCACCCACAGAACTTCAACTCAAAAATCCTGCCTAAAAGATGTGCAGGGATAAAGATAGAGCAGAGACTATGGGAATGGTCAACCAATGACTGCCTCAAATTGAGACCCATCTCATGGGCAAGAACCAATCCCTGACACTATTAATGATACTCTGTTATGCCTGCAGACAGGAACCTAGCATAAATGTCCTCTGAAGGCTTCATGCAGCAGCCAATGCAAAGAGATTCATAGATTTTCCCCCAAACATTAGGTGAATCTCAGGGAGTCTTTTGGAAGAGTTTGGGAGGAACTCAAAGAGGACAGGAACTCCACAGGAAGACCAATAGAGTCAATTAACCTGGACCCTTGGGGGCTCTCAGAGACTGAACCACCAACTGAAGAACAAGCATAGGCTGGACCTAGGCCCCTTGCACTTATATAGCAGATAAGTCACTTGGTCCTCACACAAGTTCCCCAACAACTGGAGTGAGGCTGTCCCTGAGCCTGTTGCCTGTCGCCTATGTATCCTGCTCCCCTAAAGGGACTACCTTGTCTGGTATCAGTGGGAGAGGATGCACCTAGTCCTGCAGTAACTTGATGTTCAGGGATGGGACTGGGATTAGTGGGGTGTGACATCTAGAGGGGAATTTTTCCTTAAAAGAAAAGGGGAAATTGGAATGGGGGAAGGACTTGTGTGAGGGGGTATTGGGAGGGGAGTAGGGGCTGATAATGAGATATAAAGTAAGTAACTAAATAAATTTTAAAAAGAACTGCATGTTAGTAGTTTGTACCATAAAATTTGATATAAACATTATATTAAATACAAATAAATGATATTAAATTTTGTTCCTTCAGGACATGTGTTCAAGTTTTTTTCCTATACAAGAACTTCTATGCAGAGAGATACTTGAAGACACAGATATGCAGGGATGATGGCCTGTGTAGAGTGATGCTCTCCTAAGCCAAAGTATGCCTTCACTAGGGCTGTCAAAGCATGACTACTGGTACATTGAGCTAGACTTTCTTCTAGAACAAAAGAACTTCCTTCCTTTCTTTCTTTCTTTCTTTCTTTCTTTCTTTCTTTCTTTCTTTCTTTTTCTTTCTCTTTTTTTGCCATCTAGTGTCTAGTATTTTGTTACAGAAATGTAAAGAGCTGGTACGGGGACTTCTGCTTCCGGTCTGGGCCCAGGCAGCAGATCCCTGGAGGCAGCTCTGCACTGAATCTCACAAAACCCGGCAGAAGTGGGGCACCCAGCAGCTCTGACCCAGGCAGTATCTCTGGTAAGGAGACAGCAACACCCACCCCAAACAGGGAAGTAACTGGGACCCACTGGGACCCCACTGGGACCCACTGAGACCCAGGGATTTACTCCTGGCCCAGAGCATCGGCTCCTTCCGGTCTGGGTCGGAGCTCCCAGCAGATCCCAGGCGGGAGCTCTACACCAAATCCCACAGAACCCAGGGGAAGCAGGGCTCCTAGGAGCTCTAACCCAAGCAGCTTCCTACCCAAGGAGGCAGCAACACTTGCCCCAAACCTGGAGTAACTGGGACCCACCGGGACCCGGGTACTCACTCCTGGCCCCAGCACTGGTTCCTTCCGGTTTGGGCCTGGGCGCTCAGCAGATCTCGGGCGGCAACTCTACACCCAATTTCACAGAACCCAGAGGAAGCGTGGCTCCCAGGAGCTCTAACTCGAGCAGCTTCTTAAGCAAGGAGGCAGCAACACCTGCCCCAAACAGGGAGTAACCAGGTCCCACAGGGATCCAGGAACTCACTCCCGGCCCAGAGCACTGATTCCTTCTGGTCCGGACCAAAGCACTGAGCAGATCCTGGGCCCTAGCTCTAATCTCAGCAGCGACACCCAACCTAAACAGTTCTGACACAACCAAGAGAACCGGAAAGACAGGAAAGACAGGTTCCAGCCAGAAGCACCAAGGAGAACCAGATGGCAAAAGGCAAGCACAAGAATACAACCAGCAACCCGGAACACATGTCATCATCAGAACCTAGTTCTCCCACATTAAGTCCTGAACTCCCCATATCACCAGGAAAGAAAGAGTCAGACCTAAAATCACTTTTAATGATGATGATGGAGGACTTTAAGAAGGACATAAATAACATTCTCAAAGAATCCGAGGAGAACACAGGTAAACAGGTAAAAGCCCTTAAAGAATCACAAGAGAACACAACCAAACAGGTGAAGGATTTATACAAAACCATCCAGGACATAAAAATGGAAATAGAAACAATAAAGAAATCACAAAGGGAGACTACTCTGGAGATAGAAAACCTAAGAAAGAAATCAGGAGTCACAGACGCAAGCATTACCAACAGAATACAAGAGATAGAAGAGAGAATCTCAGGTGCAGAAGATACCATAGAAAATATTGACACAACTGTCAAGGAAAACGAAAAACGCAAAAAACTCTTAACACAAAACATCCAGGAAATCCAGGACACAATGAGAAGACCAAACCTAAGGATAATAGGTATAGAAGAGAGTGAAGATTCACAACTTAAAGGGCCAGTAAATATCTTCAACAAAATCATAGAAGAAAACTTCCCCAACCTAAGGAACGAGATGCCCATAATCATCCAAGAAGCCTACGGAACACCAAATAGACTAGACCAGAAAAGAAATACCTCCCGTCACATAATAATCAAAACACAAAATGCACAAAACAAAGAAAGAATTTTAAAAGCAGTAAGAGAAAAAGGCCAAGTAACATATAAAGGCAGACCTATCAGAATTACACCAGACTTCTCACCAGAGACTATGAAAGCCAGAAGATCCTGGTCAGATGTCATGCAGACCCTAAGAGAACACAAATGCCAGCCCAGGCTACTATACCCAGCAAAACTCTCTATTACCATAGATGGAGAAACCAAGATATTCCATGACAAAGCCAAATTTACACAATATCTTTCCACAAACCCAGCGCTACAAAGAATAATAGCAGGAAAGACCCATTACAAGGAGAGCAATCATACCCTAGAAAGAGCAAGAAAATAATCCACCTCCAACAAACCCAAAAGAAGATAGCCACACAAACAATGCCTCCCCTTTTAGCAAAAATAACAGGAAGCAACAGTCTCCTCTCCTTAATATCTCTTAATGTCAATGGACTCAATTCCCCAATAAAAAGACATAGACTAACAGACTGGATACGCAAACAGTATCCGACATTTTGCTGCATACAGGAAACCCACCTCAGTGACAAGGACAGACACTACCTTAGAGTAAAAGGCTGGAAAACCATTTTTCAAGCAAATGGTCCTAGGAAACAAGCTGGAGTAGCCATTCTAATATCGAATAAAATTGACTTTCAACTTAAAGATATAAAAAAGGATAAGGAAGGTCATTTCATATTTGTCAAAGGAAAAGTCAACCAACATGAACTCTCAATTCTGAACATCTATGCACCAAATGCAAGAGCACCCACTTTCATAAAAGAAGCCTTACTAAAGCTCAAAGCACATATTGCACCTCACACAATAATTGTGGGAGACTTCAATACCCCACTCTCAGCACTGGACAGATCAGGGAAACGGAAACTAGACAGAAGTACAGTGAAACTAACAGAAGTTTTAAACCAAATGGACTTAACAGATATCTATAGAACATTTCACCCAAAAACAAAAGAATATACCTTTTTCTCTGCACTTCATGGTACCTTCTCCAAAATAGACCATATTATTGGTCACAAGACACGCCTCAACAGATATAAAAAAATCGAAATAATCCCATGCATCCTATCAGATCACCATGGTCTAAAGCTGGTCTTCAATAACAACAAAGACAATGGAAAGCCCACACTCACATGGAAACTGAACAATACTCTACTCGTTGATAATGGGGTCAGGGAAGAAATAAAGAAAGAAACTAAAGACTTTTTAGAATTTAATGAAAATGAAGACACATCATACCAAAACCTATGGGACACACTGAAGGCAGTGCTAAGAGGAAAGCTCATAGCTCTAAGTGCATATAAAAAGAAACTGGAGAGAGAACACACTAGCAGCTTGACAATACACCTGAAAGCTCTAGAACAAAAAGAAGTAAAAACACCCAAGAGGAGTAGACGGCAGGAAATAATTAAACTCAGGGCTGAAATCAACCAAATAGAAACAAAGAGAACTATACAAAGAATCAATAAAACCAGGAGCTGGTTCTTTGAGAAAATCAACAAAATAGATAAACCCTTAGCCAGACTAATCAGAGGGCAGAGAGACAGTATCCAAATCAATAAAATCCAAACTGAAAAGGGTGACATAACAACAGAAACCGAGGAAATTCAACAAATCATCAGATCCTACTACAAAAGCCTATACTCAACAAAATTGGAAAATCTGGATGAAACGGACAATTTTCTAGACAAGTATCAGTTACCAATGTTAAATCAGGATCAGATTAACCATCTTAACAGTCCCATAACTGCGAAAGAAATAGAAGCAGTCATTAAAAGTCTCCCCACCAAAAAAAGTCCAGGTCCAGATGGTTTTAGTGCAGAATTCTATCAAACCTTCAAGGAAGATCTAATACCAATTCTCTTCAAACTATTCCACAAAATAGAAACGGAAGGAACACTACCTAATTCATTCTATGAAGCCACAATTACGCTTATACCTAAACCACACAAAGATCCAACAAGAAAAGAGAACTTCAGACCAATCTCCCTTATGAATATCGATGCAAAAATACTGAATAAAATTCTCTCGAACCGAATCCAAGAACACATCAAAACACTTATCCACCATGATCAAGTAGGCTTTATCCAGGAATGCAGGGTTGGTTCAATATACGGAAATCCATCAACGTAATCCACTACATAAATAAACTCAAAGAAAAAACCACATGATCATATCTCTTGACGCTGAGAAAGCATTTGACAAAATTCAACACCCCTTCATGATAAAAGTCTTGGAAAGATCAGGAATTCAAGGTCCATACCTAAACATAGTAAAAGCAATATACAGCAAGCCAATAGCCAACATCAAACTAAATGGAGAGAAACTTGAAGCAATCCCATTAAAATCAGGGACTAGACAAGGCTGCCCACTCTCCCCCTACCTGTTCAATATAGTTCTGGAAGTCCTAGCCAGAGCAATTAGGCAACAGAAGGAGATCAAAGGGATACAAATTGGAAAGGAAGAAGTCAAAGTTTCACTATTTGCAGATGACATGTTAGTATACTTAAGTGACCCCAAAACTTCCACCAGAGAGCTCCTAAACTTGATAAACAACTTTAGCAAAGTGGCTGGGTATAAAATTAACTCAAACAAATCAGTAGCATTCCTCTACACAAAGGATAAACTGGCTGAGAAAGAAATTATGGAAACGACACCATTCACAATAGTCACAAATAGTATAAAATATCTTGGTGTGAATCTAACCAAACAAGTGAAAGACTTGTATGACAAGAACTTCAACACCCTGAAGAAAGAAATCGAAGGAGATCTCAGAAGATGGAAAGATCTCCCATGCTCATGGATTGGAAGGATTAATATAGTAAAAATGGCTATCTTGCCGAAAGCAATCTACAGATTTAATGCAATCCCTATCAAAATTCCCACTCAATTCTTTACAGAGATAGAAAGAGCAATCTTAAAATTCATTTGGAATAACAAAAAACCCAGGATAGCGAAAACTACACTCAACAATAAAAGTACTTCTGGGGGAATCTCCATTCCCGATTTCAAGCTGTACTACAAAGCAATAGTGATAAAAACGGCATGGTATTGGAACAGAGACAGTCAGGAGGATCAATGGAATAGAATAGAAGACCCAGAAATGAACCCCCAAACCTATGGTCACTTGATCTTCGACAAAGGAGCTCAAACTATCCAGTGGAAAAAAGACAGCATTTTCAACAAATGGTGCTGGTCCAACTGGAGGTCAACTTGTAGAAGAATGCAAATTGATCCATACTTATCTCCTTGTACAAAGCTCAATTCCAAGTGGATCAAGGACCTCCACATAAAACCAGCTACACTGAAACTAATAGAAGAGAAAATAGGGAAAAGCCTTGATCATATGGGCACAGGGGAAAAGTTCCTGAACAGAACACCAATGGCGTATGCTCTAAGATCGAGGATTGACAAATGGGATCTCATAAAACTGCAAAGCTTCTGTAAAGCAAAGGATACGGTCAACAGGACAAAGCGGGAACCAACAGACTGGGAAAAGATCTTCACAAACCTTACATCTGATAGAGGGCTAATATCCAAGGTATACAAAGAAATGAAGAAACTAGATTCCAGACAATCAAATAACCCTATTAAAAAATGGGGTAGAGAGTTGAACAAAGAATTCTCAACTGAGGAAACTCGAATGATTGAGAAACATCTAAAGAAGTGCTCAGCATCCCTAGTCATCAGGGAAATGCAAATGAAAACAACACTGAGATTCCACCTCACACCAGTCAGATTGGCTAAGATCCATAACACAGGTGACAGCAGATGTTGGCGAGGATGTGGAGAAAGAGGAACACTCCTCCATTGTTGGTGGGATTGCAAGCTGGTACAACCACTATGGAAAGCAGTCTGGCGATACCTCAGAAAATTGAACATGGTGTTACTGAGGACCCAGCTATACCCTCCTGGGTATATACCCAGAAGATATTTCAACATGCAACAGGGCCACATGCTCCACTATGTTTATAGCGGCCTTATTTATAATAGCCAGAAGCTGGAAAGAACCCAGATGTCCTTCAACAGAAGAATGGATACAGAAAATGTGGTACATTTACACAATGGAGTACTACTCAGCTATTAAAAATAATGAGCTCATGAAATTCTTAGACAAATGGATGGAGCTAGAAAATATCATCCTGAGTGAGATGACCCAATCACAAAAGAACACACATGGTATGCACTCACTGATAAGCGGATATTAGCCCCAAAACACACAATACCTAAGATGCAACGCATAAACCTCATAAACTCAAGAAGAAGGAGGAAGACCAAAGTGAGGGTGCTTTTGTCCTTTTTAGAATGAGTATCAAAAGATTCAACCAGAGCCCCCAGAATCTAAACCTCCAGCCTGAGAACAGACAGGGGCAAGCTGTCCTCTGAAAGGCTCTAACCAGCAGCTGAATCAGACAGATACAGACATCCAGAGCCAAACAGTGGATGGAGCTTGAGGACTCTTATAGAAGAATAGGTGGAAGGATTGTGGGCCCTAAGGAGATAGGAACTGCACAGGAAGATCAACAGAGTAAACGAACCTGAATCCTTGGAGCTCTCAGAGACTGAATCACCAACTGTGGAGCATACCTAGTCTACACAGATCTACCTCCATGGGCTGAACCTAGGCCTCCCTGCACATATGTTGTAAATGTGCAGCTTGGTTTTCATGTAGGTCTCAAACTTCTGGAGTGGGGGCTATCCTAAAACATGCAGCCTGTATATGGAGTATGTTCTTCTAAAAAAAAACAAAACAAAACAAAAAAAAAAAAAAAAAAAAAGAGCTGGTACGGATATACTGATAAGTTTTGATTGCAGTAAATGTTTAATTTCAGAGATTCCTCTGAGGTTTCTCCTTACTACCATATTTCCCGCTTGGGTTCAGCCATCACTCATCTTTTCACAACCTCAAAATCATGATTAGCTTTCCACCAAACTTCATATCAAGGCTCCTCAACTCCTGACAGCTTAAGAGTGAATACTAAATAACGACCATGATCCTCTGAAAGTTCAAGATGTAAAAACAGTTGATAAACACATACAGGCATGCTATGCAGACATTCTGCAATGTTCTCTATGGCCATGGTTTTAGTGCAGTTCAGGGTTAGTCAAGTTTCTATCTCCTTGCTGATTTTCTGCATGTTCATTTTAGCACCTTAGCTGGTCATATTCTTATTTATACCCCAAATTATCTCAAATAATGGAAATTAGCTTACAGGATTCCATGCTAAACAAACACAATAATATTTACTTAATAATAATTCCATCTCAAGTAATTATCTATAATGAGCATCACTAATAACTATATAGCTGTATCTGTTAAGGTTTATATTGCTGCATGTCAAAAGCCTCCAAGGGTTATACTCTGTGAATATGTAATAAAATTTTATTTATATAATAATTAAAGTGGAATAAATAACATCAAAATGGTTTCTCTTCCTCCACTCTGAAAGATGATCAATTGCAGGGAAGGTAGAGAATTCAAGAAAGTATTGCATTGTTAGCTGAGGAAGCTAAGTTTATGGTAATGGTATGAATAGAGAGTTTGGACACCCACTGATCTCCTCATGAATTTTTTGTCATATGTCTCAAAGTTTTGTTTAAATATAAAAGAAATGTCAGAATATTAATCATTAGTAGAATTAAATAATAGAAAGAGGAAGATCTTTTGAAACTGTTGAGACACACAAATAGAAACTGAACAGAAAAAAAATATACTACTCTAGTAGGGGAAAGGTCTCTAACACACTGCAATAGGTCAGGGCTAGAGGTGGGAAGTGAGCTTGATTTAAGCCCAATATTATTAACTGAGGGACTGAAAAGCTTGGTGGCCACATCTCTTGTTCTAAGTCTGTACTGGTCTCTTCTTTCCCTGAAATGGCAAGTTGAAGGGAGAATTTGTGATCCAGAAGCCAGACCTTTGCAAGATGACTTCTAGAAACTTAGGAAAATACACCTCCCCAATTGCTTCACCCCTCCATTGCTATGACTCTGGTCCATGTTTCTTTCCTCCCTGGTCTGACTGGTTTAAAAGTTGGCTAAGGAGTGCAGTGTCCCTGCTTAGTGTGCACTTTCTAAATCCTGCTCTGTTCAGAGAGGTCAGTGATTCTATTAAAACAAATAAAACCCCACCTTTTCCCCTGGCAATGGGCAAAGTGATATCTCGTAACTGGCATTGTTCTTATGTCAATCAGGGGCAGATCAGGTAGCATCTTTATTCATCCTAGCTTGATGCCTGGCTGATGCCTTTTATATATTAAGACCCATCAAAATGAAATGAAATGAAATGAAATGAAATGAAATGAAATGAAATGAAATGAAATGAAATGAAATAAAATAAAATAAAATAAAATCCAGGCAGCACACTGTGGGAAGATGAAGACAGACAACCTGCTGACCACCAAGCCACCCACAGACCAGCCTTTTTGCACATAGCACAGGTAGATCACAGACACCTGCTTGCCACCACACTATGAAGCACAAACAGAGGATGTCACCCAGGGACCCACCTGACAATTGGCCATCCTGCAGCTGGAGTCACTACAATGTGCTAGTATGTGGCGGTCAGATGGAAGAGAAAAAAAAGTCAACCAGTTTGAGCATATGAAGAGAGATGTAACTAGAGACTTGAGAGTGGAAAGGAGTAGTCTGTTGTGAATGGCCATCCCTGTCACCTGGCACCTCAGTCAAATCCTAGGGACATGTTTGGGTGCATGGCTATGCAGTGGCATGGGTTGGTGTTGATGGCTGTGGCTCATATTACCATTAGAGAACTTGAGAATGTCCATGGTCGAGGCAGCCACAGGGAACCAATTGGATGTCCAAGGGTGTACAGAACTGGCCCTGTCCCTCACTGACTGTATCTCCAGAGAGCTGGCCCTGCTTCTCACAGCAGCAGCACTTGGGAAAGCAGGCCCCACACCTCTTGCCCAGGCAGCACAGTGGAGCTGGCCCTGGTGGTTGGAATGTGGATGAATGGTCTGGAGAAAGTGAGTGTGGGAGAGATAACCCTGCCACTTGTCTGTTGGGAGAGGGCACAGGCACAGAGGTGACACCCACCTTCTCTCCTTTGCCATCTCCAGCAGGCAGAAAAACTATTCACATTGTCATGAACTCCAGAGAGTTAGCCTTGTGTCCCTTGTCAGATGCAACACTTAAGAGAGAAAGTCCTGCACCTCACCTAGCCAGCATTATGCAGCTGAGACTGAAGGAGGAGACTTAGGGAAGCTGCCCTGAGGGTGATAGCATGGAAGAACTGGCCCTGCCACTCTGCCATGTGAAAGCCTTGTTGGGGGGAGGTGACCTCTGCCCCCTAGCCCTTCACCACCTGAGGCAGTTGGGAGAGATGGCGCAGAGATCATGAGAATGGTGAACTGGCCTTGCTCCTTACTTGCTGCAGCACTCTGAACACTATGGCAGGCACCTTCACATGGGCAACACAATAGAGCTGGCCATGTTGAAGGAGATACAGGTGAACCAACCCCCAAGGGTGAGAGTGTTGGAGAGTTGACCATACCATTCATCTGCCGTGAGCTAGCATGGGTTTAGAAGTTGGTGAGTCTCTCCCCCCACATCCCTTTGCCATCTATGGTAGTGGTAGAGTGGCCCCAAGGGCATGAAAGCAAGAGAGCTATCCCTGCTTGCTTGCTGGCTACATCACTCAGAAGAGCAGCCCCCGAATCTCACCTGGGGAACACAATGGAGCTGGATCTGATGGTGAAGGCACTGGTGAGGCAGTCATGAGGGTATGAGAGGAGAGCTGGCCCAGCCCCTCAGAGGCTGCAGAACTTGGCAAAGTGGGCCCTGCTTCTTGACTGGGAAGCCCAATGGAGGTGGCTCTGGAGAGATGGGTTGACCCAGCTCTGAGGGTATGAGAGCAGGAGAGCTGACCTTGCCTCCTGCTGATGGCAGCATAAGATAGGCTAGCCAGAGGAGTGCTGGAGAGCTTACCTGAGTGATGTGCTGATCAAGTCAGCTACACTCAGGCTCAGACCCAGGGCTCTGAGTTGAGCCACCCCAAAGCGTATATCATCTGCAAATGGTTGGAATGTGTAGAGAAGGGTCAGTCCTGCAAATCCAAAGCTGCAGGATTTCATGACACAGGACAACAACAGGATAATTGAGAAAGTCTCTCGCTGAGGATCCAGTGAGGATGTTATGGTGTCACAGAAGCCAGAGATCTGGAACCAGATTAATGACTCATTGGAATGAACTTTTGCAAGTGGAACATACTATAGCATCCACAATGAGAAGTTTTTTATGCTTTGTTGTTTTTAGTTTGTTTGCAGTTTGTGTGCATGTGTGTGTGTGTGTGTGTGTGTGTGTGTGTGTGTGTGTTATTTTTAAAGGAGAAGGTTGCCAGGGCAAAGGGTAAATGTGAGGGGTTGGGAGATGAGCAGGACTGGGGTGCATAATATGAAAATCACAAAGAATCAATAAAAATATAGAAAGAAGTCTGATCTGCTCAAAATTCTAGAGTAGATTCCAAATAATTGATGACCTCTATGGCCCCATGCAGAATCAGGGGGAAGAAGTGATGCAATGAGCTTTTCACTTTATCAGCACCTACTTTGGACAAGGAGCAGGAAAGAAGCTATTCTCACCGCATGTCGAGGCTTTGTAGGAAAGGACATCAGAGGTGTGACAAAGGTGAGATAACTGATTCTGTAGTGTGACATAGACTAGGGTAAAGATGGGACATGATGAACTACTAGAATGACAAGGATTACCTAAGTCACATGGAGCTACAGGAAGACACTGCGACCCAGGCTAAATGGGGAGTGTCCCAGAGCTATTGGGATATGGTCAAGCACAGGGAAGCTCCTCGTACTTTCAGGGCCTTGAAGACCATGTGCGTTTTCACGCACCAGAGGGAGCGCTGGTGAAGCAATTTGGGAACCTGTGGAGTATAGGCAATGGAATTTTTAAAGGCATCTTTTTTTCCCTCTAGCATGTGCGTATCTTCACCACTGTCAATTCTTCACACCATTGTGTTTGAAGACTCAGACAATGTGATATGCAAACATAGACTAAAATATGCAAACAACTATGCAGTTTGTCAACAGAATCATCAGCTCTCCTCACTCATCATTGCTTATGTATAATTAAGAGATCCAGGGGCGTGCCAATGTTACCTTGAATGTCCATGTTAGTAGATTCTAGATTAAAATGTATCCACTGTATAGACATCCTTTATCATGTTCTTCTTTCTGAAGAATTGGAGAATGAGACTAGAGAAGTTTTCAAATGTCTGGTTTCTGCTCAGAGCAGATTTTCTTCAAAATTTGAGCAATAATTCAGTGTTTATCCCTGGAGAGAAATTATGAATATTTCAAGACTTTCAACAATAAAGTGGTGAAATTATATCTCTCAAATCTTCTAATATTTCAAAGACAAAACCCTTCTCTTCAGAGAAGAAAATTTCTTTGAGAAAATAGATCATGGCAATTTTGACAATCCAGTTTTTCAGCTTTAGTATAAGAAAAACAAAAGTTATTCATCCTGAGCTTCAGAGACTAGACTATATCACTACAGTTCAATTTATGTCATAGACAATATTCTTAGCAAACTGCACAGCCCTGGCAATGACTGATAAAAGAGAAGCTATCACACGAAGGAAATAGTGTACAAGAAATGTAAAAACACAAGCTCAGTATTTTAACTTTGCACCAAGGACATAAAACTCAACTGTGTGTGTGTGTGTGTGTGTTGTGTGTGTGTGTGTTCGCCTGTGCAGTCGTGTGTGTGTGTGTGTGTGTGTGTGATGTGTGTGTGTTTATATGTGTATGTGTGAGAGAGAATGGGCAGAAGAGAGAACACAAGAAAGCAAGCATACGGAAAACTTGACGCTCACATCAAATGTAGCTCTCTGCGTTTCTTTTTGGCCTTGCTGAGTTTCTTTGACAATGACACAGCAAGAACAGGAAGCTAATTCTTAGAAGCATCATTTAATTATTTCCTAAGCCATACTGTAAAAGAAACAGGAATACACTCACTGTTCTTGAGTTCTCGATTTTCTGTTCAACTGAAGATTGAAAAAAAACCCTCACAGAGGAAGCTGAGAGTGTGGTTCAGTGGTGGGCAGCTCATGTAGCATGTGTGCAGATCTAAGTTAGGTGTCAGTGCTTCATCGAGAATAAAGAAGAAGGCTGAACATTTTATCATATTAATTAAAGAAATAATGGGGCACTAAATCAGACAGGAACAAGACAAACAAACTGTTGAAGAATTCACATTCCTCTTGGGTATATTGCACATCAACTAGATTTTTCTCTTGAATTCCAGTTAAACTGAATTATTTGACTAAGCAAGATAAAGTTAAATGATTAATGAAATAATTATACTTGTCACAGATGTGTCAGGAAAGGGGTACTCATCCAGTGATGCTCACTGAGTCGGCTCTGAATCACCCAAAAAAAGGCACCTGTCAGACCCTAATCGAGGCCACTCACTGAGATTGGCACACCCTGGGTGTGATCCCTTTGATAGAGTAGTACCAGTTATTAAAATGTACAAGTTTATATGCTAATTCTGCTTAGTAATTTCTTATATTGCATAGTAGAACTTTTCCATATAGTTTATATTTAAACATTCATTTTCTTTTCTTTTGGCTTACTCTTCTCTTGCTTTACTAAACTCAAACTAAAGGCAATTTTCAAATGTGATATATTTTGCTATAATTTTACAGTGGTGCTTTCAGGGGGAACTCTAGGTTATTAGGCATTTTATATATTCAAAGCAAAGAAAACTTAACAACAACAAAAAAATAAACTTTCCTGGAAGGGACAGAAATAACACAGATTCAGCTAATGCTAAAGCCACCAAGAGGAACGAATCAATAAGGGAGGGTTTCTATCTCATGAAAGTGATTCTGCCAGCCAGAATGTGCAGTAGTAACTTAAAGAAGAAACACTCAGACTGTCACTGTCCATCTCCTGTTCAGGGTCAAGGAGTGGGACCGTCTGGTAAGGTCTGTGAAAAACCATTTGTTACTTCCTCTGTGTGCACCATATAATTTTGAATAGATTTGCTGTGTTTTAAAATACAAAATGGAATTTATTGCTACATTGTTATCATTAATGTAACAATTCCCTTGACCACTTTAAGTAGTAATTGGGAAATTCTCTGATTTGAGAAAAGAGGCCAAACAGGCTTGAAAACAGAGGCCAAGGCCATAGCCACACCAGACACATTCACACCATCAAACCCATACGATCTAAGATGGAAAAGTTGAAGTTCTACTTAAGTGGTCACCTTTCTGGTGCCTTGACTGAGAGAGAAGGCACTATTTGGGAAGAGTCAGGAGCTATAGAAGAGGCAAAAGGATGGAAATCCAAAGAACTCTTCAGGTTTTCATGGGAAATGGTACTCATCATCACTTTGCTCTCTTGTCTTGGCAAATGCACACTCATGGCCAAGTCTACTGCAATGGTATACATACTGCCCTCCTACCACAGGAGCAGAAAGACTGCAGTGAAGGGCGTGTGCATAGCAATTACACTAGATCTCGACTGCCTTCATTGTTTTCTGAGCAATCACAAGTTTGCCGAAACAGAACCCTCTCTTCTCACATCCTATGGCACAGATCATCACTACAGCTTACAATTTCTTATGTATTTTATGAAGAGCTAGGAGACTGGAGTACAAAGATTCTCTACACAATGGAAATGTTAATTATTTTGAGTAAATCATCTCATATTGTTTACATGTCTTGAATTATCATACCGTGTTCATAAATATGTGCAATAAAAACAAAACTGAAACAGAAAAATATATTAGGATTATTAGCATATGATCTGCAAATAATGTTCTGGATGCTGATTTTTGAAAGATGATTGACCCAGGATAGTCACTGCAGAGTAAATCTGTTATCCAGGGACAGTGGCACATAGAGAAAACCTGCTGAATGTTCCAGAGAATGGGAACTAATATTGGGTCAGCTCTGCACTGTGTTGAGCACTGAGTGCTATGCTCTTAGGTGAATTTGGTTAGAAGAGATGGGCTATGGGCAAAGCAGCCAGTTAGTATGAACAAGGAATTGGATTCTAAATTCCTGTGTGAAATCATGGTTTCTGTGCTTTCAAGCACAGCTGTGAAGGAAGAAAACTGAAGACTCCAGATGCTATCCTATGTGATTGTTGATTTTTAAATGCAAGCATAGGCTGTATTTGAGTGTGGGTCCCTGGTTCTGGAGGGTGTCCCACGATGATCTCCCGGCTGAGGACAGAGTGAGAGCAGGGAGGGTCCTCTGCCCGCGTCTCCACTGTCTGTTGGTCTTCAGCCCAGCCTGGTGTGAGAGGTCTGGGCCAAAGGGTGCAAGTGCAAGCAGGGAGAAGGGATTGCCTGCCTCCACTGCTGCCTCTGCTCAAGTCGCAGCTTGGTCACTCCCAGGTGCTGCACCTGTCTCTCCATGCTGAGCCGGCCCAGGTTGGGCCGATAGAAGCCGGCTAGCAGGCAAGGAAGCAGCTTGGTGCCCCAGGAAAGTTCTGGGAGAGCGGATCTCTCCCCAAGTGTTACAGCTTTTGAGACAGAAACTCTCGGACACCAGGATGATTCTCGAACACACCTTTACTTCTCCTGAATAGAGCCCTTATATACAGTTTCAGGGTGGGTTAGGGTCTGACAGCAGATAACGCCTATTGGCTTGGTCAGAGAGCTTAGAGATACCTCATCTGCATGTGGGTTAGGATCTGGCAGATAATGCCTATTGGCTTGGACTGAGAGCTTAGAGATACCTCATGTACATGTGAGAGAGCCTGAGGCACTGTTCCTCGTGACTGATGGTCATAGGCCTCCCTTTGGGAGAGGCTGTGGAAGGCCGAAGCTGAATGAGAAGAACCAGGGCCTGGGGGCAGCGCGGAACACCTGCCTTCCTGATAAAGGTCCGGGGTTCAAGACTTGCTCAACCAGGCACCCAGCTGCTTCCCACAGCCCACCACCCCACATTTGAGGACTTATATCTATCACCTATCTATCTATCTATCTATCTATCTATCTATCTATCTATCTATCATTCATCTAGGTACCTATCATCTATCTATATATCTATCTTCTATGTATGTATGTATGTACATACATATCTATCTATCTATCTATCATCTATCTATGTATCTATCATCTATCTATGTATCTCTATGTATCTATGTGTCTATCAATTATCTATCTATCTATCTATCTATCTATCTATCTATCTATCTATTTATCTATCTGTTTATCTATCTATTACTTATCACCTAGCTATCTATATCTTCCACTGGCTTGTAAAGGTCTTGCATTTGAGAGGCTTGAAGAAGTGCATAGCCTCTGAAAACATGGCAGACTATGAGTGAACAGCATTCATTGCCAAAGGAATTTACATTCCTTTTCATCTTCTTCTTTTACTCCTCAGGTCACAATGTCTGGAAAGGGGCACCTTTCTCTAATTCTGGATGCCTGTGCTGGCCTCACAGTCACTTCCTAAGCTACTTTTAGACAGGAGCTGTACAGATGCTGGCTGGAGAGCAGATAGAGCTCTGAAGCTGGTCTTCAGATTAGTTTATAGGTTATCATTTTGCAGATGCATATTTATGGCCGGGAATCCCAAGTACTCAGTTTATAATAGAGCCTAGGAAGAGATGAGACAGTGGCACAAGCTATTAAGTCATCCCCATGGCAACTGTGTCACAGTGAAAAGTGACCGCCAGTGTGAAGGCAAGATGCTTTTCTAAGATATGACATATGTCTTCAGTGTCTGGGACCTGGGAAGAGGCTCTGAGGAGATCTTCCACCAGTCCTGTCTTGCTCTTAGCAGCTCCCCTGTGTTTCTTCTCACCCTGCATCTACTTTCTCCCCTCTTCCTTATGGGCCCAAATTGCCAAGGGAATCTGGAAGATGTCCCCAAGCTTTATGAACATATCCAAGCAACTAAATCCAAAATGCTTTTCACATAAGGCAACTGTCAAATAGTAAAAAGGCTGCCTGGGCCCTGTGTGGAAGTCGTTGGTGTGTGAGGGCTTGACCTCTTACCCAGAGCTCCTGCCATTAATGTTTCCTAATTAGACATGAACAAGAATGTTTGCTTTACAGTTCCTTGCCATCAGTTTGTTCAAGTCAATCTTTCTAAGTCCAAAAGGGGAAGAAAAGTTACTATTTAGACTGATGAAAAGAGAAAGATTCATAAAATATCTCCAGTCAGTCAGGTAGATCCAGAGAATTATTGGGGAAAAAAGAACCAATGCTCTCAGGCAAGTATTACTTTCTTTTATGATACAAAATAAATTTTGTGTCCACTGGGTGATAATAAAAACTCTATTTTGTGGTAACAGCGTCAGTTTCCCTAAGTAGAAAATGAAAAATGTGGTGGGGCTGGCAGGATGATACCTGTGTCAGCCTGAGATTCCCAGGGCACACATAGAAATAGAGAATAACTTCTGCAAGGTGTTCCATGACTTCCACACACAGACCATGGCACATATACCCACACACGTGTATATGAAATAAATAAAATAATACAGCTATACATGAAATAACTAGTTTCAGATGGCTATTTTTTCTTCTTTTGTTATTTAACTTTTTTCTTTGTGGACCTGGAGATTGGAGGTAAGCCAAAGGCTTTGAAGATGCTTTCCTTGAACTATAACCCCAGCACTTCTATCTTTTGGTTATGGTATGTATCAACAGCACCCTGCAGTCTTAAATATTGCCCATTATATAAATACAAGTCCATATAAATCTGTATGTATCTGCACTTGGTTGGTAATGACGACCATAGACTGGTTCTTTCATATTGATAAATGCAAAGACATCAGACAATGGTGGCAATTATTACCCTTGTCAAGCCCCGGATGTTGGGCCTAGAGTTCCAAGTCAGTTGTATATATGCTTACACCTCTCTGCCTTCCTCACTGGGCTCACTGACAGGTTATAAGTCCCTCGTAAATAAAAAGCAAAATCTTAGAGTCAGAATTTCTTTCTGCCTTAGTTCTTAAGTACATATTATGACCCACAACACAAAGCCCATCTTTAATTCCTATATAATAACTTATGTTAACTTTACAAAGAGGATCCAGTACTATATTAAAACACCTGTCCAAAATGCAAATCAGTGCAGGTTCAGGCCCATGAAGAAAACATCAGAAATTATAATAAGAAAAAAACTTCAAGGATGTCCTGGAACACAGAGGCAAATGGAAGCGGTTTCTAGTCAACAGACTTCAAGAGTAGGGAACATGAATTATTTATCTGCAGCTTCCCAGACTCCCTCTCCAATAACTTGAAAGAGTTGGCCTGAATGAATGCTTGTTGAACTAAACTGAAATTCCAGGGGGACATGCAGAGAGAACATGATATATGGGACAGTCATTCAAGAAAACAGGTGAATGCCAAGCAGACATGAGCTGAGTGACAATTGATTAAAAACATTTCCCCAGCTGCAATATCTATGATATGTCTTTCTTTTCTTTGACTCTGTTCAGCATAGGGCTGAGCATCTGACCAATTCAGCGTAATATCAGAGTCATGTCATGTGGCTTATGGTGGGGGTGTCCTATGAGAAGCATGAAGTCTAAGTGAGATCGCAGCTTCACTGGGATTTCAATAACTGGATTGTACAAAGAGAAGACATCATTTTCTCTGCTCGAGGCTAAATTTATCAGAGGAAACATTCTCTGCTAAGGAGAGCAAGGCAATGGGTGATGTTAAAATCTAATAAAAAAATAGGTGAGGGTAAAGCTAATAAAAAGAAAGAAATGATTGTCTGTCAAAGATAAAGACATTGGTGAATTTGCTTTTCCTTTCTCTCCACCCAGAAATGCCCACTTCCCTTTCTGTAGGTTAACCTGGCTTACTGGCATAGTTATAAACTATACAATCCTGCAATCTGTAGTTCTGTGTCTTGCATACAGATTTCTAATCAATGAGACCAACATGATGGTATTATAGTGGTTTATCAAGGAATGAACTACAAGTGTATAAGAGGAAGAATCATGAGTGTGGGCAGCACGTGCCCATGGTCTGGGTCCTAAACTAGGAGAAAGGGAGAAAGAAAGGAAGATGAGCACCAGCATTCCTCTCTGCTGCCTAATACTCCTTTTAGCCAAAGCATCTTCTCTTCATGCTTTCCTTCCCATGGCAGACGACGTCCTTAAACAATGAGCCAAAATAAAACATTTTTGTATTAAATGATTTTTAAAATTTTATTTTTATTGGTGAATTTATTAAATAATACATATAGAATGAACTTATATACATTAAAAGAGAATATATTAGAGTGACTTACGGACTGTGGGACTGCTACTCCAACAGTGGCTGTCTCCAGATGGAAAAGCCAAGAATTCAGTATTTGTTCAGTCCAGAAGGCTGGATATCTCAGCTGGTCTTCAGTACTCACTGAGTCCTAAGGAAATAGCTTGTAATATCCATGAATGAATGCCTCTGCAACAGAACAGATAAAGTCAATGTCAAGAGATAGGGAAAGCAAAAAAAAAAAAAAAAAATGCAAAAGCTTCCTTCTTCCATGTCCTCTTAGGCAGACTGCCACCAGAAGGAAAGACCTAGGTCTCAGGTGGGTCTTCAGACATCCAATGATCCAAATTTAGGGTGAGTCTACCTATTTCAAATTATGGAAAAATGGTGTATCCAGCTACTTGGGTTTAACTGATTCCAGATGTGGTCATGTTGACAACCAACCTCAGCCATCACATTTTCTACAGTTCAAGAAAACTAGCTAGCAAAACTGCCCATCCAAGAATCACAACACAGTTAACTGAAAAGTACCTTAAGAGGAAAATATACATTCTCATTTATATGGCAATGAAAACCCTAACAAAAAAATCACATAAACAAACACAGATTTGTCCAACATACTGTTTGAAAAGGTTCTAGTGGTGAATTCCAACAGAGCTTGAAGTTTGAGGGAAATATATGTTGAAAGTTTGGGATGGATTTCCTTGCTGGTTTGTTTTCTTGTTCTTTCTTTTATTGTCTATCTTCCAATGGGACCCAGCATCATATAGGTTTGCATCAGCCTTTGATGGAATCATTTAGAATACTTCTGAATGCAATTACCCAAAGTACTTATTCTGCCGTGGCTTCATCAAACACAAGCAAACAGCTGACTTGCAGAGGGGAGCTGTCCTCCTGTGTTTATCTGTGAAATACATCTCCTAAACTGAACTCTACAAATGTATCTCTTCCTTCAGCTAGCAACTTCCTGAGCCTTCCCCAAAAGCTACTTTGAAACTGGGTCCTGACTCTACATTTGGACTGCACTGGTAGGAGGAATAAAGCGATTTTAGATAAGGCTTTCAAAGAAAATAAATGAACATTGATTTGATTGAGAAAGTTGGATGCTTCTAAAATAGTCTCTCCTAACATGAATTTGAACACTGGCAGATATTTAAGGAGGATAAGCTATTTCAGACCATGAAGCACAGAGAATAGGTTGACCTCTGTAAATTCTGCTAAAGAGGATGGTAACTCATGATGGATTTTCTAATATGTGCAAAAGACAGAAATAGCTTGTTTTCATTTTATGCCTGAACATTTTCTGAAGAGCTAGAATTGAACACCAGGAAATTTAAAAGGAAATCTGAACAGGGTAAGGGACAGGGGCGGGAGGGGGGTTAAAAGTGGATTACTGTACGTTTTATCTACAGTGATCAAACAGAATGAAAATGCAAAGGTTTAAAATGTGAATTGGAATTCCCTTAAATACACAGATAAATTAAACATTCATGAAATCACAGGAAGATGGAGTATCTTGAGGCACCGATCCTCAGGTGAGAAGATAGCACAGGTTCTGGCAATGAATAAACCATGAAACCTTGATTATAAAAAGTCGCTGACATGTGGTAATTGTTTCCATACTACAATGTTACTAACAGGCATTTCTTAAATATAACAAACAGGGTGGTCACAGAGCAGAGAAGGAAAAGGACATGGAATCTATCTAACACAGGCAGAAATGAGCTTTTCCAGGGTGAAGCCCCCAATCTTTTCAGTGTCTCTCATTGATCGTGTACATTGAAGGATAGCTCTTCATGTTAATTTTCCTATCTGTTTCAGTTGTGTTGGAAGGCGGCCAGTACAGACTTGTTGGTGCAGATCTATCAGGTGGTTCCTCTGGTCTTGTTGAGCTCCTGCCAGCAAACCGGACCTGATGCACCTGCTATGAAGACTGGTGTCCAGACAGCTGCCTGAGTCCAGACAGCTGCATATTTCACTCTCAGTGCAATGCAACTCTGATCTGTTCAGGATGCCTAAGGAACAGGTGAGCAAGAATAGCACAGGCCTTCTTAATGGAGGTTGGGAAGCCAGGACTCTTGAAATGCACCCTCTGCGTGCTGACTGCCACTGAAGCTGCTATTTCTGAGTGTTTCTCTACCTCAAGGAGCTATTGAAAATACAGAGTAAGTATTCTGTACTAGAAAATGTACTGACTTTTGGGAAGTCTTGATGCAGACTTTTCATCTGGTGACACACTTGATCCCTTACTCAGACTTCTTATTGTAACAGAGGGTTATTACCAGCCTATAACTAGGAGTACCATAAATTGATCTTCATAAGCAGTATTTACCCATCACTGTCTTTATTAAAATATGCCTCTCACCTCTTTCTTCCCTGCCTGCAGTAGTATGGAGATGTTGTACATACAAAGTCCCAGACAGCCTAAAATTACACTGGCATAAAATATTAATTATATTAATGCACAGTTACTACTATTTAGCTACTGACATGTTTAGATGAGCTTGTATACCACACAATCAGACACATTTTGTCTGGTTTTCTTAATACTTGAGAAACATAACAATAGCTCTTATTGATTGAGATCCTGTGGGTCAGGAATTGGGGAATGAATTCAGAGAGTAAAATTTTATCAGAAATTGTCAGGATAGAGAATGGCTGGTTCTCACTTATTGGCACATCTATGACCTCATGTGCATGGCTAAGCTTTCCGTTGGTTGTCAGATGATTGTACCTTTCTTTACAAATAACTGCTTTCTCCCATGGCAGTTATGCATGTGACCACTTCCCCTTGTGGCCCTACTGTCTACATGCTCATGTCTCCATTCACCCCCTCCCTCTACTGGACCACTTTCTGCACAGCATAGTATGGTTCCCAGAGAGTTAAAGGAGAGGCTGTCAGAGGCTGAACCTGAGCCCTCCTCCTTACACCATTGAATCTTCTTGGATAAATAAGGAATGATAAGAGAGCAATAGGCTAACCAGCAGGTTTGAAACACCAGATTTATTTGAGTCCTGGATTCTTAGAGTTTGTAGCACAAACAAGTTTCAGCACTGCTGAGTCATTCAAGGGAAGGATTTCATTTAAATATTTCACATTCTGGCTCCCAGAGATGTGCATGGTGCTCTATTTATCTGTATTCAGGACAACAAGTGTTTCCTGAGGCTCTTCTTTACAATTGTTCTATATTCTAAGGGTGGTGGGAATAAGCTTAAAAAGTGTGCTGAGACTGGCAATGATCCTAGAATGTTAATTTTGTCAAATACACAGTTCAGACTTTCTATTGTATTAAAAAAACAAAAACAAAAACAAACAAACAAACAAATCATGTTATTCCCATAGGAAAAAAACAAATGGCCAGAATAAGGGACTGCAGTCCCCAGTTGATTGTTAGGAAGTTCAAAGCAGAATCAGATGACTCAGACCATCCTCCAGAGGATTTAATAAGTACCTCAAGATCCTTAAGAGTCATGCTGCTGTTGGCCTGGCTGCTGATTGGTCATGTGTCATGCATTAGCTAGATGGTTGATTGGGTATCTACTTGTATCACTGTGGTCATTTCCATTTTGATCTGAATCATGACTCTGACCTTAAAGTTCCAATGCTCATACCAGTGTAGAGGTAGCAAATTTCATCTCTTCGACTTCAGACCATCTTCTCTCCTCTGAAGTCCCAATGAAGCAAGTATGACCACAGGATATTACAACAGCCTGCTTTCAAAGAGTGTGGAAGGACAGAGGAATTGCTGCTTTTCCTATGGGTCCCAATTCCTTGCTGAACCCAATTACCCAAAGTACTTATTCTGCTGTGGCTTCATCTAATGTGCCTCCTGTGAATGGGTATGACTAAAGTGAGTAAGAGAATCAGAAACGTCTCACACCAAGCTGGGTGGCCGCAATGCTTTGCCATCACGTCTATAAGGAAGGTCGAGTGCAGGCTTTGCTCTTGGGTCCCCAAGAAAAGGGTAGGAAGCTGGCCACTGCAATGCAGCATGCTGCAACATCAGTCTCATAGCAGTACTCCTGGCTGCTATCTTCCATTTGAGAGCCCCATCAGCCCTTAAAGTGGCCCATCAGCCTGGGTTCACAAAGAATAAATTAACTGATCTTTCATTTGCACCCTGAGATGGCCAGACTACCAACTGCTTTACAGTTGCTTTGAAAAACATTTCTAAATCACTTAATTACTGACTTAACTGTGTTCATCAGTAATGTATCCCTACATTTACTGTGTGTCGACAAATACAAATGGTACCTTTTAATATTTAATCTGTAAAGTACTACATTAAAATCTAGACCATCTATTGCAGCTGTTTATTGTTCCCACTTTCCATTTTGTCCCTAAGGTCGGTAGATTTCTTATTGCTTTTTAAGGAGCCCAGTATGTGTGCTCCACACCAACTCCCTCCAGAGAAGGTGCGCTGAGGCCAGGGCTGGTGCTGTGTCTCAGGCCATCCAGTATATGGTGCAATAAGCTCAGAAGAGGAATTATATCCTCATGAAATGTCTTTGCAGGGCATTTCTCCTGGTCTGCGCTCTACTGGACACTGAAAATGGGATTTCAGCTCATACTCAGAACACCCTGCTAATGGAGGAGAAAACCAGCTTTCACTGAGAATCTCTCGCTTCATACCTATCCCTATCTTCCTTTAAAGTATAGAGCTGAGCCTTTAAAATAAGAAACCAAGGCATGGCATCGAGCAGCTCTGTAAATTAGTGAAGGAGCTAAGCACAGATGAGTCAGCACAGGTTTGGCAGGAGAAAGTAGGAGTCCAGCAAGACTGACTAGCAGATTTTCTGCAACAGTTCTGGAAGGCCGATGTAGTGGAGAACTGGGGAGGTAGTAGATGGGTACAAAGGTCTTCAGAACCCTCAAGAAAACTCAGAGATGAGAAGTAGCACATCCACCCACAAAGCCTCTGACAGCACAAAGAGCTTGATATCTGTCTCTGAAGATTTTGAACTGTGAAAGGTCATGTAAGCCAGATTCAGAAATACCAGTACCACATGCTTTCTTTGATACATGGATCCTAGATTTTATAGAGATATATGAAATCAGAATATCACACACACACACACACATTGTGCACATGCAAGACACAAAAAAGAGGGAAAGGAAGTAGAAAGTAGGAAGATGAAAAGGCTATATAGCTATATAGCTATATAGCTATATATAACTACAAGAGATATAAAATATGTAGTTGAAAATATGTTTCAGAAATCATCACTATGTACAATGAATATATCATTTCTAAAGAGGGAACTCTAGACTAAACCCATTTTCTCTTGTCTGAACCAGAGTTTTAAATGACCATGTTTTGTAAACTGTGAAAGAAAATATTTGGATACATTATTTCAGGAAAATTTTGGCCAATATGAATTATATTTATGAGGTATAACATGATGTTATGATACACATATGCTGCTATTTTTATTACTCTTATTGTTGATTTTATGAGACTTGGGACCATGAACTCACTATGTAGATGCCTTTTAACTCATGGCAATCTTCCCACCTTTGGCTTTCAGTTTTTATTTAGATAAAGACGTATCATAACATGAAAAAAAGATATTATAAAACAGGAAGTAGTCATGCTATTATTAGAGATCAGCATGTCACTTAACAGCATTACCAACGTGTTGACTGTATTAATCATGTATGAACCACGTAGCAGAGAGTTTGTAGTCATCACTCTTACATATACATCCTTTTAGATAATCTAAGGAGGCATCAACAGCCCCATTTCCCAGGAGTAGAGCTGAATCTTCTGGCTCAGTAGCCAGCCTCCAGTCAGCAGTTAAACTGTATCTATCTAGCAGTGCACAAGTTTTCTTTAGTCTTGTTTCTACAGCAGAAAGTATTCACTGTCTGCATCAATGGCCTTCAGTGGAACTCCCAGTGGGTAGAAGTAGAAATCATCTGCTATGGAAACAGCCTGGGGGCATGTCCCCTGATTTCATTTCCTTCTGTAAGTGATGTCAGTCTTCAACTACACAAAATTCTTATGCATGCTATTAAAATGCTGGTTCTGACTTGGCAGATTGGGGGTGAAGACTAATATTCTGTATGGCTAACAAGTTTCAAGTGTGGGATGGTAGCCACACATTGAGCATGGCTTTCCTTCTGTCTCATCTATTCAGGCTACTAAATGCCTGAGACTGGGAACTCATGAGCAGAAGGGAGTATGTTGCTCACAGTTATGAGGCTGGCAAATCCAAAGCCATGACACCAGCACATTCTATGTAAGTGAGGTCTTATAGCCATCTCCTCCCACTGGTGCTTGGGACATTGCCTCTCTCAGCTGCCTCTCTCATTGGAAGGAGAGGCACTGGTGAAGATATGGGGATGAAGAGACAGAATCTTTTATGGGCTTCTGTTCACTGAGAAAGTTATAGTTCCCTCTTCCATTGTAGAGAGAGCATCTTGTGTATTGTATGAATGCATCACCTGTCAATTTAAAAACCTATAGCCTATAGGAAACAGTTGAACAGCAGGTAAGACATCCAAGAGGCAGAAGGAATTCTAGGATAGACCAAGGCATGGGAGATTAGCCCAGGAAGATGTGACGAGACTGACCTATGGTACTTGAGCACAGGTAACCAGCTACCTGGCAGAATGTAGATTAGAATACATGGGTTAACTTAAGTTATGATCTAGTCAGAGAAGAGGATAGTTATATGACCAAGGTATTACTAAATATATTTTGAGTCTGATCCTTATTTCTGGGAGCAGAGGGTTGGGAAGGAAGAGCCATACCTAACTTATACATCCCATCTCAGTTGTAGAAGGTCTAGGTACTGCCTGACCTTAGCAGCCAGGAGCTCACATTTGAATGTTAACCTCAGGGCTTGGTCCCAAGGTTGTATACACTTCATTGTCTACCTCTTAAGTGCCTTATGAAGTGAAGAGTTCCCAGCTGTGAGATTGTACTGATAAACAAAAGATTTGGGGGTTAATATTTTAGATTTTTCGGAGGCTGGTTTATGTCAAGTGATTCCCATGACCATGAGATACTTACCAGCCTTTCAGGCAAGGCTCAGCCTCCCTGCCTTATCAGATACAATTGTTTTCTTTTTTGTCTATAATTGTGCATGAAAGTAGGAATTTTACAAGTGGTTTATTTTTCTATTTAAGATTGATTTTATATTATACTGATGTGCAATGGACAATGGGCTTATTGTCTTCTTTCTGGTTTTTTTAAATTGCATAAGCCTGAGCAAACTGTCATCTGTCTTTAGAATGAGTGACCTGAAAGGACAAACAACAGTGTCTCTCACAGACAGCCATATGCAGCACTCTCCGGCATGTCAGAAAACAACTGCCATCACTTTTATGAACCTGTGCACATATAGCTCTAGAGCAACACTCATTTCACTTTATAGTGAAGGTCACCTGGGCATCTTGTTATAAAGTAAGTAAGTATTTAGTGGGTCTGAGTAATGGGCTACCTTTCTAAGCTTCTAAGCACTGCCAACAATGTTGTCCATGCACTTCAGCTTCCTCAAGCTTCCCAATACTTTTTCTATTAGAAAGTTAAGAGCTTCTTTATCTAAGCAGAACAATATGCCCTCAAGAAACTTCTTCTGTAAAGAAATGTGGATTAATCTTTATACATGATAGACAAACATATCAGTAGTCATGTATCTCCCTATAACAACATACAATTTTTGCAATTGCACATCTGTTAGGATGACTAAGATTAAAGGGAGGAACAGACAGCTCCATCTGCTGCAAGCAATTGTTAGAAGAAAAGCTTTCGTTAATTGTATATAGGAACACACGGCATTACTACACGCTGGAAGAAAATCAGCCACACTTCTATGTCACAATTGATTTGCAAGTTTAGAAATAAGCAGAAGAAATGAAGTGAAAGCTGTATTTAGCTAATGTCATGGGAAAGTAGATGTTAGCAGCTTGTCAAGGTAGGGTGTAAAAAACAAATATAATCAGTAGGGACAGAGGAAACACGTGGACAAAACAGAGGATCAGATACAGAAAACAAAGGAATATGGAACTGAGAGGCCCACAAAAATGAGGTGAGTGTTTTGATCTGATCCACTTGACAGGAATTTTGCTGCCTAGCTTCCTCTTTAAGTTACCACAAAACTTTTTTTGAGTGCAGACCTTGAGTTGAATGTATCCATCAGTTTCCTCAAGCCACAAAGTTTACTGTGGAGCTAAATTTCATGAGTGGCTTGCCTGCATATGGAACTCATCTCCACTCTTTCTGTTGTGTGTAATAATAGCCACCCAAAGAGCAGTGCCCTTTGAACATGCATAGACTTAGACACTGTTAGGGTATTAGCCAATAACACTAGCTTAGGTACTCCTTGAGTATTCAAGGGAATTGAGCTCCATACTCAGCCTCTGGGGTAGAGTTTTGGATGGAAAACAAATGAGTAGCATTCTTGCCTGTGGAGGTTGGGGATGCTACACTATCTAGGTGCAAAGGATTCTTGCTGGCAAATGTTCAGTCATCAGGCTTGGGCAAACACTCTCTTCAAGCACAGACTTACAATATATAGTGGCTCATCCTTGTAAGAAAGGGTAAATGATTTTGTAAAACTAATATGCATGATTGTCCCCCAGCTCCCAATAATCCTTCCCAGCGTCAGTCTGGAAATGCTAATTCTTAATGAGAAATTTCAACCCAACAAATGAAACTGTTTGAGGGAAGCATCTGTCTTCTTTATGGCAGTGCACTGAGTCCCTTCATGGACCAGCCCAAGGAAACAAAAGTAGCTTCAGACATTTGTACCACCCCTGAGACAGTCTGCTGTTTCTTTTTCTTTTTAATTTTCCATGAATCTTAAGCTGATTTCAAGATCTTGATTTATCAATGACCTGAAATAAAGCTGAGGTGAACAGCATCCCTGGTCCATCTTCCTGTCATTACTTACAGGCAGCATCCTTCCTATTTGAAGAGTGTGGTGATGTGCTTTTGTTGCTAATGACTGTGGTCTGATGAGAGTCCCTGCAGATATGGTTGTTTGAAAGAGTTGTAATTGTTAGGCTGTGATAATCCTGCTTGAAATTCTTGTTGTGTATCACCATTACCAAAACCACCAACACCCCCATTGAGAATTAAACTAAAACCTTCATGAGCCATCTGGCGTATATCAGTTTTAATGGAAAATTGAACACCTTTAGAATGGATCTGCAATGCAATTACAGTTTAAGCTAAGGAAGAAGGAAATGTGAGTGGTAATTTAATCGAGAGAAAATATATTTTAAACCATCTTTGCATCTAGTACCCACCTAGTAAAGACACAAGGCTTGAGGAAAAAAAAGTCTCTGGCCTAAGTGAACAAAACATTTAGTCAGAGAAAGATGCACTAACATACAGATTGTAATATGATCAGAATAGGAGCCCAGCTGTGTTTAGGTGAAGAGGAAAAGACTATAGTTAACTGAATGGGTTGTTGTTTTAGGAGCTGAGGGAAGAATAGAGAGGGAGTTGGGGATACAACATTGAATTGGGGACCAAAGATGAGTAGAGGTTTCCAGTAACTAAAAGACTTGGAAGAGGATCCAACATAAGCAAAGATGCAGCCATATCAAATGTGTCAGGGGAAAGCTGTATCACACCACAGGCTGAAGGGTGCTGTTCAAGGTATGTCCCATAAACTGGCAGCACCTGAAGCTTACTAGATAATCATTATAGCCCAGTTCATCCCTCCTGGGTGTCAATAAGAAGAATGACCCAAGAGCCCTTCCTCTCTAACTTTTAAGTGAGAATCCAACAAGACTTTGACGATCACTGAGCTAAAACATGAGCTGATTAAGGAGACAAACTCCAGGGAGAGAAACAGGGCATATTCAAGGGGAGGCCAGGCCTTCAGAAATCATTGTTATTGATTAAGCATAATTAAGCCCACTGAAAATGTGATGGTGGGATAAGTGATTGGTTCTGGGACTCACAGAGTGTCTTCCTAAAATAAACAATCTTGGCTTCCTACTGTCACAGCAATAAAGAAGATCCTGGAATTAACTAGATTTGTTTACCTTACAAGGAGCAGAGCAGAGCCAAGGCAAATTAAGTGTCAAGAGAGCAAGACCATAAAGGCGACTGACATGTCCATCACAAAAAGGAACAGAAAAGAACTACATGAAATACCTCTAAAATTTACACTCTGCTAGCCAAGTTATCTCAAGCATACACTTCACTCAATTCATGCTAAATACCTACTAGGGACTAGATGTATTGTCACACACTGGGGACAAGCTAAATAAGACAGTGACTGGCTTCAAAAAGTTTTATTATTTATTATTTTTTTTTTAGTATTTATTGAAAAGTAGACATGTCCATTTATGAAGGGCCTACAATATCTACAATTCTGTCAGATTCAGAAAGTCCTCCTTCCCCTATCAACAGTAAAAAACTTGCCCCAGAGGGGAATATAGGAAAGAGGATAACATTTGAAATGTAAATAAAGAAAATATCCAAAAAAAAAAAAAAAAAAGGTCAATGAAAAAAAAAAAAACCCAACAAACAAACAAAACAAACAAACCTTACCCCACAAATGCCACAGATAGAAGTGGGCTTGAGAATGTCAGCCTGAGTGAGGTAACCCAGCCCAACCCAAACAAAGACATACATGCTATGTACTTGCTTATAAGTGGATATTAGCCATAAAACACAGGACACCCACATTACACTCCACAGACCCAAAGAAGCTAAACAAGAGGAAAGACCAAGAGACAAAGCTTGAATCTCATTTAGAAGGGGTAATAAAATAGGAGGCAAGTGGAGGGAGGGAACTGGGTGGGAGAGATGGGAGGGAATGTGGGAGGGGTCCTGGATCACATGTGGGGAGGGACAAAAGAGATAGCCAGATGGTCATGAGAATGAATGGATCTTCAACTGATAGGGGTTCAGGGGGGGGGGGGCATCTCCCATCTCCAGAACATAACAGAGACCTGGGATAAAGGAGGTGCCCAAGTATCAGTGGAAGTGACCTAGTTGTGACTCACAGCATTGGAGATATGGAACCTGAAGAGGCTACCTCCTGAAGCCAGTCAGGAACTCCAATGGAGCGATAGGAGCAGCAACCCATCCACTAAACTTTCTACTCCAAATTTATCTTGTCTGCAAGAAATGCAGGGACGGGGAGTGGAGCAGAGACTGAGGGAATGGCCAACCAATAACTGGCCCAACTTGAGACTCATTCCATGGGCAAGCACCTGGAGACAGGAGCTTGTTGTCCTCTGAGAGGTTCTACCCAGCAACTAACTCAGACCAATACAGAGACCCATAGCCAAACAGTGGATGGAGTTTTTGGAAGAATAAGAGGAAGAATTGTGAGCCCCGAAGGGCATAGGGACTCCACAGGAAGACCAACAGAGTCAACTAACCTGGACCCTTGGGCTCCCAGAGACTGAACCACCAACCAAAGAGCGTATATAGGTTGGACCTAGGCCTTCCTGCACATGTGTAGCAGATGTGTAGCAGAGAGAGAAAGAGAGAGAGAGAAAGAGAGAGAGAGAGAGAGAGAGAGAGAGAGAAAAGAGAGAGAGAGAGAGAGAGAGAGAAAGCAGATGTGTGTGCATGTGTGTAATGTAGATGTAACTGTTGGGTTGGACACCGATTATGATTATGGCCAGTTGTGGATCTCTGTAATAGCTTTTATCTGCTGAAAAGAGAAGGAGAATCTGTTATCTCCAGAGATGAAGCCCTTAATGTGTTATCCAGTCCTAATGGTAATGTTTAAACACACGTACATCTGAATATTACAAATAGACTTCATAGACTATACACATACATGTATACATGTGTGCACAACAATAATAGTTATAGAAGAAAGAGTCATGAACATGAAGAGATGGAGTTGGGGGAACACAAAGCAGTTGGAGTGGAGGTATGCAACTGAAGTGAATACTGTACTCATGTATAAAATTCTCAAAAAGATTTTTTTTAATTAAGTTTAAGAAAATAAAGATAGGGGACACAACTTAGAGTGGAGGCCCTAGGTACTCAAACAGATTCATACTGTCACCTTTGTCAGTACTATCACAATGGAACATGACATTCCTTGTTCTTCTGACACTTGCCAGTCCAAAAGGTGTAAGATGAGATTCAATCATAACTGCTACTGTGTTCCTTTCCTGATTTGTAAGGTGAGACACCTTGTCTGGCACCTGTTGACAATTTTTATTTCTCCTCCTGAAGAAAAAAAATAAGTATTCTGGGTTTATAGCTGTGGTTGTTTAAATGAGAATGATGTAACTCTCCTCTAAGAGGAGAAACTATGCACTTTTCCAGCCTCTGATGGGATTGTGAATGTGTGATATAGATGGATTCTGGTGGGTTCCAGTTGTTTGTAGAATTGGGCTCTGAGACCGTAGCACTGACTTCATTGTCACATCATCAGCATTGTGGAAGGGGGACCAGAATCAGAGATTTCCTCAAAGGGGAAACAAAAACTAATGTGAATATCCTGCCTCCCTGGCATAGTTTCATATTTAGACACATCTCATTCTTCTAACAAGTGAACCCAGCTCTTTAGTTAGGTGACCTCCAATCATTTCCCACCCACAGCTCTGATATCTTACAAAAATCTACATTTCCCATTAACATCTGAAGAACCAAATAATACAGTTCTTGATTCCTCAGGAAACCTTGGTTAAAAAAAGATTACAAAGTATGTTCCCACATCCTTCCATATTGTCTTCTAGAAGTGGCCCTGGGTTCACAATGTCTTTGAATAGCCAGAGTTGAAGGAGAGGCCATTGTTCTTGACAAGATGAATAAGCTGTAAACAGTCTTAAAAATAGACACTATTGAATTGCCACATCTCCCGTTGCCTTCCTTGTTACTCTTGCTGTAGCATGACAGAGGCAGAACAGTGTGTGGTATTACTATTCCAGCCTGACTCTAACATTATCTGTGACACTCTGACATAGGTGACTTGGGGCAAGCTGGAAAGTCCTTAAAACTACGGTTCAAAGCCCTGGGAAACACATGAGGGTCACAGGTTTCCATTTTCAGTAGAATTTATTTTTAGTACAGTTATAGGCTCACTAGAAGCATAATAAGCTCCTTTCTTTCCACATCCACAGTCTCTTCCACTGACAGAGAGATCTGCAGAGTAGTCTACTAGAGACAACTCTTAGTCTATACTAATGCCTAGCCATCAGCATGTACTCTCCCTATGGAGTCTCTGTGTACATGCATGGTGGTGTGTATTCACCCTCCATATGTCTGTCTGGACACAGGGTGGTATGCACTCACCCTCCATGTGGGATCTCCATGTGTGAATACATGGTGGTGTACACTTACCCTCCATGTGAGCTCTGTGTAAACACATGGTGGTATGCACTCACATTCCATGTGTCAACACAGTGGTGTTCACACATGGTGGTGTGAATACATGGTGGTGTGCACTCACCCTCACAGTCCCTGCATGGACATTTTCACTGTCCCCATAATCTTGGATTCTGTTCAATTTTTAATTCAATGAATGTAATTATTTTAAATGAGCCAGACATAGCAAAACTAAACCATTGTTTTAACTAAAATGTATTTTTCTGACTACTGAAAAAAACAAATTATAGTTTATTTAAATAACAGGAATTTCATTCTGAGAGAGCTGTTGTATTGTTAAATATAGATCATGGGTTACAAGATTCTTAATGATATTTTGTTTGAGGTATGTGTGTTGTGTGTGTGTGTGTGTGTGTGTGTGTGTGTGTGTTCCTACTAGTTAAACTTAAGAAATCTTTCCTGCATTGTTAGTTGGAGAAGTTCTCTTTCAGGAGACTTTATTTCCTGGAGTTGGAATATTGCCTGGAGTTGGGATTCCATCTATGTGTTCAGGGAAGCAACCTGGCCAATGGCAATTGCTCTTGTCTTTTCTTTGGCTTGCAGTGGTGAGAGTTACTTGTCACAAAGTTGAACTAAGCTGGCATTTGTCTGAGTCTTCCTTGGAGGGAACAGTTGGCTTGATTGCCTCCTGACCTCTGGAGTTCTTGTGGGCAATGTCCTTCAGCACCAGCAGTTTCTAGCGGTAGTTAGGTGTGACACATTGGAGTCTGTAAGAAGGACCAGGGTAAGAATGGTGAACAGGCCTGGCTAGCTTGGTATCCCAACTGCCTATCAGTTGGCAGAAATGTCCTGGGATTCAGTAAGGGTCACGTAGGAACATGGAGATTGCAATCTGCTCTAAAGAAAATGAATTTTGGGCAAAAGATTTGAAACACAGAGCCTCACAGGCAGCAGATGATGCTTTAGGTGGTCAAAGCTGTGGAATAGACCCTACGGTATCTATCATCTCCTTCTCAGATAAAAGAAGCTGCTCTCAGCTGTGGATTCTCCTCAAGTGTCCTTTCCTACATGCTGCCTGTCACCACACTTGTACACTCTGTTGCTTCTAAGTCTATGTTTTCTGTCTTGAGTTAGTTGAACAAAATAAGAGGCTGAAAGTAGAGTGGAGCAAGGATCACATTGCCCGGATTCCACAGTCAGACTTCCAGATGACACTCGGCAAGTATCAAGGCCTTAAGAATCCAAGGCACTCTGAAGAACCTGACATAATCCTCCTGAAGACACTTGGCAAAGATCTTACACCCACACCCACATACACACTACAGTGCAGATCATCAAGCTCCTGAAGATGGATATGATTGGTACCTCCATATTGTACAGTAGGACATCAAGGATTAGGACAATTTCATGATTCCTGCAAAGTCAAAAAAGACCAGATTTAAGAGCTAGAGTCATCTCTAATCTACCATATAAATGCCTAGATCCACAGTCTGTCTTCTCAGAAACCTAAGCCCACTAATAATCTCCAGGGATCATACATATTTGAACACAGTCTGGCCTTTGAGGTGAATGTTGCCTCCATCCCTTCTGTTTGTGCCTGAGAGCCTACACTGCTCCCCTTCATCACAGTCACCACCCCCATTCTCCTGGGGCCTCCCTGACTTTTACATTTGCAGCTCCATCCTTCCAGTGGGTCTAACTTTTACACGGAGCTGGACTGCACAGATGTATCGTCTCCCCTAGGCTTCTGGTGTCATGACCCATGCCTTTTCCTTGTATGCTGACAACATAGGTGTGAATAAGCACTAAATTAAATGAGTCCCTGTATCACAGGGAATCTGCGGCCTTCAAGCCCTGTGGCAATTAGACATTCAAGTAGTAAGGCAGGCTACACAGAAGAGAGGACATGTCTTCCCTCTCAAAGTTCCTAAAGAAGGCTCCGAGGACAGCCTGATACTGAATTGTAGTTGTACTGACAATAGTTAGAGAAATCTTCAGGTGGAACTGGCAGAGAACAATTTCAGGGGCCAGAAACTGAAAAGATATTTGGGAAACTTAGACATTCAATGCATCTGAATTATCTTGCAGTAGGTTATAAAGTATAGCCCCTCCAGATCACTGGGACCTGCAGTGAAGCACGATGGGTTTTTGTTGAAGGCAACAAAAGGGTATTACAAGCTTATTTTTAGATGAATGAATACACATAAATGGATTAGAACAGTATCTGACATATATTAAGTACAAAAGAAAGGTTGAATATCATATTATGATTTAGTACACAAATATCGAAAGGCTGTGAGTAGGTAAATAGTGAGACACAGATGAGTGAGTTGAATGGACATCAGCCAGAGCAGGACTCAGTAAAGCCTGGCTGCTGCTGAAGCAGCCAGGGTAGTGGGTGTTTAGCATTCTGTCTAAACTCTACCCCCACAGTTATGTGGCAACAGTCAGGTATGCTCCCCGGCACAGGTACCTGGCAACAGCCAGGTAAGCCTGGCCCATTATAAAAGGAGTTGCTTGCCTCCTCCTCTCTCTCTTGCTCTCTCACACTCTTGCTATCTTGATCCCTCTGTCCTCTTTCCCCTTCCCTTCCCCCTCTCTCCACATGGTCATGGCCAACCTCTACTTCTTTACTTTCTCCCTCTCTTTCTGCCTTTCCCTGCCTCTACTACCCGCTTAACTCCCCTCCCCATGCCCTGAATAAACTTGTTTCTATACTGTCATGTGGCTGGTCCCTCAGGGGGAAGAAATGCCTCAGCATAGGCCTACTGAGACATCCCCTTCTTCCATACCTCACCACACACACCCATTTAACATATTCACATATCTCTTTATCTTTTTATAAACACATAAATGGGAAGCCTTAGGAATCTCTGGAATATTCCTACAGAAGAGATAATAGTCACTGGCAACAGGAGTGCACAACTTGTTGTGTAGCTGCAGATGAGGCCAATGCGTGCAGTCACTTAAGACAGCTCTGTGGACAGATGCCTCTAGAAAGTAGGCCATGTGCACAATGCACTGGTGTGCAGTGATCAGATTGCAAGTTGATTCAGAACCTCACTTGAAAACACTTTTCATTGTCTTGTTCAATGGCCCCCATTGACTGTAGAGGTCTGAACTGGGTGGCTGACATTAGGATAATTTTCAAAATCACAGAAAAATCATGGTACAGAGCATGGTCCGCCATGTCAAGATGCTACCATCTTTCTGATATTAGATGTGTCTTCCAGATCATTGGCATTCCCTCATAGAGGAATAGGGTGGAAAGTCCTGAGCAATATGCCTAGTGGTTTGTTCCTGACTCAGTTAGGCTGAAGTTCACTGCTCTCTGCAGGGATTTCCCTCCAGAATGAGTGAAGGCAGTACTGACTAGAAAGACCTGGCCATAAGTGACTTGGAAGCATGAGTCTCTGTAAGAGGAAGCCCACGTTTAATAGCTGGTCAATAGAGAGCCTCAGTTGCCTATGTTTAGGGATACAGATGTTTTCTACACTACAAATAGCATTTATATACATATAGGATTATTTTCCACATGCCTATATATACATTTCATTTTAAAGTTCTTCACCCAGAATTATGTAGTTAAAATTATTATTTATTCTTCCACATAGACTACAGTAATATAAAAGTATTGAATGACCACTCTACCCAAACAGGTTTTGCAGACCTAATTGTACTGTAAGCTAAACACAATGGTAAATCCCATGGACAAACCCTGTGCTGGCTGAGAGTTTTACCCAAACCTTGTGTTCATCTAAATTGCTATTTTGAAAAGGTAGAGTACTTACTAAAGATTTCTAAAAATTTTTTTGTTACCTTTTAAAAATAAAGAAAGAAATAGACTTTTAGTTAATGTAAACAATTCACCAAAGGACAGAGAAATCCTCATAGTGGAAGGATTTCTCCACCACAGCAACTCTGCTGGCAGACTAATCCACAAACATTCTACATCTGTGGGGTATTTCTGCTAAGTTTAAATGCAGAGAACATCAGGTTCAGCCCTGTCCAGGTATGCAAAGACAGAAGTGCACACACTCTACAGTAAGAACCACTCACCATGGCTGAGACAGCCAAACCAATGCCACACCAAGGAAGCATAGGTCTGATTTGGAGACGATGAGCTTTAAGATAGTTACTTAACATAATATTTAAATACCTTCTTGTACAGATTTGAAAAAGTCATATACCTACAGCAAGTGAGCAAAATATTGTATCAGAAAATGAAACAGGTGGAACTAGAAAATATCATCCTGAGTGAAGTAACCCAATCACAAAAGAACATACATGGTATTCACTCACTGATTATTGGATTTTAGCCCAGAAGCCTGAAATACCCAAGATTCAACTCACAGACCACATAAAGCTCATGAAGAATGATGACCAAATAGGGGAGCCTTCAGTCCTTCTTAGAAGGAGTAACAAAATACTCAAGGGTGCAAATATGGAGACACAGTGCAGAACAGAAACTGAAGGAGGGACTGCCTACAGACCATTCCACCTGGATATCCATCCTATGTGCAGTCACCAAAGGTAGAGGTTGATGTGGATGTCAGGATGTACATGCTGACAGGAGCCTGATATTGCTGTCTCCTTAGAGGTCTGCAAGAGTCTGACATACTCAGAGGCAGATGCTCACAGCTAACCATTAAACTGAGCATGGGGTTCCCAATGGAGAAGATAGAGTGAAGGCAGAAGGAGTTGAGAGGATTCGCGACACCATGAGGAAAGCAACAATCCCAACCAACCAGAGCCCCAGGGTCTAAACTACCAGCCTGGGAGCGCTTAGGGAGGGTCCCATGGCTCCAGTTATATATGCAAGGGAGCTATATATAAGTGGGAGAAGAGATCCTTGGTCCCATGAAGGCTGGACGTCTTGGGGGGGGATACTCGAGGGTGGGGAGGTTAGGTACAGGGGAGGGTGGGTGGGGGTACACCAACGTGGAGGCAGGAGGAGGGGGGAAGGGATAGTGAGTTCCTGGGAGGGAGGGGGGAAATGGGGTAAGGAGAGAACATCTGAAATGTAAAAAAAAAAATTTCCAATAAAAAATTTCTAATAAAAAAAAAAAAAAAGAAAGTGAAATAGGATTTCAGAGGTGAGTGTGTGAACTAAAGTTTTCCTGTCTGGTCATTAGGAGAAGCCAATAGAACTCTTTCAAACAATTCATTTAATTCCATAAAATTAAGAACATGGAATTACAAAGTAAACTAATTACATTAAGATTTTGTACAACAAAATACATTTAAAAGTTGTGATTGTGTATTGTTTTTTATTAGCAAATTAGCCAACAAGATATAGTAACACTTCTGATAATTACTATAATTTCAAAGTGCTGGCAAGTGTAAATAATATCTTATGTGAAAATGAATGTTTTTGATCATAACAAAATTGCATGCATTTCTAATACAACTGTGATCTGTTATCTTTGTTAGTAAAGAGTGGAAGTACAAGATTTCCCTTAGAAGTACAAATAACAATTTAATATATAATAGATGTAACAAATAATTTCTGTCTAAGTCTGTAGACTCTTTAAATTCCAGGTTAAATGTCCTTATTCAAAGAACTTGTATACTGGGATCAGTTTGCAGCTTATTTTAATTCTGTGGATTCTAAATAAGCAGGGAGTGTCCTTGAACTTTCTAATAGTCTGGCTATTATTCATTCTACATTTTCACAGAGGTGCATGCAGTTTATCCACTGTCGATGGTTAATGGGAACCAGATAATAACCCCTTGTCTCTAGGGTAGTGTCGTGCTTACTAGATTGTTTGCTCAACTGTGTAAGAACGGAGACAACTGATCTAGATAATGATGGTGATCAGGAAAAAAATTATAGAATGTGATTTGAATTGCTGGTAACTATAGCATCAAAGTTAACAGAATTAAGCAATCAAGAATTAGGTAGAATATTCTGAAGAGATTTCTGTTACTCTGAAGGCACAGCAGAGAGTATGTCAATGATCTTTAAGGAAACAGCTTTTATCAGCCAGGCATCCATTTTCCATTCACTTGAAGGTGATGGCTGTTTTTGTTTGGAGAGCAAACTCCCATGACATTCTAAACAATGTTATCTTAATGTAATTTCACTCCACTCCGCTTCAAGCTCAGCTCTTGTCTTAGCATTGCCCCTTCTCTGGCCATAAAAATTAGGTCTAACAGTGGCTTGTAGCTTCTATGAGACAGACGGGAGTCTCAATACTCTTCTTAGAATTTATCAATAAAAAAGAGCATGATGAAATGAGGAGAAAGCTATTGGTCATATGAGAAGCCAACATCCTTTAGAATGAATGTTAAATGAAAAAAAGCAGAAATCAAATGTGAAGAATTAGGGTTGAGTCCTATAGAGGCCATCTCGACTCCTAGATCAATCTGTGCCTGAGCCACATGCACCTGTGGACTCAGGAACAGGCCATTGCATTCCTTCTGTCCTGTGAGCCATTTTGAAAATGATGTCTGCCCTTGGTAGTTATTTTGACTGGAAAATCACTTCTTAATGCAACCAATGAAGATGTATGTTGCTCCTTTGGTAGCCCAGGATTTCTCTCACATCAAGATTGCCCACTTCTGCTTCCCAGCATGCACAGGACTCAGCAAAGGAGGATGATAAAGAGGTGTGGCAGGAGAACAGGGCATGTGGTACAGGAAAGCACAGATGACATCACTGTGCCTCTCAAATCCCAGCCAAACTGCTCTCCTCAACTTCACCTTACCTCATGGTGTTATCTATCTGGATGTTAGCACAATTAGCTGTCATCTAATATCTATAAATGGTCATAATAATAGATTGGCCTTAATGTTTTATTTTTGAGCATCAAATTTTGAGTCAATAGTTTGGCTATGGAAGGAAAAAAAGCTATACATGAGGTGAATGGGAAACTGTAAAGATCAACTAGAACCAAGGAGATGTTTTAAAGGGTTGTCAATAGAATCCCAGATGTTGAATACACACTCTATACCTCCCTGAGTCTAGAGTCACAGGAAAGGATTGATAGTCAAGCTTCTCACTTCAAAGAACTTCTTATAATGGTGGAAAGAAACATAAATCAACAAAGAAATAAATGAACAAGAAAGTTTCAGCTAGAAATGAATGAATTCATAAAGAAACACAAACTGTATGATGGAGAGCGACCTCCTTGGGGGTGAGATGCCTTTCCCCACTTCCTGGATTTGCTCTGCCAGGCAACTGGGATGCACACATGGTCTCTTGTGGTGCTAAAGTGATGCAGGCTTCAGGAAATTAGTTGACTCCATATACTCACATTGCAGTCTCACTAAAAGATGCAGTAATTTTTAAACAATGTGTTTATGCTGCAATATTGATCATCTCAGCTACTTTTCTCACTGTTCCTCTTGGGAATATTTCTAGATTATTGTGTATACATTGGACACTGAGGGAAAGAGTTCCGATGTAGTGTGGGTGGGCAAAACAATGACAGTACAAGTGTATCGAAACACGCTGAGCTTATCACCCACTAAGCTCTGTCTTATAAACACCAATTAACTGAGTCCTTTGAGATACAAATAAAAACTATTCTCGTTTTGAATCTGATAAAATTGGAAAACAAGATACTGTGAGCGATGTTACTTTTCACAGTCAGCAGGTGACACAGCCATGCAGCCTGGTTCTTTGCTCTCTAAATCCTAGCTCCTAGACCTGCCTTCGCCAGGGTGTTGAGGAATAAGCAGGCTGATCCTAAAACTCAGAACAAGCAGATTTCTGCTCTATACTCAAGTTCCAGTACCTACACTGTAAGTTTGACAAGTCCAAAAACTCTTTAAAAAAAAAATCTTAGCAAAACTTAATTGCCTCTAACAGGATAAAAATAACCATTATCTTACTCTACGATCCCCTGAGAGCCAAGTCCCAGACAAGGGTTTGGGTGCAGGTGTTGTAATCACTGAAAGCAGCCAGGAGGGACATGGGAGAATGAAACAAAGAAGAAGGAAGGACTCCTGAGGGCTTGTGTCTGAGCCCATGCTGTGCCTGAGCATGTGCTGTGGGCACTGAGACCTGATTCTTCCAGTGTGGCTCAGAAGTGTTCATGGGCATGAGAAGCAAGCAATCCCTCACTGATTGCTGATCCACTTTGAATGAGGGTCTCCTTTATACATGAAGCTATGGCTGCCTGACATCCTACACTGTATTTACAAAGCTCAATTTCAACTCTCTTATATCATAAAAACCTTCAAGATGCAGTATGCTCAGGAGGGAGATGGGAAAGGAAATATATTTAAGCTGACAGGAAATGTTCATCACAGCAACAAAAAGGACTTAGGTCAGGGTGTGCAGAACCTCTAGAAACATCTGCCATGTCTTTGCATTATGTTAGGCAGAGATTACTGTTTAGCCACAGCCTCTGGCTGAGTGTGTGAGAACCATGGGTAAATATCACAGGGCCAGTTTTTCAAAGAAAACAAGGTCATGTCTGTCCACAACTACAGCCATTAAAAATTCAAACATGAAAGATCTTTAATCAGTAACTCACACCACAGCAAAATTAATCCAAAATCTATTATATGCTTGGATAAAAAAACCCCAAACTATACAGAATTTATTCAGCATTAAAATTTTATTAAAATATATTTTTTTAAAAACGTGCTCAGTGGCTTTAAGTAGGTTTATTTGGTATTTTAAAAAGAACCTTTTATTTTCTTTGAGAGTTCCAAGCACATATCCAATGTATTATGAATATATTATCTCCCCACACACATACAACTTCTCCTAGCAGCACCACATCCTCTTCCTCCTAACTTTATATCCTCTCTTTTCTTTAATCTGGGATCTAGCACATAGACAAACACTCTTGTGCTGAGAGCTAAATCCCCTGCGCTTTTCAATTTTCTGTCTTGAGACAATATCACAATAAAGTATCAAGGATGGCAACTCCTTCTGTAGTCCAGGCAGACTTTCAACTTGGGATCCTTTTGTCTCAGCCTCCCAAGTAGCTGACATTACAGGCCTGGGGCATGAGGCTCAGCTCTATTTTATACAGTAGCAGAAAAGAGAGAAAGAGAAAAGAAAAGAAAAGAAAAGAAAAGAAAGAAAAAAAAAGAAAAGAAAGAAAGAGAAGAAAGGAAAAGAAAAGGAAAGGAAAGGAAAGGAAAGGAAAGAAGGTATTAGCAAATCTGGCTTACACTGAAGCATGCATCATAAAGAATACAATAAATACAATGAACTTTCATCAAATTTAGAATTTTTTCTATTAAGTGACTGAAAGGACAAACAGATCAAGAGAAAACATGTGCTAATCACATACTCATAAAGAATTTGTATCAACAATATCTGAATCACAATGTGAAGTGGAAAGGTTGGCCCACCTGGCCAGTCTAATAAATGCAGCTCTCATGCTTCCTCAAAGAATCTTTATTTTGCAACAGACAGAGACTGTGCAGGCTAGTGTTATATCAAGTTGACACGAGCTAGACCCATTATAGAGCAGAGAACCACAACTGAGAAAATGCCTCCATGAGATCAGGCTGTAAGCAAGCCTTCAGGGCATTTTTAATGAATGATTGATGGGGGAGACCCAGGCTCACTGTGGGTGGGGCCATCCCTGGGCTGGTGGTCCTATAAGAAAGCAGGCTGAGCAAGCCTGATGAGTAAGCCATGATGAGCAAGCCAGTCAGCAGCACCCCTCCATGCATCAGCTGCATCAGCTCCTGCCTCCAGATTCCTGCTCTGATTGAGTTCCTCTCCTGACTGTCTTCAGTGGTGAACATTGTATGTACTCATTGGTAGGTGGATATTGGCAAAAATATAAGCTCAGAATACCCACGATACAACTCATAGACCATAAGAAGCCCAAGAGAAAAGAAGATTACCCCAAAGTGTGGAGGCTACAGTCATACTCAGAAGGGGGAAGAAAATAATCTCTGGGAAATAGAGGAAGAGAGGGATCTGGGAGGGAGAGAGGAGGGTGTAGGAAAAAGGGAGGCTATTTCAGATGTGGAAGGAGATGGGTGAGAAGTACAGAAGGTCAGGAATTTGAAAGGAGGTGTATAGCAGTGGGAGAGGGAGATCTGAGGATAGCCACTAGAAAGTCCCGGATGCCAAGGACCCAAGAGGTTCCAAGGATCCAACAGGAAGAACATTAGCCAACATACACAACAAAGGAGAGATAGAACCTGTAAAGGCCATATCCAGTGGATCGACAGGCCCCTGGTTGAGAGATGGGACCACCCACCCATCTCAAAAATATTAATCCAGAATTCCTCCTGTCAAAGGGAAATGCAGGGACAGAGTGGAGCAGAGACTGAAGGAATGGCCATCCAGAGATTGCTCCACCTAGGGAGCCATTCCATCTGCAGAAACCAAACCCAGACACTATTGCTAATGCCAAGAAGCTCTTACTGACAGGAGTCTGGTACAACTGTTCCCTGAGAGGTTCTGCCAGAGCCTGACCAATACAGATGTGCATGTATTCAGCCAAACATTGGACTGAGTGTGGAGACCCTAATAGAGAAGTTAAGGCAAGGATTGTTGGAGCTGAAGGGGTTCGCAATGTCATAGGAAGAATGACAATGTCAATCAACCAGACCCCCCCCCAAAGCTCCCAGGGACTAAACCACCAACCAAAGAGTATACATGGGGCACCCATGGCTACAGCTGGATATGTAACAAAGGATAGCCTTATTGGGCATCACTGTGAGGGGAGCCCCTTGATTCTGTGGAGGATTGATGACCCAGGGAGGGGAATGCTAGGGCACTCAGGCAGGAGTGGGTGGGTAGGTGGGGGAGAATACTCATAGAGGCCAGAGTAGGGGGAGAGGAGGTGCTTTGTGGAGGGGAAACTGGGAAGGGGGCTAACATTTGAAATGTAAATAAATAAAATAACCAATAAAAAAATCAAAAAAAAAATAAAGAAAAAGAAAAGTGATGTAGAAGCATAAGTCAAATAAGCCCTTCCCTCCCCAAGTTGCTTTGGTCATGGTTTTTATCACAGCAAGGATAACCATAACCAAGAAAGAGACATTTACAGAAATTCACAACTGTTCACAATGTAGAAAATAAGCCCCCAATCCCAATTGATACACCTGAAATTCAACCAAAACCTACAAGAAAAATGGCAGAAGAGGATGTGGAAAGATTATAGGAGCCAGAAGACTAGGCCACCTGCTGATAGTGTCTTACAGATATGACAGAAATACTGCACCTATGAAATCTCAAAAAGATGGTTCCTTAAACAAGACAGGCAAAATGATAGCACCAGTCAACACTGGGGAAATTTCACAAGGCCTCACCCCAGATGAAGAGCAACAGAGAGTTGATGGCTCTGAGGGAGAAAAATCAGTCTACTAATAATGAAATATATATATATATATATATATATATATATATATATATATAAATATATTATGGACATGTATGATACATATATATATATACATGCATATATGCATGTGTATGTATACATCTCATATTAATATATTTGTGATAGATGTGTGTGTGTGTGTTATGATTGTGTGTATATGTGAAGCAATCATAATTAAAGAAGAAGAGGCCATAACTCTAGGGTGGAGAGTGGGAGATATATAGAAGAAGTTGAAGAGGGGGAGGGAAAAGTAAGAAGAGTGGAATTGCAGTGCTCATATATTCTGAGAGCGAGAGAGCGAGAGCGAGAGCGAGAGCGAGAGCGAGAGCGAAGAGAGAGAGAGAGAGAGAGAGAGAGAGAGAGAATGAGACAGAGACACAGAGAGGGGGAAGGAAAGGAAAGGAAGAAAAATAAAGAATAAAATCAGTTGAAAGATTTGATTGACTGTTTCACCACATAAATATACAAATTGGAAAACATCCATGAGAAACCACACTGAATATCCTTAGTCCACAGGGAGGTGCAAAGACAGATCACAATGAGAACCCAGTTGGTTCTCTAAAAAGGGAAGTCTTGTCCTGAGAGGTAGCCGCAACTGAACCCTAGAGCTCTCATGTCACTGGGGGAATGCAGAGTAAGATACTTACACTGGAAGCAGTTTGACAGCTTCTGGAAATCAGAACACACAGAGAGAGCAGAATGCACATATCCATCCTTTCTCCTGTGAAAGCACACAGATACATAAGGGCTTTTCTGTATGCATGCAGAATCTTTTTCCAGAAACTGCAAACATGTGAAAAGTCCAGCTGGTGAAGGGACAAATTATACTGTGTCAATACCACAGAAATGCTCAGCTGGATAAACTACTGATACATATAACAACATGGATTAGTCTCGAAATAATTGCAATGACTGTAAAAAGCCAGACAAAACAAGAGTGCACACTGTATGTGTCTAATTATAGCTAATTTTCTCAAATCTCCAGTGACAGGGAACAGATCAGGGGTTGCCTGGGAAGGAGTCATTGGATATGGCTCATAAAAAGACATGAGAAAACCTCTGCAGTGATGGATATGCTCACATATTGCTTGTGATAATGTCTGTCCAGCTGCATTGGTAAAAATCCAGTAAATTGAATAATATAACTATATGCTGCTTAATGTGTGCCAATTAAAGCTACTAAAAGATGAAGTTGACCCTGATTTAAAGATGGGAAAATTGTCACTATCGAGGTATAGCTTGTAAGTAGCCACCTAATTTATCTGTGCACAAGACTACAAATAATATAGCACCTCCAGACTCCTTATGAGGTAAGTCATTAAAGAGTCTCTAGAACTGACTAGTACATATGTTTGTAGTGTGCCTCTGCCACTGGACTAGGATTAATGCTTTAAATACTTCACCATTATGGCCATTAACCCAAGTCCAGATGGCATTATGTCTAGAGAGACTAGATTTTAGTGTTCATCTTTCATCAGAATTGGAATTCCTTATTCAAAGGTGTTCAGTCCCTTCTAGAAGGAAGCCCATTCCCCAGGAGCAAGTTAACACTTGGAAAAGAATCCTGCATTTTCAAAAAAAAAATGCATTCTGCTTTTAAGTTGATGGGGATGACTTTGTGATGTTGGTTCTTGACCTAGAGCGGAGAGGAGAGCAGACACAAGACGAGCCCCACCCCTAACCCAGGAGCTATCTCTAATTGATAACCACATTCAAATAATTATTTTCCTTCAAGGAAGTCTTATTGGAAAAAAAACCACTTTTAAGGGTAGCCCCTCTGCTCAGCAGTAGATGGCTGGCACAAATGATGTCAATTACATCTTTGGAGGTTCTTATCTCAAAATGTTGTATCAATGTATATTTTTCTTTTTTCTTTATGTTTATATATAGCATCTGCTTTTGATGGGGTTTCTCTGTGTGTGAACATGTGTGTCTGTGCTGATGCATATTTCTTGTGCTTTCTCTTTGGCTCTGTTTCTTTTTCATATTTCGTTGTTTTGTTTTTTTTTTTTTTTTTGGTTTTTATTATCTTATCTTATTTTCTTTTTTTTTTATTTCTTAGATGCCTGCTTGTTTTCTAAGAAGGGAGAGAAAGGGTGTTGATCCAAGTGTTAGATTTCGGCGAGCAGCTTAGAACAAACTACACCAGACAAAAGGGTTCCAAGTGTAGGGGGAGGTTATTCAGAGATAAGGCAAATGTGGGGGGAGAGAAATGGGAGAAGATGGCGAGAAAGAGGAGAAGCAGAGCAGTAGAGAGTAGAGAAGCCGGCCATGACCATGTGAGAGACTGGGAAGGAAAGAGGGAAGGGGCGAGGGGACAGAGGAAGCTAGAGGCAAGAGAGCAAGAGAGTAAGAGAGAGAGGAGGAGGCAAGCAGCCCCTTTTGTAGTGGGCAGGCCTACCTGGCTGTTGCCAGGTAACTGTGGAGAGGAGAATACCTGGCTGTTGCCAGGTAACTGTGGAGGTGGAGTTTAGACAGAATGCTAAACTGCCTCCTTTGTAAGGGCTTCAGTCACTGTGCTCAGTGGTCAAAAATGATTGTAAAATGTGAAATTGAAAGTTCAAGGAAAAAGCAAATCCCAAGTTATTTGCTGCTCTTAGCAGTGGTATGAATTATAAACCCCACCTGTCTGGAACATGACTTAGATTGTACTAGTGTATTCATGATGTATGGTATCTGATTTTTGGTTACTTGGAAGCCATCTAAGTTATTAGATCCACTGTCTCTCCTACTGTGCTAGAGTTCGAGTGACATTTACATTAGAGCCCAACACTGCCTTTGGTAGTCACCTCATTTCTTGTTATTACAAAGATATATCATTTTACATCCTCACAAGGATACTACACCAGGAGACATACTGAGAGAAACCATACTCATACAACCTGTTTTAACTAGTCCATTTTATTGCTAGTTACTACTGCTAACTTCTTACTGTGCCTAAACATAAGTTAAATACCATTGATTTGTGTGTGTGTGTGGTGTGTTGTGTGTGTGTGTTGTTGTACAAAACTGAACATGCTCAACACAGGGCTTTGTCATGTCACTGACACATCTACTGAGGGTCCTAGGATACAGTGCTGTGTGATAAGGGAATGTCTGGTTGCCCTTGGTAACATCTGTTCTCCTCTTTCAAATCCTCATTCTCACTTCTAAAGTTCTCTTCCTAAACTAATTGGCTCTAAGTCCTTCAGCCAAACTCTTAGTTCCTTTGTTGCTACCTTGGAATTACTCTTTCAAACAATAAGCACTTTGAAGATTACTCTAGAAGAACTGAGCAGACAGCCTTGGTGTGCACAGACAAGCTTTCAGAATTCTGAGGCCTAGAAGAGCCTTTAGTATTTTTCTCTGACTTCTTTGTAATGTGAATATAATTTTTACATTTCAGTGATAACAGCTTTAAGATTACTTGAGCAAGGTGAATTTAAAACCAGGGTCAATCTTATAAAAGAAATTTCAATCAAATGGGAATCTTTAGGCTCATTCAACAATTGATGTTCTGATATAGGAAAACACTATCTGTGTGAAAACCACACTGCACAGCCCTGAGCTGGCCTAAGGATAGTAGAATCTTCTGGAGGAAGCAGGTCAATAGGTATCACATACTGACCATTTATCCCACCCAGAAGACTCCTGCCATCAGATATATTTTCAAAACTTGATGCTAAGTGTTACCCTAATTTATTATTTAAAATAGGAAACATTTATGTCATAATATATTTGCAATGATTGTTAGTTGTCTTTGACAAATCACCACTCAGACAAGCATTAAGTAAAGGTTAACCACTTCCCTTGACACCAAATGAACCCTTCCATCTGACTGATGAATAAATTGTCCTCTCTCAAGGCAATGAGAACTCTTTGTACAGTCATACATCAGGCAAGCTGCACTCAGCTTTCCCTAGATTGCTGCACTATTTGGCATTTCCTTTCTCTGAGAATCTGAAAATGTGCTAGTTTAAATTATGATACGAAATATTTTCTAAACAAAGTAAAGATTAAATGAGAAGAACAAAATATGAAAGATGTTCCTGGTCTCTGAGTGATGGACAGTTTTAGCACTTCTCTGCTACTTGACATGAGAAAATGTGTGTCCAGCAACAAGTACAACCACCACATTGGTTTGGATTCAGCAATATCGGCTCACAGAACTATTTGATTATGAATATAATCTAGAGGTGTTAATTCAACCTTTTGTGTGTTCATGGGAGAAACACAATCCCTCCTGAGAGAATTCAGGGTCTTCAGTGACACCAATGTTCAAACCCAAGCATTTCTGATTGGCATTTTCAGCACTTGAGGGACATTGCCTACCTCTTCTGCTTTGGTGTCTTTAGACATGTATAACATTTGTAGTTTCTATCTGGTGTGGATCTTGGGGGGATCAAGTGAGTGACAGTCTCAACATACTCTTGAAATGACTGGCAAATAGCACATATTCCCACCGGCTCCTGCTGCAGGACACAGCAGCCTATCATGAGACTGTCTACTCTGGCCAATTGTGTTACCCCTCCCCCAAAGAAATTCACCTATTGGCACCCAGTCCCAGCACACTCCTACCTGAAAATGTAACTGTGTTCAGAGACAGGACCCTTGGGGAAGTAAAGAAGTTAAATTGAGGTTTGAGAACAGACCCTAATCTAGTGTGACTGGTGACTTACCAAGAGAAATACACACAAGGAAAAGGCATGAGGCCTCAGGGAAACCAACTCTGCCCACACCCTGATCTTGCCCTTAGCTCTGCACCACAGTAAGGAAATAAAATCCCATCGTCACCTGGTTAGGATTACTTTACTGTGGCAAGCCTAAAAATTAGTAGACTGTCCTAGATAAAAGGTAAATTTTAAAAACTCTTCAGGAACAGGTAAGAGGACCATTCTCAAACACTGGACCCAAGGAAGTTGAAGAAAAAGTTCCAGAGAGAGGAACAGAAGAGCCCAGCTTTCTTTTGATCACGATCTGCATCTGAGATGTATTTGCAGCTGCAGGACAGAGGTAGAAGCAGACATGTGCATAGTACTTTCCCAGAGTTCAGAAATAAATAGCAGTTGAGGGATTTGGAAAAGGACTCAAGGGAGGGAAGGAAGAGGCCAGTGTAGGAAATGTCCCATCTTTCTGAAGTAGCTGCTGCAGTCTTGGGAACACTGAACTATGAACCTGCAGGGCTAATCCTTTTGAGACCAAGCAGAGAGCTACGGTGGCAGAATAACAGTTCTTAGTCAGAGAACAGTGAGCTGGTGTACAGAGTCAAGCATGGGCTGCTGGAAGGGTCTTACTGAGTTCCCAGGGTACCTGCTAAAGATAGCGGGCGGGGGGAGGATTCCCCTTTCAGGAGAATGATGGGACTGGTATAGAGTAACAAGCATTAAAAAGTGGCAAAGAACAAGACCCAGAGAGAAGCATTTTATAACAAGGCATTCCTGACCCATGAAGAGAAACAATGCTTTCAGATGCACAGCTGTTGTTGGGGTGGGAAGGTGCATGGCACTGGTGAAAACAGGGGATAGCAACAGGTGGGGGGGGGAGTGGGGACAGAGGATCCATAGCATCAGCTCCAAGCATGTCCTAGCTGGAGGAGGGCTGCTATGGATATCTTTGTCTTCTGGTCAGTTCTCTTCCTGGAATGTGCTCATGAAGATGTGTCTGAAGCTAAGAGGGGCACAGCTCAGGGCATGGCCATGGGGATGACTAGCTAACCTCTTCCCATGATGCAATTTTGTTCTTTCATAAGCCTTTTTAAACCCAGAGACTAGTATACTCCACAGGAGCTCTGTGCTGCACACTCCCCTTTCTCTTTCTTCCCTTCCTCCATCCTTCCATCATAAGCTTCCACCTAGCATCATATAATAATAAAATTTCTTGTTATAATAACCTCCTGTCTTCTGTGGTCAGTGAGTTTCAGTCTTCGAATCTGAGAACCAAGAATGCAAAAATCAATTGGCTTTCAATTTTACATCAATGGCTTCTGAGGACATAGACCAAAACCAAAACAAACAAACAAAAACAAACATAAACAAACAACTGTTAATGAGAAAGACGTGATCACATGATCAAGTAAAAATAAAAGACAGGTTTATATTTCAAACTTAAGCAATGCATTTTACTAAATTAACAATGCCATGCTAGTAAGCAACAAACCCCAAAATAATTAAAAGTCTTTAATACTTATGAATGATAAAAGCAAGGTTTTAATAATAGCTCCTTAAAATAATTATGTATATTCATGACCAAAATAGCAGCAGAAAAGAGAGGCATCAGCATCATGAAAAAGATGAAACAATAACTTTTTAAACCCCTAAATTAACAAGCCTCTAGTTAACATAATAGTATTATAGTCTTCCCTTAGTTTTGATAATTCATCATGTTTGTAAATATCCCTATTTAGGCAGTTATGATGTCACATACACATGATGTCAGACTTGAGCCTAGTCCCATTTACATAGGGACATGCTATCTCATCTAAACACAAAACCCTTAAAGTTATTGTTAAATAAAAATGGTGAAGGATAAAAGGAGGAATATTAAGTATAATCATTGCAACCCTTCTACAAATCTAAAATTAGTTCAAAATAAGAAAGACATTTTTGAATATCTAGATTGGAATGATAATTGAAAGTCATCTTATCAATAGGTTGACAGAACAGGTTGCAAAGAAGGTCTATAAAATCCATCAAAATAAAAAGAAAGAACACTAAGCAACTTTCAGAATCAAGATTAATGTACAAAATTATTTCTTCTAACTAGTAATAAGAGTATTGAAGTACAACATATGTTTTGAGCAGCATCAAGCTGTAAAATAGTTAAAGATAAATTTGATAAATGATACAAACCATTGAAATCTACGTTTATGTCTTATCTGGATGGAACATTTTCCATAGAGTAAATACACATCCTTTTTGTTTTACTCATTCTTTGATGGAGCACTCAGCCTGTGCCAGGAAATTGTGCTGGGTCCTGGAGACACAGTGATTGCCTCAAGCCCTCAAAGGACCTCATGATAGATTACAGAGTTTTAGGAACAAATTCTTGGATTCATCTCAGGCATTCAGTAACTGGCAATGTCCATAGAAAATAGCATATGGACTGACAACTCCACTCTCCTGAGCGTTCTCGTGCTCCTCACTGCCAGACCCCTTGCAGCTCAGAGAACCACTGTCTGCCTCCTTTTCGTTGCTATTTAAAAATTAACACAGAGAATAAGCTTCACAAAGGGATTTTTAGTTCATATTTTTTGTCAATTTGTCTCTACTTCCATTCGCACACACTTTAGCCCAACTCCTACCATCTCCCTTCTTATTCTTGTTGACCCATGCTCTTTTATGTCATATAGATTCTATCCCCCACTTTAGGCCTCTTTTGTTTTCCCATCATTCCCTTCGTGTGATTGTTTCTCACCTGTATATTGTTTTAAAATATTTTGTTCATGTTGGGTTGAGAGCGCTATTTTAATATCTTGTTTTGTGAAACAGTTATGCAATCTGTTTAATGTTCTTCCCAAGATACTCTGGTTCATCAATGCAAAGACTTAAGATCAAGAAGTAGGAACACTGAACTCTGAGGATGACGTGCAACTGCATTCCTAAACTCGCACATCTGTGGTTACCCGAGAAACATGTGCATAAGGTCCATCAACACACTGTCAAGGAGGAGGTATGAGCACACTGGTCCCCTCCCATCCCTGAGGAATTACCCTGAGGTTAATGATTGCCAGGGGAACATGAGATGTTTTCTTCAGTAGTGTAGCCACTGGTGAAGTGCCCATGATTATTGTAACACACACACATGCACACACACACATGCACACACTCATACACACATACAGAAAACTACACACACGTATATATATACATGTGTGTTAATGTTTAAAGATCAATGAAATGGAGGCAGACAGTGGTTCTCTGAGCTGCAAGGGGTCTGGCAGTGAGGAGCACGAGAACGCTCAGGAGAGTGGAGTTGTCAGTCCATGTGCTATTTTCTATGGACATTGCCAGTTACTGAATGCCTGAGATGAATCCAAGAATTTGTTTTTAAAAATCTGTAATCTATGCATGAGGCACCTTGAGGGCTGAGGCAATCACTGTGTCTCCAGGACCCAGCACAATTCCTGGCACAGGCTGAGTGCTCCATCAAAGAATGAGTAAAACAAAAGGGATGTGTATTTATTCTATGGAAAATATTCGATCCAGATAAGATATAAATGCAGTTAATACAAAGATGTGATGGATCAATACAGTTAATATAGAGATGGGATGGACATTGGACTAGACAAATAAATTGACATGTCTAGAACATGAAGATGTTTGCCACAGCTTGAATTATGTACTGTTGCATTTAAAATCACCCAAACTGGCAAACTTAAAACAACAGACATTTATTTTGTGTCACAAGTTTTACAGGTAAGGAATGTAAAACTAATATAGCCAGGCTATCCAGCCAGTCAGTTCTTGCTAGATATTATAGTCATGATGTCAGCTGTTATCATGTAAAGGCTGAGTTGGGGCTGAAGGACCCATTCCAAAATAACATGCCACACGGATGTGAGCGATTATGGTTTTGGCAGGAGAGGCCTTGGTTCTTCTCACATGGACACCTGTAGAGACTTTGTGCATCTTCTGGAATGACATCTGAATTTGTCAAAAGTGAGTAGTCCCAGAAAATAAGGTGGAGTCTGGGGACATCTGTGGCTTACAACTGAAATCCCATCACTTCCGTAGTCAATTAATGATATTTATGACCAGCCCTGTTGTATGCCAGAAAGATCCAGAGAAAACTATACAGCAGAAGCCAAAGTCATGGGCCCCATCCTGAAGTTTGTCTAGGGTATCATTCTTGAGATTGTTGGTGGCGTTTGAAGTTGCAGTGTATGCATACTCCTTGAACACTGTCAAGCACCAGCCCATCGTTCTGAGTTTGTACCCTGAGTTCCGCTCTCTAAATTAGCTAAGAATTCTTCTGATAATGCTAGAGGACGTAAGATAGCTTTATCAGACGGGTTGTGTCTCGTCTGTGCCCTTCTTTCCTGGTTTCTGATGACCTGAGCTTGACAGCACGTACCTGAAACCCTTTCAAAGACTGACCTTCATGTGCAGAAAGTTGTGTCTAGAGTTTTTTTATGTTCCTTTGAAACAGATATATGCAGTGACTGATACAGAGCCCTGAAATCTTAGTTCACTTGGTTTCAAGGTAAAGAAAAATTGTCTGTAACCTACTAAAGTTCCTTTCAGGGTCAGATTGACTCTGGTCTACACCAGACCACTGTATGCTGTGTGGCCCTCCTCTTCCCACATCTGTTTCCAGACTCCAGTTTTTCTGTGATCTCTACTCTGCAGAATAAATTGCATATGAATCCTGTCTGGGGGTTTGGTTCTGGACTATCTGACCAAAGACAAAGGAGACTTCTATAGTCACAAGGAAAGCAAAGGATCATCTTCCTTTGTGTTTCAACTTCAGGCCTCCTGCTCTCGCAATGGGAAAAAAAAATGACTGCAGCTGATCCAACCCTCTATATGACAATATGGCTTTCACAACTTAACATCCACAGTTTCTGTACAAATATAAAAATGAGCCCTGTCAAATTTCCCTAAAACTAAACAAATAAGCAAAACTACCACCACCAACAAGACAAAAGTTTCTTATGTCATTTGGGCCTGAATTAGCTCATGTGCCTAATATTAAACCAGTCTCTATTGCCAGAGGAATGGGTTGATCTGGGTTACTGAGCCACAGGAAAACATAGGTAGCTGACGGACCTCATCTCAGAGTACTTCTGTCTGAGGATCGGGTGGCTTTTTGCACAGGACAGAAGCCTGGCTGTGAGAAGTAGGAGGAAAGGTGTTAAGCAACAACAATGATACCCGCTGTGCCTCGCAGCCTTGGCAAGCACAGCAGCCTTAGTTTAGATACACAAAGAAGGACTCAGAACCTCACTGCCATACAGGCACTTGGGTTTTCTTCAAAGTTCTAAAACCTTAAAGTTACTCGTGCCCATCATTTTTGCTGTGTTTCTTCATTTCAAAAGTAAAATTTCTCAGAGGGAAGTTCTGGTCACACCTTCAGTGGGATGGTCAGTCCTGGAAGCCTAAAACTGTAGACTCGCATGCTCCTAATGATGCAGGCCTAGCTAGGGCTGCAAAGTTGTTGATGAGACGGCTCTCCTGAGAGATATAATTAGGTATGGCCTCTGTGAGACAGCTGGGCCAGGACTCTATCTTTAGCCTTCATTTAGAGTGGTAGTTTCACCACCAAAGTCTGGAGCTCAGGTTACCTAGCTTCCCTAAGATCATTCAATATAAGAACAACTCTTAGCAAATTGAGAAAGGGGGTTGAAAAACATGCTTCCTATGATCACAGTTTCAATACTTTCCTCAAAAAAAAAAAAAAAAAAAACAAAAAAAAAAACCCTGAACCAACCACCACCACCATCATCATAATAAACACTATACCCATCGACCAACAATGTCTGAGTCCTCACCACACAGAGTGTCCTTATGAACTACCACATTCAGAAACATTCAATGAACTGTTTGGGTGAGCAGCCCAGGTATGGGGGATGAAGCCTCCTGAGGTAGTGTTGATGTTGTTTGACAGTGAATCACCACTCACAACCTTTAGAGTTCATCTACCCTCTGTGTGCCCGATGGGCACTGAGTATTCTTTCTCCCCTCCCCTCTCCTTCCCTGGCCTCTCCCCCTCTTTTCTCCCCTCCTGTCTTCTTCTCTCCCCTCTCTTTGCCCTCCCCTCCCTTACTGATATTCATGGTGACATTCTTAGAGATTTCTCTTTGATTATTTTTTTAATAACAAAATTTACTAAAAAGAGACCAGAGGAGTTTTCTAGAGAGTGTATAAAGCTGACAGACTATAGCCTTAGAGGCACGTTAATGAGTTCCAAGGCTTTAAGAGAAATTGGCAATCGAACACACTAACAAACAAGAGAGGGCCTTGGCTTTCCTGACAGCAAAATAAAATGAGGTGACATGGTTCTGTCCAAGGCAGAACTTTCTGTGTTTCCCATGCTGTGCCTGCGGTAATGGGCAAGGCTCCTATTCTTTGTTGCACACGGCCCGTGACAGGGATGTCTGAGAATCAGCAGCCCTTCATTCTCGTCTTTGAGCTATAAAGTCTTTGCAGGCTAAAATGCCTGCCTCCAGCCTTCCTTTATTGTTACAAAAAATAACAGCATTTCAGAGATGCAGAGAAATTGTCCCTGCAAGCTGTGCTTAAGATCTCCAAGACCATGTGATGTCCTCCATGATAGGATAAGTGACCCTTGTACAGTCCATTTTAACCTTGCTGCACTGAAATTAGCCCTTCAAGCTACATCCAATCTTTATAACTTTCTTTCTCTCTTCTCTCTCTCTCTCTCTCTCTCTCTCTCCTCTCTCTCTCTCTCTCTCTCTCTCTTCTCTCTCCCTTCTCTTTCCTTCTTCTTTTTTTTTCCTTTGTGTCCCAGAGATTGAATTTAATTCTGAATGATCTGAATGATTTATCAAAAGAACCAAAGAGATTGTATATTTTTTTCTTTAATAAGCCCCCATTTTCCTAACAATTCTGTTTTTTAAATGTCTACAGTGGTGTCAAGGCCAATATCTACAAGGTAAGATGTGAGATTGATATGAGAATTGAAACAACATAGGTGTCAAATATCCTTACTAGTAGCTTCTCATTTAATTATTTTTATTAGTAGAATGTTAATGCTCAAAGCAAATTTTCTGTGTCATGTGCTATCAGAAGTTATTTTCCATAATTAGTTACTATCCTCACAAATGCCTTGAAAATATTAATCTATAAAATTTTCCTCTTTGGATTATAGAGAAATAATATTCTTACTGGAAACTTTTGGAAATAAAAAGAATTAGAGAGAAAAACAAAATGTTTACTATCTTACCAACTAGAATCTGTGACTCTCAGATGACTTGAGTAGGTTTTGTTCTAATTATAGAACTCTGTACCTCAGAGATGATGCACATTGCAAACACATATGATCTGTTTATAGGCTTAGCTTTACACTGTGAGCCATTTCCCAGGACATTGATGATGGATTTTAATAACCTAGCTACTATGTATGTCACTTAGAAGATGCATATGATATTATCAAAAATTATTTTGAGTGGTAATTGTCCCAATTTGCATCTGGGGAAGCTGAAGTTAGAAGAAGCCAGGGGTGTGCTGACAGTGTATATTTTGGAGAAAAGACTGGGATTAAAAATCAAGAGTTCACAGGCTCACATTGATGCTGGATGCTCTTTTCTGTGTCCTTGGGCTTCTTTGGAGGTCACAGAGGTCTTCTGTAGCACCCTGGTATCTTGTCCCCTGTCTGAAGGTGCTATAGGTAGCAGTAAGATGCTTAGTCTGAAGCCCTTGAGATAATATGGCATAATACCCAGGCTTATATAGCTGGGTAACAGTTCATAGCAGGACAGGAGTTGGTGTCCGGGGTGGGGAGGTATTTTCCTGCCCTTCAGAGAACTCAGGTAGCTTGGCCCCTGCTATTGATAATGGTTGATTGTTTACTAGGATGCCTGTTGCTTGTCCCCTTCCTTGATTTGTCATCCATCCCAAATGACAGATGTAAGCAAAACCCTTAACTATAGGGCCTCCCTTCATATCCTCAAACTAAAGCAATCCCAGGCACTTTATGTGCAGCATCCCTAGGAGCAGCAGTCCCTCTCAGCACCTAATCCTTAAATGAATAGAAGGCTTGTCTGATTGTTGTGACATTACATAATTAGCTGTACTGTGACAACTGTGGACTTGGGGCTCAGCAAGCTTGCTTGTAACTATTCCACTTATTAGTTCCCATCATTCTAGACAACCTATCATATGACAAACCTGATTCTAATTAGACCAATTTTATCATGATAATGAATCCTGAGCAGTTAATACCTGTTTTAATGCAGTTTCCTATTATATTACATTAAGTACAGATTCTGTGCTCAATGCTCCTGAATTGTTCTACCTTTCCAAGTCTGGCATAATAAGGAGCTATAACTGCTTTAATAATTGGATAAATAAATTATAATATATTAAGTGAAAAACAAGTGAGAGAGTTATAGTGACTGAACAGAAGTGTTAATATTTTCATAGTGACTTCAGTAGGTCAGTAATATAGTTTAAATAGCAAGGGTTTAAGCTTCTCTACTAAGAAACGATTAATAAAATATGAAAATAAAAGGTCACCATTTTAAAGGGTAACTGTATCTTCCCTTTCTGCATAGTTTCCCCCTGGCAGAGTTTCCCATTTGAGCTAATTGGACAATACATAGAAATGCACACAAAGAACTTCCTTCGAGGTGGAATATCTTTGATTTGTCTAGAGCACTGCCATGCAACATGGCCATACTCTGGACAGAAGGCTGAAATTTCAGTCTCATTAAAACAAAGTATGAGCTATTTGCACATCCACTGTAAGGAAGACGAGCAAGGAGGTAGCTTAATGACAGTGGGAAATGATCAGGGCAGGATTATTTCAGAAGAAACCTCAGAGGAGTTCTCATTAGAAAGGGTCAACTTCCCTTACAGACTAGGCTTTTATCAGAACTAGAGATGTTGTTCAAAGGGGTGTTCAAAGAAATGGGGGGGGGTTCATTCCTGAGGTGTTTGTGACCACAGTAGACCATTCAGTAACACATTTGATGCTGCTGATTTTGGGAAACTGAGTTGGGACACTGAAACTGTTAGCCAAGGGGAAGAGGGGCTAGTCACTGAAATGCAATTACAGAGTGGGAGTGGCTGTTCAAGATGTGATGTAGTTCGTGGATGGCAGGGGCTGTCACAGTCACATACTGCAGGAGGGCATCCCTGCTGCACACAGAACTCAGCGGCAACCCCCAGACTCACCTAGCTCTGTTTTTCTTACTTTACCTTCAGAGAATGTCAGAGAATTTCTTATTCCCCTCACTTCTCACTGTGGCCCTGGTGTATCTTTCTTACTCAAAAACTGAAGATTGCTTCTTTCTTTTGAGCGCCAGCCCCTTATCTCCAGCTGCCAGCTGGGGCCTGGTATTTAGATGTCCTAGTACAGCTTCAAACTCATTGTGCCTTAAAGCAAGCTCTTGGGTTCTTGCCCAACAACAGTCCATATCTCTATACATCCTTTACCTAGAAGTTTGTATTTGACTTGACTCCTTTTTAGCTCTTTATTCCCAAAGACTTATTCACATCACCTTTCTTATTCAGTGTAGGTTCCCACTGCTATAGCACTAGGGTCATAATCACAGCCTTCTGCTTCCCTGTCCCCTCCTCCAGCCTCACTGTCCACGCTGCCCATCTTGACCCTGTAGTTTATTTGCTGCTTCAGGGTAACCTCATCATTCTCCTACCACACACCCCAGTGAGCACTTGAAGCGAGTGTGAATTGTTGAGACCCTTCTAAGTGGCACGTGCACACAGAAACTATAATTTTTCAAACTACAAAGTCCAATGAGCTTAGCCTGGGCTATAGCAGGATTTTTGGCAGTTAGATAAAAGCTGGCATTCCTCAGGAACATGTGAAATTGGTTACCCTTTACCAAAAGGAGCCATTTCCCTTACCTGTGGAAGAAGAGAAAATCGTGGTGCCAGACTGTCAGTGTCACAACTACTGTTATACATTCCAAAGTCCATGCTAACACTACATTCCTTATCACCTCCTCCCTTACCCTAAACTCCTTCCAGCGTACAGGCTTCCCTTGCTATATCCACACATTCTCTTTATAACCCTGCTACTATTCTCAAAATGATGATATCTCTCTCTCTCTCTCTCTCTCTCTCTCTCTCTCTCTCTCTCTCTCTCTCTCTCTCTCTGTGTGTGTGTGTGTGTGTGTGTTCTCTCTTGTATCTAAAATAAAGATCTTCACCTTAACCATACCATGGAGTAGTCATGTCATCAGTTTATACCACAGAATGTCCACAATTTGATGAGATTTTCTTCTTTTTATTCTAATGTGCAAACTTTTGATTTTGATGAGTGCCCAAAACTCTCTAATGTTTCAACTCACATTTCAGTATTTGACACACATACACAAATCGATGGCTTTTGGAGATCTGTTTCACTGTTTGCTAACTGTACCTTGTACAATTTTAGACAAAAGTTGACACTCTGGTTTCTACTTCCTAAATCAGTGCTCTCTTTGGCTGTTGTGTGTTTACTCCGGTATTGAGGGAAATTTAATGTTTTCACCAGGATTGGTTTTGGGAGGACCATCATTCCCCTACAACACCTCAACCCCACTAACAGACACTTCACTGTTGCTTAGCTAAAGTCCTATCTAGCTGGAAACAAAAAGAAACAATAATTTCAATTCTTGCATAAGAAAAAAAAATACTGCACATTGTTGAGACCTGGCTTGAAAACAACATCTCAATATGTGGTGTGTGGGAGGGTGGACTTTGAATACCTCAACAGTGGTCTCCCAATGAAGGCTGACCACTAAAACTGAATATGTAGAAGGGTTTTATTTTAAAACACTAATTCCTAGTGACAAACTGCTGCAGGTATTGATCTGAGCACCCCGATTGTAGACAGAGCATCCTGGCACAACTTTTACAAGAGTTTAAGGGATTCTAATAAGTCCTTGTATTAACTGCATCATTTTAAATGCAATCTTTTTCACTATCAGTATGTGGAAGACAGAAACCTAAGTCCCTTTCATATATTAGAGGTCTGATTTGCACAGGGACACTAAGTTCTATGGCAAAGAAGGTGTTTCTGAACTGCTCACACTATGGACAAAGATTATGTTCTCTATCTCCTATGGTTTATTTTGGGTCTCTGATGAAGAAGACTACAGTACTAGTATTTGTGTAAGCTCTTTTTTCCCTGTTGGCTTTCATTGACTCTAGGATTCTGAATGGTCACAATTTCCAATATCCACTGACCTTCCTTCTCAGAGCTAAGAAGTATCTTTAGGTCTAATTAAAAGGATCCTCAATCTTTTTAAGTGGATAAAGTTCAACACTAAATCAACAAGCAGGAAAGTTTAACTAGAAATTTATCAACATGAACAACCTCAAGTGACAGCCATTTGGAAGAAATCAGCACACTTAAGAATGAAGGAAGAAGAAATGCCTACTTTTTCAAAATAGTTTTGAGGGGTTGGAACTCTTAGTTCTCTTGAAAGGACAGTCACTGCTGTGTGTACTCCTTTCCCTCCTCCTGCTCAAAAAAGTTTGCATTCTGGCAAGAACATCTGGCTGCAGGATTAGTTCACTCAGCAATAAAGGCACATGGATCTGTTAGAAGAACCTCATTTTTCTTCCCCCTCTTTATTGTGTGTTTACTATAAGGCATCATAAAAAGAACCCTTGATATTATTCTTAGAAATGGGAGCAGGCTCTTGTTTCAGGTCGTCACTGGTTCCACTTCTAAATGTTAACATACTCTGCCAGTGTCACTTGGGTATACTCTTTTTCTTTTCTTCATTATTTGAAAACTTCTTTCCTTTGAGATTATAATTGCATCATCATCATTTTCCCAATTTTATATATATATATATTATATATATATATAATATATATATATATATATATATATTATATAAAACCTCCAAATATAATTTGCTCACTCTGTATAATGTTACTTGTGTCTATATTTTCAACGGTGACCATTTGATACTGCATTTGATATGCATCACCAATTTGTGTTCTCTCCCTGGGAAAAAATATTTTCCCATGTTAGCTTTTCTTAGGCACCATTAGTTCTTTGTAGAGTGTTGGTACCTGGTGGTCTTTCCCTCTTTAAGTTGGGCATCTCCACTGTTGTCCTTGTCTAGATCATGTTTAGCCAGTCATGTTGATGAGATTTTATGGATGTAGCTTCTGATGTTACTAAGAGACAGAATCTCACAGAAAACTCTGTGATCCTCTGGTTTTTTAAGTCTTTCTGCCCCTCTTCCACAATGTTCCCTGAGCCTAAGTTTGAAAAGGGTTTTGCAGATGTATCTATCCATTGGGAATAAATTCCACAACTCTCCAGTTTGGTTGGTTGTAGGTTTTTTGTAATGGTTTCCATATGTTGTAAAGAGTTTTATTGAAGGATGAGGACTACATTTATCTGTGGATATTAGGACAAATGTTTAGAAAGTAGTTAGTTGAGCTTCTGCTGGTTTATTAAATTAGTTGTAGGTTCTCCTCCAGGACCCATAACTTCATTTACCCTGGGTAGTTGGATAGACTTCTAGTATCAGAAATAATCTCCCTCATGTTGGGCAGGTCTTAGATCTTCCTGAAGAGCCTTTAGTTACAACCAACATATGTGTGCCTTTCCTGGTACACATAGGGTTGTCATGCCATGTTGGTCATTGTCGTGGTTAATAGACATCTTAGCTTGGTAGGGATGTTGTTTGTCTCTTTCTATTTGAAGTTCTGGTACAATAAAAGCTAGTCCTCAGGGGGACGAACTCAGGTAAATTGAGGCCATACATATGAAGTGTGTTGCATCTTCAGCAATAGGGACTCACCTCTGTGGGCAACCAAGGACAATAACAAATCTGTAACTTGGGGGAAGTCTTTTGGACAACAGTTCAAAGTTTCCCATCCCAGTGTTGATAGTTTTATCATATGGTCTTTGGCTCTTCAAGGGATAATTGTTAGCCTAGTTGAGGAAATTCCATTTGAACCATATACATTTATTTATACACAGACGTATTTATGTATATTATAGTATTTTGGTAGGTAGCTAATAACCATTTCCTATGACTTTTTCAGACATCCTTATTGTTATTTTACCCTTGTCCTTCATAGATACTTTCTTCAACCTTCCTAAACAGAGCTCCCTTTTCCCATTTCCTGATTCATGTCCATTATCATTAAGCTTCACCCAATCAGTGGAACTTTAAAATCTTGTTGCCTGATCATTTAAGATGTCCCATAGGAAGGAAATGGTACATGCTCTATCTCAAATTAAATTTCTAAAATCTGAGACTCACAAGCTATTGCTGGTTCTAGTTAGATAATTTGCTTCTAGTCATTTACGACATGATATGAGCTAGCTCACTAGCTGTTTTCTGCTCATGCCTATAGCTGTTATTGTCATCTGAAGCAGGGAGCTAAGGTGACTAGAACCATTTCCTGGATATGGGATTATAATATAATGCCCATTGATCCTTCTGGAAAGGGCAGGGATTCTACTGTGATGGTTAGAAACTTCTCTCTGAGTGCATGGTGTCTTTAGCAATGCAGCCTTATCTCTGTGGGGCAACTGAGGATAATAACAGTAGTTTATAATTTGTGGGGAGTCTCTTGGACAACCTCTACCAGTAACTGAAAAGAAGAGTTCCTATGCCTGGTGCTGAGCCACCTGGGGCCAAGGAAATTGTTTTCCCAGAAACACTGAGGAATGATCTAAAATTCAGACATTTGTTTGGCTCATAACTTTCTTACCTCACTTAAATACTAACTAAAAGCAAGGCTATTTGATAGTTCCTGGACTCTACAAACCTCTTCCTGGGTTCCTAGGTTTTGCTGGGTAAATTTTGAAAGTGTCATTTTCCCTTGTTCTTGAGTTTCTTTTAAAGAGTTTTCAACTGTGCGATATCATTAAGTATTAAGAACAAGACATAACATGGCTTTTCTTTCCTTAGTCTAGTTGCCATATTTATAGCCTTAATAAAGACAAAGTTTCAAAATGTGACTTGTGTACCTTGGAGTTCTGAACCATTGTAAGTAGTTGAAATAGTCAGGGAGTCTGGGAGAATGTGGCCAGCCAAATTCAGAGAAGAAAAGATGTCACCTGTGGCATATCTGCTATATTACACCACCATCATCTCAGAGTCCTTGTTCATTCAGTTTTCTAGCACAAGCACTGCTTTCTAAAGGGTCCACCAACAACTTATCTCCTCCCAACACTGAACACTTTTCTTCAGTCAGACCTCCATCTTTGTCACCTGGGCTATAACACTTTCCCTCTTTCTGATACCTAGAAACCCAGTCTGCTTCTGTAAATTCTCATCTACAATATAGGCAGAAAGATGCTCCAAATGTGTAAACTTCTCTAAACATTTTCAAGGATTTTTCTTCATCCTGGTGTCAATCAGCTGAATGCATTCTTGTATACCCAGATAGAAGTCATAGGTATGCAATGAGAAGCTCTTCAAGTGCCCAGACAACTTCTATATCTTTCAGTATACGATAGCAGCTGCAGATGGCTGTATCCAGTACTATAATTCTCATGAAGACCTCAAATATTGGCAAGCTTAGTTCTAGAAATGGCCCAGCTTTTGTGTGGGCTTAGGTATAGAGATTTTCCAATGCTTAACAGCAGACAGAATCAGAGCTCTTGTCCTACGGTGTCTGAGACCTTTGGTCCTTCAGGTTTGGGAGCTCTCTGGGATTTTTCTGGCCACCAGAGATTGAATAATTTTTTTCCTGGGTCACTACTGACCCAGCCATCTGCCCTCTCTTTTTATTTATTTATTATTATTCTAATCTGCTGTTCTCTTTCTGCTGTAGACACCTGGGAACTCCTTGGCTAATATTTCCAGCTGTTGAGCAGCCAGCTGCCATGCTTCTTTCACAGTTTGGGCTTTTGACTGCATGGCTTTAGTCACCACTGGTCCTCCACTGTCATCTTTGATGTTCTAGAGCTTCCACTGATACTCTACTGCCATCATTGGTACTCCATGTCCACCACCAATGCTCCAAGACACCATTGTTTGTCCACTGTCATCATTGGTGCTCCACGCCACCACTGGTGCTCCACTGCAATCATTGTGCACTGTTATAGTCAAGAAAAGACAATGGATATTAAGACTTTTACTGACCCTAATATTGTGATACCAAGGGAGGCAACACAGAGAAGGTCTGCCATCCCATTCAATAAAGAAACTATCTGACTTACACAGCTAGTTGTTCATGATAGCAATCCAAGATACAAAGGACTGTCTGAAATTTTCCCGTGTTTGTCCCAATCATACTCATAACTCCTTAGTGTTCTTCATAGCAATCACTCTACTAGATCACCAGGCATAGTCTCCTCATTTGCCTTAGATGGAACTGATTGCTGGGTTGTCTATTTCTTCAAGACTTAACTATAGTAAAATGAAGAGGACCAATGAGCTAACCCTGCCTGGGCAGTCTGACTTTCAGGAGCTGAAATTTCTGCAGTTTTCTGGAGTTTTCTTAAAACATTGTTTATGGTAGCTGCTGCTGACACAGGGTGTCCTCTAGTTGTTTGACCAACAGTCATTTTGCTCATGACAGCAAGCCATGACATTAATATTCAGTTCAACAGTCAAACTAGAAACTCCAATTGCCCTATCTCTCAGTGCTGTTGCTTATGGATATGGAAGGAACAACAAAGATGTGCTTACTGTAGAGCTTTGCAAACCTTGCCATTAGCACTGAGTGATTTTAAAAGTGATTAATATATGCCCAGTGGCCCAGACATAGGCGCCTTTCCATATGTCTCAGTTTCTCAATGACAATGTCACTTCCTGCCATGCCCCCAATAGCTGCATGCCTCCAGATCCCTCTCCATTCTTCAAGGTAAAGAGCTAGCTGTAGGTGGGATTTATAAACACTACATTCCTGAAACCTACTGTTTTCCACCATTAGCTAAAGTCAATTATGTCAGTTCAGAACATGCAGCAACCAAAATATCAAGTAAGAAATTATTAAAATGATTTGTTCTTACCTATTCGTTTCATTATCTTACTTTTATTCCAGATAATAAGTTATTTTTCACAATAGAGAGAAAGTTTTTCATAAATTATGTTGACTCATTAAACAAATGGTGAGTCCATTCAAAGAAAATGTAGACCGTGCAGAAGGCACATATAGTGGCAGCCCATGCAGTGGACATACAGTGGTAGCACATGCAGTGGCAGTGCATGCAGTGGCAACACATGCAGTGACAGCCCATGCAGTGGGAGCACATCAGTGGAAGCATATACAGTGGCAGAGCATGCAGTGACAGTACATGTGGTAGAAGTGCTTTCAATGGCTATACATGCAGTGGCAGCACGTGAGATGCAGCACATGCAGTGGCAGCATATGTAGTGGGAGCACATACAGTGAAAGCACATGCGGTGACAGCACATGCAGTGGTAGTGTATACAGTGGCAGCAATGCAGTGGAAGTGCACACAGTGGCTACACATGCAGTGGAAGCAAATGCAGTGGAGGTACATGCTGTAATCTCTGCTACTTGAGAGACTGAAGTGGGAGTATTACAAATGTGAGGCTAACTTTGGTGACTAAGACACTGCCTCAAACTTAATTACGAAAGGGCTGTGGACATATCTCCAAGGTAGAGCACTTGTCAAGCATGTTAATGCATTGGATTCTTCCTTGTATCACTTTATCAACTTTGGCAAGAACTATGAAGCTGATTCTGACAAAGTTCTGTTTGTTTCCTCCATCCCAAGTCATCAGTTGACATTATATGACATGGGACTTCAGGTCTCAAATTTGCTACGCACGCCTTTTTGTGATGGTTCTGATGAATACTCCAGTCTCTCTCTGCAACTTGCCTCTTTGCAGGTATGCAGGACATGGGTCTCCCTTGTCTAGTAATCAATTCTGAATCCTTTGTATTTCAGTTCAGTTTTCTTCCTCCAGAAAGTTTTCCTGGCATGCTTGCTCCTTACCGCAATTGACTGAGGTCACTGGCTGGCTTTTCTGTGTTGATTCATTCCTAATCTGCCACAGCAATGGTTCTCAACCTTTCTAATGCTGCAACCCTTTACTACAGTTATTCGTGTTATGGTGACCCTAAACCATAAAATTATTTTAGTTGTTGCTTCATAATTGTAATCTTGCTAATGCTGTGAAACATAATGGAAATATTTATGTTTCCCAGTGTCTTGGTGGTCTTAGGCAACCTCTGTGAAAATGTTTTTGGACCCTGCCCAGGGGTGGTGACCCATAGGTTGAAGACTAATATTCTACTGTCACAGGTATCTTATAAAAGTATAATTTTAATGCATGAAGATTAGTCCCAAGGTGCCATGAGACTGAAAAAAGAGGGACAGATAAACCTGGGATTTCAAAAAGATTCAGTGAGGTATTTGCAAATTGGGTCATAAAAGGTGCATGTTTATGAGTTAAAGAAAAAGTGATGTCATCCTGGCTGAAATGTATCTAGCTCATTTTTAGCTGACATCATTGTCACACACGTCCCAGAAGCAAGGCTTCACCCACCACTTCAATGACTTTTATCTATTTATAGTTTGCTGAGAAACTACATGGGAAAACTGGCAGGAGTTACTTGGGGCTATCTTGGTGATTGTGGCTCAAGGCAGTTCTAGTCACATCAAAGTGATTCCACATGTAGGTCATCTCTGTAGACCATTCAATCTAGTAGACTGAACCCCATGTAAGGGAATAGTTGCAATGCAATATAGCAATCACAATGCCAGAGATAACAAAAGTTTACTGAGTATCTATTGTGCTCTTTTCTATACATAATTCTCTTCCTAGTGGCAACAGTATTTGAGAGGATTCTATAACTGCCTCAAGGCCACTGAACTAGCAGTGAGTAGTTAAAGAGAGAGGCAGTAAAGATGGCTACTTTTATAGCTAGCTATATATTGTAATGTTCAAGGCACACTTAAATAAAAATGCACCTGAATGTCACCATCTTGAACAAATGCCACCATTTGACAACATGCTAACAGCAAGAGTTCTGGCTGGAGACCTTTCCTAAAGTAGAAGCCACCTGCACTCTAGGTTTATCCTTTTCACTGTCAGGCTGAGACTGCAACCTCCGAAACTCTGGTTGGTAGGGTTTCCTGTCCCATGAAGCAACTGTTGTACTTGTAGGAACTTTACAGTTTAGGATACAGACCAGTGCCTGGGAGCATTCTGCTGGTTGCCCTAGGCAGTATGCTAGTGGAAGAAAATTGCATTCCCCTCATATTAGAAAATGACTTTCATTATCTCTCCTGCAGCTAACTGCAGTGGAATAGCATTGAGTTTCATTCACATTATCTCATTTCTGCATATATCCACACTGGGATGGTTAGCCTTTCCTTATAAAGTAAGGTATGCTTTCTTAGTCCTACTTTATAATTAAGGAAACTAGTGCTCACAGTGTCCAATGTCACACGATTGCCTACGGCTTGAAGTGGCGACTTGACTCTGAGTACTTGGCACCAGAGCCAATGCTTGGTCACTGAAGCACCACACCTTCCAGTGCAGAAACCTCAGACTGCGAGAGTCAGAGCACGTGCCTTAGAGTCACCGGGTCCAGTTGCAAACTCCTACCCCTCCAGTTCCAATAATAACTTGGAGAGCTTTTCATCACTCTAAACTTCTCTGATGAGCTGGAATATGACATGGAACAGTGATGTACACTCTACAAGGTGCCATAGTGAAGACAGTTTATTCTTCATTTTGCCATAAATAGGATTTACCCATAAAAACTTCAAGGAGCAATCCCTTGGGTATCTGCCATGTGTTTCCTTCAGTTTCCATTCTCTCATGAGTTTTGACTCTGGACCTCCCAAATGGAGTGGCTGGGGAATGGGAGAAGGAAAGAAGATAAAAAAATTGAAGCCAGTAGAGACAGACTTTTCCTTAACATTCCCATCTCTGTTTCTTTCTCCTCATACTTATCTAGATCCACTTCAGATTTGATTCTCACAGACTGTGGGCCCTGGAAGACAATCCCTGCTTCCACCAGCTGTTACCACAGCAGAATCTTACACAGTGCTTGACACATAGATACTTGGAGACCATGTTGATCTACTAAACCTCTAAAAAGCAGTATATACCATCACATTTCTATAAAACAAGGCCTGCACTCTGTATATTTTTATAACTCCCCAAAATGCTAATAATAAAGGTTCTATGTGTGCAACTTGGAAGAGTGAATAAATAAACAACATTTTTCTAGAACTCCAGGAGAAAGCCCTTACCTCTTCCCTGCTTAGATTCCGTGTCTAAAGCTTCACCCCCCACTGGCTCCGTTGCTGGAGTTACTCAGACTGAAAACTGAGATGACATTCCTGTCTTAGAAATACTCTAGTCTCCCACTGCTATTTTTAAAAGGGTCAAGTTCAATTGTGGGTATGGGTCCATGTGAGAAACAGCAGGACTTTATTATTTGTGTACTGTGGAATGATTCCAACATTTATGGTTCATTTCTTCCCTTTGTCTCTTCATCGAGTTTTCTACTCCCAAGCTAGATAATGCCCTGACATGTTCAGAAAAAAAAATAGCACTTAATCTGTAGGAAGGTGTAGTGTCTAATTTTTGCGCTCTCTTGCTCTCTCCCTCTCCTTCTCTCCCTCTCCCTCCCTCTTCCTCCCTCCCTCTCCCTCTCTCCATCCCTTCCTCTCCCTCCCCCTCTTTTTCTGTCTCTCTCTCAGAATTATAATTATACCCTGACCCTAATTATATCCAGTCAAAGTTTATGCAAAGTACTTGGAAGGTATGCAAGCAAAACTAATTTTATGTAGTACTCTCTTTCATTTCTGTGGTATCTGTGCTAAGAAAATGAAAAGATAAGGAAAAAAACCTCTGCTGGACATTCTGAATTCAGGCATGTCCCAGTAGGGAGGACACCTTGACCAGGGCAGCTGTGGGATTCCTCTAAAGCAATATCGTTTGACCCTAGTCTGCAACTCTGTCTCTCTTTGTCTGTCTGTTTGTCTATCTCCATCCCTCCCTACTTTTTTACCCCAACGTTTCTCTCTCTTCTTCCCTTTCCTAGTTCTCTCTGGGAAAACCACCTTTTTACTGTGAACAGGCAAAGGTATTGAGAGGCCAGAGCCTCCTGAAGTTGCATGAATGGCTACTGATCTTCTACAGTGAAGCTTCATGGTCTTCAGTCCCAAGCAGCATGTTTGCACAGCTTCTGATATCTGAGATAGGTCATCAGCATGTCATTTTAATCTGGTAAGAGTTAAAGCAATTTGTTACACAACAGCAGTTAACTAACATAGCTTGGTGCTCAGTGCAAGGCAGAAGCCAACAGACCAGGGACACAGTCATTTGTCAGCTCTGACTGCAGCATACTGGACACATTCCTTACCTCTATGAGCCCCATGTTTTTCCAAAACTACAAACATCACCTCTCAATATCCGTTACAGAGCAAGGTGATCAAATTTGGACAGATGAACCCACACAGACTCCGCTTGGGGGCTGCCTTGTATTTCAGTTCTCTGTCACTCGGGAATAATCCATTCAATACCCAAGATTTGTCTAAGTATTAACAAACTGCCTTCTACCTGCATCTAGAATACAGATAGGAATCTAGTGAGCATAAGGCAGACATTATGGACAAAAGTATGGAGACTCCTCAAAATTAAAAAATAAATGTTATGTGAGTTAAAAGTATAACTTCCGGAAGCTCAAGAAACACTATGATTGGGAAACAACCTAAGTTTCCATCAACTGACTGATAAAGCCCCGACCCCAACCCCTACCCCCACCCATGGGTTCTGCACATGCTCTTTGTGCATGTACTCATGCAGAAGAATGCTGTTCAGCTATGAAGAGGAATGTAATCTTGCCAGTTTGATTTCACCAAGTTGAGATCAAAAGGAGGTTTCCTAGTGGCAGAATGCTGCTAAGGAGTGAAAAAGCTTCTGTACAGAGAGTAGTGGCATCAGTGCCACCTCTATGCTGATCTTGGACATGAAAGTTTCCTAAAGACCACATTCCTAATCAGAACTCAAGACTCTGCAATGGTCTCTGGCTTTGCAGACCAATTCTCTAAAGCTTCTAATTTCATGCAAATATTTTTGGGCTACTCTCTCTGGTTTCTCAAACTGGGACTCTGGATAGGGGAATTTGCTAAATTCCTGGAGGTTTGTTGCAGTTCTCATGGAATTAGGTCAACACCAATCAGAAAATGGGCAAAGAAACATGTTCCTTGTGCAAAAGGCTTCAGCCGTGGGATCCATGGAGGCTCCACAAAGTTGTGCTAGCCCTAGAGAGATGGTCCACACTGTGGATCAATTATATTCCTTTTTGTCTCTTTGTGTATATCCTCAGTTCTATGGAGGTATTCTTTTATAATTAATTAATTTATTCACTTTACAACCCAATATCAGCCCCCCAGTATCCCCTCACACAGATCCTCCCCTCATTACCTCCTCCTCTTCTCCTATGAGAAGGGGGAGGTACAACCCCCAGATATGACCCAGCCTGACAAATCAAGTCACTGCTCATCCTCTCCTACTGAGGCCAGACAAGGTAGCCCAGTTAGGGGAATGGGATCCACAGACAGGCAACAGATTCAGGGACAGCCCCCACTGAAGTTGTTGGTGGACCCATATGAAGGCCAAGCTGTACAATTGCTACCTATGTGTGTGGGACATAGGCAGGCTAGGTCCAGCCCATACTCACTCTTTGGTTAGTGGTTCAGTCTCTCAGAGCCGCCTAGGGTCCAGTTTAGTGGACTCTGTTGGTCTTCCTATGGAGTCCCTTTTGTGGATGTATTCTTGACAGCATTTGTCATATTTAGATACATGATTCCCTTGTGTAATTATTTCTCTAGACAAGCTAAATGCCCTACTCATCAGTTCCTGTCATTAGCTTTCTGGATGAGAACACTTAAGACCTAATCATTGGGTAAATGTAAAGCAGAGTTCATTGTTATTAACATTGTGTTGTTCTATGGATCTTGAGAACTTTGTTACCTCATATTGAATGCATGTACCATTTCCAAGCCTTCAGTCCCTTGTAGCAACTGTTCTGTGCTCTCTTTCTATGGTTCAGCCTTTGTTGAGTCATCACTTCTGTGAGAAGAGAATACAGATTTTGTTTTTCTATTCCTGGCCTGTTTCACTTAGGATAATTTGCTCCCATATGATCCATGCTACAAATTTAAGTATACCCCTTCTTAACAGGATTGAACAGTTCATGGCATGTGTATGCTTTTGCATACATGATGTGGGTATGTACACATATCAAAAGCCATGTGGGCCACTTCCTTATTTGGGCTGTCTGGGGTAGATAGATCTGCCATGAACAGAATAGTATGGATGTCATACCGACTTTTCCTTTCTGCTGGGTGCATGCTCACCAGTTGAATTACACAGTAGATCTACTTTTAGCTTTCAAAAAGTATTAAAATTTCTTTACATAATGACAGCATTGATTTACACTCTTCTAACAGTGTGCACTGCTTCCCTTTGTTCTGCATCCTCTCCAGTGCTTCTTGTGCCTTTTCCTTTTAGCCATCCTAAGGTTTGAGATGATAGGTCAGCATAGCCCTAATCTACATTTCCTTGACAATTGAGAGTGCTAGACATTTCTTCATACATGTTGCTTTTTAAAATTTTGAACTATTTTGAGTCTTTTGCTTGCCTTTTGATCAGGCTTTTATTTTTGCTATTGATTTATATGTTGCTTGTATGATTAAGGTTTTAGCTGTCATCTGAGAAATGATCTTTGAGTCTTTCCTCAAATCTCCATGGATGTCCTTGAGATGGGCTTTTCTTCATTTTTCTTTTCTTTTTCTTTTCTTTTTTTTAATTGGTGTGGCAGTGTGCATCTCTACTTGCCTCTGTTGCTTGTGCTTTTGCTGACTCTTTTCTGGTCCCACTAGAATTCTCACATTCTCACTTTGTCACGTAAGTATCTGTTACTCCATGTGACGCCTGCACTGCTTCTGGAAGGTTAATCATACATTACTTTAATGTAGATAATTTGTACACTGTCTTCTTCAGGTACCACAGAATGTGGTACTTCCTAGACATGCAGGAAATAGCTATTAAATAAAAAGGCCTGTGCACAACTGAACTGATCAATAAGAATTGCTTTAAAGTAGTTTATTGCAGTAACAAGCACATGTGAGCACCCATGCACACATACCCTCCACCCACCCACACAAATGCCTCAAACCTATAAGAAACTCACCAAAACTGCAAGGCAGAAACAACACATAAAATTCTTCAAAGAATTTGAAATCTGCATTTAAAATATATCTGTAAACAGACAGACAAATATCCAGTATCATGGATTAATGCCACAAATGATGTAAATAACAAGTTCCAGGAAGCAGAGAGAAGTAGATGCAGGTGATGGACAGGTAAAGGAGGGAATTCACTCTGCAGAAACTTTAAGGATGAGTGGAATTCAAATATATAAGAACCCTGTACTGGATAGTTTTACATCAACTTTACACAAGCTAAAGTCAACTGAGAGGAAGGAATCTCAATTGAGAAAAGGTTTCAGTAAGATCAGCTTATAGGCAGACATGTAAGGAATTTCCTTAATTAATGATTGATGAAAAAGGGCCCAGCCGTTGTGGGTACTGCTATCCATTGGCTGGTGGTCCTAATGCCATAAGATAGCAAGCTGAACAAGGCTTGAGGAACAAGCCACTAAGCAGCAGGGCCTCTGCATCATCTCCTGCCTCCAGGTTTCTGCACAGGTAGAAAAACTATCTTGGCTTCCCTCAACAGGCTGTCATTTAGGATGTAAGCCAAGTATTCCTTTTCTTCCCTATATTACTTTGGTCATGATGTTTCATCACAGCAATAGAAAGCCTAAATAAGAAAAACCCAACACAGGAAAACAAATCAGCTTCTAAAAGATTCATCATCACAGAGCAAATCCTGAACTCATTTTCTTGTGTAGGGTCTTTGCTATTCAATTGTCCAGCTTGCATCTTCCAAGCTACACATCCCTGGAGCAAGCACTCCTCAGTGTTTCTATCATAGCATCATCTTTTATGTTGTAGATACAGCAGTGACCTAGACTTACAGGAAGTTTGTGCCTCCATAGTGTGGGCAGATGGCAATGAAAATCAACAGAGGTGGTGATGGGCAATGAGTAGCTAGCATGGGCTGCTGTGAAGAGAGGATTTGTAGGTTTTCTCTGAGGAGGCATTGATGTTCCAAATTGATGGTAAGAAGACATTCGTCCCAGGGAAGGAAAGAACGCTGGGAGATGATAAGCAGGGTTGAATTTTGGTCTTCTTGAGGGATGCAAGTCAGCCATTGTGGCAGACGTGAGATGGATGGTGAATGCATCCAATGAATTCAAGGTGATGCCTCACTCCGCATGTCTAGGATGGAGTTAAGGAAGGACTTTTATGTTCATAACACAACTTTTATTTTAGCTAATGATTGGAAAATTTTATTTTAGTTAATTATTGAAAAATGAACTGGAAATCGAGGCAAAATTGTGAGAATAAAGGACTCTGGGAAGCTTTTGTATCCATCCGTGGACTGTCCTGGATCATGCTTTATTAATGGCAACCGGGATAATAGAAGAAGTTGGGATGAACAAGATACCCTCACCCTAACCTAAACTACACATGATACATGATGAACCTCAATTGCCCTCTGGAGACCCATCAGATACAGGTTCCCCAAAGATTTCCCACAGGATCCACTCAAATCTGTCCCAGTTCCTTCCATCCCTTCCTGCTATACACTTCTAGCCATTGTGATGATTGGCATTCAAGTGGAGTTATTAATACACACCATCTCTCAGGGTGAAGCAGATGCGGCTGGGCATCTCTCTTGCTATTATTTTAGATGGAGAAGGCACTGAGCAAGAGTCACTTCCACTGAATTAAAGTAACTGAGATAAAGAGTAGAGAGCTCCAGTTGTTCTGCTTGGAGAAGCTCTCCTAGCCTGATGCTAATCACAGTGATATTGATCCCAGCTACTGCTTATTAAACACGTAGGTTGGATGCTGTGCTGACTACCATATGCACTCCAACCTCACAGTAGAGCTATGAAGCAAGCGTTGCTGCTCTTTCCATTTAATCATTCTTCAGCATCATTCAGAAGCTGGGAGCCACAAAAGCTTAAGTATACTGCATTGCTTATGACATTGCATAAGGACTGTAAAACCCTGACTTTGTTCCTATGATAGCAACACATTAAGAAATCATCTGAGACTGGGAATAAGCTTTCATCTGAATAGTATGAAGCACTAGAATTCAGGAGTGGTCCTACCTGCATCAGACCACATGAAATAAGAGATCTCATATGCATACATATTCAAAGAACTGCAACGTTACTCTGGTGCGAGTCACACCACCCACAACTAATACTGCAACTTTCTGACAGACATCACAGGAACTCACAGAATGCAACCATCCTGAGACATATTTCTATAAATATACCCAAGTCTTCCACAGGAAAAAGTGCCTGATAGTACACTTCTGTTAGTTTCTTGGCCATTCAACATGTGTTACAATCATGATCCTTCTTAACTCATGTTTCTTCTTTTTCTGTTTGGTATTGACTTGATCCAACTAGGCTGCTGTGACAAAGCAAAAATATGGTAGCTCATAAAGAAGACAATTTATTTTTCATAGTTCTGAAAGATTAAGCTACCTGCAGTTTCAACAGTTTGTGAGGACCTCCTTCCTCATAGGCAGACATTATGTCCTTGCAACATCACAGTGTCCTACCCTGTGGTCTAACTACCTCCTGATGCCCATGACCCCCAGTGTCATCATCTCAGGGGTTCTAGTTTCAGCCTGTGAATACTAAACATTCACGTTTAGTCCATCACAGCTATTGATGGGGTTTGGAATTGATTTTTCTTTCATAAGTTTTTATTTTGTCAGAATATTCTGTCCTTTTATAGCAGAGCTCACAGTAGTCGATTGGTTGGTTGGGGAGTGTGGGGGTATAGATTTTTCAATCATTAGTGGGTTGGTGGTGTCAAAGTCATAGAAATGCCTGAGAGTTATTGGAATGAATTTGTGGGGAAAAGGAAAGAATTGAGTACAGGCCCTGATACACAGACACAGCACCAAAAAGGCAAAGAACCACAGAGAGGAACAAGTGAGCCAAGTGAGAGAAAGAATTTAGAAACCACAGAGGAGGGAAGTTTCTAGAAAGGGAGTGTGGTTATAAATAGTAAAGGTCATGTGTATCTGTTGGCCAAGGAAAGTGAGATTAAGAAATAGCTGCAAGCATCTGCTATTTGGTTATTGGTTTTTCTGTTAAAAGTACAACAAGATGAGAAGACCCTTCAACTAGACGAAAAACAAGATATCAGAGTCATCTCACATTAAACTCAAGGATAAAGGACTAGAGAAGTATTTTATTCAAACCTGAGGTAAACTGGGTTTGGAAGCAAGGTGAAGGGAGAGGACTATCCTGGGAATCCTGATCTGTCACTCTCAGATCTAGAACTTCTCAGTGCTTCTTTTTGTTTGTTTGTTTGTTTGTTTTTTATTAATTATTTTATTCATTTACATTTCACATGATATCCCACTTCCTAGTTACCCCTTCACCAGCCCCCTATCTCATTCACCTTCTACTCCCTCACCTTTGCTTCTCTGAAGGTGCTCCTCTACGCACTCACCCACTCCCCCTCACTGCTATAGTATCATTCCCCTTCTCTGGGGCATCAAGTCTCCACAGGATCAAGGGGGTCTGCTCCATTGAGGTTAGGTAAGGCCATCCTGTGCTACATATGTATCTGGAGCTATGCATTCCTCCATGTATACTCTTTGGTTGTTGGTTTAGTTTCTGGAAGTTCTGGGTGGTCTGGTTGGTTGATATTGTTCTTCCTATGGAGTTCCAATCCCTTCAACTCCTTCAGACCTTCCTCTATCTCTTCCATCAGGGTTCCTGGGCTCAGTCCTATGCTTGGCTGTGAGTATCTGCATCTATATTGGTCAGGTGCTGGTAGAACCTCTCAGGGGACAGCTATAGCAGGCTCCTGTCAGCAAGCACTTCTAAGCATCAGCAATAGTGTCAGGATTTGGTGTCTACAGATAGGATGGATCCCTAGATGGGTCCGTCTCTGGATGGCCTTTCCTTCAGTGTCTACTCCATTTTTTTTGTCCCTGTCTTTCCTTTGGACAGGAACATTTCTGGGATAACAATTTTGAGATGCCATAGTCTTAAGCATGTCTTGATACCATTCCCTAGAATTCATTCTTGCAATATAATGCATCAACTGTGTAAATTCTACATCTAGCCAGAGGATTTATTGCCTTGCCATATTTCCAAATGATTACTTGGCATACCTAATGGTATACCCATTTTTGTGTAAGCCAAGCTATTTAGATCACAGTGCCAAAATAAAACTTCATTTACTTGGCAACAATGTCATCTAACTTCTGGCAAAGTGCTGGGTTACAAGCACTGTTACAACAGAGATAACTGCTAGTCAAGTAGGTAGACACAGAAAAGAAGATCTTAAATCATACTGGTAATAAACTATTGACTGAAAACCAAATCTTGCCTGTTGCCTATTGTTGTGAATGAGATTTTATTGTGATGTAGCTATGTCCGTGTCTATGGTGAGTTTTGAATCATAATGGGAGATTTTTAGCAGAGACCTCATTGTGCAAAATGCCTAACATATTTCTCATCTGTGTGGGCCTGTACAGAAACAGTCATCCAACAACATTTTTCCAGAGGAAAAAGAATGCAGAGCCTGGCAATAAAGATTCCCACCACAGGTCTAGAATGAAGACAGGATTTCCACTCTTGGTCATGAGCTCTTCATATTAGGATCAAGACCAGGATCACTTATTCAGAAACTTTCAAGAAGATGAGAGACTTCAGAATAATATGCACCTCTATATAAGAGACAGAAGATTCATTTTAGAGCAAATATAATATTTGCTATTTCAGAAAAATCTTCACACTATTAATGGTAGGAATAATACTGAGCTTTCTTGTGGTTTTGTAAATTTATTCCATGTTTTCCTGGGTCTTGATTAGAACTGTCCATAATATGAATTGAAAGACAGTGGCAACACCTTCCCCTCTATGATCAGTGCCTCTGAGGTTGTAGTTCAGCACAGGAAGAATTCCATGTCCAGTAGTGGAAAGAAGACATCAGCTAGGAGCTAATGACTCAGACTGGGATGCTTCTCTGTGTGTCTTTCCCTTTCCAAGTTACAGTTGTCTATGTCACACTTCACAAAGCTATTCTCTTTTCCTATACACCATTTTTGTGTGAATGTCAAACCATTGTTTATTGTTGCTTTTGGTAAGCAGGCCTTCTCAAAACGGATTCTCAATTATGCATTGGGAGCAATGGCATCTGTCCAGTAGGGAATTCACAGAATGGTCTTACCACAGTGTCACATAGTAAAGCACTCTGAAAAGCCTTGAATTCCTAATACAATTACCTTATAGAATCTATGAAAAACAGTGGCATATTTTCTAGTTAGCAGGAATTGTGTGTGCGTGTGTGCGTGTGTGCGTGTGTGTGTGTGTGTGTGTGTGAAAGCTTGAATTTAAGTTGTACAACATGGTCTTATGCTCTCTGAAAGACTGAACCACGTGATCTTACATCTATAAAGCAGTCCTTCCTAATCAGTAGAAACAAAACTAAGAGATTAAAATGACCCATGTCCCCTCCTAGGAAGTACCAGCATTAACTAGTCAAAACAGTAGAGCAGCCCTCTGGGAAAGTATCTTGCCATTTTATAGAAAAGGAGATTAAGAATTAGGAAAACTGAATGTGGTCAAGATATAACTATGGAAGCCTTTTGCAATCATCAGAAAGACCTTTAGCTTCTCAGCTAAGATGAGCTGAACTTCCAGTAGATATTTGACAAAGTAAGAGCAGAACAGGCACACAGAGCACTGAAATCTACTGAATAGAGCCATGGCATTCTGCTAAATACACTACAATGCAAAGCACAGCTAAAAAAAAAAAAAAAAAATCAGCCTCAAAGGTGAATACGCTGAGGTTGAAAAATACTGTGCAAGATCATGTTTCTTCAGAGACATAAATAAAAAGTAAGTGGAAAAATATATAAATGCAAATAAGATTTCTGAGGGATTTGCTGAAATGGCTTCATTTAATTATTATTCAAAGTTGGTAATAAAACGATGTCTTCTCATCTTTAGATCAGATGTTTTACCATCTTGCTTGAACCTTTCCTCTGTTCCCTGAGACTTGTTAAAATACTTCTTTGTAAAGCACTCAGAGCTTTCAAGGAGAAGGTATTATTTGGGATTGCAAATGCTCTGTACACATTGTCTTGTAGTATAAGAACTTCCTCAAAACAAACTCAGGATGAAGCCATAATGTTCAAGGCACTGTGAATAACCCTGTACCTTGTAGCAAACCTTTGAGAGACTGGTTAGGGTACTAAAAATGGCTATAACTGTGATCCATGAGTCTTTGAGATTAGTAAACCAGAAGAAATACCACTGGTGCCATGCCTAAGTCTCCCTCACCTGTGAGGGGTGGGGGGACACATCATCACACCTCTGTTGGTGAATATAGACTGCTGCTGTGTCTGGCTATTGTAGAACAGTATGAAGTAAAAGCTTATCACCAGTGAGGTCATGGTCCTTGTATTTAAGCTCCATCTCCAGGGTAGATCCAGAAAGCAAGAGGAGGATCACGAACAGGCAGAGCTCAAGAAAGTGTAGAAAGAGGTGACATCATGTCCTTCCTGGTGATCAAAAGGACTGTGATAAACCTTGATCCATATGGATTTCTACCTGGTGGGAGAAATTTGTCTCATTGGCTTGAAGCCAGACTCCCAGGCAAGTAAGGTGCTGTCAGACTCCAAGGGTGTATCAGAGTTAATAGGAAGAAATTTTCTCTACTTCAGCATTCCTGGTCAGTTTACACACTTAATATAGTCAGTACAAAACAGTCCTTTCATTTGTGTCCCTTAATCAGTTCCTTAATTTGTCTTACATGAATAAAAATATTTGGAGATGTCTCCTTTTGTACTTGATTCAGAGAGAGTCTGAGAAATATCTTTAGTTAGTGGTTATGTTCAGGCCACAAAGATAGATGCGAGTCCTTTTAAAGTATAATTTTGTAAGCAGTCTTTAGTGACCTGTCCCCTCAATACTTCCTTTTTAATAAACATATTATGCCATGATATCAGGTATTCATACATGAGAGGAAAAATCAGAATATTCCTCTGGAAAATGAGGAGGACAGAGTTTTCTTAAGATACAGTTTAGTTTAGTGAACTGATGATGTTTCTTGGATGATGTCAATATCTAGGTGAGATGGAAATAAAGTGAAGGAGTAAAACACAGATATTCATTGAAGAGATTTCAAGTTAAATCAACTAGCTCCATGTTCTAGAATTTGAAACCTGATTGGTTGGCAGGTCCTGGCCACCCAGGGCAGTGAATGGAACACAGAGAGCACACAGAGTAGAAAGTATTTTCTTCCCCCTGACTCGGGTTCAGAAATAGCTTAGGTTAATCATCTTTACAACATTTCAGCTGCAGAAAAACTGTCCCTTTTTACTCCAGATATTCAGTGCCTGCAGCATGCCACTGCATAAATGTCCCTCACATGTCCTTTGTTCATTGGCATATGATGTTAGTCCCCATGAACGACTAAGAAAGGAAGTAAGGTGATTGGAACTGAGAAGAAGAACATAGACTGTGTGGGTACTGAGGTAGAAATAGAGAAGCCCAGACTGTAGTTTAGTTGGTGGTATCCTCTCCTGCTGTGCATGAAGCCCTGACTTTGATCACAAGCATCACTTAAATCAGGAATGGCAGCACAATATACACATTCCAAAACTCAGGTTTCGAAGCAGGAGAATCAGAAGCCCAAGGTCACCCTCTGCTAGATAGGAAGTTTGAGACAAGCTTAAAATACAAAAGATCTGGAGAAGTGGCTGGGGGATGGAGATATTAATGCAATGGTTGATGCTAAGAAGGGATGAGATGAACTAAGTGAGGTTGGCAGCACCTGGGTTGGGATTACAGATTAAAAGCGGAACTGTAAACACCTGCTGACATTGGAAAGGAGCTGTTGAGAGGGGAGATGAAAGTCTACTTACTGTTTTTACTGCTCTTGATTTTGTTCATAAGAACATGGTAGACTAACACAGCAGCAAGTTTATCTTTGTCTTGTGTGCCTTGACAAAGGATGCATTGGCGAGGGAGAATGTATGTGCCTGTCTGCTTTTGCACTTAAAAGTGGCACCATGGAGCTGAGTGTCACTTTGCATATGGCAGGAATTTGTATCACACTAGCTTCAACCTGGCAGAAAGAGAGAACTCTCTTCCTACTATAACAATGAAAATGGCCTCTAATCATTATCTGGTGATCCTTGGGGGACAAAACTGCCCCCAGCAGAGGATCATTGCTCTGAATCAAAGTGTCTCCAGTGGATGTGTTGGCTAATTTTACATCAAGGAATTTTACTTGACCCAAGGTAGAGTTGCTTGGGAAGAGGAACCTCAGTTGAGAAGATGCCTCCATCAGATTGGCCTGTGGGCTAGTCTGTAGTGCATTTTCCTGATTAACAGTGGATGTAGGAGGGACCAGAACACTGAGGACAGTGCCACCCCTGGACAGATGGTCCTGGGTAGTATGAGAAAGGCTTAATAAGCCATGAAGCACAAGCTAGTAAATACCATTTCTCCTTGGTTTTGGCTTCCATTTCTGCATAGATGTCATTCAGTGACTGTTACTTGGGAGCTATAAGACAATATAAACCTTTTCCTCCCCACGTTGGTTTTGGTCATGATATTTTATCACAGAAAAAAAAAAAAAAAAAAAAAAAAAGAAGAACTCTAACAAAAACAGTGACCTTGGTGCTATCTGTAAGTATGTAAACTTGGGAAAACCATGGAACCTCTCAGAATTCCATGGGTTCTTGGGTCATGCATACAAGATTGAGTCTTGAGTCTTGAGTCTTGATCATGAATATCAGATTCTGTTAACCCAAGTTGGAAACTATAACTCAATTATCCAAGGCTGTCTTTATGGACAATTCACTTCTACTGAATTTCAAATAGCTAATAATTTCAAAACACTCTATTAACATAAAGTTAGTTTTTCTTCTAGCATTGCAAAACAATAACCCTAAAATTATAAGACTGAATTCTCCCAATCTTGACAATAATTTGAATAGACACAATGTGCTACCAGATTCTCTGAGACTCCAAATGAGCTCTTGTGCTTTTCAGCTTTCAAAGGGCAGTTGGGGATGCATGACTCCCACTGTATATGCATGGTTTCTCTGAGGGCCTTTTTTGTTGTTGTTGGACAATATGGCTCCACAGTTAGGCTTCAGTTGTCATCAGAAAGTTATTGGCACTACTGGCGATGGTGTCACCATGCCACATCTGTTCCTCTGTACAGTTAGAGCTGTGACACACAGAGGTCCCTTCGTCACAGCAGTGACAGGCAAATCTGATAGCCAGCTTCTCTAAATGAACTCACATAGTTTCCAAGCCATTTTAAAGCCATTTCTTCTTGATCCTTGCCTGATCTTCTTATTCACCCTAACATGATGTCAAGGCTCTTCAGAGACATATGTTCTGAAGCTGACATGATGTATCTTCACACATCTCAGGAATGGAGTCTGGACTGAAGCCTTGTGCTCTTCTCTCAAGATGAGTTTTACTACCACAGAGTCTAGACACAAGATATAGAAGATGTGGGCCAATAAACAGTTACAAGCAAACTATTAAGGCATATTTAGAAAATAAAGGGAAAACAGTAAGCCAAATGAAATTGCATACATTGGTGTACATGTTACAAGATGACTAATAACACATGGTCAATAGTTTCAGTTAATTATGTTCAAGGTGACCATGAAAAATCTATCTAGTCTCATGATTGCTATGTTGGAAGTATATAGATGGAATATTGATTATTCAGAAAATCCCAGAGATAAGAAAACAAACTCAAGTTCAGGAACCTAACTGAAAAGGGTGTTGGTAGGAAATGCCTAAAGGGGATGAGGAAGTTGCCTGTGTGAGGAGCTTCATCCAGAAAGTATGCCTGATAGGCAATACTGGGAACATATATAATTGACTAGACCGCAGAAGGAAGACCAGCAAGGAATGAAGCTAGTGGAATCAGCCTGTGCCGTTGTAATTCAACTTGTTGACTGATTAATGAAGTTAAAATTTTATCATGAGCCATTGAATAATTTTGTACAAAGTATGCCAGTCACGTTGCAGGCTTGAAGCGGCTATGCACAGAATGGGTGTGGAAGGCAAAAGAAGAGGGAGTGATTGGGGAAGGACCTCTTATGGTAATGAAATGATAATGTTTAACTAGGAAGGATAATGTTCTCAATCAACAGCAGTGTAGGAGGGGAGAAGACTGGTGTAATGTGGATCAAAAATGAGTTAATCTAGGCTCTAGTTGAGGGTGTGGATTGAAGGGAAGAGCATAGAAAGAAAACTGGCTCTTCTAGTGCCCTTGTCATGAGAAGGCCCTTCTTTCTCAAGTGCTTCCTTGGCTCCTAACATACAGAGTCTGGGCCAGCCCTACTCAATAACCTGCACAACTCCACATCCTTCTGACCAAGTCAGCCAGGTGCTTACCCTATTTAACCAGTGAAGAATAAGGACAGTGACCCATAGAAGCAGCATATTGTCCACATGTGACTTGTGTTTTTTTCCTCTTGAAATAAGATCTCAAATTTTATTGTACAGCTGTCAGTAGGCCATGCTGCATTGCTAGCAACTCTCTGAAAATAGAATGAAGGCAATTACCTCAGGAAAGATTAATGTGGAGTATGATTGTACTTATGTAATACTCAGCCTCCAGGTACTGGGGAAGCCTTGAGGAAGTCTCACCAGAGCTGTGTGGGTATCACATGGTGTGGGTACACCTTGCTGGAGAGGGTGTCTATGTGGGAGTCTCCTCATGCAGCATAGCACACAGGAAAGGATGTCTTCCATGGAGTCTTCTAACATAGTATACCAGTAGGCCCACACTGAAGAGATACTTGTGTAGGTGTCTTAACACAGTATATCACATGGGCCATACTAGAGGGAGTACCTGTGTGGGTACCCTGACATAACACACCATCCAAGCCTATGCTGGAGAGGTTGTCTGTGTAGGAGTTTTCTGACACAGTATATACCCAGACCCACACTGAAGAGGGTATCTGTGTGGGTGTCTGACAGAATCTACCATCCAAGCCTATGTTGGAGAGATATCTGTGTGGGAATATCCTGACAGATCATACTATCCGGGCAGGGATGAAGGAGATAGTCACGTGGGTATCCTCACAGAGTGCACCACTCAGGCCCACACTGGAGAAAGTGTCTGTGTAGAAAAATCCTGACATACAACACTACTGAGGCCTATGTTGGGCAGGCCTCCTGACACAGCACTCCACCCAGGACCATGCTGGAAGGGTTATCTGTGTGAATATTTTGACAGAACACACTACCAGACCCACAATGGAGGGAATGTCTGTGTGGGAGTTTCCTAGTAGAACATATCACCCTGGCTGGTATCTATGTGGGTATCCTGAGAGTACATCACTATGGTTCATGTTTTTTGGGTCCCTCACTGTAGCCCTCTGTTTATATGCTTGCTAACTCTCTTGGAGGAAACTGATCTCAGAACACAGAGTTACCTCAAGGGCTGATGTCCCAGCAATAAGCTATGCAAATGAGACTTTATTAGCCAACAAGATATAGGACACTGACTAGTACACTATACTGTTGTCTTTTGTCAGCTTCTGGTCTGCAAACCTAAACAGAGTCTTGTGTTTGGAGATTATCAGACCTGTTTGGGGGAATACATACCCTAAAGGAGCTTTGGAGGCAATAGCACAATTCTTTTGTTTTCTGGCAGAGAAAACTAAAGTCTAGGAAATCCCATGGCTTCCCTAGGGATTCCTATGTCCTTTAAGTTTAAATAAAAGACTGAACCCCCAGCCTGTAATGTAGGGAGGGCTCTTCCCTCATGTCCTTGGTTTCTTACAATGAAATGTGATCGGCCAGAATGCACCCTTGTCAGATCCTTCAAACACCCCAGTGGGTGGAGAAAGCATTAGTACAAAAGAAGGAAATCAACCCCATAATTAAATACTGAACTGACTCCAGACCAACGAGCAGGAATATTGTGCTGGCTTCCCTAAGCATGGCAGAGGGAGGAAGGGCAGCCTGTCTCAGCCAGTCACAACTCACTCACAGGCATAGAACAAGAGTGGTGTGTCTGCAGTGCCTTACTGAAGATGCAAACATCACTGATGGGATGCAGAATTAACAAGAATGAATTACTGCTGATGAGGATATCTTCAGTGTCTTTCTTTAATGTCACTCTGTTTTCTTTGTTCCGTTCCTTGAAAATCTTTGGCATTCTAACTAGGTTGACTCGTTCTACTAAATGGTCAGAATAAACATATTAATTCACCACTGAAACTCCAAAAAGTTCTTGTAGGTCTAAATCTCCACATGAAGAATAACAATGAGACATGATGGATCAGGGAGCCCTAAGGAAGAAATCAGATGAAAGGATAGTTGCTTCTAGCCTATACTCCTAGACCCATATATAGCTTAAGAGGGAAAGAACGTGACAATAGTACAGTCTTCATCTATCCTAATGTTAACTTTGCCATCACATGAATGTAACTACTTACCATATCTTTGCTTAAATGGAACTCATATGCACATGCATATCTACAGGTCACTACAGGTGACATTCTTGCTGATCTTAAAACACAGCCATCTCTTACAAGAGGAACCTTACCCTAAAGCCTAGCCCCAAACAACCACAAATTTACTTGTGGCTTTGCAGATCTCCCTGTTATAGTGATGGAGTCATACATTATGTAGTCTTGGTGAAGTAGTTTCTTTCATAGACAGTAAGGCTTTCAAGGTTCATTCGTGGGCTTCATACTTTAAAATATATTTCTGTGTAATTGACATAGGTGGTTGGGGGCACAGTATGATAGAACACATCTATACAATATGGGTGTGCAGTCAGGGTCACTAGCACATTTTTCATCCTAATCATGTACTATTTCTTGGTGTAGGAAACATGATCACTGCTTTGGGTTGCCCCAGACCTAAAAGGTAAGATTCTATAGATGAAGACAATACACACCTAATATATACCTTAGTTGTAAATACAAAGAGTCCATGCTGGAATTGAGTTGAAAGCTTCCTCCAGAGTTGTTATATGGATAGTGGGAAAATCAACTGATTTCTAATCAGATCCTGAGACCTGCTCTTTGGAAAGAAGTGTATACAAGATATGATAGATCTGGTCAAAAGCCCATAGCTGGGGAGGTCAAAAGCCTACTACATTTGTATTGCTGAAAGAACTTGTTATCAAACTGCTTTTTAAATATGAATGTTTCTAACCATAGATTAGTCTTATCATCAGCCTTAGTCATAGAAGCTTCTCTTTGTAGTGAATGCAATTACTATGAAGTCTTGTGACTAGTCAAAGTGATAAGCACAAGTGACTATTGAGTAGTCAGACTTAAACAATTCTTCTTAACTTCAGAGAGTGTCATAGAAGAGTGGATGGAAAAACATGTAAGAGCTGAGTAATAGAGAAAAGAGAGTGGTGAAGCACTGTATTATAGGAATGGCATGGTATTCATAGACAATGGTTGTGTGAACATTCAGTCATAGATTGGAGGGACTTTTCAGGCCCCATCTCATCCAGGTTAGCTAATAGCAGTTGAGGACTATTGGAAGTCTGTAGAAAGTCATCTGTAACCACTGGCGAGCTATGCTACAACAGATAGGATCATGCCCACACCAGTAGCCCTGATACAAACCCAGTGAGTCACAAAGCAAAGCAAAACAAAATGACATGGAATAGATAGAGACTTGTTTGGGAGGACTGGTAAGTGTGAGAGGAGAATAAGACAGTGAGTGTTAGTAAGTATAACCAGAATGTTCTATATACGTGCAAGACATTGTTAAAGAATAAACTAAATAAAATACTTTTAAATGTTCCAGTCATATAAGAATCACAAATAGGAAATGATTCAAAAGCTTAGAAGCAGAAATAAATGAATAAATGCATGAATAAATGTATGAATGAATGAATGAATTAAAAACTCAGAGACCTTAATTCAGAGAAAAGATGTGCTAATGATGGCAGAGGATGCCAAAAAAATGAAAGTGCACAGATCCTTCAGAGACTTACAAGTCAAAATGGAGAGGCCACTAAACAATCAGAGTCTAATTACATTCCAGGGGAAGATAATTTTTATCATGAATAAAATACAGCCATTTACTTTTTTAAACATCCTCTCTACCAGACAATTTGAAATAGTAAATTAACTTCAGTCCTCCATCTGTCCAAACAACATTCTACTGCACAGATATATTTGGTCTTTCTCCCAGTTGGCCAGTATTTGGGTAGCTTCTACCTTTTCATCATTATTGGTCATGTGGACCAAATTTTGACAGAGATTAAAACAAAAAATCTCCCTTGTGTATTTGAGCCTTATCAAAAAAATGTGATCTGGGATCGTTGAGGTAAGCTGACTTGTCTGTTCACTTACTAAGACATTCTTAGGTGGGAAGTCCAGCACATGACCTGGGGCACTCTGAACTTTATAACCTGCTTTCTAGATAGTTAACGAAGGGAGGAATCAATTTCATAAATATTGGCCTCTCCTTTAAAAACACATGGTAATCTGACCCTTTCCACTGGGGATCAAGAGTAAGTGGACCAGAGAGATTCTCAGGTTGTCTCAGAAGTAGATAGCTGGGATAAGGTTGTGGATTTAAGTGGTTTGGTAAATTCTTAGCTGGACATTAAGACAGAAAGGAAGAAAGCTAGTTACTTTTATGGATGATGAGCAATCACTACCCAGAACAGACTTCTGTCCTTTGGTGAAATACATTAAGGAGACTGTAGTACAATGCAGAGAAAAAACATTTTGGAGACATTTAAGTTCAAATCATGATCACAGCAAAAAAGAACATGGATGCCCTAGAGCAAACTATTTGCTATATGAGAACAAGCCCTCTTGGATCCATAGATGCCAGGTCACAACCAAAGGGCTGATGGGAAGCTGAATGAGGCTTTGAGGATGCTTCAGTGCAGTAGGAACTGGTCTATGGAATGAGCTAGCAGAAGTAGTTTTCATGATTTCCAATGGGAGTGAGAGGGGAGAACAAGCAGACATGTTAATTCTCTAAAGAAAAACACATTAAACTTGCAAAATGCTTTTCCAGTTGTCACAGTATAGGGCCAAGTGACCCAGGTCTCTCCCTTCAGAAAGGCTTCATTCAGCCCAGCACCTGCCCTGCTCCTGGATTTCACATTTAAGGTCCAGATTTTATTCTAGAAGCTGAGGCTCCATTTCCATTGTTTAATGAGCTCTTGACTTCAGGAGAGAAAAGCCCCCTACCAAAGCAACTGTGCAGATGCCCTGTTTAACCTTTAAACAGACTTTCTTTGGGAGGAATTTCTTAAATCATTCCTCAGTGCTGTATTAGTGGGAATCCTTTTGGTGCTGGGAGAAAGAAACCAAATTTGAACAACTTTGAGAAGAAAGGTGAATTTCTTTAAACAAGAAGATGAATTTTAAAAAATTCTGAAGGAGATGCAGAAAAATGGTTCCAATAGCTGCGAGCAAGGTCGAAGGCTGCCCAGAGAGTCACTGCCTCTGACATTATCCCAGTGTGACAGCTTTAAGACTCATCCTGGAGATGGTAAACAAACATGTATATGTCATGGAGGGTTTGCATGTGGTAGATTCAACAGCCATAGGGTCACCCGGAATCTTAAAGTTAACTCTTTAAATTTTTCCAGAAAATCAGTGAGACAAACATCTCTATTAGACTGTGTAGGTAGAGAGCAAAATGACAGTTTATAGACAGAGCACTTCATTCACCCATAGGTATTCATACTGCCTAGAAACCTAGATTGCTGGTGTAATGGTCACTTTTTTTGATAGAAAATCCACATAAATGGAAGTTCTCAACACTGAAAAAGTGAGGAAACAATAGAGATAGAAGAGATCACATCTTATTCAGTCCACAGAAGGTATTCCTAAGAGAAATGAGCTAGCAATACATTAATGTATATTGTATAATGTGTTGAGTATATTCAAAAACAGACATTAATAGGGGATTACTTGCCATTTATATGCCAGGGAAGTAATAATACTGTCTTTATTGCACATGTTAGTGTTCTTGAGTGCTTTTAAAGTACCTTGGAACTTCAAAATATTTCCCAGTTTCAGAGAATTAATTAGCTTCCCTATGGAGTAGCTCAGAAATGATGTTGCTGTTTTGGAGATGGGAAAGGCAAGGGGTTTGAATTATTCATCTTTTAAATAAGTTTGCAGCGAGCATATATTCTCTGCGTGGACCTAACCTGCAAGTCATGGGGAGGTGAGCTGACTGGCCGAAAGCAAGAGGTATTTATGAGACGACAGGGTGGGAACTAAACTCAGAGGCCCTTAAAATCATGCAAAGGAATTCAGTCTTTAACACTTAAAATCATTATTAAAATCAATTATATAATATTAATATATTTAACTTAGTAGCTCTCAAATTCTTTACAAAATTAGCCCCATGCTTGGAGAAAAAAAAAGTTGACTCACTTGTCAACATCATTCAAATAATTAGGCTGTTCTCTTGTTTGTATGCTCATACTTTCTGGATTAAAATTGTATAAAGACCGGATATGTCTGTACCATTGGCATTATGTTATGGAACCATTATTCCAGAACTGTTCATCAGGTATTCATTATTAAGGAAAAGTCTGATTTTCATTTGGGCCTCCCACTCCATGTGATTCAAGCCACCGGCCATGAGAAATGCACAGACCCCCTTGCAAAATTTAAGTATGGGATAACCATCAGGCCCCTAGCTTCTATAGAGCTCAAGGCTAAGTACAGGCCCTTCCTTTGAGTAAGAGTCAGGCCAGTGGAGAGTATGCTCTATAGGGGTCGCCTTGCCGAAATTCCAGCTTTAGGCTGCTTTGCAGTGGCTTGCTATTACCTGGAATACCTTGAGCAAATGTTTGGTGGGAGCAACATCTTCCTATCTTGATTTTTTAAAGAGAAATTCTATAGATAACAGGGCTTCAGGCACCAATCTGAATTTGAGAAATGCAGCCCCACTTAAGAGAAGGCATCACACTTTTGTAGAGAATGTGGGGCAGAACTGAAGGAATGTCTTCTACATGCAAAGGTTTCTGTGACATACTGACTTTGAAATGATTCACTCCATTTCTAAAGGAAGTTAAACAGAAAACATCAATAAATCCCATTTACCAGTATATCTTTGTAACATTTCTTTTATGTGCAGGCAACTTTTACAAATGATCCACCTCTGAAGCCCAAGGGCCGTGAAGGTGACATGAAGGTCAAAGTGTCTCATGACCCTTTAATGCTAAGCTCCTTCTCTGGTTCACTAATTAAGTTATAGCCAGGGCTTCCAGGAAGCCGCCTTTCTCTGGTTTCATTTTAATTGAATGTCAGCACAAGCAGAGGAAACAACCAGTCAGCTTCTCATATTAAAGAACATATTTTGCTGAGCTGGACTTGATTTCTGGTTGCTACAAAACAAATCTAAGTTTATATCAGAGGTGACAAACCCCATGGCCTGTCATTTATCCTTTTTATAGCATGGGTGATACCAACAGTCAGCAAGTCCTATTGACAACTTGATGAACCAACCAAGCCAGAAAGTCACCATAAAGGTTATCTCAGCCATAGTCAGACATTTTCCTCTTTAAGTTTAACCAAATTTATACATTATGGACATTACTAAGAGGTGAATGATCCACAAATGCTATTTCATTTAAAACACAGCACCAACTAAAGATTCAAACGTAGGATCGCATAGTCAACAGTTGGGAAGGCCTGGATGGAAGCCAGCTCTGTGTGGTGTTCATTGTGAACTCCATTATGTCCTGTGCCATCCTGTGCTTCGGGGACTCCTTAGCTAAACCGACACCCGTCACCCACGATGGTAGTCATCTGTAACAGTTCAATAGGTGATATTTATTGCATATTCCTCATCTTGTACTCTCCTCCAACCTTCCATTTCTTGTAGAGCAGTCTAGTGAGCATCTCTGCAGATAAATTTTGTGTATGTTCTCAGTTATTTCCTGACTTGTGAGAAGTAGAATCATTGGCACAGTATCCCAGACAAATTTTATACTTCCAATGAGAATGCCAAGTTTTCCTTTGAATAATTAGACCAAATTACATACCTGCTATTCATGTGTATTTATCTCTAAGTCTTAAGTTCTCAGTTTAAAAGTGTTAAAAAGTGATGATAACTCAAATCCATACTAATCAAATCATATTGTGAAATATCAGAAATGCGTGTCATAGAATATAAAGGTCTATAATTCAGAGCTGATGGACACAGCTCTGCGGGCTCAGTAGTTTACATTTTTGTAATGTGGCCAGACCCAACATACTTCCAAAGCTTCGTAAAAAAGCATCATTGCAAATGGGGGGATGTTACAAGTTTTAAGATGCTTGATATGGGTCACCAAATGATAGACTTTCTTGTGGCACCCCATATGGAATGGGTTTGCTTAGCTGCTAGCTGCAGTGTACCTGACTCTTGTCTGCTGCATGAGCTCACCAGCATGGCTTTCTGGCCTGTGAGAGTCCAGCAGGGAAGTACATGAACCAGGAACAAAGGGAAAGGGATAGCTATGTACTGTCAGCAAACAGGCCTGTGAAAAATCACTGTGTGGCCCATTCCTCCATAATCTAGAGGTTCCATCACAAGAGTCCCCTATGCCAGGGACACTGGCATTCACTACTCAGGAAGGAGATGATCTTTGAATAGATAAACATTCCTTGTATCCAATGAACTCAGTAGATATAGTCTCTGTTTAATGCTTGGTGGGGTCTCACAGGAGAATGAAGTGATAAAATCTATCACTATGTCAGTCCCAGAACAGATGGAAGATGAAAGTTGGCAATAGCATAGAGAAGGAGAGAAAAAAACGAATCCGGCCTGGGGTGGAGTCGAGAATGAAAATTTGGAAAGACTGTGGTGTTTGTTGAGGCTAGAAAGGCAAGTTGCTCAATCCTAAATTGGTTTCTGATGCTAATCTTATAAATAATTAAAGTCATGAAATAATATTACCGAAACCAGTAATTCTGTCTCTGTCTCTCTTTAACACACACACACACACACACACACACACACACACACACACACCTTAAGGCACTATTTCTACTGCACATTCAAAGCCATCCCTGGGTAAAACAGGGAATCCTGGAGAAGCAGGAGAAGCTTGTGACCAAGAATTAGGGAGTACACCTCATTGCCTAAATGCTAAGCATACAGAGTACACTCATCTGAAAATCTGACAATGGAACCTTGGTTTGGGATTTGGAGTCCTGACTCCTGTCTCATCCTTCCAGTCTAGCACAGTATTTGGCATCCATTAAGTCATGTATTGAGTTAATTTTAAATGTTTGCTTTTTCCCTGTTGACAACAACGGACCTAGGCTAAACAGTTCCCTCTGGTCTCAGTAGTCTCGGTGAAACGGGAAACAGAAGAAAGAATGGGGTCATAGCAACATGTCCCGGAACTGGGCAAGAGGATGCAAGAGCAGAGGAGGAGGCTAAGGTTCCTACCTCAGCTCTGCTTCTTGAGCAAAGGCTGAATGAAGCCCCTCCCCTCCTCATTCAGGACCTCCAGTTACGAGGCAGAGAGAAGTGCCAGCTAGCCAGCTATGCCAGACACGTTCATTCGCTCTAGCTGGTCGAGTCCCAGAAGCCTCGCCCCTCCTCCATCCCCAGTCCAGGTTTGGAGGCGAGTCCCCTCTAGTTCCTGAGCCGCCTGCGTGTTGGCGAGTGGCTTCTGCCTCCCTCGCATTTTTGTCTCCTCCTCCAGCGAGGTCCGGCGCCCCGCACAGGGTCTGCAGCGGCCGCCGCAGCAGTGAAAGCCAAGTCGTGCCCCACACGGCAGCCCGGGCCGCACCCTCGCTCGGTGGCTGCGCGCAAAGACGCCAGCCGCGCCACGCACCGCCTGCGTCCTGCGCCCCGGCCACAGCGCATCCACGCCGCCGCGGCGGTCGCTCCGGAGCGGAGCCCGGCCGGCGGGCCGGGTCAGGGTGGGTAGCCCAGTTTGCAGTCGGCTCGAGCTGGCGGCCGCTGCAGTCCTAGCAGCGCGCATACCCCTAGGCATACGCACCAAACGCCTCCTCCCTGCGCCAAGAGGATGGAGCAGCCATCCCAACCCAGGACTGGCGCAAGGTAAGGTGCAGCCGCCTGTTGCTTTACGCAGAGCGCGGGATCAGCTCCCAGTCAGGGTGCTTAGGCCATCTCTCTGGGAAGCAGAGAACGGTCACCGCAGTTCTGAGCCGTGTCGGTCCAAACCTCCCGGTCTCTTTGACACAGATCTTTGGAGAGACACTGCCTGGAGAAGGAAAGTCGACCCTTTTCGCTCTTGTGCAACCAGGTGCCTTGCAGCAGTCTGCAAACTTTTGTGACCCTCCCTGCGTGGTTCTCACCTGGTGCGGTGTCTGTTCAGGTCTCCGTGCGCCCTTCCCCCAGCTCCCCTAGCCTTAACGCATCTGCCCATTTCTCTCACTGTGTGTTCTTGCAGTTCGACTTTTTGCTCCCTGCAGCTCCGGATCCAGAGGCAAGGGCTTGGGATCTAGTAGTGCTTCTCTTGCCTGGCGCAGCTGGGTAGGGGCAGAGAGGGCTAACCAGGAGAGGTGGGACTTAATGCCACGCAGGGTCTTCATCAAGAGCGGTGAGGGTCAAACCGCACGAGCCTGCCACTCCTAAGTCGATAATAAAAATCCTCGGAGTGGCTTTCGGTTATGATTATGTGCCATGGGAAATGCAAGTGTTGATCTGGGTGGGTGAAGTAAATGGTTCTGGGAGGAAAAGATCCCTCTTGAGGATGCGGGAGGCAGCGGAGGATGAGATCTGCCCAAGGGTGAGGGGGGCGGAAAGGCTCTGCTAATGTAGGCGAAGGGGCACCTCAATGTGGCCACTGAAGAGGATTTGGAAAAGAGATTAAAGTCCGTTGGGGGTGGGGGCGCTGGCCTGGGTGTGTAAATACAGGGGGAGGGGCTAGGTACCTGGGAGGTCCGGAGGTGGGAAGCAGCCCTGGAATTCCTGCCCTAGGGTATTTCGGAAGGCTGGCTGCTTCTGCCTAGGGTAGAAAGAGCTCCCTCCCCAGGAACAAACAAACCTCTCGGCTATATTCTGAATGCGTTGGCATCTTGGGCGGTAACTGTATGTTCAGATCACTGACCGAGGATGCTGTCCTGGCTCCAAGAGAACCACAGCCCCTCTCCTTTCTGGCACCCTCTTGCTTCTACATCCCTTCATCTCCACCACCGGGTCGGTAGAACTACGCCTACCTTCTCTGACAGCACTAGAGCGTCAAGGATGTCTCCACATTCCGGAATGGGAAGGGGACTCTTGGACTGATCCCTAGGGGTATTTGTGTGGGAAACTAAGGGAGTCCCCAGCTGTCAGCAGATAGGCTGGGTCCCAAGAATCCAGAGAAGAATCCAGGGCGGAGGCTGCTCTGGAGACACCTTCCCCTAGATGCTTCAAGGTTTGCACCTGGGCGGAGCGAAGAAGGGTGGGGAGCCCTTAGCTGGGTTAGGAAAGATCCTTAGCTTAAAGCTGGAGGATGTGTAGAGAGACACAGAAGAAGGGGGTGTGCACAGCTCCTCCAGTGAGGGAAGACCTAGCTTCTCGACCTGGTATCTGGAATCAGGTGGGTCTATCCACTTTACAACCTCCCAGATATATCGTCCTGGTTGTTTCTGATGGTTTGGTGGGTGCAGAGATCTGCCTTTACACCCCAACTATTTGGCCTTCAAGACCACTTGTGGGAAGAGGCCTAGTGTGTGCATTGTAAAGAAAGGGTGCCCTCTCTTTTATTCTTAACCCCTTCCTTCTTCCCTGGTGGGGAACACATAACCATGTGTTCCCCATCTCCAGGGACATTTTTGATTGAGAGTCCTGCCTCTCTCTAGTCCCTACCTAGCCCAGTGGGGTAGCATTTGGAGGCTGTGCTGGTATAGGGCTGTGGACAGCTCCCAGGTTCTCCTTGCATGAACTTCTCCTATTCTGGCTTTTAATAGAGCAACTTCCCTAGGTTGCTCTGTGATTGCCTCCCCTAGTCTGTTCTATCTGGGGAAAAGCAGAATTGGAGTCTATTGGAGCAGAATTGGTTTGGTTATTTGGTCAGAGCCTTCTAGAAGAGAGGTAGACGATCAAGGCCCTTGGGGGGAATTCTGTCATGGTCACTTCCATACCCAGGCATACCTGGGGCAGCTAGCTCCCTGCTTCAGAACAGAGACCTGTACAGCCCTAGGACCAAGAATGGGGATTCCCTCCACACAAGCTTCTGATGCATTTCTGGGGTACAAATGGTGGCCACGCCTTTCCCAGGCAGACCTTGCTGGCGACAGCACACAGCCTCTTCTGATATACCTGGATATCTGAGGTAGGACCCCAGACTTCAATCACTCTGACAGGTTTCTGGAAGCGTTTCACCTGGATTTCTGCTCTCCTCCTTTTTGAGGAAATAGGGTGCAATGTCATGGGGACTTGGGAGAAGGCTTCAAAGCCTCTCTGAGCGGATTGGGCCAGTGGTTGAACCTTGTGGGGGAGACTGGACCGATAGCAGTGCCTCCTAACATTGGTCGGGTTGTTTCTGCATGCAGGGCCAGAGGTTATCGTGGGTGTTGTATGTGCTTGAGTTACTTTTAATTTACATAATAGCCATGCAAGCTAGTGAAGTGCTCTTATATGATTGTATAAGTGGGAACAAAACATCATGGAGAAAGAGTATGGTCTTTTTCACCCAGCCAGTACATAGTAAGGCCGGTTCCCCTGGGAAGAAGCTGTGTGCCCCAAACTCACAAGCAGACTTTGTAGTAAAAGCTGTCCACAGGGGAGAGGTGAATGAATGAGGTCCCTTCTGCTTTAGTCTAAGCCCAGGGGCACATGCCAGTAGAATCTAGGGTGTGGGGACTGATGTTGTTTCCAGAGTCAGAGTCTCTTGGAGTGCACCAGGAAAGAAACCAGCTGTTGTTGTTGAGTATTTCCTTTCAACCTGTTAGCAGATTTTTTTTTTTTTTTTAAATTCATGGAGAGACAGAGCTGGAGATCTAATGTGTGATCTGTTTTGTGCTCCAAGGGCGCGCGAATTCCTTTGGGGGGATAGATGACAACATAGCACTGACTGGGAAGGCAAAGCCCACTCACTGCCCCTCCTGAAGAGGCCCATTGGAGCTGAGTACCACCAGGCAGTGAGGCAGCAGATAAGCAATGTGGGAACCATTGCCTTTGATCCTAGGTCCACTGAACGTTGATTATACACACAAATACATGCTTATTTCTGATGTTATTCAGCATCTTAAAAATACTGAAGGAAAATGACTTCGTTTTTTTAAAAAGGTAGTTTTGCTTACTTTTCCATTAAAAAATCCCTTTAATCAGCATTACCTGACTAAGTAAGTAGCCGGCAAGGGACAACTCACCACAAGCCTGGCTCTGTGGGAATATAAATACAGTAGACTATTTATAAGCCTTCAAAGCAACAAAAAGTAACTAACCATGCAAATCTTTAATGATTCTAAGTAAGATTAAATGGATTATCAGCTATTTCTCAAAGATCTTATCAAATTTGAATAGTTTTGTTTTATCCTGCTCATAATCATTTGCAGAAGTTGAGAGAATGCAGAATATAAGGAGAAAGGCCTTATTGACTCAGCCAAATGCGCTGGTGGATTTCTCCCTGATATCTACCACATTAGACCTCAGCGCTGACATAACTCTAAGTTTGGTGATGTGCAGAGGGCTCAAATACTTCTCCACTCACTGAGCTCCTTCAACAGAGAGCACTTCCCAGTCACTAGGGATTCTGAGGTCCTCTAAGAAGTTTTGTGGAGTAGGATTCTGGGTGTTAGGGATAGTTTATCTATTTGCTCTGAGGTTATTGTTCTAGGATGACATCCTCTTGAAGACAAAGTAAGAAAAAATCCAACTGTAGAGTGGGAAAAGCTCATTTCTCAGTCCCACCAGGATGGCAGTGATTACAAGTGAACTTGGACACCTTGTGGCTCTTATATCATTCCCAATTTGGTTTCACATCAGCACAGAGGTTCCAAGTAGTTACTGGTGGAGGGGTAGAAGGTAAGGGCTGCTGGAGAGGCTCTAGCTGACAGGAACTCCAGAAGCAAGGGTTATGTCAGAGACTATTCTTGCTCATTCTTTCTATCCATCCACCTCTACCTGCTTGTGCTGTGTCTGCCTGGAAAATCATAGGGTCCCAAGGTCCTTAAGGGCTGCATTCACATTCTAGAAAGTTCATTAAAGTAAATCATAGTTTTATGTAAGTAGGAAAATTCATACACCTGCCACATTCTTCAGGAGGACTATAAGCAATCTGTTTGTCTCCAAAATGTGACCTTCTCAAAGTAGGGGCATTGGTTTTGTTAAGACACTGCAGGTAAGGGATAGGAGAATAAGATGGTCCTGAAAATCCACTGTGACAAGATGACAAGAAATGTTCTCTGTTCTGAGCCACAGAAGCTGGGTGGACATTCTTGTCCTCCATTCCAGGCTTTTCAGAACAGGTGAGAGGTAACGCCATCTCTCACCCTTTGGTCTATATCCCTCTCTTACTCAGTGGGCACCTATGGTTTCTTGTCAAGTGGAACACAGGATCTGGCACAATTCTCCAAGCACATTTAAAATACTAATAAAATAAGTTTAATAAATGAGCAGAAGAGAATCACAGGAAAAAAAATAAGACATTAAAAATTGAAGACTTTTTAGTCCACAATGTATATAATTATTTTATGTTTATTGATATTTATTATAATTAATTTCATTTTGAGATCATTAAATATTTTTAATAAGAGAATCCAAAACATTCTATACTTTTAGTAGAGCATACCGAGCAAAGCAATTGAATGTGAGTCAAGGTGGCATCGCTACAGAGGAACTTAGTCGTGAGTACAAGAAGCCAGTACAAAGAGAACTGTCAAGAAAAGAAAAGAAGGAAGGAAGGGAAGAGGAAGGAAGGAAGGAAGGAAAAATTTGAGAAATTCCATAAGTGAAACAAATAAAACAATAGAAAAGATTAAAATAGAAACAACAACCTTTTTTCATAAATTCTGTCTTAAACCATTGATTTATCTTAAAGCATTTGAGTTCATTATGTTACTCATTAGCACCACATTGCACTGCTTATTGTTTGTACGCTAAATTGTTTTGAGCAAGCTGATGGATCAGGATTTTAGATTAGGAGATGGCCTTCAACTTTAAGTCTCCTTTCAAAATCTTATGTTGATGAGATCTCAGTTCACATATACAGGCACTTAAGTGAAGTCGGGTCATTTCTTGCTAGTGACATGTCTCTTTCCTTTGAGAGTGCAGTCTCTTTTCGTTAGAGGTAATTTCTCAAAGTGTCATTTAGGATACACTCGCATTTCCAAAAATGAAATTAACTAGAAATAGACCTAATTCTTATGAAAGGAATATAGTCCCTTGAGGAATAGAACAGTTAGGAAGGATAATTTTATCTTCAGGTAAGCATAAACGTTTAAACATTTATCATTTTTAATGTAACTTGTAACTATATTTTATTGACTTCTCAAATCACTACACTTTAGGCAACTTTAGAATGTTTTCCTTTTATGGAAAAATGATAAATGCCAAATATTATTAAAATGTTTCTCAAACTATTTCCTATACTATGGAGAAAACTTGATAGTGCACTGTGTGTCCAAATATAGGCTAGCATCCTGTTATTCTTTCTTTTCTGTTTATTCCCTTCCTCCCTCCCTCCCTCCCTCCCTCCCTCCCTCCCTCCCTCCTCTCCCCTCCCTCCCTCTCATTTTTCTCCCTCCCTCCATTTCTTCCTCGGCTCCCTCTTTCTTGCCCTGCCTTTCTTCCTTGGGTTACTGATTGGACAGGTTTTCTCAACACTATGTTACTGGGAGAAACTTTCACAAGACATGTCTGTAGATAAGGGCAGGGCAGCAGAACAGTGCACTATGTGTTTATTTAAAGCCAACATTGTGAAGCTTCTCCCTGGCTCTTACTCAGGTTTCTAACCTAGTGACTTCTGACTTAGAGGACCAGGTCTAACCCCAGGGTTCCCAGCCTACAGTGACCAAGCAATGTGTTTGGCTTGGAATTTGAGCAGAGGACGGTCCTGGTCAGGCCTCAGGGATGTCCTATATCAGGGCATTGGTGAGGATTAGCCAGCAGGATGGTTTCCACTCATCTCAGAAGTTAAGCTTTCATTTCCTGTTAGGAGTAGTGTCCAGACATTTATTGGGATGGCCTATCTGTTCTTCCAACTGTGATTCAGAAATACCTCCCATCAGCTGTCAGGAAAATTAATATTGTATTTAAATGGAGTAATGGAGTCTGTCTGTGATCAAAGCTTCTGCTGCATACCCTACGGAGGGTGGTAAGTGGCCAACAGTTGCAGGAAAGCTAGGTGAGAGTCAAGAGCAGGAGAGAAGGCAGGTTGGAGAGAAATGGAAAGAGGGGGCAGAGGCAACTGAAACCAGGCAAAAGAAGGGAGTCTCAGAATAAGAGGGTGACATCTAGTATCACCTCCAAACCCAAGACAAAGGGAAAAAAAGGAGACAAAAGGAGTATGATGTGTGTGTGCATGTGCGTGTGTCTCTGTGTGTGTATGTATCCAGAAGTGGTGAACATTACAGAAAGATGAACTAAGGGGCTCCTAAGTGTCTACATTCACTCAGAGGGCCATGTCTCTTTGTCACATGCTAGAACAACTCATTACTGCCCCTCCCCTGTTTCCAGCCCTGACCTCTTACTGCCATTTGTGCCACAGTGCCCTTGGCAAATCAAATGAAGCCGTGGGGCCCTGCGATAATACGTTTCAATGTATTGCATATGTGTAAGATTATATATGAGATTTCCCTTTCAGTCGTCCTTCCTCTCCTCTGTGGTTCCTATGGAATGTGTGCATTAATATAAACTCAGCAGTTGGACTAGGTGCTGCTATTTCCAGGTAGCAGTGAATGTAGTTACTGCTGAGGCAACCCCACTGCAGTGTAAACACGCCTTTCCTGTGCTGGGGACAGGACTCTAGCTCTGCTAATTTTCATGGGCTCTGCGTTGGCATGAAAATGGAATGCTACATTATGGTGGAAAGTTAACAAAAATTGTGACTTCTATGTGTTAAAGTTCATAGACTGGCCACAGGGATTTGTTAGTGGATGTCTTCCAAGTCTATGTCCACCTAAGAAAATTGGACAAGAGATACCACTGTGTTTGTGGGGAATCCTTGGAAAATGAAGACTGTGCTTGTTTCTCCAAGCTGTCATGTATAAGTTGAGGTGAACTTTACTGAGTTGTGATATAGAGACCTCATAGATGATTTAGCTAGCAAACCATTCTCCTTAGACAAATTTTCACTTCTCCACACCAAGGAATTGCTTTTTTATTATTATTATTATTCATAGGCATTAAGAATGTTGTAAAATGAAGAAGACCGTTATCCAAAAAAAAAAAAAAAAAAAAAAAATGTCCCATATCAGGGCTACCGCTTGGCTGTGGGACACTATACTAAGGACTGAGATAAGAGAGCTTTCTGAGAGCAACTGCCCCCAAGTCACCTGTGGTCATGCTGGGATGAGCACTGGCTGCACTTTGGCTCCCAGCATCAGCCCTTTTGGAAAGAATCCCCATGGCCTTGGCCAGTATGACTTGAAGTGAGACTATACTGTGTCTTAGCAGTCTTAACTTCCTCTCTGACATGTTTCTCTTAGAGCAAAACTGTCAGTGGTTTTGAAAAGCTGGCTTCTACTCCCTAACCACATTTTATCAGGAAATTTCCAGAATGTAAGCAGGTGATTAGAGGCCCATGGAAAAGTCCAGGATCTGAAGAACTCTCAAGCTAGGGCATGGACACTAGACTGTAGTCATTGTGTGTTTTCTAAACAGATGGCTCTCATCATCCTGCATTGGGGACAATGACTGATTGTCCCACTCCTGAAATGCATAGTTTTGTTTGTTCTGGCTCATGAAACAGAGCCTGCTTAGTAGAAAAGCAAGTTACTCAAGGAAACCTTTGGCTTAGAGAGCAGTGGCAACATCTCAGAGAACAAAATAGTCTTCGTGGGTATGTAAGTTCATTTTTCTGATCACATGCTGGCATTAAGCTGGTTGCATGAAATGCTGAGTTAGAGAACGCTGGGTACTCACATCCTCAAAAGTCCTCAATAGCATGGACTGCAATGGTTTTGGGTGTGTCTTTGTATTTATAATCTATTGTAGGAAATATTTTTTTCTCAATCAGGAATTTCTACCATACCTTTGATCATTTGATTCCAAGATAAAACACACACAATCTTTATATTTATAATCAGCCTTAATCAGCACTAGAGCTGGGCTGATATCTGCTGTCTATGCTATTTTGTCTACTTCCCTGCCAATAATCATGAGATATGACTTGTCATGTTCTGCCTAGGCCACTCTTACTCTGATTGGTCAGCCCTCTTAGCCATGTTTCTCACAATTCACCTACCCTATGGTGTCTTCTCTCTCTTCTCTTTCTCTCTCTCTCTCCTAGTGGTCCTGTCTCAGACCCCAAACTCTAGAACCAAAACTCTGCCTTCCTCTCTTCTGCCCATCTATAGGCTATAGACATCTTTATTCAACCAATAGTTTTAAATTAAGGAGCAAGGTAACATAGCACCACTTGTTGTATGCTAGGATTCCCTCATCCCTGGAGGCAACCAGACCTTGGGGGCCAGTACTTAGCATTACAATACATAGCAACAGACCAAACTTCAACAAGAACCCATGTACTAACTTCCCATGTGAGCTGCTTCACATTCAGATATTTGCTAAGGCAAAATCCAACCATGGTGGGCAGACATCCTGGAATCTTGACAGCCAATAAACTTGGAACATTTTTGCAACCCTAGAACTAGCAGATGGAATAGAAGCTACAGAGGTAAAAGAGCTGGGTGGCAAAGGAACAGGAAGGGGAAGGGTATGATGACAGGGAAGTGTGTGATAGGTCACCATTCCTTGCAAAGTAGCCATGCAGGCAAGAGGTACGGGAGACAAGGAACACATCTGTGCCCAACTCTGTTACTCGATACAAAAACCATTAGGTTAGATCTGGTTGTACATATGAGGGTTTCATGTCTAGGATGGCTTCACAGTCCTTCACTGGCTGTTCCGTTTCTTTACCTATCATGGTCCTTGGCATGCTGTAAGCACCTCTAGACCAGGGCTTGTCTGTACAGACAGTTGTTCGAATTCTTTCCAGCTCCTTGTTTGCATTTTAAAGTCAATGGGGTGAATATTTAGGCTACAAAGGATGCACTTGCCTGGGAATCTAGTCATGAGATTTCCCTGAAAACACCATAGCCCTGCGCCACTTTAACTATCTCACTGTCAGACGTTTGCTGTTCTTTACACGCCTCCCTTCCTCCTTGTTGTCTCAATGTGGAGCTCTTCTTTATCTACACATATGGCCATCCATCTAGAGCTAACCAGATCAAGTACCCCTTTTGTCCCTTAACAGCCAACTGAGTGACCGGGACATCTTGCTTCTTTAGTATGCTACAGTTTTCTATGAAATGGATATAAAAATAGGCAATTGAGAGAATTATGCATATAATGTGATTTCTATAGTGTGTAGCACCTGCCAAATAACACTTAAGACATTGTTATTGACATCAAAGTATGGTATTGATAGCTGATTGTGTGCTCAGCACTGAACATTAACTGTGTAAAGAGTTTAATGGGGTTGGAGAGGTGGCTTCTTCACTTGTTGCACTTGACCTGGGTTCAGTTCTTAGCATTCACATTATAGCTCAGAGCTATCCATAACTTTAGTTCTAGGGGATCCTTTACGGTCTTCAGGACCCCATGGGTACTGCATGTGTATAACCCACACGCATACACACACACACACACACACACACACACACACACACACACATCACTTGCAAGCATGAAATAAAATCAAAGATAAACAGATGAAACAAGCACAAGAAAATGTTCTAAAGCTCTGAACAAAGTTTGTTGACTATTCCAGGGTTATCAAAATTGACTTCTTAGAACCTGAGGCAGCTAGACTATTTCCAAAAAATGATCATAGGTGCCCATCCAGCAGTAAAGACAGGGAACACATTAGCAGAGGCAAGTGGGGAGCAGATGAAAGCCTGTGAGGATTTTGTACTAGAGCCTGTGATTCTAGAGAAGGAGGATTTAATCTGCTTGGGGCTTTAAGGCTCCAGGAAGAAAGCTGCTGCCTCTTGTTGTCTGTTGACTGCACCCAGCCAGGAAGGCCTTCAACTTTTCCAAGCACAATCAGAAACCTAGGTTGTGTGTTTGATCCTTGGTGCAGTGGTTGGACTCAGTCAGCTAAAGTGAACACGAAAGCCTGCATGGCAGTATGTGACTGTGACTGTAATTTCCAGCATTTGGGAAGCTAAGCTAGAAGGATCTTGAGTTTAAGGGTGGCTTGGGCTAAGCAGTGAGACCTTTTGTTAGTGCAAACAATACAAATGCAGAGAGGAAACACATTCAGGCTGTACTCAGACTCCCTCCACAGAGGGGAAGCTAAGTTCTAAACCTGTTTAATGGTGCAACTGAAATTCCTCCTTTTGAATGTGATTCTGTCAGTATTTGGGAGCACAGGTGAGTCCTGTAAGCTCTGAGCATCGCTTTTCTGCCAAATGCTTACCATATTTTTTGCCCTCTGTACCTTACTATGAGAAGTCTTTGCAAGTCTTTGTCGAGTCTGTGCAAATCAGACAAGTGTTGGTATAATCCACAGGTCCCTGTGTGCTGTGACAGCCGCAGACCCAGAATGTACTCAAAAGAGCTCAGTCATTCCAGGAGTTCCAAATGCCTGCAGATGCCTCCTAAATTCCAACAGTGAATTCGGGAAGAGATCCATAGATGTGTTTCCTGATTCCTTCTGTGCATAACACTCCACAGAATCTGACTTTGCATGTTGGAAGTTTTAGTGCTAGAGATACAACCAAGAGTCTCTGATTGATTGTGCTGCAGGAATGTGACAGGGCCTCTGAGCCCCTTTGAGAGTTCAGCCAGCTCCTTCCAGGAGGTGAGGGAGAAGCTCCTTTCTGTTCAGGACTCATTTACACCAAGTGTCAATCGGGGTGATGTCAGCTTGCATTTGGCTTTGTCATTCCTCGATCTTGATCTGTTTTCATCCCAGTCTAGTTTTGATCATGCAAGATTTCAAGGAGATGATTAAACCCTGCAAGAGCCTAGTTATTTCTGATTGAGGTGCTGAGCTCAGTGGATACTGGCTTCCACATTGTGAGGAGACAGATACCCGCATCCCATCCATCATCACTTGATTCATGTCACATCACTAGGTTAAAAGAAATCCATGATTGTGGCTTCATGAGAAATCCGGGTTTATTATACCATCAGCCATGCTGTCTTGTTCCTGTTATCCTTATTTGTTTATGTGTTATAATTCAACTTGGTTATAGGCAGTGTCAGAGAATCAGGTAAGTCTTGAAACAGGGATACCTGACTAACAAGAGCTCCATTGTCAAATGTTTTAAACCCCATTGCTTCAGGAGCTGACCTGAGCCTCACCCCTAGACACCCAAAGACTAAGCTATCTGGATCCTAAGGACAGAAGTATCCTTTGTCTTTGTAGATCTTCCTCAGCTGTCCCTATGACCACTGTAAAGTGCTGATACCCAGGGGAGCTGAGGCATCCCTCTTCTGGGTAGATATATATCACACATGACACATAGCCTCCTCAGTACTGGTGATATTGAATGTGTTGGGCATAGCGACGGAATACCAAATTCTGCATTATAATTCAAGTCTCTGGTGTGGTGGTATTTGGAGTTGAGCCTTTGTGACATGGGTAGGATCATAGGAGGTCATGAAGGTGACTCTTGAAATGGGATTGTTTTCCCATCAGAAGAGATGCCAAAAGGTTGCTTCCTCTCTCACATGTAAGAAAAACCATGTGAAGACATAAGAAAAGACATTTACTATCATCCAACCAAAGCTCATGGAATACTCAGTGCCTGTTGCACCTTCTCCAGAAAGATAAGAGAAAAATCCTGTTGTCGAAGTCACCTGGCTCAATATTACCCTAAAAGGAAGTCACTACAGGCCAACTTTGGTACTCATCTGACTGTAGGTGAGTAAGAAGCTATATACAGTCTGAGCTATAGTAGATCTTCAATAGCTCTGTACTAATTGAATGTGTGAACTGTAGTGAAGAGAATAAAACATATCCATTCCACTTGGATAGTTTGGAGTCAACTCATTCAGTGTTAAAGAATTTCTGTAATGGTAATTTGAAATAAAGATAAATTAGATTTTCTTATGGATGTACACACACACATACACCCCACACCCCAAGATGTTAATGAGCTCTGCTTTTCTTACTGGCTCACCCCATGGAGACATAATGATAGTAAAATAAATGCAGTCAGCATGCTTTCCTATTTACCCAGCATGCAGCGAGCAACTGTGTCTAAGCATTAGCGATTTCATCAAGGTCTCCTGGAACTAATTCTTATCAAAAGAGAGCTTTCAAGTTTGTATGTTGGGTTGCCAAATCCTGGTCTTCTTGAGCGTACAGAAAATAAAAATATCTGATCCTTCTTTTCACAAAGACTTCGAACCCTGGTGTCAGCAGGACCTGTCCAGGTTCAGTGGTTGGGCTGCCACAGCAAATGGGATTGTCTGATAAAATGATAGCTGTAGAATTATCTCTTGCTATACGAAATGACTCAGAAACTATAGGGAATTCATTCCATGGGGCTTGCTGCTTGAGAGAAGAGACATGGTTTCCTCAAGGTCTGCTTCCTCTTTAATCACTTTGGGTTCAACTGAGTTCAGAACTGTGGGTGTGTAGTTAAAGGAGTCTGACATGCTTAGGTAACAGCATTCCAGTTGTACAATAGAGAAACATATAGACAATATTAAATAGTAGGCTGAATATCTCTCTCTTCCTCTCCCTTCCTCTCCCTCTATCTATCTTAGAGCTAAAATAGGAAAAAAAAATTCTAAAGTCAACAGTGCTGATTTTAGTGAGGGCTGTTTCTTTCTATTGGACGATAGTGTTCTGCTATACGGGTCTCCAACATACGCTTCTCTCTCTTGAATCTGTCTCTACAGTGCAAGCTTCACTTTGCTGACTGCCGGGATGGCACTACAGAGCTGATTTCAGTAACTGAGGGAAGTTATTTTAGTTATAACAGGGAAGATGAATTCATTTTTCTTGCTGAAGGTAGAAGAGTCACTTGTTTGCTGGAAACACCTTCCTGATTTATTGAGCTACTAGGAAATTGGTGTTAGCTTCCCATCCTCAAATACCTCCCAGTCCACATCAGCTTCAGAGCATCTGCTAATAAGACTTCTTTTAAAAGTCCAATTCCTTCCTTCCTTTTCCTCTGTACAGATAGTCTTGATAAACTTCATTCCACCAGTTTAAGCAGAGTAGAAAACTTCAGCATGACTATGACTAGGGTCAGGTGGAGGAGTAGACTGTACAGAGTGCAGAGTCTCACAGGTTACCTAGAGTAGGGATCTTAGCCACAGTTCTTCCCCTGGGGCAGTCTGCTTGAACTTCTAAATAACGTGTGTGTGTGTGTGTGTTGTGTGTGTGTGTGTGTGTGTGTGTGTATTACACAGAGCCCCTATGTAACCCAGACTGATCTCTAACTCATAGTGCTCCCTCCTAGGCCTCCCAAGTGGCAAGGCTACTGATACAAAGTGTCAATACTGGACTGTGCCAGGAAACTCGGTCAGACTGAGTGGGTCTAGAGTCCCGGCACTCAGGCACCCACCTGAGATGGTAGGCTGCTCTCTGCTCCCTCCCAGATTCCTGGCCTGGAACCGTGCTACACGTCCTACATAGGAAATATAACCTAAGGACACATAGTACAGAACCGCGTTCTCCATGCTAAGAAGTATCTAGAGGCCCTGAGGGTTTAGCCAATAAGCTTCTCTTCTCAGACATTCCTCACTGCAAAAGGTATTTAATCTCTGATCCACCCTGAGAAGGTGGTATGCACCCATTGTCAGTGATGAACAGCCAATAAACAGTTTGGAACCAAAGACTGTCTCTTTCATCAAGAACTGCCATGGGAAGAAGGATGTAGAAGGCCTTTGACTACCGAACCTCACCATCTACTCCTCCTGCAGAAGGCTGCTTTGCACCCCCAGACAACCACTGCCAAGCTAAGGACAATCAGCAGTGAGCTAAGCTGGAGTTCCCATTTCCCTGGCCCCAGGCTCATCATCTTCCTCAGCCCAAGGGCCCCCAACTCTGTTGTTCCCAACTCTCCATGACCCAGTGATGCCTGGATGTCCAGGAGTTTGGGAAGCCCCTGGTCCTGGGTTCTTCATCATAGGCCGTGAACTCCCAACCCACCTCACGCCCCCCCCCCAGGTTCTCCACTCCTCTCTGTGGTTTCCTAGCAACGACTAGATTCTGGAGAGTCAGGGAACCCCAGCTTTGGCCTCCTACATCTTAGACTGTGTTTTCCCTCCCCTTGAGCAATGTCTCCACGCCTCCCTAAAGCTCAGCACCCTACAGAGGCGGTGCAGGGTAAACATAGACAAGCACTCTACATTTGTTTGCCCAGCACCCCAGCAATAAGGCTTTCACAAACAACAAACCCACAACAAAGCATCCTGAGCATTATAGAAGACTGTGCTATTGCCCAATGTGTTATCAATAATTAAACAATTACCTTAATTACCACCCCTCAGTAGTTTTATTAGTCATTAGGTAGATGAGTTTGATTTGCCTGGGCTTGACTATTTGTCTTTGTACATATCATAATTCAAAGGACAATTAATGAAAAATTTAAAAATCTGATTTGAGTTTTCTAATTTTGTTTTAGTTACTTTATCCTTCTGGTCTGTGAATGTAGATCAGATGTATATAGGAAAGACTCCCAGGATCACAGACACATGCCCCCTGTGTCTAAATGGCTTCCATTTTGCTTCTCTGGGTATACTGGGTTCAGGGATCAGGAAGGATCAACCAAATGGTGTTAAAGTTATACCATTTTAAGACTGCAGGAGCTATATTGTCCTATGCAAAGGGAAATTGTGACTTTTACTGATGAATTCAAGGGAACCTGTAGTGGTGATGTAATCTGTGGCATGTCTTTAGCATGGAAGAAAATGCCCAATTCCAGTTAGAGGTCAATGGGGAAAAATTTCAGCAAATATCTGTGATGATTGCCAACCATCGCAGACTCCATACAGGTAAGACCTGTACACAGATTCTATAGTAGCATCTATGCTTGTTACTTTTTAAAAATTTACACACCATAATTCACCCTAAAAATGTTAGCGGTCCCATTATCGGTCCTATTTGGGACTTTATTCAGAACAATGTTAGGTTATCTTTAACAACAATAGTGAAATGTTTCAAATATCCTCAGCACTGTTTTCTGCTATTGTTTTTTTTTTTTTTTTTTGTAGTATTGGAAAGTGAAACTCATGGCTTTGCACATGCTAGGCCATTATTGTGCTGAGAAGCACCTACTCACCAATAGCTATTCTTCAGCTTCTTTGGAGTAGGGGTGGTGTTTGGAGTATCCCAATGCTATTTGTGATAAGGATGTTGAATACGAAAGTGAGCAGGATACTAGAGTGGGAAATGAACTCTCAGACTCTTTACCAAATGACTCATACACTGATTCAGGCTTCTCTATAATAGGCAGAGCCAGGTGGACAAAGTTTATCTAGGCTTTCTTTCACAGATGATGGTATCTTTGAAGCCAACTGATAGATCCCCCAGAGTGACTACTGTAGAGAAGGATGCTCACTGTCATTTACCATAATGGTCTACTATTTTTTCAAAATACGTAATAATAACAATGAATGCTCATACATTTGTATGTTTTTGTTTTACAAGACAAGGTCTCTCTTTGTAGCCCAAGCTTTGATCTCATGATCATCCTATCTCAGCCTCCTAAGAGCTAGGTTTACAAATATGTGACGTCATGCTCAGTTTTCAATATCCACATTCCGTATGGTCTGGGATAGAGTTGAATAGCTTAACAGAAACTCATTATCACTAAACATTTGCATAATTTAAAAATTTCTGAGTTAGGATGTCTTTTGATCTGACAAACCCTTTAACCCATTAGCCACTTGGAGAAGAAAGGGTTTATTTCAGCTTACATGTCCTGATCACAGTCTGTCAAGAAGGGAAGTCAGGGGAGGAGCTCAAGGCTGAAGCCTAGAAACAGCTACTGAGGAGGTTAGCGAGGAATGCTGTTTACTGGCTTGTGCCTCATGGTTTACTCAGCCTGCTTTTGTATATAACTCAGTACAACCTGTTCAGAGTTGCCCTACTCACAATGTTCTGGACCCTCGAACATCAACTATTATTTAAGAAAATGCTCAGCAAGCGTACATATAGGCATCTGAACACCATCTTCTGAGGTGAGAATCCCTTTGTCTCAAATTCTCTATCTTGTCTAAAGTTGAGATAAGCTAAGTAGTATACCACACTAAGCCAGCAAGAAAAATATATAATTAATTTTAATAATATATTTGTCATAATACATTAAAATATATCAACAAATAACCAAATTAAACTTTATTGGGTTTTATTCACATTAAGTCTCTAAGAGGTAGTCTGCACTTTTTACTTTACACAAAACTCTAAATGCTCTAAATTTTCATCAGAAATATTTGGCTGCTTTTAATATTTCATAAAATGTATGGGTTATATGTATGGTATATAGTCAGATTGTACCTAGATATTTAAACATTTTCCAATAATAGAAAAATATTTTTAATTTAATTTAATCACAGTTACATAAAATTAAGCATTCTTTCTTTATTCACACTAGCCACTTTCTAAGTGCTTAGTTGTCCAACATGGCTAACAGACAGCAGAGCTCTAAGTTATATGTGGGAACTCTTGGGGAAGGTCCATAGGCACAGTGTGAGTGCTAGTGTTTCAGAATTAAGGCATAGTTTTCCTGCTTCTTATCCACTCTCTGAATTTCCTTTTGAATCTTCTTGTGAGCCAAGTATTTTCCCTAAACCTTTCATCAGCTCTCTTTTATTTGGCCCCTGAAGGGCCATTCCTTATGATTATTCATTATTTGCATCCTAGGTACCCAGTGCTCTCTGCTTCATGGCAGAAAACTCAAGAATGAGTTTAAGTAGAGATAGATCAAGGAAGAAAATTCGTGCTTCTTCTCATGTTATGAAAAAAAAATCATTTTCCTTCTGTGAGTTGCCCTAAAGTACTCATCTTTCAGACACCTTGGATTCTGAAGATGTGTGCTAGAGATAAAACCCAAGTTTTTATGTTCTCCAGCTCAAATTCTCCCTTTAGACCTTCATTTAAGAACTCTGTCATTAAGCACCATCCTCTTGCAGTTCTTATGGCAGCACCTCTCAAGAAGTGTTCTGAAAACCTTGTTCATGATTTACCCTAATCCAACTAGGTATGAATGCTGCAAATGCCTGTTTTTGAGCAAACTCCCTCAGTCATTCTTATGCCTAGCCACCAAAAAAGTCAATTGTTTTATGTAGATTCTCAAGTTGGAAAGATGAGTTTTGTTGTATTGGTGTTGTTCTGGGGAAGGGTTCCATTCTTCCACCCAGGCTAGCCTCCATTAAAAATCCTCCTGCCTCAACTTTCTGAAAGATGACAGAGCTGGAATTACATATGTGTACCACCATGTCTGGCCTGGATTCACCAGCCCTTGTTTTGTTTTCATCTTCTGTCTCCATTCCTGGAATGTGCTTCATTCTGAAGGCCCCACAGTATGGTGTTTACTATACTTCCTCTCTGTTCAGGTCATCTAACTATGGTACTGGGCTACCAACATATGGCTTATGAGATGTTTTCATGCACACAAAACAGAGAAGCCTGTGGAAAACTAAATCTATAAGATCACTGTAGATGGAGAGCCACTTGGGCATGCTGTGTGCCTTGGGAATATGAAGAAGATGTGAGTCATATCCAGTTGGGTTGGAAGTTGGGGAAAAAAAGGACAAATGGCTGAAAGGGCCCTGGATTTGTTCAGAAAAAGATGCATTTGGTGTTCTGCCAAACATAGATCTGAGAAAGAACACTAGAGACTTGAGACAAATTAAGGTCTGAGCAGGGAAGCAGAGCCTTGTGAATGATAGAGAACAATGTAATAATTGCTGAGTCAGATACTTCACATCTGTGGGAGATATACAGAGTGCAAAGGCCTAGCAGGAGATAGCTTAGGGATCAAGGGCAAGATTAGGGACCATGACTGAACAGCAAGAGGCTCATGGACAGTATAGCCTGTGATGGGTGATAGGACTAAAATTTTTCTAGATCAGAGAATAAGTCAGAGGATTCAGAGGAAGAAGCCAAGGCTGTTGGGAACCTGAGAATGAGAATGAAATCCTGCTTTTTAGCAGCCCAGGTGGCAAGAAGAAATCCGAGATCTTTGCCTTAGAGTTGTGTACACTGATTCAGACACTGAGGCTGCAGACCTAGGAGAATATGGAGAGCCAGAGGAACACTTCTGAGCTCACTGAACAAAGAGCTATGAAAGGAGTGGCAGTATGTGTCCCCCAGAGAATGCCTTCCTAGTGAAACATTTCCAAGACACAGGCAGACTTATCTTACCCATAGTCCATGCGCTAAAGTCAACAGAAGAGTCACCATTGCACGTGCCTTGGTGAATGCAGAGTCAGCTTCCATGGGCAGATCAACACAGAACCACTCACTCATCACGTACTCAGATGAACACGCCGTCATTGGTCCATGTATCAAGGCCAACACCATATAGAGCCACCCATCCATGCAGCTATTTCAGTACAATGCAGAGCCCTGCTGGCCTCCTGGACCATGGACTAGTTGTAGCAGAAAAGAGCATGAAAATCTTGGGAGAGGAATAAGGTGGTGAGGTAGGTGTTGTTCCCAGTAATGCACTGTACTCAGGGCCTTGACAAATACTGTGTCCACGGCTGTGAATGGTTTGGAATAGAGGAGTAACTTGATAAATAACTATTCTGTTTAAAAATAATTCTTTTACTTATATAAGTAGGGATTCCCTCAGTTTTGTTTTGTTTTTTTTTTATATCAGAAACTGAGAGATTAGATTTTTATAAAGTAGAGGTCCCCAAGAGTCTTGGTTTATGTGATTAACCATGGTAACCATAATAATAATTAATACTCAGAAATGTTTGTCAATTTGCTAAAAATAACAATAAAAATTATTATTACATTCACTTGAAAAGAATTATATTTTTCAAAAAAAAATGCTGTGTCAAGCAGCTGGACATGGCTGTGTACATTTTACTCCTGCCTGATGTAACAAAGAATGGCTGGAGACCCATATGCTTCTGCATTCACCGTGTTTTAAAAGACTCATTTATGTTATGTGTCTGTATATGGCTATGTGCACAAATGTGCATGTGCCTGCAGAAGCCAGGGTCATAGTTGGAGCTGGACTTATAGGCAGTCATAAGTCACCCAACATGGGTGCTGGAAATTTAACTAGGGTCCTCTGAAAGAGCAATACCTGTTCTGAACCATTCTGCCATTTCTCCAGCCCCATGTGTTCACCATGTTGTCATATCAATGTGAGAAAGCTTTCAGGACCCTCTACTGAATACAGAAAAATAAAGGCATATACCATGGCATACTCACAGGGAAGGAGAAAGAGATGGATAGAAGTTAGCAACCCACAGGATACACAATGGGTGTTGTGGTAAATCTCTAACCCCAATAAGCCCGTACAAGGAAAACACAACTCAATTAAATGAATACAAGCTGCACGCCTAAGATTGGGCAGATCTACCATTACTATTATTTTCCCCATCTTTGAAATCTGTTAGAACTTGTTGTTTCTCTAGGTTTGTTTTGTTCCATCTTACTTCCACCTTCTCTTCTGTTTTCCTCTCTCTTCTTCCTCTCTTCATCCCCTCCTCCTTTCTCTCCCTCTCTCTCTAAAACTTTCAGCTCGACCTTTCCCTTCCACTTCCCAATCACCGGCTCTAGCCTTTATTTTAAAATTTTAAAATGGGGAGAAGGTTTACATGAAGTCACCTGAGTATCTGATTCAGTCCTCTTCAGAGGCAGCCCCTCTTGGGAAAGCAGAATTAATACAAATAGCACCAGGGCAATCCACAACAAATGGTGGACACGGAAATGTCTCTGAGATGTCCTGGCCAGTAAGCAGCAGTGTCTGTAAGCTATGGGTATAGCAATGGGAACATTCTACCACCATTCCCAAGCCAAGCAGATGTCCTGATGATGAGGATGAAGTTGAGCTGAGATGGGAAGAATGTCCAGTCTCTAAGCAGTGAGCACTTTATAGCTTGATCTCCCTCTTGTTAGGGTCACAGTGAGTAGTTTCTGGGAGCAGTTAAGTCACCTAATAGCTATGAAATCTTGGTCAAAATACCCATGATAACTATAGAGTGGATAAAATGACAGGAAATCTGGGACAGGTCTGAAAAGTGATCACTAGTAGACACAGGGATACCATTTCTATCACAGTTTGCCCTAGAAGCATTTCCTTGAGACTTTTCAATCTTAGCTTGATTAGGAAATGAATGAGACCACCATCATATTAGGAGAAGGTAGGCAATAGCTGTGTTTCTTAGAAGTTCTGGTCTTGTTGTTGAGATGCAGTACTCTTAGGCCTAAAAACCTAGCACCTTTTTTGTCCATACATCTTATTTTACTTTTTACATGTATTTTGGAGGGGGGAACAAGGGGAGGGATATGTATGTAGCATGGTGGCATGAGAAACACAGAGGGAAACCTGTAAGAATTGGTGTTTTCCTTCCACCATGTGGGTTCTAGGAATGACCTCAAATCTTCAGGCCTCCAGCAGGGACCTCTCATTCACCGAGTCATCTCACCAGCTCCAGTGTTCATACTTCAAGGACGGCCATTTTGCCCACTAAGCAAACTTAGACTCAATTCACACCTGTTCAAACATATCACCCAAGGAATGTAACCATCTTCCATTCCATGTCCCTAGCATACCACTGTGCTCTAGGAGTATACTTTTGTGCATATTCCTAAGTACTTTCATAGTCATAAAATATACAGCAAGCATTGCAAAATCATTTATGTTCACCTTATTTTCTTGGCTAATAATGTAAGAGAATGGGGTTTTGGAAAGAGAGTTCATCAGCAACAGTACATGTGGAATGTGACACAGTAAAGACCCAGTGCTGGTGTGAAGCAATTGACGTGTGGAAAGCACTAACTTAACCGTGTTGATGAGGCTTTTGTTTTGTCGAGTTCAGACGAGACCATTAACCTGGTGACATCTGACACCTGTCAAGCCTGTGTAATCTTCATTGGTTTGATAACTTATTCTAAAATGTACTTTTGGGAGCCTGACTCACTTCACACTACTTCTGATTGATTGTTTTGGGTACTTAGAATGTTAGACTTTAACCTGGATATAATTAGAGGAAATAAGAAGACAAATTAGAATGAAAAGAAATTATGTAAAACAACAGGCCCTGGATTTTACAAAGATGACCGCGTCACAAAGTACATGAAAAAGCAGGGCTGGACTAATTCAAATGAAAGGAGACTGAAGAGACACAGGCACAGAATCAGTATGTGATCCTTCATGCTACCCACATGAAAATAAAGGGCCAAGAGCCCCACGTTAGAAATCTTAAGGAGATTTGAGAATTGGAATTGCTTACTGGAAAACAGGATAGTTATAAATGTTAGTCTTCATTAATGTAATAATATCATTATAGATCTTATTCACAGCTTCAGTGCTTCATGCTGGAAGTACAAAGCACATCTATGTACCCAACTAAAATTCCAATAGTGCGGTCAAGGTATACATACCCACATTATTTCTCAAACATATTGTGCCCATCTATAGGTACATTAGTAAATAATGCACACATGTAGATCCACAGACCCGTATGTATATAGGCATAGATACAGTCATATACATACACACACATAATAACATATATGCATTTATAGTCTACACAAAATGTATACAGACATGCATCCTTAAGCATATGTACAAACATACATATATAAATATATACATATCCACACTTAGAAGACAGAAGGTGATAGAATATGGAGACCCAATTTGGAGCTTTTTCCATTACTGCAATCTTTCTTCAGACTTAGACTTAAGACATTTCAAAAAAAAAAAAAAAAAAGTGAAAACTATCAGATCATTTTGAGTTTGGAATGTCTTAGACATAAATCCAAAAGTCTAAAAACAGTATAGAGCAAGGAGCAGGTGTTGAGATGCATAAAATAAAATGAGCTACCAGAAGAACATGTCTCTACCATTCCGAGACCTGCCAAGGCTTTATCTACTACTCCACAGACAAGATCTCACTACAAAGGGGACTCTGGTCTCTGTAGCTGAGGAGAGTTTTGACTGGTTCTGTTCAGTGGGTAAAGGCATTGCTTGTTACCTCTAATCAAAGATGACAACACCAGAACTCAGACTTTGCTGTTGTCTACACAGATTTGTGAATTTGCTATTCCTTCTGTGAGTCTGTAGAATGGCCACTGTGCACATTATTCTCAGTGCTGGGGTAAGGCAGTTCACATTCAACCTGTAGTAGTGCATTTTCGAGTTTGAGCGAGAGACGGTAGCTGGACAGACACATCAGTAAGTAGATGGGAGACTTCAAACACTTCTAAGAATTTTAAAGAAAACAAAACTGAGTGAAGATCAGACCAACCCTGTGTTCTGAGGAAACCTCCAACCACTGTCTTTGAGAATGCCATTTTCCTAATTGAGGTTCTCCTAATGCTAAAAGCCCCCTCATCTATACCTCCCTGTTCTGCTGGATCTACACAGGTCTGTGTTTTGGGCCTGTGTCATGTGATCACAGGTTCTCTTTCCCTCTGACAGATGCGTGTGTTGTCCTTTCTCTTTAGCACTTGCAGCACAGGCCTGCATGTCTCCAAAGATGCTGATCCCGACCCACCAGGAATCCAATCTCATACTGATGAGTAGAAGAAAGAGTTAGAGCCCCTGGAACAAGCTCCAGGAAGCCATGTCAGTCCTTAGCACTACCACCCTGGCATGCCTCTGAATTGCTATCTGCTTTTGTTAATTCGATGTGACAGGTTTCTAAAGCAATTTCAGTTTGTGTCCAAGCAGGGTGGGGGAGAACAGACACTGCATTCTCCTTGTGATGCTCATCAAATCCATTTGGACTCCTTTCCTGGAGGCATTAGATATGTTTTATCTTTTCTTCAGTCACCTTTCCAGTTTGTTCCAGTAATTATATTCTATCTGCAGTGCTCATGTTTCCCCCAGAGTGTGGAGCCCGTGATCGGACTCTAGCCAAGAGGCCACCAAGGACAAAGAACAGAAGCAGTACCTCTTTGTAGTGAAGAGAATTCCAGCTTTGAAATCCAGGCAAAATGCTTGTTCCTTGTGTGGAGTTTGGGGAGGAGTCACAATGTCCCTCTCATCCCATGCCCCTTGCTTCTAGCTGGGTGAATTGTGCTGGCTCCAGATGGCAGGGCTTAGAAGAAGCAGCATGCAGTATCATAGGATAGGTTTGACTGTCAGGCCATGAGCCTGGCTGAAGGCCCAACCCACAGCAGCCCTTGTACACATGAGTTGACACTCTCCTCCTCCATCGTGATTCCTTGTCCCCAACTGTCCCTTCCCACCAGCCTCCCCTCCCCTGCAGCAGTCTGTGCAGAGAGCCCGCACCATCTCTCCGCTGTACAGCTCCTGCGCTCATGCTTCCTCCTCGCTCACTATGCCCCTGTCTCTGATGGACCACCCCACTTTGCTGTTCAGTTTCTGAGTTTTTAGCTCAGAAGTCACTACAGCAACAGCACCACCCCACAGCTCTTAAGTCGTTAGCACTTTTCCCTGGTGAATTTTCCTCATAGCCCCTATGATAATCTGTGTTTGGTATTCATTGTCGTGTTTTTTTTTTTCCTCAACCATCAGAGCAAAGGCCTTGTGCTACCCACACACCACTCTGCTAAACACATATACTAAACACATATACTACATGCTCAGTAAAGAACTTACTCAGACTCTGTTAGAAATAGGACAGCCCACATGCACACTGTTGGAATCAAATAGCACAAGGTTTATGTGAGCACTTTGAAAATTTTAAACACCATGAACACTGCACTTTATTAACCTTTGCCCCATTGCCCTAAAGAACCTTCTTCCTTTGCTCCAGCCTCAAGTATCTCTTCTGTATTCTTATAGCATTATGTGTCACTGTAGAGATGTGATGTTTCTGATATTCTGAGGGATCCTGGTGTGGGAAATTTGAGGCAGGAGAAGCTTAGAACCTACTACTTAGCCAATAGCTCAGAGACACTAGTTCCAGTCCCGTGGAATACACAGCATTTAAACAGTGTTCAAAGCTATGTAGAGACTTCGTTCAGAGTTAAGCCACGACGTGCAGGATAAGTGCACCAAGACTGGCTTCGGGGAAAATGACATCATATTGTGGATTTGAGAAGCTTAGAGGCTTGCACGGTGGCATCTTGGTGGCTTTGGTTTATTGTACCTCTGCAAGACAATGGTGCTGTAATGAATGGCACTTGATGGTGAGCACATCTAGCTTTTGGATAGCCTATGTAATTTTCTTCATCTGCTTACCTTTGTGGAAAGTTTTCAACTTTTCCTATTTATAACCTTTTCATCCTTCAATCAATATGGAAAGTGTGTTGGCTTTGAAAGAGGCTTGATTTAAATTGTGGAGGAAGTGATAGGGGGTTTCAGAAACCTCAATTCATTATTCGTGATGTTTAGAAAGAGGTGGATTTTTAGATGTGTGAAACTATCCTGGTGGAAACTGAACTAGGCAGAGAGCGCTGATGTCAGGTGTTAGGAAGCCCTTGTTCCCTGACACCTTGTAGATAAGGTACTGATGTTGCCAGCCCCACCCCCTCTGCCTCCATTTTCAGAAGGATTGAAAAGAGGTTTTCTCATTTCAGAGGAAGTGAACATACCCAACTTAAGAAAATGGAACCAAGCTTTGAATCTGGGGAAATTACTTTGAACTCGAAAACTGTGTTCTCTCCATTTCCTGAAACTAAGACTCTGCTTCTAGCTGCTTTTCTGCTCTTCCTTCTTGAGAGAACCAGCATCTTGCCAACATAGACAGGATATAGGGTATCTTTGTGACTACCTCAGGAGGCACCCTCCTGGGCGTGCTCTCATCCACTGTGAAAGTGCGTAGAGCCAAATACTCTTAGTCATAATATTCTTACCAAAGCAATTTTAGTTTTAATTTGTCCTTCTTAAATGTGCAACATCAAGTTTGTCCTGTGAACTATGCCTTTGGATAGAGCAACCCAGAACAGAGATAATGAATAACCTGGATGTCTCGGATTCCAAGAGCATGCATTGCTTCATTAAAGCATCTTATGGATAAAATGGAGGTGTTTTGTGGGGAAGTGATATGTTTCTTGAGAAGAACACTATTGGAGTCACAGATAGAGGACAGCCATAAAATATCCTTCCCAGAGGATGGATTAACACACAGTTCTCAGGAATGTTTCTGATGGGAGCCACTTATATAATCATGAAAAATAATCAGAAGGAGAGGCCAGGATTCAGGTTGTCCCAGGCACTGCTTTTGTTCTGTATCATCTGATGCAATGCTGGGCTGTTGCAAATGGAAAAATCATCTCCCTGAATCTTAGACTGGCCTGAGAAATCCTTTCCTTTGTGTGAAGGTCTGGGAAGCTTCTGTTGCTATTACGGAGAAATCAACATTTGCGTTCTGATGTTCATAGCAATGCCTTGCCCTTCCTGACTTCTTCTGTGTGCTGTTTTCTGGGAAGCTTTAACTCAGAATCTTTTAACAAGCAAAGCTACATGAATGAACTGAAGAGAACATTCCTAGATGCTGACTGAGTGCCTGTTTTTACCAGACCCTTCTTATTATATTTCTTAAAATAAAAATAGATGCTTGCTCTGGAGTTTCAGTTTTGTGACAGGAGACCTTGATGGACATGCCTTTCTGTCACATGGGAGAACAAGCTTCCACAGTTGGGCTCCTCATCATTCATGTCAGCATTCCAAACTGCTCTGTGCTCTGTCACGGCCCCTCCTCTTGCCTCACCCCCTCCCATTACCATCAGACGAATTTTCTGAAGATGCCACTTTCACTCAACTGCCTCTTTGTTTAGAGTTAGGTAACTCAACTATCTGTGATGCCACAGGCCTGAACGTGGTATGACTTCTATGTTCATGATGGCTATGATTGGCATGATGGCTTTACTTCATGACGCTTTCCTTGTGCTTCCCTCCACCTCTGGTGTGGCCTCTACTCAGAACATTCTCTTGTCTTGGCTCTCAAGTATCTCATACTATTCCATCATTTTGTGGCCTAGGTTAGCAGCTAGTACAGGAGTTTCTGTTAATGGTGTCTGGTGACAGTAACCCCCTGCATTTTAATTCAGCGATATTTTCTGCCTTATCAAGTAGTCCATATATTGGTTTTTCTATTTCGATGTTGGTTTAAAAGTAACCACATGTCTAAGATGATGTCTCACACTCCATGCATCTCCCTCATCATCCAGCTAGTCACTGGGCTCTGGGCTCTGAGCTCTGAGGGTCACGTGACATACTATAGCTGCTCTGCTCTTTGACATCTGCAACAGTGTGTGGCTTGAAAGCAGTGCTCAGTCAGTATGACATGACAGTATGACAGTGGGGAGGAGAAAAACTTGGGTACTGGAACACAGGGGACATGAAAGCAGAAAGGGGAAACGCTGCAAGGAAGGAGGAAGGCAGTGGGAGCGGGGAGACAAGCAAGAACAAAACACTAATATTTAACTACAGTTAGAGCGTTTGGTTTGTACTCTGTCAATGCCATGTTACCATGCTAGAAGGTACTTAGGTCCTATTACTAACAAGTACCAGAGGTTGAAGATTGAACCCAGATCTGGCTTCAGAGCCCAGTTTCACTATCACAGGCTTTTAGTATATGGCCTCCTGACATGCTGTACTGGATGGAGGAGGTAAGTGAGGTAAGCGAGGATTGCTGGGACAGTATGCCATCGATCCTGCAGTACCTCCTGGACTATGAGAAGAAAACAGCCAGCTCAGGTAGCAGAGGCCCAGAGAAAGCTCCATGTGCCCTTGGCACCCCAATAGTATGGCCAGCTGAGGCTCTGTCCCAGCTGAGGCTGGCAGGAGAGCCCCACCCTTTGTGACAGTCTCTCCTTTTCTCACAGTATCTGCTTTGGCATCTGTTCCTGGCGTCATATGCTTCTGAGAAATGTTAGGTTTCACCTCAGAGCTGTGAAGTTGGGTGGGAGACAGAAGCCAAGGAATGGCACCCTAGAGTTGGGAAGGAAAATGCAGACTGAGGAGAGGTGGGAGAGCTTATGTAGGTGGAGGAGAGGTGGGAGGGCAGTAGCAGCTGCCTTGTCTGGGAGGTAATGCTTACAGCAGCGGGAACACAAGGGAACCCCTCAGTCTGCACAGCTCTATTGGACAAGATGGCCATCTTTCTGTGTTCAGGTGTTAAATGAACCCTGGCAAAGGTTCCCAGTGTTAGGATCCTGTCTTGCTCTTTCAATTACACTCCAAACCTACTTTACATTTAAAAACAAACAAACAAGAAAACACAGATGTGTCAGGGATTACAGTTATTTTTTAAGTACATGGCAGTGCTAAAAAGAATAAGCAAAGCACCCTGTTAAAGATATGTTCACTTTTTTTTTCATTTGAGGATCTTCTCTGTGCTGTTCTTGAACACATCTGTGCACATTTTCACCATAGCAGAAGCCCAGAGCTCTGATGTGCTAGAATCACTTTTCAGAGGGGATTTTCAAGTTTGGTACGCATCACTACCTGGGACAAGGCTAAGGGGTAGGAATGGCAGCACCCTGGGGAACCCTACACATAGGCAGAGGTGGCCCCCACAGCCAAGATGGAGTGTGTGCACTGAGAAGACAATGAATAAGCAGCCATGGGAAATGCTCAAGGTCAGAGGATAACAACACCCAAAAGATGACAAAATACCACATAGACAGAGCAGTGCAACCAGCAAAGTAGGAAAAGGGAGAAAAGGAAGATTCAAGTGATAATTAGTGAAAAGACATGGCTTCAATCTCCCTGACCATCAGTCCAGATGCCTGTCGTAGCCAGGGCTTAATTCTTAATGGTTTTTCCCTCAATCTAGAATTCCTGTCATTTTCCCCCAGACTGAAGCATAAAGGCCAAGAAAGAAAGACTGGATATACACATGAGTTCAGATGGTACAGAAACTGGCCTGTCATTAATAATGGTTTAGTAGCAGCTGACATGTGAATTCTCACAGACCTGAGCCTCAGGGAGGCAGATAGAGGACATAACACAAAAACTTGTAAACTGCCAAAGGAAGAAGGCACAACAGAAAAGGTCAACAGTGTCCTCAACACCACAGTAAGATAACCTGAAGTTCTTAGACCCCTTGGCTGTGATGTCTGTTTCATGGTCTGAAGAATTCTTTGATAGCAGCTCAAAGCCAGGTTCTAGGTAATTAACCAAGAACTATCTATTGCAAAGAGCTAACTGTACCCATCCTGTGCTGAGGTATGTAAAGCTACAAAGGGATGCCACATTGAAGACACCACATTTAGTTTCTAAAGAGATGACTCATAGTATATGGGCAGTGGAGAGAATGCTTATTCATATAGTGTCCATACCTGGTGGCACCAGATGGCTCTATTTTTTCCATGACTAATTAACAACCTAAAATAGCCTGCATGATACATTTCCTAGATGTGGAGAGCAGTCCAGAGCCTGGCAGAATTTCTGGGATACTCTTTCTGTTCCCAGGCTGTTTCTAATAACCTGAACAATAATAGAATGGAACAATGATTTAAAATCACTCCAAGATTGTGTGTCCTTGAACAATACCGGGATGGATTTATGAAGTATCCTGAAGTGGATACCCCTGTATTTCCAGCTGCTGTGTCACCTGAAGCAAGTCAAACAAGCAGAGGCTGACCACAATAGCAAGGGTTTAGGGAGGAGTCTGGTGTGGAGAGCAAAGGCACTTACACGTTGCTCAGAGATTTAACACATCTATGTTCCAAGCTACAAGCCATACAAATTAAGTCAGAATTTCCAAGCAGGGAATATGGTATTGGTGGTTTAAAATTTTTCAAGGTGGTTCAGATGCTTGGTTACAAATAAGGTGTGGTAGAGAAAACCTTGATGAGAGATGCCAGTATGTCACAGAAGCACTTTGTAGACAAGGGGAATAGCAAAGAGCAGCAGGGAGCAAGTTGGACTCTGTAGGCAGAAAAAATAGTATATGCAAAAGAGATGAGAAGAGAGGTGCAAAGCTCTTTGTAACTGGCCTGGGGGCCTGAGGAAGAACAGATTGACTATCAGAGGCAGCAGGATGCCTCCTAAGGGTTCTGGAATACCCAGACACTCGGCTCTCATGGGCCCTTTCATAGGGCATCTGGACAGGAAAGGAACAGTTGTTTGCTTAATGCTCATAGTAAACAATCCCAGAAAGAAAGCAGAAAAGTGTAAGCTCCTTTACTTGAGCCATTACATTGCCGTCTCCTGGGGCTTTGTGTAGCCTTCCTTAGTACATTTCTTTAAATGGACATTTTCTAACCTGAGTCATTATATTGCTATCTCCAGAGGTTTGTCTAGTGTTCCTGGGATATTTCTTTAAATGGGCTAGCTGATTTTTACTTAAATGTATCTATGCAAAGCTCCCTGTCTGTATGTCCATCTTTCTATCTAAGTATCTCCTTCGTATCTTTGAAACCAATACCAGGGTGAAACAAGTCAGGGTGATTCCTTGGATAATTGCTATTCATCCTTTGTCTGAGGTTCTGTCCTTGTGTGGAAAATGAAAGTCAGTAAATGATGTTGAAACAAAACAGCACCAATCAGGATAGGTCCCATGGGTGAAGAACAGGGGATAGCAATGGCAGCTCACAGGCAGGTATGGCGAGGGCCCTGTCAGATCCCTGAGTGGGGACAATGGGCATTTTGTTGGAGTTGCCCTGAGAATGTGAGCAGAGTTGGCCTCCTGTCAACTTGAATGCTAACATAAATGCCAGAGGTGTGATTGCAGAACCTGACAAAAATCACAACAGCCCATCTCTAAAATGCTTTCAGATGGAGCCACCTCTTCTTATTCTGCCTACAGAAAAGGGCAGCCCCTCTTGGTTTGATAAAGTGTATTTGCTTTGAATATAAATGAACCTAACTTTGTACCTTACAGATGAAGAGACCATGATTTAGAGAGGCTGGGGGAGTGGCCAAGGTTTGTGTAACTAATTCACAATGGAGCTGAATCTCAAGCTGAGCTTTGTTTGACTGTAAAGGCCTCATCTCCTTTTATACCTCCTCCACAGTACTGTGCCTTGCTGTTCATTTCCCCAGATGATTTTAACTCAATGATTTATGAGTGCCTTAAAGAATCACTGCAGGGATGGAATTGATAGTTTCTGTAAAGCAAAGCTAGAGGCATATTGCTCCTGCTGCTGCTGTTCCTGTCCCAAAGAGGTGGCATGAGGACTGGGCATGCATTGTAGCTAAGAGTTTAATGACAAGTTGGTCCAAACACGGAGTGGCTCAATACAGTCTAAGTGTTGGTGTTATGATTATCTGAGGATGTTTGAGGCAGGTGATGGAGTGAGGATTATTGCAGATGACTTTACTCTGCATGGGAAGGGAGGGTTTATTTTGGCTTATAGTTCCAGAAGATATTGTAATGGCAGAGAAAGAACAATGTAGGAGCAGGAGGTAGTCGCGTTGCAATTACAGTCAAGAAATAGAGGGATGGATGTTTGTGCTAAACTCACTTCCTCCTTTCTATCTAGTCTGAGACCCTAGACATGGGATGATACTGTCCACACTCAAGTAACCTAATCCAGATATTTTTTCTTAGATAAGCCCAGAAACATGTTGCTCTGGTGATTCTAAATCCCCACAAAGCACCAATTCAGATGACCTATCACTGTGTTTTAGGAACTCAACTGACTACAAGTTAGCTATCATCAGTACACAGCCTTAAGATTGCTATTGCTTCCACCCTAGACATCCACTGATGGAGATAGCCAGAGGACCAGGCTAGGGGACTCCCAGGAACCAAGTCTCAGCATTGACAACTGCTCCTTGAATTATCATTTCATTGGCCAGAATTTAGTCATATGGTTACAATTATTTATAGGGCAGGACAAAAGAAATGAAGAAAAGAAAAAAATAGATTCTTGAAAGCATCCCTACCAGAGAAGTAAAAGAAAGACACCCCGTGTAGAAATCTGAAGATGGACTATCAGACTCTAATTACAAGAGCCACTTTGCCAGTTTGCCCATCTGAAATCACAATCAAGAGGCCCTTTTGCTTTCTATTCCAAAGTAATATAAGATCAAAATTGAAGTGAAATGTGCTATGCTTGGTAAAGCAACCAAGCGCTTAGTATGCCAGACACATAGTCCAAGATCAGGAGAGGAAAGCTAAACTTAGATTCTAACTTCTACCATTGTGTAGCTGTGTAAATCAGCTCACTCATCCAAGCACTGAGAGCCAAACAGCTTTTAATTTAAGAACAAAAGTGTTGGTGGTACCTTCCTCATGGGGTCTGGTATATAAGAAACCATGGCCTGTGAGAAACATTGACAACTAAGAGATGTCAAACAGGTATCCAAGTCATTGCTCCATTTGTATGTCAATTAAGTTCAATGTGTAAACATGGTCTCTGGCTGCCAGCAGGGTGTGGTGGCTTCAGAGCAGTAAGGATTCACAACCCTGGCATGGAGAGCCATTTCTGGCCCCTTCAGTATATCTCTCCTTCAGGTGAGGCTTAGCCTCAGCTGTCTCATTCCACCTCCATATTTGCTAAGTCACTTCACTGTGTTGATGGTATTAGTCATTTAAACAGACTTGTTCCTGCTTCACGCCTTGAGGAGCTCCAGAATTAGAGCAATTCATTACACTATCTCCTTTTGTTCTTTTTCCTTTGGCTAGAGTCATTTGGTGCTTCTCAGTTCTAGCCAGGGCCCACATAGCCTTTGAGGTTGCCTTCTGAGCTGCTCATTAGAGAGTGGTTTCCTGGCCTTGCTTTCTGTACATTGCTGGGCTGGTACAGCTGTGAATTGACAGGCATGTAGTGGAGCAGAATGACACCCATATTCCGGTTGTTTCGGGTGGATCTGCCTTTTCAAGCTTTAGTAAGTAGATAATAAGAGAGATTAGAGAAAATCAGGAAGAAACTTGCTACATTGATTATATAATCCCTGTGTTGCACCTGGGACTAATCAGATCAAGATAATCTTGATTATCCCCCATCAACCAACTGACCAAGTGTCATCATTTGCAAGATTAACTCAATAAAACACAATTCACAATCAAAGCCCCTGCATAGAAGTAATTGTGTGGTTTTCAAGCTTTCATGTACACAGGACACACCTGAGATTTTAAAAGGGAGGCATTGGTGATTCCATCCAGGTCCCTGGGGCTGCTGATAGTCCAGCCTCCCATATCCTGTGTTTCAGGGAGCTCCTGAGGCAGGTCCCAATCTTACAAATCACTTATCTTTATACAAAACACTTTCAGATAATATATGTCTGTGAAAAAATATGTCACAAGAATAATCAAAAGTTGCAATCAGGAAAGAACATTTTGTTTTTCCAGTCTACTGTATTTTCACTAAGTGCTTCTTTAAGTCATTGGAAAGAAGCATACCGTAAGTAGTCTCACATCCAAGACTGTGTATCTGCCCTGACCTTGGAAAGGTGGAATAGGAAGGAGCAGAAGCTTTCCCCTCCTGTGGTGGTGGAGACATGACTACAGCAAATGGCTGAGCACAGAATGGTCAGCTGTGGGGTGGGCATGCATGCCAACCCACAGACTTAGGAACTGAACTAGGGATGGGTGCTAGCCTCCTTGATGGGAGTTTTGTGGTGTTTGATATACCTATTAGGAATATAATTTCAAATAGACATTTTCTTTCTTCTCTTTACTTTCTTTTTTTCCTCCCTTTGGCAGTGGTAGGAAGCAAACCTAGGGCCCTCTACCCGCTAGGCAAATGCTCCACCATGGAGCCACAACCCAGTGACTTACTTATTTATTACATTTAAGACAGAGTCTCCCAAAGTTGCTCAGTCTAGCTTTGAACTCATTTTGTAGCCCAGGCTGGCTTTGAATGTATGATCTCCCTGTTACAGCTTCCCAAGCAGTTAGGATTACATGCCTAGGCCACATTGCACAGACATTACTACTAAAACTACATGTACTATGCTTGCTGTTTGCCAATCTTCCTACCAATGTTAGTTCCTTTAGATGCTCACAGAAATCATTTAAAGCAGATCCACTTGTGGTTTCCTCTGCAAATGAGAAATGTATTTGCACAGAAGCTAAATACATTCTTCTGATCAACTGGGCTCAGGGATCAAGTTAGCAGGCTAGCTCCCTCTGGTATGTGATGCGTCTTCCCTGGTCTGACAAAGAGAATTCCCATATTCACCTACATACAATTTTTAAGGGATCCTTCCAGTAGCCTTTGCCTTTTACTAAATCCTTCAGTCTTCATTTACCAACTGAGAAATGAGCTTTGCAGTGATCTGAAAACCTTTCAACATTGTTGAAGAATTGAAATAACACAGTCCATGAGAAATTCTATAAATAACATACAGAGAAAGTCTGGGACCAAGACAGAAGTCCATGCCTAATACACTGGATTAGTACTGAGACAATTTGAATAGCAGTGTCTAATGAATGATGTGTTAGTCTCTATTTCCAAATTTTTGTGACATTTTCAGGGAGAATTATTTTAACCTAGAATCTTATTTAAATGACCAAACCAAACAAAACCTGTTTGAATTTGTTTTGTTTAGGTCTGAAGATAGGATGTTTCTCAGAAGCTTAACTCCCATAAAAGATTCATCATCTGGTTTTCTTCATTCATGTGTCGTGAAGGAGTACTTCCTCTAGTTTGTTCTGGGAAGTATTTTCTCATCTGGGTTGAAATAAATTTCCACATTGCCTGTATTTAGATCATAGGTGTTTCATGATGAAAGCCATTTCACCCTAGCATTTCACACTCAAATTTAGACTCCAGTGCTGCTGTTTGTCTCATCCCCACAAGTGTGCTTTCTGCAAAAGCTCTCACATTTGTAAAAGTGTCAGGGTTGTAGATTCACACACTCCCTCCACCCCCCTCTGAATTTTAGAAGAAGATGAGATACAGATTTCCTCACCAATGAATACTCTGTCCAGTGGAAGAAATTAGGAGCCTGTGGCTGGGTGTAGTGGCACCGACTGTGATCCCAGCACTTGGAAAGTAGGAGCAATCAAGAACGAAAGGTCGTTCTCAGCTAAATAATGAGTGTGAGGATTTCAAATCAGTCTCAGCTACTTGAGACACTGTTTAACCCCATCCCCACTCCAACTCCTAATCCCACCAAGATCTTCCTTCTTCGAGCAGCGTTCAACTGCCAAGATTTCCTCAATAAGGGATGTGATGGGACATAAGACTACCTTCTCTCTCTGTGCTGGTAGATTCCACATGCTTAGCACATGGCCCACACCATATACATACACATATGGGCATCTCTAATGGGACTTGAGTTATAAAAATAAATAAATAATAGCATAAGGTTGGGAGGGTACTATTGGGAGAAAGTTAGTGGAACTGGAGGGGAAAATAGAGGATAAATATAATCATGTTTCATTGGATGTGTATGTATATGTGTGTGTGTATGTGTGTGTGTGTGTGTGTGTGTGTGTGTGTGTGTGGTGTATGATCTCAAGAATAAAGAAAAATAGTACAGTAAAACTGCAAAACTAAGCTGAAGAATTGAAGTCATAGAGCCTCCTGACCAGAGAATGATCTCTTTTTCTCTGTCAGAAAGTCACTAGAGGAAAGCAAAAGACTTTTAAACTAAGCCTTTGTTCTGTTTCATTTGATTTAAATAGATCACAATTTGTTTCCTTTGAACCATAGACCACCATAATTCTTAAGTAAATGTTACTGTAAGGTATTACTAGATCTCTTAAGTAAATTATCATATTCAAAACAGAGCACGATTCGAATGGATTTTTGCATATAACTCAGTAACATATTTAAAAAATGATTTAGGGAGAGTGCCTAATCATTTTCTGTACTTGACTTCCATAACAGCGTTGCTCACTTAGCCTTTTGAAGTGGCCTCTGTCAGACGGAGTGGTGAAAATGTACACTGTGTCTTCCAAAGCATGGACAACTTCTCTAGAATTGTTATAGAAAAAAGTTAAATAAAGTAGGAGGGTCTCTGAGTTTTGGGTTACAAGGTGCTTTTGTGTAGAACATAGAGACAGCAATAGGAGGCGTGGACACCAAGGGGAGGGCACCCTGGTCAAGGATTCCTGAGTCTGACCTCAGCCATGTGGAAATCAGTCGGTGCCTCCCTTTTCTCAATCCTCTACATTTTAACTTTACATTGTAGATACAAACAGTATCTATTTAAGGAGCCTTTGCTGGAGGAGACAATCATAGAACGGCACATAAAAAAATATCCTCACAACAACAGAAACTGTCAATGTAAGAATTAACTTTCAGGAAAAAAAGTTTTACCTTTGATTTACCATTAATCCACTCGGCGCTACAAACACTCCATCAATTGTCTTTAGAAAATGAAACAATTTGAAAACATTCCAAACAGATTATTAGTGTCTTTCAAACCAGTGAATAGAAATAACCTAAGAGGTATGTGTCATTGACTAAAATCTCTTCACACACACACACACACACACACACACACACATACACACAAACGTGTACCAAGGGTCTTGCTCACAGGAAGTATCTCTTGGTGTGGACCTAAGTGGTTCTTCTCTTAAGGCCATATTTGCACCGAGCTTGTAAATATCATCCCTGTAATCATAACACTTAGGAAGGCAGAGCCTGGGCTATAAAATGAAGTCCTGTCTCAGAATAATAAGTGTGTGCCAGTTTTTATTATCAGCAGGGATCTGTGGGCAGTCTAAGTACCCAGGCCCTCCCCAAAACTCACTTCAGTTTTCAGCTCCATCCTGTTATTACAGCACGCTTATTTATAGTAAATTGGAAAAATGCTAATTGGTAAGATGTGGGCGTACCATCCAACCTCTCATTCTCCACACCTGTGACTTCCATGCCTTTGGCTCTTCTATCATTGGTCTTGATCACCATGCAAAGGGAATTTATGTCCTCCTTTTCACATCTGAAGCATCCCTGTAATGGTCGCATGATCTCACTTCCAGTGAATCATGGCAGGCAGCCTAACCAGCCTCAGCTCAAAGCATTTCTCTCCCCCAATTCTTCACTCTGAAAGTGATGCAGCCATAACTGTCTGTGCGAGTGTCAGGCACTTATGGTGACAGGCCCATGCTTCAAGAGACAGCAAACCTATAATATTACTTGAGCTACCATGCCGTTAATACCACTGTCCTTGATTTCTGATGCATATTTCATGATCTTGTTTGATTATTTCAGCTCAAGTTCAGTGGCCAAGCTGGACTCTATTATAGGCTTTTAAAGTCTGGAATTTCAGGAAACCCATAATGGCTCAAATGGATCATACTTACTCAGAAAACCTGAAAGATGGCTGTATTCTCAGAATCCTTTAGAAACTTCAAGAAAACCTGAGGATAGAGGATCCTAAATCTTATTCCAGGAATATGGTTGACCTTAACATATATCCTTAGTGTTCACTTATCTGTTCCAAAATTCAGTCTTATTAGCCTCACCATTAAAGAAATATGAATTTTAGACCTTTTAGTGAAAGTTGCCTTCACCTTTCTCTAATTGGGTCATTTTTATTTCTAGCTATTAATGTTAGCCTGCTCTGTCACTTTTTCCTATACACCTTTATAGACAATTACCTTCATTTACTGTCCTTAGATGTGGCCATGCCCCATTTGTGCTCCAAATTCAGAAATTTTAACACTTTAATACAAAGTCCGTGTTGGCTAACTTCATCTGATCTGTTATCCATGGAAGTAAAATGGTTGCTGGAGTTTACAATGAGCAGCTGTTTCTCCTACTCTCTCCCATCCTGTTCCCCCACTCACCCAGTAGTTGCTTCTCACTCCTGATATACTTGGTAGTTTCCAGTTCAAACTCTGAAATCTCTACCAAAGAGATCTTACCCTACCTAGTTCACATGGTTTGTCCATGCTCCTTTTCTTTCTATCACAGTGATAAAAAGAAAATAGATGATAGATACATAGTTGATGGATAACTTACATATGGAAATAATAGAAATATACATAGACACATGACACATACATATATACATACACATATACATACAAATACATACACATATACATATGCTTATTTATACATTGTCTTAGGGTTTTACTGCTGTGAAAAGATACCATGACCAAGACAACTTTTATAAGGGTAACATTTAATTGGGGCTGGCTTACAAATTGAGAGGTTCAGTCCATTATCATCAATGTGAGAACATGGCAGTATCCAGGCAGGCATGGAATAGGAGGAGCTGAGAGTTCTACATCTTGTTCCAAAGGCAAACAGAAGACTGACTTCCATCTAGGACAAAGGTATTAAAGCCCACACCCACAGTGACATACCCACTCCAAAAAGGCCACAAGGCCATACCTCCTAATAGTGCCATTCCCTCTGCTAAGCATATACATATATATTATACACACACACACACACACACACACACACACACACACACATATGTATATGTTGGTGAAAACATAATTGGCAGGGCAAATAGTACCAACTTCAATGTTCAGTCACAGCAAACATGACAAACATTACCTCTGGCTCAGAAATAATATTCTGAAATGTTCACATTCCTTAAAAGCAGAACTTACCCAAAGCCAAAAGCTGTTGGGAAATGAGCGACCCCATGTTTTATCTGATGCCTTTCCTCATCAGATGGCTGGAAGTGCAACCCAGTACATTCTGAACAGTACTCTCTCAACACAGAGAGAGAGAGAGAGAGACAGAGATAAAGATGGAGGGAGAGAAAGAGAAAGAGGGATAATGGATGGATAGATAGATGGAAGTTAACAGGTAGATACTAGATGAATATAACTAAAGAGACATGGCTAGATGATAGAAATAGAAAAATAGATGATAAATAGACTGAGGATCACACATGTTGGGTACATGGGCATATGTCTATTTTCACACTACTTGTTCCTTTCTTTCACTGTTTGAACGAATGTCTTGGTCTCTTGGGAGGAAAGTGGATGTTTTGGTCCTGGTAGCCTCCTGATTCCAGTCATAGCCTCCTCTTCTCACTGACCCAGCTGCTTCTTTGGCAGACAAAGTAACCTTACTTCTCACTGACCCAGCTGTTTCTTTGGCAGACAAAGTAATCTTTCTTCTCACTGACCCAGCTGCTTCATCTGCATCCGGGTAACGGCAAACAAAAGGAAGGCCCGGTGCTCAGCTCCATTGCTCTTCTGAAAGCTTAGCACTTGCTCAATCTTCACTTGTTGTCACTTCTCTCATCTAGAGTTCTAAGCCTAGGAAGTTAAATGGGGCAGGAGGATGACAGCAAGGAAGGGTGTGCATCTTCTGTGTTGGCTCACTTCTTTGGCTGAAGAGATTAAATGTTTGGCAGAAGGGCTGCTGGGTAGCTGTGCTAGTTGGACCTTGCTGTCTTGTCTCAGTGTATCAAGCTCAGACGATGAGAGTGTACTGGGTTGCACTTCCAGCCATCTGATGAGGAAAGGCATCAGAGAAAACATGGGATCGCTCACTTCCCAACAGCTTTTGGCTTTGGGTAAGTTCTGCTTTTAAGAAATGTGAACATTTCAGAATATTATTTCTGAGCCAGAGGTAATGTTTGTCATGTTTGCTGTGACTGAGCAGTGAAGTTGGTACTATTTGCCCTGCCAATTATGTTTTCACCAACCTCTCCCAACAAAAATACATTTTAATTTTAATGTTTGTCCTTCTGGTAAACATTTGCATATCTAGGTCTCTTATAACTTAGAATTTTATCAATTGGCTTAAGCAGTACTAAAAATAATCAGAAAGGTTTCATTTAAAATAATTAGACATAAGCCGTGATTAACTGAAAGGACTTGGGTATTAATCGTGCCTGGGGATTTTGGTGATTGAGTATTCTACATTAGTGCTAATTGGAGCTCTGTGCAACTTGCAGCATGGATGAGGTTTTCCATGGACATTTTAATTTTAGGCTATCACTGTTTGGTTTTCTAAAGTGGGACAGTGATTCTCAGCGAACCCATTTTAGTCCTTGCCCTAAAATGGCAAAATGGAAACGTTCATGACTGAGCATTGTTAGTGACTCTGAGCATTGTTCAGTCTGGAGCCCGAATTCTCCTTCCCTCCTGCCTTTCTGGTATTCAGGCCAATATTCCGTCAATACTTTAGCACCATGTTTCATTCTGTGACTTGAGTGAATAGCTAAGGTTCTTGGAGGAAAGTGGACACTTTTATGCTGGAGATTCTCTTGGTTCTTGCTGATTTCACTACTCCTTGGGGTTCCTGCTCCTCTCAGTAGGATAGTATGGTGTCCAGTTGGGACTATCACCATACCTACTACCTGATTTCTCTGCTGATAGCCTCTACCCTAGTTTATCAAACTAAGAGACCTCCTTCATTCTTTCCCTCTCTTCCTCTCACTCCTCCCCTCTTCTGTGTGATGTTGTCGATAGACTAAGGACTTCACACATCAAAGCCTGTTCACTAAGCTGTACTCCTAGCCCTTGATTGGGAGGGAGGCAATGGCGTTGGTTTTGCTTGAAGATCAGAGGTTTGTATCTATAAGATTCAGGCTGGACTCAGTCTCTGGGTTCTTATACCTCGATCATGTCTTAAGTACTAAGATTACAAGCATGCATCATAGCATCTAGCACAGAGGGTTTTTCTAAGAGCAAAGTCAATCAAATAGGCTATGTTTAAAACTTGTCGGTATATACCCATTGCACAAGGTAGAAAGCATCTCTACTAGAAGAACAGAGCTTTTCATATACTGTGGATTTGCAGCTTCTTCATCTGCCTTCTTCCACTGGAACCTGATATCATATCAAAGCAAAACCCATCCTGGGTCTCCTCTGTTCCCCACTCCCATACCGTATGTTCTAATTTATGTTTCTTATTGCTGTGATAAAACAAGGACCCAAAAGCAAGTTGGGTAAGGAAATTGTTTATTTGGCTACAGGATGCAGTTCAGCATCAGAAGAAGCCAATTAAGAACTCAAGGCTAGAGTCTAGAGGCAGAACTGGAAGATAGCTGCTTACTAACTTGCTTCCTGCTGGCTTGTTCAGCTTGCTTTCTTCGATGGTCCCAGGCCTATCTGCTTGGAGAAAAGGGTAACACTGGGCCCTCCTCTATCAGTTAGTGGTCAAGAAAAGCTCCACAAATATGCCTACAGGCCTGTCTATTGGAGGAAATTTCTCAACTGTGATTTCCTCTTCTTGGAAATCTAAGTTTGCATCTAAATTTGTGTTGTTAACAAACACTAAACAACATGTTCTATTGATATCAAATTCCTTCAGGGTTTTCTCTGTTTCTTACTCCCATATTTTAAGGTGTTTGTTTGTTTGTTTTTTTTTTGTTTTTTAGTGTTTTTTGTTTGGGGGTTTTTCATTTTGTTTTTATTGGTTATTTTATTTTATAATTGTATTGGATATTTTATTTATTTACATTTCAGGTGTTATCCCCTTTCCCCATCACCCACCTCCTTTTTGCTTTTGTACCATTTTAGTTACATGCAAGTATTAAGGTCAGTTCTAGGTTGAGGGTCTAGCAATACAATAGATGCAAATAGTCAAGGAACAAGCAAGACAATAAACACAAATAGTCAAAGAGCAAGCAAGGCATTAAACCCGCGTTAAACCCCTCCTCCTTTTTGCTTTTATAACATTTTAATTACATACATGAAGACTACGTCTTTGTTCTAGCCTAAGATTTAGATTCTTGCCTGAAATTACTTCTTTGTTCTAGCCTAACCATAGTTTAAGTTTTTGCTGGCATATTTTGTTTGCTTTTTATATGCTGACTAACCTCCACCCATACTTAGCACTTAGCTTGACCTAGAAATTAGGGCACAGATATTTCATACCACTGTTGAGAATTTCAAGCCAGTTGACATGCCTTCCCATCTCTGTGTCCAATCCTAGCTGTGATTACGCCCAGGGCACATGGGATCCTCTTGGCTATCCTGTTCTCAGCCTCTCCTACAGTGCAGGGTGCCTAGCAGCCATTAATAGTAGAATGACAGATTACCAGCAAATTTACAATGAAAGAAATATTCTTAGCATAGTCTCCTAGAAGAAAACCCTGAGCTGAAGATATGTATGAGATGCCATGTCTGGGAAGTGGTCCTGTGAGCTGGAAATGGCATAAGGACTGAGACAAAGAGAAGGACACCCAATGGAGGGGTGGCACTCAGGCTCACAGGAGGTAATTTTGGCTCAACTTTTCAGAGAATATTGGCTCTATTTTAGAGACCACCTTTGGCAGCCTGCTGTGGGAGGCAGCTAGGGTGTTAATATTCTCAGATCCACCAGCATTGGTACATGGATGCCTTACCCCTCAGTGTGTACAACCAGTCAACTGACTTTCACATGTGCATGTCTTCAGGTTTCAAAGTCCAGTGGATACTGCACATAAAAGGCACAAATATCATCAGACTATTGGGCACCCTTCTAGTTCCATTCTGTGACAAACACCATGACCAGAAGCAAGTTTAGAGAAGACTGTATTTACTTCAGTTTATAGTTTATGAGTACAACTCTGAGGGAAATCACGACAAGAACTCAAAGGCAGAAGGGAAGAGTTTATTTGGCTACAAGTTACACGGAGGAGCATGGAGGAGCACTCCATGTAAGGAGTGTTACATGAAAGAACATCCCTTGTTGGCTTGCTCGCAGCCTCATGTATAACTAGATCTTTTATATGGCTCAGAACCACGTATTTAGGGAGTGCTGCCCCACACAGGGGTAAGCCCTTTTACTTCAAATAGCAATCAAGGCAGCCTCAAAGAAACACAATCCCAGGCTAGCGTAATCAGAGAAACTCTTCAATTATGACTACATTTTCAGAGTTCCATGTTATGTCCAGTTGATAGTTATTTAATTAAGACAGTCCTCCCATCCCCAGAGAGTCAAAGAGATCCAGAACAGAGTTTGTGAGATTATATTGCTAACAAATTTGCTAGTGAAGTTAATGTTGCTATCTGTGGCTTCTTCCCTTTGAAGCTGTGATTTAAGGAGAAAGGCCATGGCTACTGAGGACCGCTCTGTGATAAATAAATACCTGCTTGTGGGCAGCTAGGGGTGAAATCACACCAGAACGCCCTGTATCTAGATATCATTGCAGTGGTAGGAAGAGTATAACAGCATTTGTCAGTCCTGCTTTCTATTACATAGCTAGATCCCAGTTTGAAGGACTGGCTTGTCTCCAGCTACAATTTCTAAATCAAACTTCACTTTGTAGAGATTGAAATCATATACACCAAAGCATTCCTTCTTATCAGTCTTGCTCTCTTCAAACCTTCCTCTCTCAGTTCTGCTAAGAATACTTCCCAGTGGCTCTGTTGCTTTGTCTTGTGGGCATGTTTTTCTTGCCAACTGACATCTCCTGTGTTCTCTTCTATTGTAATCTTCTAAAACAAACTTCAAAATGTTGCTATCTCAGAAAGGAGTTGAACTTAGTATTGACAAGTATAGAGAGCAGGCTTGAAGCATAAAAATACACAGTAAAAAAATAAGCAAACACTAAAATTCACTGAATAAACAGAAAAGAACTGAAATAAAAAATTAGTTTGTTGATTTACAATGTGTTGTTTGCAAAGAAAGGAGATGAACCACCTGACAGTCCTGGGGATATAGTCAGTCCTGAAGCATCTTAGAATAAATAAATATGATTTAAATATACATAAAAGAGGCATTTCTCTCTCTTTTTTTAAAAGACAGTTTCTTCCTGTGCTACCAGCTGTATGGAAGTGGCCCTGGTGCGCCTAGGGGCATCCAACATTCACCAAAGTAACTCATGTACTAGAAAATCTGTCTGACTCAGTGCCTCGACATAAACATGGGTAAGCAAAAGCTTAGTGCAGTGATTAAGTCTGACATCACACTGGAGCATTTTCAAATGTCATAAATCCTTAAAAACTCATGAAAAAGCTTTTTACTTACTCCTTGCTTCTTAATTCAAAATCAACACACAGATAGCTCCTCAGAAGTGAGTATGTGTAAAGCATGAGAAGGAGAACTGTGGAGAAACTAAGGGCTCTGTCCTTAGCCACCAGCTGCTTCGGGGGACGGAAGCACCATTTGGACCCTGCATTTGTTAAATTTAGAAGAAAACAGTTAAACTACTTCTAGGAAGAAAATAGAGCAACAGGAGAATAGCTGAACACCAACCAATAGATTGTTGGTGGTGGAGGGAAACGGGGCTTAGAAACAGCAATTTCAACTTATGAACATTCATTATAGAGGAATGCATCTATAACTGAGATATATGTACACATACATAAAAGGGCTTCTCTAGAAGAATAAAAAGTTGGAGGGATGTAGAAAGTTCCATTTGAAAGAAGGATATTTCTGTTTATCTCATCCCCACTATTAGATCAGAGCTCCCTTCCTCACATATATAACAATCCTCCCAGCGATCTGGCAGTACATATTACACTCTCCCCTTTTATTTACAATTCACTTAGCTGTACAGTGATGTTGTGAAGATAGAGCCAAGAGCTGTTTTGTTTCCCTGTCCATCCCCCGTGGCCCATGGCACACTGTAGTCAGGTTGCTCGCCACAGTTTAGACTTCAGTGCTAGCTGATTATCATCAGCTGAATGCCAAATACTATTCAGGGGGCCAGTTGCCCACTGATAGGACTTTCTTTTCTGGGAATCTGTCACATTAGTGTTTACACTTCCCCAACCCTGTCTGCATATCTTCTGATCCGTCAGCATCACTGGTATCATGATATTAACAGGTTTTAGAAACACTAGCCAGATATTCTGTAGAACAGAAATGGCTGTTTTCAGAGTAATATAACAACTTTAGTATTTTCACCAAAAATTGCACTTGGGCTGAAAAGAGAGATAGTGTATATTAGCCATTTCTGCTAACACAATTAAACATAAGAAGTCATTGTTACATAGTAAAAGTCTAGCCTCTCTGAATTCTGGAAAATTATCTCTCGATGAGTTTTTTTCACTGTTAGTAAAGATTCACTGTTGAGAAAACCACTCCTGTTTACAATGGTTTGCCCAAGCCTATGGCCTTTCATCCCTGATGAAAGATGAGACGTAATACAGTGGAACCTTCAAAATGGATTACTGAGGATAACTAATATTTGGGAGACATGGACTAGATTGATATGTGAGGTTTAGTAAGGATTCTAATGAAGTATCCTGCTAAAATCTCTACAGTTTCCTAAGGTCTACATATCCCTTAAGATTGGCTGGTTGCAAGTAGAAAGTTGGAAAAATTCTTCCCTGCAAAGTCAAAACAGGCACTGTTGAGGCTGTACAGAGTGAATGTAAGAGCTACAGAAATGGTTGAAGGAACCAGGCCTCTCAATCTCTCTGTTCTACCATGCCTACAGTATGACCCTCATCATCCTTATGACCTGGAGAAGCTGCTGAAACTCTGGGCATCATCTCTGTATTCTGTCAACCAGGTGGATGGAGCAAGAGAAAAAAATGTCTTTTCTTTCATGAAAAAAAGTTCTTGCAAGTGCAACCTATTGTTTTCTCTTTCATAGGCCAAACCTTTGTTTTAGGGCACTTCTGAGCTGAAAAGGAGCTGCATAGCATGATGGACAATGCCGATGCTGATGTTCCTGGCAGCAGTCGAGCTCCTCTTATCAGGCAGATGGAGACAGTGTGCACTCTGGCAATGTTGTTCAACAACTCCTTAAGCATACAGGCAGAGATTAGTGGATTAGAGAAAACACTCAGGACAACAATAATTTTGATTTATTTGGAACTATCTTTTGGTTTTGCATAAGCTATGCTCTACACATAACAATGAGCACGTCTATATTACAGTTGAATATTTTGAATAAGTTTTCCACTTTTGTATAATCATGTTATGAGTTCATATAGTATTAAGCTGTTTTTTCTTGAAATAAATGAGCTGTATGAGAACTTGAGAACCTTCTTCTATAGGGTGTGTGTCCGAGGAATGGACTTTTCCAATAGGTCATAATGATGAGGTCTATAATGCCCAAGGTACAGCAAAGAAAGTTTCTAAAGGAGTAGGTGGGTGCCATAAAACTAGGGATGCTGGTAGACAGGTGTAGAAAGCTCTGAGATCTTGAAGTCACTAGGTGGCTCAACAGGGAAGACATCAAAGAACTTCAGCATTGGAAATTCTGTTATCCTAGCTAGTTTGAAGGGACATTTATGGAACAAAGAAACATCTTACACTGGACCTTCTTCAAGGTTGACTAGGATGTCAGTGATTTGGAATGGTTAAAATATTGCAGGTCCAGAGCCTAAAGATAATTCTTCTTGGAGTATATTTAGCCCACTAAGCTTTTCCTTGCTCACCTCTATGTCTGTCCTAACTTCCTTATGACTACTCTGTGGAACTTTGTGAGTGCATTATCAGACTACTAACTCCTACCTAATCAATACTGAAGAATATAATCAGCATCTGAGGCCTATACCAAAGGCTTCTCTGCTTTGCTCTAACTTACGTACCTGATGTTCCCAACAATGTATTTGAAAAATGTCTTAATGTATGGTTTTCTATGTTCTGTTACTATTAAAACTTTATTGAATGCTTATGGGATTTGGGCTAACACAAACAATTTTTTTCCCAGAAGATGGTCACTCATATTTAGCACTTGAGTAAATAATCTCTTACTCCCTTGATGGTGAAGGATGTGTTCTGTATCAACATCTGAAACTTATCTTTTATGTGATATCATTTATATGAATGCACACTTAATCTCCATCAGTCCATAGGAAAAGGTCTACAGGAAGTCATGGAAACATGTAACAAGAGCCTAGAAGTTTAAGTTTACAGAAAACTGGGGTTATGGGTTTAGTAAAAACTAGTCCTAGTAGAAAACTAGGTCCAGTGTAAGATGTTTCTTTGTTCATAAATGTCCCTTCACACTAGCCAGGATAACAGTATTTCCAATGCCGAAGTTCTCCTAATCCAGGGGTGTTGGGATTCTCCATTAATTCTTTTGTGATTGTTTTCTTTTTAAAACAGATAAATTATCATCATACAAAGTTTTGGTAACATAGAAAACAAATAACCAATCCAAAATGTTACAGCTAGTGGTAAACAGTTGTCTTGATGTGTGATTCTTTTATTCTTTGCCAGCATACAAGGACTGAAAACATATTCAGCATGACTTACTTAAGTTCCTTCTGAAACTCCGTTTTAGGTTGTCTACTGTGAGAGGAAGGGTTTTTGTCCCTTCCAGCAGTTGAACTATCCTCAAGAGTTATGGTCTCATAGAGGTCCCCAAATCCACATGCACTTTATCTACTTAGTGATTGCACCAGTGTGTCCCACACATAGTCAACATCAGGTAGACATACAAATCTGTGTTAATATTACTAAGTGTACATTTATTTAAGAAGAAAGTTGTGAATGTTGTGTATCTTACACCACTGGTTGTTTTTCTTTCAACTGATGAACACTGAATGAGTTCAACAACTCATGATAGACATGAAGATCCACTGAAAAACTAAGGATTCCTCATGTTTGCAAAGATGAACACACAAAGCTGATGGAAGACTGGATGACTGATGGAGGATTGGCTTTTCCATGTGTCTTCGTTACTGTTCTGTTGCTGGGAAGGGACACCGTGATCAAGGCAGCTTATAAAAGAAAACATTGAATTTGCTTACAGTTCCAGAGGATTAGTCCATGATCATCATGGTGGGAAGCATGGCAGCAGACAGGCAACCGTGGCACTGGGGCAACAGCTGAAACTTACATCCTGATCCACAGGCAGGAGGCAGAGTAAAAAAATAAATGAGACTGGCCTGGCTTGGGCTTTTGAAACCTTCAAGTCTGCCCCCAAGAACACACCACCTCCAATAAGAGCATACTACCTGATCTTTCCTATAGAGTTTAACCAGCTGGGGACCAAGTGATCAAACCTCATGGTCATGGGAACCATTCTCATTCAAACCATCACCCCATGTCCTTCTTGTGATGTGTCAGCTTCTTAGAGAAGACTTGGTTTCCTTGGCCTTTCCTCTCTAACTCCTTTACTGATAGGGAGTAGATTGCTCCTGTCACGGGATGCTCTTCCTTTCACAGTTGAGTTAGCAAGCCTGAACTGGAATTATTTTATCAGGACATAAAGATTCTCTGACTTTATGAACGTTTCTATGATAAGATGATGAGTATGTAATTTTATCCCCAGAATGGCACTGAGAACCACATAGCTGAGTCCTAGTATTCCTAATCTCTTTATTCTTCCTCTTTGTGATTTATTCTCTTATTAAAAATCTATTGTGTTAAGGGAACAAACCAGCAACTTAGAAAATAAGAGACTTCCTGTCTACCATTAAAAATCAAACTATTTCACACTTCATTGCTTCTTCTCCATAGTTGAATATTTCTTAATGGTCATATAGTAAAAGATGACTTCTTTTCCATAATTGGGTGTGTAAGGGAAGCCTGTACCACGGTCATCATTTCAGGCTATTTTGATTCGATCTAGTTTAGCTGGGTTAAGTTCTAATCTGTGGGGAAGAACTATCCTTAGCCATCCTATTTCTTCCCAATCTTAATCTCATTTCCTTGAGCTTGATAAAATATTCCTCCTCTCTCTATCCATTTTATGAACAATATTAAGCTTTGTTTTTATTTTAAGCATATAGATATTTTGCCCATGTATATGTGCATGCAAACAGCAGAAACAGGCATTGGATCATCTGGAAGGAAAATCAGAGGATTGCCAGGCTCATTGTGGGTGCCAGGGATCCAACCCAGGTTCTCCGAAGGGCACCTGGTTTATTTTCAAGTTATTTGAATTACTGTCCCGTGTGTTTTCTTTATCAGATTGAGTTTAGAGCCACACACCTGTTATTTCTCTCCTCTGATCCATTCGTTTTTATCCTGTGTGCTCTGCTAGTGAACTTGGACTTTGATCCCAGAAAATGCTTGGGGCCACTTAGGAAAAGCTGTACATGTCCCATTGGGTGCCTACATGTGAAAAGCCACCTAGATGTGAAGAAAAATCATTTCATCTCTTTGCCTTTCAACCACAAGGTTGCCAACAATGGGCAGGCAGCCGGACCCTCATCAGTGCACAAGGGGTAGGCAGGACCCTGAACAATGCACTTGACCTTTCAAACCTGTGGCTTCCGTTCACACAGTGTTTGCTAGGAGGATAGGCCCTGCAGTGCAAAGAACAGTGTATTGTGGCTCCAAGGACATCACTTCTTCTTCATCATCCTGCTTACATACTACCAAATTCCATGATTTCTGTGTTCTAATCCAATAGAGCAAATGATATTCTCAGGTTGTTGGTAAGACCATGCAACACAACATTTGTTATAAAAATATCAGGAATTATTACCATGTTTAGGGTTTAATTGAACATCTAAATGCAAAAGCCATTTTTCCCTTATAGTCTACTGGGGAATTAAGTCAGAGATGCATCTGGGTTTTGTTGAATGACCTCTTGTGTGTCACTGCCATCAAGGTAGAGAGACAATCTCAGGACTCTCCAGTGAGAGGCAGCATGCATCTGCAGGCTTGGAGAGAGAGGCAGGATGTGTCTGCATGCTAGGACAGGAGAGACAGCATGCATCTGCAGGCAGGGAGAGAGAGAGGCAGCATGCATCTGCAGGTTGGGAGAGAGGGAAACAGCATGCCTGTGCAGGCTGGGACAGGGAGAGGCAGCATGTGTTTGCATGCTAGGACAGGAGAGGCAGCATGCATCTGCAGGCAGGGAGAGAGAGAGGCAGCATGCATCTGCAGGTTGGGAAAGAGGGAAACAGCATGCCTGTGCAGGCTGGCACAGGGAGAGGTAGCATGCATGTGCAGGCTGGGACAGGGAGAGGCAGCATGCTTCTGCAGGCTGGGAGAGGGAGAGGTAGCATGCATGTGCAGGCTGGGACAAGGAGAGGCAGCAATGCTCATGGCATGCTCTGTGTGGTAGCAGCACACAGTGAGCGCTCAGTAACCATCAATGGTTTTATTGTTACATGCAAAGAGCTTCCAGTGAGCATCTTGACACCTAGTTATTTGAGTCACGGTGTGCTCCCACATATATATGCCATTTGTATAATGCTGTGTTCAACACTGGGAGAGATGGACATAGCTCATTTCCTTATATGTCCTGCAAAATTAATTTTTTACAGATGGAGTGGGCAGGTCTAGACTCATTTCTCAGATTAAGAGGTTGAAGCTCACAGGTGACACATACTCACGAGTATTCAGTAGATCTGACATGAGGCTTTACTCTGTACTCTCAGATCAGTCCTAAAGTTTATCCTTTTACATCTGAAACCTGACATTGACCTCCTTCAGCAGCAAGCGACCAGAAAGATTGACAATAAAAATGCTACATATTTTAATGCGACATCTATTTAGTCTGAAGAACTTAAAAATCCAGATAATTTACCAGGGACTCATTGACAAGCTCATTTTTAATCCCCTCATAAATAGTGATCTGTGTGTCCTACTTCCTCCAGATTCCAGCTTCAATTAGATGAGGCACACTGTTGTCCACCATTGATCTAAACAAATACCTGTTTGTTCCAGTGAAGCAAGCCAGCCCTTCTTTATCTGGGTTTAAACTCACAGGAGGAATCATCTATAAATATCAAATATACATACATAAATATATTGCATAAGATACATATTACAATATGAATGACTATTGACTATGTATTTACTTATATGTGTGCTAAGACATATATATCCTAAGGCAGTATTAAGAGAATCCTTTAAGATTAGCATTAAAAGCAAGGAACAGTGAAATATATCTGTAGTCCTGGCAGTGACCAGGCTAAACCTCCTCATTAATTTAGAATCATTAAATTTGAAGCCAGTCTGGACTACAGAGTATCAAAAACAACTAAAAGAACAACAAAAATTAAATCTGAATAAATTTTTTGCGGATACAATAATTCTGAAGAGAATATTTATTTGTGTGGCATGCATGTGGATGCACAGCTGTGGTGGCCAGAGATTAGCATTTGGTGTCTCCCTCAAGTGTTCTCCACCTTATTTCTTTAGACAGAACCTGTAGCTTACCATTTTGGCTAGTTATCAACCCCAGAGACACACATGTGTCTCTATGGCCAGCTTTTTATATGGATGCTGGAGATGTGAATTCAGGCTCCCATGTTTACACATTATGTTATCTACCCAGGTCAAGAATAGCTTTGTCAGAAGGTAAATAGTCAGAGGTAAAGGTCAAAGAGGAGGAGTAGGGAGGAAGATCACTCTTTTAATGATATAAGACGTAGGTCCCTGTGGACTGCAGGGAGTGCTGGTGTCTTCTATAGTGGCATGACAAGCTGTTTGTGACAGGCTGGCCTAAATTTTCCTTAATTTAATCTCAGAGGCTATATCAGTTCTTTACTGCTTTAAAATAGCTGAGATATGAGCACGTCTTCTAGTAATTTTAAGATAATTAATTGTAAGTTATCGAAAGCAGCAGACCCCTCAGTTTGCTGACAGCCCTCTGTGAACCATCAAATTTGAAAAGGAACATTTCTCTATCACCTACTTTCTAACAGATTGTCTTCAAACCTTGTTCCCGGCCGGTATCCTGACAGTACCATTTTTGTTATGAAATACAAAAATATCAAATTTATGATAGGCAATTTTAGTCATGTCTCCAAATCTATTGCTAAAACCAGAGTAACTGTCTAAGTAATTGCTTAAGATTTGGGGAAATAATATGTTTGATTGTTTCCTGTGTCTTGGAAAGAATTTCTAGTAAATTTATCTAACTCTTTTTGGAACAGTTTCATTCACACACAACTCTATAACACACCCTTTGGGGCACAGGGGACATTTTGGGGTACAACAGACCTTTCAGTATTCTGTCAGAGCAGCTGTACACGATGGCCCGAGGATGCCAGGTGGTGAGTTAGGCTTTCTTACTCTTTAAAAGTTCATCCTCACCCCTTGTTAGTCCCTGCTGACAGCATCTGGGACTCAAAACCCGGCTTTGGCAAATATCAGCACTGCTCTGTGAGGCTACTCTCGGGGATTACCGTCACATAATCCAAATAGAGCTCTGCTGTCGAGGCAAGTAATCATGGTTTGCACAAATGTCAAATAAAAAAATCAAAGTTTTCAGATTTCTTATTACTATTTTCCTACAAATCGTATTCTTTTTCTTACTTGAAAATGAAGTTTTTTCCTACAGAATTGTAATATTCTGATTACAGTTGCTCCTCTCCCAATTCACCCCAGGTCCTTTCTGGTTCCCCATCTATCCAAATGCACATCCTTTTTTTTTTTTTTTATTCTCTCTTATTAGAATATAAGTGGGTATCTATAATTAGTAATAATAATATTAATAATAAATATAATAAAAACAAACTCAGGAAAAACAAAAGGGGAAATGGAGCCAAAACGCTATAAAACCCACATATTTGCATAAACAGAAAACCTATAAAAACAAAATATATAAGCATAGTTAGTATAAAAGCAAAAGACCTATAAGAAAAAAGAATTGCCCAGACAAAACACTGAGACAAAAAGCAAAAACAACAACAAAAGCCCTTCAAAAATACCATTAAGTTAATTTTTTGTTGGCCTTCTACTACTACCTATGTGACCTAAATGTCAATGTTGTTTGTATACCTAGTGAAACTCAATTGGAAATACTAATTTTTCCTTTGTGGATGGTTATCAGTTGAAGGGGTATAGAGATGATAGGGAATGGAGACTTTGCTTCTCGGTGCTGGGACCCTGACTAGATTAGACCTGTGCAGGCCCTGTGCATGCTGACACAATATCAAACTTGCTGTGTCCAGAAACACTGCTTATGTGGCATCCTCCATCCCTGCTGGGTCTTACAGTCTTTCTGCCTCCTCAGGCAGAGTTCCCTGAGCCTTGAGGGGAGGGATTTGATGGAACACTCTATCTATGACTGAGTATTCTGGTGTCTTTCAATTCGGCACATTGTTCAGCACAGAATCACTAGGAGTCATTTTACTGCTGCATTCCCTGAGAACATGTATTTTGCTTTCTCTTAGATATCCTGCTTATCTTGGCTCAGGTTCTTGGCCACCAGGACCAAGGGTTAGACATGGATTTCATCTCATTGGGCCTTAATTCTAATCCAATAGCAGTTGTTTACTCTCACAATTTCTGTGCCACTATCATACCAGTATATCTTGCAGGCAGGTCACCATTTTAAATTGAAGAGTTGGTATCTGGGTTGGTGTTTACCTTTCTCCTCTGGTAATATGCAGAGAACCTTCCAGTACCATGAAGTTCATTTTAGTCCGTACAGGTGAAGGCTCTCTGTGTTCAGTGAGTCATGCAGGTGTTGTTCTCAGCAATAGAGCCTTACCACCAATTTATATAGGGCTGCCAGTAACCTAGGCAACAGTCTGCCTTGTTTGGGTGTTTCCATGGCCAACAACTCAAACAGTTTTCTGAGAAGTATCAAGGTACAATTGCTGGACCTATAGCATTCCACACACCTTCTCCATTTCACTCTTCTGAGTTTCTTGTTCATGAAATTGAATCCTAGGGTGTGGGCCACACTGGGAATGTATGTAGGCTGCCTGAGGCCAACTTCTATCCCTTATCCTAGTGCATATTACAAATAATGAACTGATAATCAAGTAAAGAACAGATTAATAAACACGTTGTACAATAATGATAAAGGTTTTGCATTGAGCTGGCTTGTAATTTGATGGGAGTCCCAGGAGCCATGGGCATTCTCTGCCTTCCAGGGGAAGAATTCGGGTTAGTCAGGGAATTAGAGACGTAGCCTCAGAAATGGGTTCAGATATCATCACCACCTATAGTTAATCAGTAGAGACCATCCCTCTGCAGTCTGTGGGAAGTCACAGCATCTCCAATCTGACAGATGAATTATAACATTTGATAAATATTTTTGTCATATTGATGTGGGACAAAAGCAAAACATGGATATGAAAATATGAAAATGAAATTGAATGCACTGAAGTTAAAATAAGGTTTTGACTAAAGTAGCTATGCCCAAATAAAGAAAACTATGGGAATTATGCAAATGACTGAGTGCTGGCTCTGATCACGTTTTCTTATAAAAATGAATGAAGGATGCTCTTTACATCTTCTGCATGATGTATTTCAGGGCAACCTTTCTGAAGGAATCAAAGCATTATATCTGTTATCACAGGTGTTGTTACTATTAAAGTACAGATTCTATGCGGAAGCAGGGCCTGCAGTCTTCCTTCCTCTTCACACTTAGTGCAGTGAATCTCTATCATGAATAATGTAGACAATTGTATGGATTTAGAAATACCTATAAGAAATCACAGCCAAAAAATCCCACAAGGTCCCCAACTTCCTTAGAGCTTCTCAAGAACGATTCTCAAGAATGAGTCTATTCTTGTTGCTTCTTTGTCTTCCCTAATCCATAAACTGTTCTCCCTTCTCAGTCAACAGTTTCCATGACAGTGTTCTGCCCTAGTTCCCTCTTCTTGGATGTTTTTCAGATGGAAGGTGCTTAAATATGTTGAAAAACAGTGAGATGTGTTTCACGGTGTTCTCCCTGTGTTGGGCCCTAGGACTGAACCATCAAAAATTTCACCGAGGCACACAACCAGAATGGACAATAAATCTCCAGACAGTACCTTTTTGGACCTTTATCTGTGCAGCATAGTATCATTTCCCCCTGGTTATTCTGACCTTATTTTTACTGCATAAGTCTAGATGTCTGTACTAAGAACTCAGAGCTGAGGTTCTCCTCAGCAATTCTCCTAAAGCAATAAAATCAAAACATTGAGACATGGCAGGACATAGTCTATGGTTCTTAATTTATATAAAAAATTTATATTATTTTTTAAATTGAACTTGTTTGTTTATTTGTGTGTATATACATGAATGTGCTGCAGCCCAAGTGTGGAGGTCACAGGATAACAGCCCACTTTTGCGTGAGTCCTAGGGTTCAAACTCTGGTTGTCAGCCTTGAGCTGCAAATATTCTTATCCACTGAACAGTTTCTCCTGCTTTATAGGCCGTGTGTGTGTGTGTGTGTGTGTGTGTGTGTGTGTGTATTTTGGGAATTGAACCTTAGGCAGCTGCTCTAACCTGAACCACAACCCTAGCCTGTGTCTGTGGTTCTAAAACTGGGTCTGCATGTCAATGTCTGAAATTCCTTTAAGAGATGCCTCTAGCTGGTGAGCTGGGTCAGGCTTGTGACATCAGCCCTGGTCCCAGCAGTGACTTTCAGTGCCACAATTCCCTGCCTAGAGCTCTCCTTCCCTTCAACCAGACACACAGTCTGCCAGCTACCCACGGTCTCCCTGGAGCTCCAGAAAGAGGGCGGGAAATCCGCTGGTGGCATGGAAACAATTAATTCTCAACTTCTTCAGTTTGCTCAGAATATTCCAAGCTGTGTGAAGAAGCCCCAGCAAGTGTTATTTCCATTTTTGCTAAATGGTGTGAAACTGGAGGTTTGACAATGTTATTGATAAAAAGGGAGATTAACTGGCATAACTGCTTTCCTTACATTGTTGAACACACATGCAATTGAACATATGTACATATACGTACTTGGATGTCAGGCTTTTATAAGTTAAGTAATTGCATACAAAATCATAATAATGGAGTATTATTCTAGCTTTTTTGTTTTTTCAAATGTAAGATGGTGATAGAAGATGCTTTGATGCTGCTTCTTCTTCATGGAAATCAGCTGTTATTTTAAATCTATTCTTTATGATGAAACATGACTCTGATTTCATGAAATAATAGTGGCCTTTGACAATGTATAATGTGGCTGCCCCTCTGTTCTTGCATTTTGTTTTAAACATTTTGTGCTCAGGACAAAGAGTCCAACAGTCTGCTTTGGAAGATAAGAATCCAAAAGTTCACTGATCACACTTATTGGACGGCAGTGGACCCTGAAAGTGGTTAGACTTCAAAGCCACTATATACTGCAAGAAATGCAGAAGTTTGGTGAGGTTTCACTGCTAAGGAGAAATGGCAGTAGACCTCAGGGTCAGAGAGCAAGTTTTCTGATCTAGTGCCATCAGGAGAATCACAGAGATGACTCAACAGTGCTCTCCAGTGCCCCATGGAGATGAAAGCCATACTGCTTTCCTCAGGGGAATGCCGAGCTGTCAAGAAAAATAATGTATATCAAGTATTTGAAAACCACAACACTACATAGCAATACACAAGAGCATACCGAGGTCATGCTTGCCTCTGGTGAGGGTGGGGTGGGAAATAGGTGATATGGAAAATATTTCACCCCTAGGGCTGTGAGCATACAGACAGCACTTCTGATTTCGAGGGGAGCCCACCAGGTAGCCACTGTTCTGGTCAAGCATTTGCCTGTCGTGGAATTAGCATGGCTGTCAGGGTGCAGGTCCTCCCACCTCTGTCCTACCCTAGGCTAGAGGGTGACTGTGAAAAACAGAGCACAGCAGACTAGCAGTGGTCAAGCAGTTGAAGAATGCCAGGAGCAGCCTTGTTCCAATGCTACTCAACGAGACAAGAGATAATGCCCAAATTCCAGAGGACTGCTTCATGAGCCATCTTCTCATTCATGGCAGAAACTGAACTGCTGATAGAATTGGTGGCCAAGCAAAGATTTTTACGAGTGATCACAGATTCATATGAAAATCCAAGCCTCCCTCCTGGGAAAAGTTGCAAACATCTGGCAGAGAGAGCATTCTTGATCCCGAGGAATCAGAATCTGCTTCCTGAGGACCATGTCCATTCAAGATTAACACCAGAGAGCAGAGGCTGCCCAGAGTCACAGAAGAAGCCACTTCTGAAGAAGGATAGGCAGCACACCACCATGGGCCATGAAATTATAGAAGCATATGACCAGACATCAAATAGCCTTTGAAGGTTGTGCAGTTCCCAATTTATATTCTGTTGGAGGTAAGGACAAAAGCCTGAGAGATCAAAGAGGAAGTAAAGGCTTTCTGGAAGGAAGAGTTAGGATTTCTTCCTAGCAGAAAAATAAAATATTGAGGAGAAAGTGAAAATTTATATGGAGAAGTCAGATCATCAATACTGAGTGGACTCTTTTCCTACCCAGGGTGCTATCCTACACTGAGCATGGCAGCGATAAAATGACTCACCAGTCACAGCAGAGGCTATTTTGCTTTGGGTACTCATAGTTGATACTACTGGAGCCTCTCCTTTACTTACTTGTCAGTCTTCCAGACATTGGAGAAAGGTGGTGCAGAGTCCTTGGACAAGGGAACTCTGTCAAAACCACTCTGTATCTGCAGGAAAGGCAGTGATGGGGAACTCGTGGCATTGCCTCAGATCCAGAACAGGCTTCTCAGTAAGAAAAGGAAAGGAAGTGAGTTACTTAGCACCTTCCTTAGGGCCCTTGAAGTAGACTCTCCAAACCTCTCTTTGCTGTTATCTTTCTAATGTGGCCGAACACATACTTCTTGTGCTTTCCTAAAAATGGAGGTGACTTAGAGCATTGGTGCCCTCTGTGACCTTCATACCATTCTCCTCTCTACCCCTGTGTATGACCTTCGACACTACTAGTAAAGTTCCTATCTGAAGTGCCTGTTACTCTTTGACACTACTCTCTCACATCAAGGCATGTGTGTGCAGAGCTTCCTGAGAGCAGATACATGTCTCCGAGACTACCAGCTCTGTGGAGAACAGTGCCTGGGAAATAATAGATCATGAGAAAATATTTTCTGAAGGAGCGATTGAGTGACGAAGGGGAAAGTTCATAACTAAGTTAGGATTCCAGGACCATGGTGCCTGCTGGTCAATCAGTCCTTTCCCCCTTCAGCCACCAAAAGAGGTCTACCATGAGACTGGTGGGTGGGAGCCTGTGAATCTGCATTTCTAAGACCCTCTAAGGTTCTAGGTGCCTGCACTGCTGCTTAGTAGGCTGGGGAGCACAGGAGTTAGTAAGCACATCAGGACAGAGGAGTAAGTCCCAGCCTTCTGCTTCTCCTCCCCTAAGTCTCTGTTGCATCTGGTGGCCTCATCAATGAAAGAACAACAGGGAAAGGGCCTGATGAGTTTCAGAATGAGTCAGAACTCACTCAGGGTTACTTCTATTCCCTCTTAAGCTTAATCTGAAACTAAGATGTTAAGGGAACAGTGGAGGGAGCTGTAAGGTATCAGTCAACTTCTAGGTAGCTGGGAAATCTGTGATTTGTATATTTTGACTAAACTTATTTTTTAAAAACAAATCTTATCCCAGGCTTTGTTTTACATCTCAAAAGGTAAAAAGGTCTGTCCTGGACACTTACCCCAATGTATACCCACACAATTCCAACTTCTATGTGACCGTTTTTAAAAATAGTGCCAAAGAAAGGGCTGGCGATGTAGCTAAGTACTTATAGACACTTGTCATCAAGCTTAGTGACTTGAGTCTGAGTCTAGGGACCCGAATACAGGAAAAAATGGCTTCCCAAAACTATTCTCTGACCTCCATATGTGTGCCATTGCAGGTGTGTGCACAGGTGCATACACACACACACACAAGAGCCAAAATAGCATAGGAGCTTTCTATTCACATAACTTCATAATGGAATTTAATATCAACCAACCCAGACAAGACCATGTGAATGGACACCTAGAGGACAGGAAGATACTAAATAAGACTAAAATAAGACTGAGACAGTGACAGGGCGTGTCACCATCACTTAGCCACAGGCATCCGTCTCTGCAATGTGGAGAAATTAGATAGAATGTTCACCTGAGCAAACATCAAAGGCTCCATTCATCCAGCCAACTCCATTCATTGATATTTGGAGCCCACTATGTGCCAGATGCTAAGAAGCATGGGTGCAGAATGACTAAGAAGCAAGGGTCCAGAGAGGCCACTCTGCACAGCAGTGACTAGACACTAGTAACCTTTCTTCTCAGGAGGGCCACTGTCTTTGATGATCTGTTTATAAATTGGCACCTTGTTAGTTCACAGGATCGGGAAACTTCTTAAGCATTTCAAAGCTCCCGAGATAGAGAAATCCCTGTGTTAAGTCGTGGTAAGTAATTGCTTTCTATACCCTTATCCATGTCTTTGTCAGAACAAGAAAGAACCTTTTCTGTATTTCATTTATAAAGAGCAGCACACTGAAAGAGACATGAGAGACCATGCAGTCTTGCTTTCATTTTATAATTTGCAAATATTAGAGGCATTAGGTCCTCTGCCCATCATCACAGCAACCAGCAGACTGTTCGGGAGTGAGCTGGGAGATCACTCTTTCTGCCCATGACCCCTTGTTGTCACCAGTATTTAGAAGTTAGTTGTCAAATAATAGGCACCATCCCCCTTGTGTAATGTGTAGTCAGTGTTATGCAGATTGACCTCTATGGTGTTTATTCTGCACCCATCCTTCTTAGCATCTGGCACATAGTGGGCTCCGAATATCAATGACTAGAGTTGGCTGAATGAATGGGACCACTGATGTTTGCTCAGATGAACATTCTACCTCATGGAGACTTTCTCTAGACTGCAGAGATGTATACCTGTAGCTAAGTGACAATGATATGCCCTGACACCGTCTCAGGTGCCTCAGTTCTACCTTAGTCATATGGTGTATCTTCCTGTCCTCTAGGTCTCAATTCACATAGTCTTGTCTTTACCCAACCTCCTACTCAATTGGACAACATCATTTTGGGGGCCGTCATCTAAAATCCCTTATTTTAAAAAAAGGCAGCAAGACTGTTTGCCAGTGTATCTCCTATGCCAGTCACCTGAAAGAGAAGCAAGGCCCAGGCCTAAGGATTTAGGACCCACATAGCAGGTTACATGCTCCTGACAGAACCCAGAATGCAAACCAGTACTTTATCTTTCCACTCTGAATTACAACCATACAGTGGGCAGCTTCATGCCATTGTGTCTGGCTGTATTCAGGAAAGAAGAGCTGCTCTGAGGATATATTGATCCTGGCTCTTTTTTGTTCTCTGAGAGGATGGTCTTCTTTGCAAGAGTATCAGAATTTCCAGGTAGCATGGGCCCCTTTTCTGACCTGCCTGGCCTGGATCCACTGTCCTGTGTGCTCGACCTATGGCAAACAGAAAGTATGATGATTGTGGACCTCATGGAAGGGACAACTATTACCCGGCATTGCATGTAAAATGGCTGAGCAACAGAGAGAAAATAACTTACTGGAAATTGCATTGGTGTTAACCAGCACTTGCAGACCCACAAGGTCAATTTTGTTTGTATAGAAGAAATGTCAAATATGATTGATAATTAAACCTATTTTATTGGTTTTTTTTTTTTTAAAAACAAGAGAGGGAAACACAAACCTCTACTATTAACTGAAATTAATCTTCAGAAAATTTCACAAGGATATGCATCTCCTGGTTTCTACCCTAGCCAACATTTTACTACTTCTGTGAACCCAAAAATAACTTTTGCTTATTTTCTCAAAGCCCCTGGTATTAATTTCCTGATTGAAAATATTCATTGAGGAAGAAAATATTAAGTACAAAATTCAAGTCTCCAGTGTGCTTGGGAGTCCTGCTAAGTTCTGCGTTTGAGCCGCATGTGTCTATGTACCTAGGAAGGAGCCTTTATCTTAGCTTCACAAGACCACTGGAAGAGAAGTCTGCTGGGTCTCCCTTGTATCCAGTCTGTGCCAAGTCAAGAATTCCTTGATGGATTCTTGAAATGTGACTTTACAGCTTGCTCATTTTCCCACCATGAAAAGTGGTTGTAAGATTCTTGTGTGATCTAGTAAGTCTCTCTGGTGCACATGCCAAGCATGTAGTTTTCCTCTGGAACATATAGCTAATACACAGCTGGCCTCCACAGCTTCCTCCACAATGCAGAAGTCATGAGTAATGTGGAGAAACTGGTTGGCTTGTTGAATTCTTAGGAAAAAACTATAACTGGCTCTTCCCTCTGGATTATCAATGTTTTAATTTTTAATAAAAATTAAACCATGGTATTGCCTACCTCATAGTGGGGAATCTGTTTTGACACGTCCTCAAACACAGATTTATGAGTATTTTAAAGAACCATCTTTGCCTAGGTGTGACTTTCTCTCCAGTTTTTTCTGTTAGCCACTGGATTTCATCTTTAAAGCTAAGAACTAAAGGTGATATTGGACAGAAAAGAAGAAACATGACCTTTTGTTTTTTCTAAGATTTATTTGTTCACTTATATGCTAAAAAACAGATGTGCTGGCTAGTTTTGCATCAGATTGACACATTCTGGATCACCTGAAAGGAGAGAACCTCAATTGAGAAAATGCCTCAATAAGATCCAGCTGTAGGGAATTTTCTTGGTTAGTAATTGATGGCAGAGGACCCAGCCCTTGGTTGGTATCCTGAGTTTTAGAGGAAAGCAAGCTGAACAAGCTCCAGGAAGGAAACACCCCTCTATGACCTGTGTATCATCTCCTGCCTCCAGTTTTCTGCCCTGTTTGAATTTCTATCTTGACTTACTTCAATGATGGACTAAGATATGGAAACTTAAGCCACATAAACCCTGTCCTCCACAACTTGCTTACAGTCATGGTGTTTTCTCATAGCAATAGAAACCCTAACCAGGACAATGGTTCCTGGGGAGTGAGAAAGGCAAGAAGAGAGGGAGGTGAGCCCATTCCTTTCCAATTGATGTGTGCTTAATTGTTTTTAATTTATCTTTTGTTTTTATGAAAGTCTTTTTAACTAACTATAATGCCAATTCTGTGGGAACACACTGTATTTCATTAACAAACTAATATGAGTATAGATTTTGTAAGGGAAATGTTGTATTGACTATGTAGTTGTAACAGGACAATTGATTGGAAAACTAAGACTAAATTACATTTCTTTTAATGGCATCATAGCAGTGACATATGAAACCACTCTTCCTCTCAGATTCCTGGGCATGCCTGTTATGTCTCCTTTGCAAGAGGCAACAGGGTATAATGATTAGAAATCCTAGCTCTTGAATTGGAAGATCAAGACAAGGCTTTGCAACTGATGTCAGAAGGCTTTTCTGAGCCTTGATTTCCTCAGCTACTGAAAGGGCTGAGGTTAATGGTTTGGAATTTTGTGGTGACTCTGAAGGTACAACAGGTAGATGTGTCAGCACAGAACACAAAGTCCTGAATAACACTCTGTCAACATCAGCCATAATAGTTACAATAGTTCTTAATGCTGTGTTAGCTTTAGTGCCAATGACTGTCTGGTAGGAGAAGCACCAGATGGTTGATGGATGCGTTATAAATAAAAATGTTTATGAAATGAATGAAGGATTTTGAATGTTTAAATAAAGTGATTTGTTTAATAAATCAGTCATGTAGTAGGTTTGCTACATTAGTGGTTAACTAGATCCATTCTACACTATAGCCAAGAAAAATCTGACACAGCATTATCCCAGTTCTTTGTCTTGCCTAAGTTGATTATTTTGTGTTCCTTTTGCTTTCTGACACCTTGCCTAGCCCTTCTGTGTATAGCCAGTACCTTGTTACCACTACTCTGTCTTACCAAATGCTCAGGTTCACGGAAGTCCTCATTCCATCCCATGCACATCACAGTGTCTCCTGTGAAAAGATCTCTGGTACTTCCTACCACTTCTCCTGCTTACTTAAAAAATTACATTTCCATTTCCTTTTTTCTTCATGGGAAGAAGTATTTTTTTTCCATCCAGGAAGTCCTGCTATGGGCTAAGGCACCGTTTTCTAGCCAAATGCTATTGGAAAGACAGTTGCCAGTTGGACAAACAGGAACCAATATTTGAAGATGGCTGTCCCTCACCATGACATGGCACTGCCAATGTAAGTGCCCTTGTCTTCAGAGCCTCACTTGGTGATACTGTACCCCAGAGGAGGGTCCTTTCCTAGCCTCTCATGGAACATCACACGTTGCAGCACTGTGATATCAGAGCACTGGCTTCCCTCTACCTTTGTTAGCTTTGTGTTTCCTGTTTCACTTTTCCAGTGTATTTACGCAAAACATCGCAAGTACTGAGACATTGGTGCCATATCTGTCTACACAAGAATGTGGCATAGAAGACTGACAGGCAGAAGCAATCCCAGCTTCATTTATTTATGTCTGTAGCCCTGGCAGCATAATTTGAAGATTTGTTTTGTCTTTTTCTTTTTTTTTCTAAGACAGTTCTCATTATGCAGCTCAAGCTGTCCTAGAACTCATGAATCCGTAGGTACCACTTCATCAGACTTTGAGAAATTTTGTTTTCTAGACATAATTAGGACAAGCTATGACTTCCGGGATACTATTTAGGAAGGGGAGACAGGAGAAGTCATAGCAGAAAGGCAGAGCTAGGAAAGTATTTAGCGTTTGCTTTGTTTTGTTTTGTGTTGAGCTGTGTGTCTGCCTTTGGGAAATGGCCTACACCTTGTCTTCAAAAATCAAGTGAAGGGAAGGAAGTGTGTGATGGATATGGCTCACTTCAGGATGGCATTTCAACAGCATGGCTTCAGATCTATTGAGCACTCTGTGATGAGGGCTTTCCAGATACTGACAAACCTTGCATCCTGCAACTACACTATGATGATCCAGACCCATCAGTCAGGCCTAAGCCCCTTCATGGTCACTGAAACTCTGTGTAGGGTCTTAGAGAATGGACATGCAGTCTAGCCACCAAGATTTCTGAGCACATGAGATTTACAGTGTTTCAGTCCAACATGGAGTAGGAGGGTTATGGATGAGTAAAGTTACAGTGTTTAAGGATGGCTGGCATCCCTATAAAGAAGTGAATCTAATCCAAGACTCCAATCCTGAAATTCTTCCTACTAAAATCACGGCCACCCCACCACCCTGTCCAGCCCACTGGCCATCTGTCTCTTCAGGTTCAAGATAACAGCTTAGTCTGATTTCTACTCCACACTGTTCTTTTGCCTGCTGTGGCAGAGCTGGGCTGTGGCATGCCGGCAGATTCTTTCAGGAATACGCCTCTGTTCTCACTTTCAGTTCATTTTGTCTGGTGAATCTTGGTGTGAGGCAGAGTCTGACCCTCAGTCCACAGATCATTCCTCTCAATATTTTCTTGGATCCTTCCAGCTGACTGCTCTGCCATGGATCCATCTCATTTCTGTTGGTGAATCAGCCAATTTAGATGATTTGCTCAAGTTATTCACTCACGACCATGGCTGGCTGAACAATTTCTTGGAAGCGGCCCCTGTCTTGAAAACGAAGTTGAGAACATTTTAGGTCTGTCTGCAAAGACTTTTTAGTTACTAAGAGTGGCCAAGCAGATTATATGGAGCTGCTGTTCCCAGCTGGTTCTCAGGAAATCAAGTCAGTTTTAACCTATGTGGCATCAAAGGACCACACATCATTGGGAATCTGGAAGATGGGAGGACAGTGTCACACCCCTGACTGCTAATGCAATGCATATCACCAAGTCTCTTCTGTCTCTTGTTGGCACTGTCTGGTTTACTGTTTCCACATCTGGAAGTCTGGGTGAAAAGTCCCTGTCTTGGCAGTCCATTTTATGTAGCTGTAACAGCATTACCAAATGGCTTATTATAAACAGAGATTTCCTTCAAGAAACCCTGAAGACTGAGAAGTTCAAGACTCTAGTGTCTGCTGAGGGCCGTTAGTGCTGCACCATTAGATGGCAGGAGACTTCCTTGCTCCAGAGTCCCTCATTGTCAGCTGCTACAACAGCAATTGCACTTTTAACAATGATTTTTCAGATGACCGACAGTGAAGCCACAGCTTTCACTCTGGAAACATCCAGGTTCAGAATGAGCTCATTTCTCATGCTCTTTTCCAGACAGTTCCCCTGGGGGTGGTTTTGCTCCTCTAGCCCCACACACATGAGGATCTTTTAAAAGCTCTAATTCACCTCCCTTGGCCTTGATTCTTCTTGTTTCCTGCAGTGGGTGCTCCACCCACATTGCTTTCCAAAGTGATGTCCATCTCAGTAGCTTGTGACATGAACAGAGCCTGGCTTGGTTCTGAGTCTCTGTTCCTTTATTTGCAGAAGAAGGTTACGGGCTTGTAACAGTGAAAGTAGATTCCACAGTGCAGTGGCAATCATGAACTCCAAACTGCAGTTTCTCCAAAGAGAGAACTTCATTTCTCATTCCTGTAATTTCCCAGCATGGAGACCTGCACTTCTCAGTGACATCCTGACTTAGAAAGACTGGGGAAAGTATGTGTGAATGTGAAGGAGGGTTTAAAGTTCACATAGGTGTGGTCAGAGCTCATTACCCCGGAAGCTTACATGATTATACCAAGAAGAGTAGAGAGGGATGATTCTCCAGTGTTCTAGGAGAATCATACCGAATGGTGCTTTTCTCTCTTTAGAGGTGTATGGTGATGCTAGGACACCATCCACATGGCAGATGCTCTCAGGAGCCTTCTTTTCAAGAGCTGGAACACAGGGTGCATCAAGTCAAATGTACCTCTGTTTGTTGTATTTCAAAGCACCTTACTCCATATACTATTTTGAACCATCCCTCTCTCTACTTAGAATATCAATTGATGGAAATTTTCTACAAAGTAATTCAGAAAGGCATTGTGTTCACAAATTTTTATTTCTTTTGAATCTGGATCTAAACAGGATGCCATTCAAGTGATACAGTGGTGTAGTATGCTCAGACGTAGTATGTTCAATGGGGCAAGTCAGCTTCTCAGTTACAATGGCTTTCTCTGGTGGCAAGCATCTACTAAATGTATATTACCAACTGACAGAATGGGGCCTCCCTAGATCCTACCCATGCCCTTACCTCTCCTTTCCCCATTACTCTGGCCTACTATAGGTTCCATTTTACATGAATGACATAGCTGTTGCTTCTTAGTGACCGAACTTCTTAGGATAACTTTGGCTTTGCTTTTTTTATTACTAGAAGCTCAAAATGGTTACTCAGGTCCCTTCTCCATCACTCCTAGCCTCCTTCTGTCCTGATTCCATCCCCTTCCAACCTTACATGTCTCTTTTTGAGATGTAACAGTCTCTTTTTGTGGCAAATACCAATTTTATATAATAAATATAATATGATATAATATAATATATAATATAATATATATAATATAATATATAATATAATAATATAGTATAAATATAATATAATTAATATAATATAAATCTTAAACTAAGAGGAACTCATGAGCTGGATTCGTTGCAGTATGATGCCAAACAAACAATTGCTTGTTTAGATCATAGACCATCTGAAATATTTTCATGTAGGAAGTTTACTAGGAAGTACCCTGAAGACTGACACTAGGAGTGGATGACAAGGAGACAGTGACTTTGATGCAGCCTCATGATCCAGCCCAATTCACAACATCTCAAGATTTAGAATAGTCCACCAGGGCTGAGATGGCCAGGCCTTGTTCCTTTTGATTGACATTCTTTGGCTGTGGCTATTCCTGGAATCTCAATGAAGCCAACAGGACAGAACTATCTGTATCCAGCCCTTCCAGTGTTGTCAATCTCTGATTGCAGGGGTACCCAACTATGCAAGTTGCCACCATGAAAGAGCAAGCGGAAAAATACTGACCAATCTATCTTTGTTTCACACACCAAGCCTGAAGAAAAGAAAATGGTTTTGTCTTCCCCAGGTTGTGTTCCCCAGCACCCCGCATGTATCAGTGACAGTACAGTGGTTTAAAAACTTACTGCATCTTTTCTCATTTTCCAACATTGAAATGATTTAACCTGGTCTTGCTTCCTTTTACCTTCGAGATCTTTGGTCTGGTCATTATGGACACTTTGGACCCTTCACTATCTTCTTGCTGCTGTGATAATCAAGGTTCTGTGTGCAATTTCCTTCTCCTCTAGTATTGATGAGATTGTGTGCATTCAAACATGGGTTCTTTTACTAAGATTCCAGTGGCTGTTCTTTGTGGCATGCTGCCTTCCTTCTTTGAAAAAGCTTTGGGGGAAAGAGAGAGCGAGCTCCCTCTCTCTTCTTTCATCCTACAGATCATTTCCATACAGCCCACTCAAGATTGCCTGGCAGCACAGGAGACGGATGGAATAACACAGAGACTAGAAACCACAGCAGCACTGACTGCAGCCTCGTCCCTGTGTGTACTGGGAGCTGAGCAGCTTACCAGTGGCTGAATTGACTCATTTGAATCTCATCACCCTTCATTTCCTCAGCCTTCCCTTTGGTATTTGTGATAATGACTGGGGAAAATGGTTGGGGACCACCAAAGAGACAGATGGGAAAGGGTGAGGTAATCCACAGTTGAAATAATCAAAAAACTGGTCTTGACACTACCGCCCCATGCAGCCTTATCTCACCCATCCCTGGTTACTGAGCAGAGCAGTCATATAAGCAGACAGCTTCTCTGCAACCGCCACAAAGATCCTTGGCAACTTCTTTCTTGCTTTGTTTCTGTAAAGATATCTCATTGAAGCGTTCTCTGCAGCCATTTCAAAAAAGACTCACTTGGGTGTTGCTGTTACCCTGTAAGGATGACATGGATGTTCTAAGACTGGGAAACAAGATAGGGCAGTGGGGGTGAATATCATCAATGTATGTTGTATGTTTGGATGAAGCTTACTCATGCATATTTAACATATGATAATGAACATTTAAATCATTGAAGATTAATAACAGTGAGATGAATGTCCTAGTTAGCTTCAGCTGCATATTTGACATAGCCTAGAGTCATGTGAGGGAGTCTCAGTTGGGGGAAGTTCGAGGTCAGGATTTGTTTTGATGATCAGTATAGAGGACACAGCCCAATGTGGGCAGTGCCATTCTTAGCAGGTGTTCCTGGGCCTTATAAGGAAGCTAGCTGAGCATGGTCCTGAGAATAAGTCAGAGTGAGCCGGAATATAGCATTCATCCATGGTCCTTGCCTCCTGGTTCCTGCCTTGAGTTCCTGGCCGTATATCTCTTAACGATGGATTGTGACTTGGCAGTGTAGGCCAAATAAGCCTTTCCCTCCTCTAAAGTGCTTTTGGTCATGATGTTTGTCACAACAATAGAGTGAATCTAAGGCAATGAATGTTCAAAAATTTGCGCACATCTTCCAACCATCATAACATTTCCCTTTTCTGGCCAGTCAAGAAAGATCCACTGGAAAGAGGAGCAGGCACACATTTTAAATAGAAGACCACAGAAAAATAATACTGCTCCATTGTGCTGGGGAAAAGCTCATCCTTGGAATGAATGACGTGCCAGCACCGGCAGAAGGCAATGGCTGTCCCCAGCTCACCCCCATAATCACTGCCTGGAGTATGCTTTCCAGCTCCTGTGTGCTTCTGGCAGTGGAGCTGCAAGCGTGGCTTCTAGCTGCCACTCATGCTTGTATGTTATGAACCGATTCTTCTGCTTGGCAAGTACCAGCTCTCCATGTGACCAGAGCCCTAGTTTTCCTGTCACAGGCAAGTGCCAAATATTTTAGTTTTCAGGGAGATGCTGACCCCAGGGGACCCAGCAGCTGGGCATAGGAACCCTGTAGATGTAGTTGCTCCGCATGCCCAGGGTTCATGACGAACTCTTTCTCTGCAAATACAATGAAAGAAAAAATCCCTTTATAGGTCCATCTCTCCCTGCCTTTCACTCCCTGTGAGCATTTTGCCTTCACATTTCAAGTGTGTATTCCTGAAACTTGTAGGCAAGACTCTAGGCAAGGGTTGGGGACAGTGTATATGGACACCAGAGACAGTCCTGACAGACATGTTGAACAGTGGTCACAATGATATCACCTGGCTTCCTGCTGAAGACTGGAATCTTGTGTGGCTTCTAATCTGGCCAGATGTCCACTTTAACAAACTCCATTTCCGAGCGACTTGGGTCTTCAGTTTTTATTTGGAATTTAACTTTATGAAGATGTGCTCTCAATTAGTGTCTCTCTGTTCCTCCCTTCCTTACTTGTTTCCCTGTGGACTGCACACAGCTCAGAGGAGGCAAAAGTCAGCCTTGGGTAACATCGAAAACCAGCTCTTCCCATGAGCATTTGAGGTTCGGAGAAGTTCTGCCCCATTTTCAGCAACTTGATTCTTCATTGAGCAGCTTAACTTGAGCCTGTGCTGTGCCATCAGCCCCCAACAGTCCTGGGGATACCCACAGCTGTGATATTCAGATGGTCTGCTATCTGGACCATGCGTGGATGTGTTGCTCTACTCTCTCCAAACCTCCCATCTATGACTTTAGAAATTGTACTCAAAACACGGAAAGGAAAAGAGGTGCTCGGTGGGCTAGGCTCCTCAGCCCATGTTTGTAATGAGGGAATCTGGGAGGCCATGCCGGGTGCATTCTTCTGGTTCTCACAAGCTGTGACTCAGGGTAAAAATAAGATATCTGTCCAAAACCATGTCAGGTTGACTGTATATAAAAATTGGCCTTGTAAAGTAACTGTTGGCATTCTGCATCCTTATGTTGACTGAACATTTATGAGCCAATTACTAGGTGAGGTGATGGAGAAGCAAAATAAATGTGTCTGGAGGAGCAGAGAAGCCAGCAGATAGGAGACAACCATTCCAGAACAAGATGCTGTAAATGCCCACCTGGCCAGATGTCACCCTTCATGAACTAGACTCCACCTCCTCCATTTCCTTGTAGCCAGATGTCCACTTTAGCCAGATGTCTAGGCTCTCTGTTTTTGTTTTAAACATATTTGCATGAGGGATGGCTCTCAATTAGTAGCTCTCTCTTTTCCTTCTTCCATCATTTCTGTGAAACTACCACAAGCAATGAAATTTAGATCAGGGTGTCAAAAGAACTGTTCTGTTCTGTTAGGTCTGCAAAGAAGACGGAGAACATCTTCCTGCTTATTGAAGACAATTAAAGGAACTCGGAAAGTTTTATTTGGGGTGTTGTTGACAAAGCTCAGTCCCATGGTGGCTGTTAATTTTTCCGGGTACTTCCCAGAGGAGAATCATGCCAAGTCAGAGCCGTGTATTCCATAGTACAGCTTTCAGGCACTGCACAGGACACAAAAGACAGTAATCTCAGATAGCATTGCCTTGTTTGATTTGGTGGATTTCTTTCTAGTGAATAACTGCTTTGGGTGGGAAAATAGTATATGATTAACTGAGAAAAATAAAGGTGCAGCATGGAGAGAAAAGAGTATTCTAAACTAAATCCAAGCCACTGACCTAAACACTGACTGCTTCGTGGACCCACTGCAATCATAGGTAAGCAGATGCAGCTGTCTGGGACCCGCCCTTCAAAACCCACTGACAGCATCCGGGCTGTGAGAATGCCCTGTCTGAGGCTATTAGTCAAATGGTTTACACACTGGATTCTCTTTAAGGACATCAGCTTCTTTGAAAATATGTATTATAAGATGGGAACCTATGAGGTTGGCTTTGACCTCCCATGATCCTGCATGCAATCATGGAGAAGGTGGGGTTTTAAAATGCACATGCTTAACAAAACGAAAAATGAACACGAAATCAAAGGGTCCTTACTGGGATACTGGTGACAGTTTTGTGCCAGGCGCTTCTGCTGGCAGATCTGAGGTTGTCAGTTCAAGGAGATGAGCAGTGGCTCTGGGAAGGACAACTGTCCAGCTAACAGGGATGCTTTGGGTATGATATGGTCCTGGACTCCTCTGGTTTTCCTTTTTACTCACCACTCATGTAACTCACTTCCATGTCAGGCCCTCACCCACTTCCCTGCCTCTCTCCAGATTTGTGAGTCCCTGGTTAGGAACAACAGGTGGTGTATAGATAAGCTGAGAAGTGGGAGTTCCCTACACATTCCCAATTGAGGTCAGGAACAAGTTTCCATCTCAGTATATCATTTTGGGTGATTCAGGAAGAATCTGAGAAAGGCCACAGTTCTTTGATAAGGCTCATGGGAAGGAAATGACAGAAGTTCAATAGGGAGAGCACTACATATGTTTTCAGTGTAGTGGAGACAGAGCTCTGGATAGTGCCAGATGGGACTTCATATAAGACACGTGGTAACAGAGTATACTGAATTGATAAATCATTATTTATCACACTTGTATACCATAGGATCACCAAGACATGATGTTTAAGTTTCCACTGAATTTCTATAACCTTTGCTTCGTTTGACATTTGTCTGTTTTCGGGGTGATTCTGGGAGCTGGAGAGAAACATAGGCTCTGTTTTCTAAGATCACACTGGAAACAAAAACAGCTCAACAAAGGCACAAAATTTGGATTCATTGTCTACACACTAGAGCGAGGCTCTTTTCAGGTGTTTTACCTAAATAATCTTGCTTTATCCTTATAAAAGGTCAAAGCAGTAAGGGCTTCTGAGGCTCTGTGTTCACACACAGGAGAACCAAGGTAAGTACAGTGAAGGATCTGGGGTATAGACTCAGTCTGACTTCCAAATCCCTGCTCTCAGCTCCAGGCCCACACAAGGTGTATGTTTCCATATCCCCCATTGTTCTAGACATCAGGGAAACATTAGCAAACAGTATTTCAATTTGTTATTCAAGTCTGACCTTCAGATTGCATGAATATCTTTCATCTATGTGTCAGGTTTCCTGGACTGCTCAGAGGTTACCATAACAACCCAGAATATCATTGACTGTGATGGTCAGCAAATAGCATTAAGTAATTTGTTTTCTAATGACAGTGAAACTGCTGATGTCCTTCAGCATGAAGCAGTGACAGCACTTGTGAATGAGCCCTCTGTCACACTTTGTTACAAAGCTTAGTTGTTGATGTTAATTAAACAAGTACCAGTCAGGCATGGGGTAAGGACCAAAGATACTAAGCTATTTAACTGGTAAAATCATGGCTCTATTTTCTACATGATAAAGTATCTTCAAGGTACTCTTCATTGTTCACAGGTGTGGTAGCTTGGTTCTCCAAGTCTCATTGGTTTACTCAGAGTGGTCAGCTAAAGAATAAATAATTGCCATTGATAAACTAGTCTGCATTTCCTCATAAGTATGGAGCAGGGCTGGCTCAAATTTGAAATACCTCAAATGGAACAGTTGGCTTCCATTATATGTAGCCTTCCGTCATCTAGCAGGCCCTATGGAGTATGCTAATGTGTGTCCGATGGGTCCTCAGAAGAAAAACAAGAGTAGAAAAGTCCTTTCAGGACTCAAACCAGTCCTGTTACCCTCTCACTGCTGCCTACTGGTATGGCCAAAGCAAGTCTAGCCAGGTAGATTCAAGACTCTACCTCTGGATAAGAAGAGACCTAAGGCCATATAAGAAGCATGGATATTACAGTAGGAGGAATATGCATTAGAAATGAGTGCTTCTCAACTCATTTCACAGAGGGAAATGCTGAGGTGAACTGTTAAAATCACCCTAAAAATCACAAAACTATTAACTAGCACAGTACTCTAAATCACTAATAATTGCTGTGGTTGGACAACACAGTTAGACATGAACCCATTCTAACTCCACTGCTCTTTTTGACTTTAACATATTTTGTCGGCGGATTAGTTGGTAGAATAATAAACAATTCGGAGTGCTAAGTAAGCACTCTGAGCTATGTGCACAGCTCTATTTTTACCTTCTAATTTGAGAGTCTTTCTAACTTTCCCAGGCTGGCCTTGTACTCGTTTATAGCTGGGATGACCTTAAATTTGTGACCTTCCTGCCTCAGCATCCAGGAGTAACTGAGATTACAGGCCTGCATTCGTATGTCCATCAGGCCCAGATAAAGCACTGTGGCCATTCTTTTGTTCTGTTTGAACAGGGTTTGTAGCCCAGGGTCACGTCAAAATCAGAATGTAGGCAAGGAGGGCCTTGAACTCCTCTTCTACCCAAACGTTAGGGTTTTAAGTATACAATGAAAGTGATGTGCAAAGATAAGACAGTAGTGAAGTATAAAATTCAAATGACTCTGGAAGTTACGTGTCCTGTCTTCCTGTTGCTATTGCTGTGGTTTCCTTTTGTGTTGTTCTGTGTTTGTTCTCCTTCCGCAACTGTCCACTGTACAATGCCTCCTGTCTTTACGTTTGTCCAACATGAATCCCATGTCAAAGGAAGATAAAAACCGTTTCTTTTATGTATAAGAAAATAATTGAAATTCTCCAAGAAAAGCATTTGATATTTTTCAGTCATAACTACTGCAATTTAAGACAGAAAATCATCTTTACTGACCAACAGCTTCTGGAAATATATTTCCCTTGAATTTAGTTCAATATCCTGGGAACTATGACAGCACTAAGCAGGTATGTTATTGATGTTTTAGTTTATCCTTGATATATTGGATTGATACTAAAACATCTGAAGTATGGAAGTATGTGACTTTCTAAACCCCTGGACATTGTTCCTTGTGAAGCTGAGATTTGAATCCCATGTATAGACCTTGGTTTGTCTCAATCTGGTGCTTTCCTTCCCAAGTCAATGACTATTATCATTTAATATAAACTAGATATGGGACAGGGTTAAGAAGGATAAAATGTTTGTAGAAAGTAACAATCAGTCATGAACACAGAGCTAAAACTGAATCCAGTGTAAGATAGGGCTTTGTAAAGATGACCTTCAAGCAATCTGCAAGCTGGTGAGACATGGAGTGCTGAATTTATGGAGGTTATATTTTAAAAGTTTCCAGCGCTCTCAGTGCTGTAAATATATAAGCACACACTGAGAGATAATAACAGAGAGGCAGAGAGAAGCCAAGGTGGATGGTCCCACTTAATCTCAGAAACTTATGACATGCTCTATAATAATTATGGATATTAATCAAGATATGAAAATACCTTTACCCTGTGCTCTGAATCTATAGCAGGAAAAGTTTTTAGCTGAAAACCAGAAGAGTCTTAGACTCTTTATTTATTTATTTTCCCAGTGAATTCACAGACAAGAGGAACTCTGAAATCCTTTGAGGGCATGGTGACCAATAGATCATGTAGAACGGCAACAAAATGTTTAGAAGAGTCATTTTTTTTTTTTGCCTAGTATCTCAAGAGTTCCCTTAGAAATGTGTTCTAGTTGGGGTTTCTGTTGCTGTGCTGAAACTATGATTAATAGCAAGTTGGGAAGGAAAGGGTTTATTTGGCTTACAGGTCTTCATCTTACTCCATCATTGCAGGAAGCAGACAGAAACTCAAACAAGGCAGGAATCTGGAGACAGGAGCCATGGAGGGGACACTGCTTATTGGCTTGCTTATCATGGCTTGATCAGTCTACTTTTATATAGAACCCAGGACTATGAGCCCTGCAATGGAACCACTCAAAATGGGCAGGGCCCTCCCCATCAATTAACTAATTGATATGAAATCAACTAATTAAGAAAATGCCCTACAGATGGATCTTATGAAAGCATTTTTTTTTCAACTGAGGCTGCTCCCTCCTCTCTGATGACTATACCTTGTATCAAGTAGATATAAGACCAGCCAGCACAAGATGCATTCTGTATAGATTTTAAGCAGGAAAAAAAAAAAAAAAAAGCTGTACTACAGCTAACTGGAATGGGAACAAGTGGGTCTCATGCCACTGTGATTCAGAGTGGACTATGGAACCTTGCAAGAGAAGTTGAGGCCATGTAGTCTCAGTTTTACCAGACTCTGTCAGAAGATTCATGGACAGCTGGTTTAGCATTAAAATGCAGCATTAAAAAAAAACAAAAAACAAAAACAAAAAAAAAACAGACTCTCATACTGGAAGTGGAAGGAAAGAGAAGTGTAAAGGAAGTGCTTTTGAGAATTCTCCTAGGGGCAGCTAGAATCCCCATCTGTCCTGGAGATATCTAAAGCTAGAATTCTGTCCTGGAACAACATCTTGGGACCAGGTGGTGTCCTGAAAACATCTGGAGTCTAAATTCTTATCTGGGAACACCTTGGTTCCAGGTTTTATCTGGAAGCTATCAAAGATCCTTGAGGATATCTAAGATCCAGATTCTGTCAGGGGAAATTAGGTACCCAGTTTTTTTCTTCTGACTTCTATGGTCAAGGTTTTGACCTAGGGGATTCAGGCATCTGAGTTCTGTGCTGAGAGTGTCTGTGATCCAAGGTCCTGGGTCATATTTGTTGTTTGACTTCTGTCCTCAGAGCCTTCTTCTCTCCTCTTAGACCGCCACCATTTTTACAACCCACAGACGTTTGTGTTGCGACAAACTGCATCTAGGCTGGTGTTCCTATTTTAGTGGAATTAGATCAGAAGGAAAAGGAACTTGATAATTATTAGTAAAGTGTGCTACAGTGCTGTGCTTCACTAAGGCTAAAAACTGGACTTAAGGATTCTGCTTCTGACCCTGAGCAGGTGTACCACAAACAGGTTGGAGCCACTGAAGCCTTTTGTTCTCACCATGTCTCAGCTGTTCCTTGAGTGTTGTGAGGATATTTGTGCATCCTTGAAAAAAAATAGTTTCTCTTTCTTCCCCAGCATCCCCTTAATCTCTATTTCTTTGACTGTTCCCAGTCTCTGAATGAGAACACCATACAGCCCCATAGTTTCATGATTAGATTAAGGAATACATTTAATAACAAACTTAATCTAAACCAAAGTACACATTTATTCCAGAAGATTAATCATAACATTGAATCGTATATTCAATTTTCCCCTACATCTTTTTGTTTCGGGCTAAAAGAGAAAGTGGTAATTGTTTTCTCCTCTCTATCTTGTCCACTCTACTCCCAAGTCAGGTGAGGTATCAGCTTCCCTTGGAAGTACAAATAGATGGGAAGATTAGGGTCACTTGACCTGATGATTCCTCCTAAGAATATTCCATGACGCAGTCCCCGCTATGGTTCCATTATTCTAGGGCTATATTAATTCCACATCTAAATCTAAGAGACTCCTTGGTTACATTGAGCATCCTCCCTTATTTTCTTGTTATTGGTAGTTCCCATTGGAAACTACATATGACCTATGCTGGTTCAGAGGATATCTTTGCCTTCAGTGACCATATTTGACCCATAGGAACCAGTTTACACACTGAAGAAAGTTTACTCAACCTCCAAATACCATGAAGATGGCCTTCAAACAACACAATGTCTGGCTGTGATTCTAGATGACTCTTTTCCACCCCACTCCAAAGGTCATGTAATAAACCCCCCTTTAAGAAGATGATGAAAAAGTGTCTTTGGACTTTACCTATGTTAGAAGATGTTAGACTACAATAGCATATTCCAGTCAAGCACCTTTTGCTAACTTTACTCCTTATTTGGAAATTCTACTTCTATTTTACCAGAACCCTGGTCAGAATTTCACTTTTACCACACTATTAAATTGGTGCATCTCTAAACCATTGCCAAGTATGTGATAAATGTGAAACATTAGCTGAGTGTGATGAAATGAGAACAGATCCAAATTCCTTTCAATCATTTTTATACTAATGTGACTAATGTGAAAATGGGCAATACACTGAGTATCCACGGAGATCATGTAGTCTAGTAATCGCAATAGGTAAGCAGCCATGACGGATAGCAGAATGTGAAAATGAGTGGCTGTTGGGATACTGCAGGGAGTCTTCAGTCTCAGCGAGGATTGATGCTTTTGTGGAAGGAATGCTCCCAGCTGTCATTACTGATGGGCTCTTGGCTAGTCCTCAGCCCGCATCTTCATTATTGGTTTTGAAATCAGGGAGGCAGCTCCACCCTGTAGAGATCTTCAGCTGAAATAGTTTCTGGTAGCTTCTTTCTTGGTAGGCATGTACGGTTAGTTGAATATGCAGTGGTCTGTGATTGCAGAACTCAGATTTTGTCTGTGTAATGAATGTAGCGGCTGGTGATGGGAAAAGGAGGGTGTTAGGAAGCAGAAAGGAATCATTGTGGCTTCTTATTAATGGGATAGCCTGGATTGAGCCACTTTGACCTGGCATGGTCTGGAGAGTAAGAGCAAGGAAAATCTGAGTACAGGCCACTCAGGATGATGACATTTGCTCTGTTTCAGAAAAAGGTGGTCATGTAGCCTAGGGGAAAAACACAGTGGAAATGCAATTCAAGGCAATGATGAAGGTCTGGGTGCAGGTGATATCACAGAAAGAACTATAGATTTGTGCTAGATCTGGGTGGTCGCTGGGTGAAGCTAAAGGCTGAAAATTACTATTTTACATTCAGATTCTTCAGGTGATGCCCTCATTGAAACTTCCTGTGGTGTGTGTGGTTGTGAATGGGATGAAAGTAAAATTCATAGGAGGACTTATTAATGAAAATGATCTGCAAATATGATCCCAGTAGTGCAAAAAATAATAAACAAATAAAAAATAAAACAAAGGCATATTTATCAATTAAGTAGGCAATGGACAGTTTTTCCTTCTGGCAGCCTCTCGGGCCCACTGTCTGCTTCAAGTTACTATCTCTTTTGGAAATTGCCTGTGCCTATGTAAGCACTGTAAATGTATGCTTTGTTTGTATATTTACCCCTTTTACAAACATTGTACATATGTGTGATTCCACTGTAAGGATCTTCTTTACCACGTTACTTTTGAGGGTGATCCTTTGCTATCATTACATCAACTTAGCTTGTCTCTAAATTTGGGATATGCATAGAAAAAGTGTACTACTCTGCACTCAAGGGGCTGAGAACATGTTATTCTTTTCAGGAATGTTGACATTAAAAGTTCTTCTTACTTTTAAAAAGATGTTTCAACTTAAATTTATTTTACTGGTATTGATATATATCCTATGGTTTAAATGGCATATCAATATATATATATATATATATATTATATATATATATATGTGTGTGTGTGTGTGTGTGTGTGTGTGGTGTGTGTGTGTGTGTATGTGTGTGTGTGTGTATACACACATATATATGCATATATACACATATATATACTATATATACATGTATGTATATATGCTATATATGTATGTATATATATGTATATATGTATGCTCTTACTTTCTGACACAAAAATTATCAATATATATAATTATGAGATATTCCTCCCAGTGTTTTGATCTAGATTCTGAGTTTAGAGTTTTCTTTTTTGCAATTTTTTGCCTTTTAAACAAATCCTCCTGAGTAGTAGCTGATATGTTCAGAATGCAGTTAGTACATCTGTCTTTTCTTCAATGATCCATTCTGTGGCCCACAGGGTTACTGATAGCTGGCTTAGGAGCTCTAAATAGTCCTGACTAGCCCTTAATCATGAAAAGAAAGAAACAGAGAACAAGACACGGACTTGTTTCAGCTGCTGAGCGAACTGTCTCTGTCTGCTAGGTAGAATTAGTTTCTATCATTCTGGAAAGGGTGTTTGATGGTCATCACTGAACCCAGCTTTCATTTTGTAGCTCAGAGGTGAATGTGGCTAGAAAATGTGAGCAATGCATGAGTCTTGGGGATAAAGTGATCCTCTTTTAGGTGCAGGCCACATCTACACACTACATTTGGAATATCATGGCTTCATGTGTCACATGGGAGGGGAGAAGTAAATAGAGATAATGTAGTCCAATGAATTGGGGACTGTAGAGGAGTTTTGAGCTAGGAAGGTGCTTTTGGACTTGGCCTGTACTGTTAGTGAGTTCAGGTCTATAATCTGGGGACAGCTGGTGACTGATATTGCTGACTCTGCTATCCCTCTCTGACCCCAGCCCTTCCCTTATGAACTTTCATTTCAATGGCAGTCTGGTACCCTTGTCTCCAGCACTGCAGCTTATTTTCCTGTTGGCTTTGTATGTAAAGCTGATTCGAAATGGACTGGGGGTGGGGTCCTGTTTCTATGCTCCTGTTAACATTGTTCTTAGGGGTGATAACCAATGAGAAAATATCTTCCTCTTTCTTGGAGCATTGTCTGTTCACCAGTTGTTGTCCATTTGTACAGTACATTAAGGCCATGCCATGCTGCCAATCATTCTGAAGTAGTTAATCAGCATCATAGCCCTTCCTTCCTGCCTTGTGAGAATGATCTGACCTTGATTGCATATTTGTGCTGTGCTGTGAATCTCCGGAACAGTATGCTAGTCTATTTGTTCTGGTGATGTAGCAGACATTGACTTATCGTGGTTCTGGAAAATCCAAGATCATGGTCTCAAAAGAATTTGTATTTAGTGGAGGTTCATTTCCTGGTTCAACGGTGGTACTCTGTGTGTGTCCTAGTATAATGCAGAGACACGAATTTCTCTAGTCATGCTTACACAGGTGCTAATGCTGCACATAAGGGATCACTTTTCTACAGATATATTTATGTTACCCTTGTGCTAGCATTAGATTTCAACACATGAGTCATCAGAGTCCATAAATTTTCAGGCTCTCCACATCCTGAATCTCTTGTCGCTATATCCCAGATAGAGGTAATAAACCAAGTCACAGTAGCTGAGCCATTTAGTCAATCTCAAAAGGCTTTATCCTTCAGTTTTTAAATATCACAGTTAGAAAATGAGACACTTATTTGGAGCCATCATCTCTGACATAAAGAGGTACCCTGGGTTAGTTTTCCTAGCAGATGCTCCATCCATGGATAGTTCATTAGGAAACAAAGATCCCATCTCAAGATGGACTGCAGTCTTCTTCAGGAACCTCAATGTGTTTCAGAATCATTTCTTACGTGTGACCATCAATATTGGAATATTAATTCTAGAGAAACCATTACAAAGTCTAAATAAAGGAGTCTACTGAGAAAAAATCCATTCTTACATCTCCTTAGGTATCTATACTCACAGCATTTCCAAGGTTTGCCACATTAGCATGTGGAACAAGTAGACATTTAATGAGCTGGTTTTTAAGTTAAAAATCACCTTGCTTCACTCACTGACAGTATTTATATCTTCCCATGTGCCAGTCACTATTTAGGCGGTGGGCACATATCCAGGAAGGGTGATAGTAACTATAGCTGACAAGGACTGTGCTCTTGCTGCCGATCGATTAACTCATATAATTCTCAAATCAACTTCATAATTAAGTGCCTTTGTAAATTGAATCAAGTATGATAAAGGAGTGATATTTAAAGAGATCTAATAAGGCTAACAAAGACTAAAGCTAGACCACACTGTGCTTTTACAATATTTATTGTTATTCCCACACAAGACAGACACAAGTCCATATCCTTAAGAAACTTATACTCTGAACTAGGGAATGCATCTACTCAGAAAGCAACCAACTTAAAAAAAAAAAATCTCAAAGTATGAAGGGCCTGCAGAGTTTGCCACCTTTCAGTTAATCTGTATTTGAGACACTGGGTTGACGGAAGTCACTTGGTTGATGTGGACTTTATTTAATTTCACCAAACAAACTCCCTCAACTTTTTCCCTCCTGTCATCCTCAGTCTGTAAGTCTGCCCCTTCTGTTTTGTCTGAATGCCCCTCCCTTCCTGTTCTTTTGATCTCTTTTCCATACTAGAGAGTAACAAATGTCACAGTGTAGTTTCAAAGGTGTACATGGGAGGGAGGGAAGGATTGCTGACCACAAATGAAACTGGGTATTGAAAGAGGGATTGGTGTATCTAAGAGCCTTCCTTTATGTTTTCTGGTGTTTGATGGATTCAAGGAAAGCAGGAGCTTGCTCATTGCCCAGTGTGTCTAGGCTCCTTCCTTCTTGCTTTCTGGCACTACAGACATGCAGGAATCCAAAAGCACATCCACACCATTCTGCTGTTGTTAATCGAATTTTCCCATGATTAACAACTTAGTTCATTATGCTTCCAGATCACATTAATCATCTTTTCTGGGAGTTTGGTAACATTTGGAGTCATTTCCCTATGAATTTATCCATCTGGGATCTTTATACAAGAAATGTTCACACAAAGTCATTTGCTGCTCATGCAGGAAGCCATTTGCTGCTCTCTGCTGAGAGTGGAGGTACTTATTGTTCCCTGAATCCTGAAAGGAAACTTCTAAAGTCAAGTGTGACTTCTTCACCATTCAGGGGCCCCTCATTGAGTTCCATGAGGTTTCTAACAAGGAGCAAGACCCAGAGCATAGAGGTTCTGGTTGCAACATAATAGTGGTGAGAAGTTCAAAGACTGTGCTCTGTGGAGCTTGCCTGCACTCTTAGAGCAGATGGGAGTGGAGGAAGCTGTGGGGGCAGTGGAGAGGTGAGATGGATGAGTCAGAGCAAAGGTCCTGGCTGGATTCCTGGCTTTACTCCTACAAGCTATTTGACCTTAAACAAGTCACATAATCTCACTAAGATCCATTCACCCCTCTGTAAACTACTATCATATGGTAGTTCTATATGCTGGCTTTTATTCTCTCCTCTGCTCTCTGCTGTTGAGGAAACTGTTAATAATATTAGTGCCACTTAATTTTGCAAGCCCTACACCTCTTTTCAAAACCAACAGTGTGTGTGTGTTGTGTGTATGTGTGTTTGTGTGTATACATATAAAAAATATAATGCATACATATAAGAAAGAAAATCATCCATTGGGTAATTTCCATGGCTATTACTAACAATAAAATGTTTATATTTATATGTGTGTTTATGCACACACAGTATATAATACTATATATAAACATATATGGCACATATGTGCACACGCATGTGTGTGAGTATATGTGTATGCCTTGTGTGTGTGTATGTGTGCTGTGTATGTGGTGTGTGTATGTTGTGTGTGTGTGCATCTGCAAAAGAATAAATAGCCTATTGTGGATGTCCTAGAAACAGTATTTCTTAATTATTTTCTTTTATATAAAAAAGCCTTACAGCCATGTGACCTGTTTGAATTGGGCTGAAGGTGTGTTGTTTAGGAAACAGACAGGGAATCCTTTGGGATACACTGTAAGCATCCTTCCAGGCACAGTGTAGTCTTGGAAGCTTGGAAAGTAAGCACTTCCTGTGGAGGCTTTTGTTGGTTTGCCTCCAGCAATATTGTGCAGTGAAGCTCAGAGACACTGTCCACTTCAGATATTTCTTTACAGACAGTATTCTACATTGAGTATCTTCTGATAGCCCATGACAGACATTTCTGTCTGTGGCATTAGTCTTGAAATACAGTATCAGTTCTCGTTCCTGCCCATGTGCAGGACTAAATTGCATAATGCCTCTGGTACTGTAGGAAGCATAAAAGTCACAATTAAATTTTATTGCCTTGATGGGTCCAGGAGAGAAGTAGAAGAGATGGTAGAAGTTTGTTCCAATTCTGCACTGGCTAAAACCAAGGTGGAGGGATGTGGAAATGTTGATCTCTATTGAGTCCTCTCCGCAGCCTTGGGATTTTCAGTAGGAGATTCCCATTACACAGGAAATCCCCAGTGGCCTTGATGGAAATTACCTGCCTACCTCACCTTCCTGCCCCTACCTTAGGCAGACACCTGAGGGCACTTTTTAATTGCCATGCACCTCCCCTCACCGAAGAGCTAATTGCTACTGCTTCCCTTTCCTTTAGGTTCTCAAGCAAGAACAGGAATAATGAAGAAGGCTGTGTGCTAGCTGCATCCTTTTGAACCACCCAGGAAAGAAATCCAGAGTGTGGTCAGAGGCAGAACCCTTGCAACACTTGGAGTGAATGAGGAATGGACTCGTGATTATGCAGAGGTTCCAGGATGAATCTGGTCGACCTGTGGCTGTCCCGCTCCCTCTCCATGTGTCTCCTCCTCCAAAGCTTTGTCCTGATGATACTGTGTTTTCATTCTGCCAGTATGTGTCCCAAGGGCTGCCTTTGCTCTTCCTCTGGAGGGTTAAATGTCACCTGTAGCAATGCAAATCTCAAGGAAATACCCAAAGATCTCCCTCCTGAAACGGTTTTGCTGTATCTGGACTCCAATCAGATCACATCCATTCCCAATGAGATTTTTAAGGACCTCCATCAACTGAGAGTTCTCAACCTGTCCAAAAACGGCATCGAGTTTATTGATGAGCATGCATTTAAAGGAGTAGCAGAAACCCTGCAGACCCTGGACTTGTCTGACAACAGGATTCAAAGCGTGCACAAAAATGCCTTCAATAATCTGAAGGCCAGGGCTAGAATTGCCAACAACCCGTGGCATTGTGACTGTACTCTCCAGCAAGTTCTGAGGAGCATGGCATCCAACCATGAGACAGCACACAATGTCATTTGCAAGACTTCAGTGTTGGATGAGCATGCTGGGAGACCGTTCCTCAATGCAGCCGATGATGCTGACCTTTGTAACCTCCCTAAAAAGACTACTGACTATGCCATGCTCGTCACCATGTTTGGCTGGTTCACCATGGTGATCTCTTATGTGGTGTACTATGTGAGGCAGAATCAGGAGGATGCCCGGAGACACCTTGAATACTTGAAATCCCTGCCAAGCAGACAAAAGAAGGCGGATGAGCCTGATGACATTAGCACTGTGGTATAGCAACCACGCTGGCTGGCACTGGGAAGGGAGCTTCTGGTTGTAGTAAAATAAGGGGTTCAGTTCTCCCTTCATCGTACACATTTAAAACTTTGTATTTTAGTTTCTTTGGAATCATGCCACTGTCGAACTTTTCACAAACAATACAACACTAATAATTTTAGTTTAGATGATCCCCTCATTAATTGTGACCCCTGGTTCCTGAGTAACAAACTCTCTGAACATTAGTTAGACCCATCTCACTATTTAATAATGAAATTTATTTTTTTAATTTAAAACTAAATAAAAGCTTAACTTTGAACCATGGAAAACAGTGTGCCTTTTTGGTTAAGACACAATATAGTCAGTTTACTAGTTTTAAAGTGGAAGAGACAGTCCTGCAACTCTAAAAGACTATTGCATTGAAAGGTGTGTTATTAGACCCTGTGCAGCTCTGGGGATCCAGCGCTGAATTACTGAGCAGTTAAGCATCTGCCAGACTTTAGCTAGCCAAGATGCTCATACAGATGTGTTTCTCGAAGACTTGGTGTGTTAGGATACCTGCTAACATGCATCTGCTTTTCAAAATGGGCAGGTCTAGCAATAAAAAACAAACTGTGCTTCTACTCTGTGCTGGACACAATGAGAAAGTAAAATAAGCATGAATCTGATGGTCTTTTGATGGGAAGGAGTGTGTGGTGAATACAGAACTAGCTATACCAGGGAAGGAGGCAAGCACTGGTTCTGTGGATGCAATGTGTAGGGATGGCGATAACACTAATGTCCCTCACCTCTCACCACCAGAGGGGACAGTGACCACTGGCCTGTGGTTAAAAAACAGGTTCAGCTACCAGCCCGGTGGAGAGCTTAGAGCTTGAATTTGAACCAGGTCTTTTCTGAATAGAGGTCTTTCATTGATCATTCTTCCAAGTCGCTTCACAAATGCAGAGTTTACATGATTAAAATGCCCAACATGAAGTTGAATGAGTTTTGTTACTGTATATTCCTGCACATCTGCCACACAAAGGAGATATGATACAACTATGGGCAGAGATACATGAGCACATTTAGCTTCTGGAGTGGGGAGTGATGGCTTGATTGTTTGTTTACTTGATTGTTTTAGGATGAATGTGTCAAGTAAGCATGAAGGATCAAAGCCAGGGTGCATAGAGACAAAGGTGGGGAGCCATTCCAGTGAAAGACTCTAGCTAGGTAGAGAGTGAAATACAAGTCCCAACCCTATGGTGACTTTAGACTGGTTAATGTCATAATCTGTTATCCCGTGCCACTTATGGAACACTCACTATGCACTAATAGTTCTCTAAGTCATCTCAATTAATGCTTCTGAGACGCTGAGATACGTTTATGTAATAGCCCCAGAACCCTGGCACTGTTAGGAAGCATAGCATATGCACCAACATTAAGTTTTGAGAGTTTTGAAAATTGTTTACTTCTACACTTAACATACAAACTGACACTCAGTCCTGCCACTCTGCCTCAGGCTCCACTACAAGGTGGATGGGCACATTGGTTTACAAAATCCCTATGTGACAGTTCCATTTAAAACCAGAGGGAAATTTCTCTTTCTAAGGCCCCTCTAGGAAAGAGGTTAGAGTACCCAGTGAGCCATGGGGCCCTGTCTAACCTACACAATACTGTCTTCAGGATGTCAAAACTCACAGTCCACCCCCAGTAAGCCCTAGAGTGCTGACTATAGCCACATCAACAAGACACGCAGCAGTGGTCACTGTGTGCTCACACCCTCTTTAGCCATCCCAAGAAATATTAGTCTAGACAAAACACAAAAATAACTGTCAGATGTGAGACTTGGGTTATGGGCCTAGAACTACTGTATCCAAGGAAACTAAAGTCAGATGGCCTACATTACCTTTGGTTTGAAGGGAGGAACCAGCCCGAGGAGTTAGAGCCGTACTGAGGAGACAGCGCCGCCTGGAGGACAATACTATAATACACCGTAAGTACTAATGGGAAAGAGGCAATAAAGGTTTACTTCTAACAGTCTTTTGAAAATTAAACAAACTATGTTGTGTTTATCTACATGTATAAGTCACATTCATTTTGGAAAATCTTCCAGAGGTGAATTAGATAATCTATTCCAGGTCATTCCTTCCAAAACCATCTTCATGTTCTTAGTAAAGCTTGTTTTTCTTGTGGCCAATTCATTAGTCCAATAAATGTTCTTATAAAGGGAAAGTCTCTGAGGACTTGGTGAGAAGAGTCACATACTATCCTTGATCCAACGCAAAACAGGTAAATACCCACACGTTTGAATTCCTCAGGTTAGCAGGAACTCCCCTTCCTGAGTTCACTATGTAGATTGTCAGGTTACAGTGTCTTCAGTACTCCAAAAAGGCAAGCATTAACTTAGGTGTCCATGAATTGAATAGAGGATTATTAGGTAATAACAATCAAATAAAAACAACTAAGTAATAGTTTAGCATGTCTATTTGTGACAGAGCAGAAGGGAAATGACCTCATTGCCAGTGCATACAAATGTCCACCCACTAGGCCAACAGTTTACAGAGGTAATGGGTGGAAGACTTACTACCCCAGAGACTGCAGTCTTGACCCTAGATCTATGTCTCATTCCCTACCTCTCTGCAAGAGTTTCTGTTTACAGTGAATCACAGGAAGACTTTCAAAATTCACTTCTATATTATTGTCCTAGGCACAGAGCATCTGAAGTTCTAATACATTATACAGTAATATTTAAAGTACCTTTTTTCAGACTGTGATTTCTCTCAACCTCCGCCTTTTAAATAAAAAAAAAAAAATGCCCCTGGAATTTTAATCTAATCTTTGACAATGTGCTTATCTCTGAAGCAAAGCAAATCATAAAACATGCCAACTCAACTAGAACACATTTAAAAGTGATAAAAACTTACATTATGGAAGATAGACCTTCCAGTACCACTTGGATAAATTGTAATCACTGCTGTACAGTCCACAGGGTGAGCACTGTTCTTTTTCATGTCTGTCTCTGGTTCTTCACAGTAATTCTTGCTCTGATATCACCAAGCATACAGCAGTCTGAGGTGTTGTGCATTTTTCTTATTGATGTGTCCTTTAGACAGTCAGTCTCTCAGCTCACTGGTAGAGAATGGAGTGGAAGATTCTGCTTATCACTGCTCAGCTTCTGAAGGCAGATCTTTCCTACAGTGTTGGGGTTGAGAGTCCTAAGAAGAGTGTCATTTGCCCACTTCACAGGTACAGAAATTGAAAACCTTGAAACTTTGGTGATTCACATCTATCTCTAAGTTTCCCACAGATCACTAACTGCCTTCCTGGTAAGTTCTATTCTAGCCATCAAAAACAAGTCATGAGCATAAGATAACAATACACATAGAGGAAATATAACTGGGTACTAACAAATTTCTTTGAAGATCCCTATTTCGCTGCTATCCAAAGACTACCCACAATTCTAAAAATGTAATTGTTCCTTCAAGATCAGGTACCAGGATCTGCTTGTTGCTATGAGTAGGGCCTGAATAGCATGTTTAAACGTGTGCATGACTGTCTCCCAAATGGAAAAGTAATGCTGATACTGTGTCCCAGAAAGAGAAAAAGGAGTCTCATTTATTTCCTTGAGCAAAACCACAAGAAATCAAGCGCAACCAATCGAGCAAGACTTTAGTGATGCCCTCTCCATTTCCAGGGCACTTGTCTGCCTAGCTTCATGAAGTGGAGTCTCTGACTCATTCAGTTGACGAGTTCTGACCCAGAAAATGGAAATAAGAATCATACTGATTAGTTTTGGTTAGTTTGGCTTTTAATTTTGTTTGTTTGTTTGGTTGGTTGGTTGGGATTTTTGCTTTTTTGTCAGCTTGACATAAACTAGGGTCATCTGAGAGTAAGTCTTGTGAAAGTGCTGCCTGCAGGAAGATTCTAGGGAGAAACTGAGAAAATGCCATTAGAATGACCTGTAAACAATCTTTGGAGAAACCTTTTGATGAATGATTGATGCTACTGTGGGCAGTGCCATCCCTGGGAAGGTGGTCCTGGGTTGTATAAGAAGTCAAGCTGGTCAAGCTCCAAGGACTAAGCCAATAAGTAGCACTTTCTCATGGCTTCTACTACGGCTCCTACTTCTAGGCTGCTGCTTGAATTCCTGCCCTGACTTATTTTAGTGACAGAATATGACTTGGGATCAGTCAGTCTTTAAATTCTTTCTTCCTCAAGAGTCTTCTGTTCATGTTGTTTTGATGAACAGCAATAAAAATAAACAATAAAAAGCAAACTAATACAGGAGCAAGCTCAACTCCCACACATCTGTAAATCGATGTTATGAACCAGAACCCAGGAAAGGAAGATCCACGTGCTGCAGTCACATTGGCCCACAGCTACATGATGATCTAGAATGCACTCAAGGACCTAGCCAGGGTCTACAGTAATTTTCTTTTAGATCAAGAATATGATTTTTTGGGTCTTTCAAGTCTACAGAATGGACAGAGTTCCAATTTAATATGTTTTGATAATATATTGATGGAACTTCTTCAGCATCAAAGAAACCAGCAGTTGTGAATAACTTAAATCTTTCTCACCCACCCTCTCTCTCTCTCTCTCTCTCTCTCTCTATCTGTGTGTGTGTGTGTGTCTCCATTTCTCTGTCTCTCCCCTCCTCCTACCTCCACCCCTCCCTCCCCTTTCATTCAATTCTCTCTGTCTCTGTCTCTGTCTCTGTCTCTCTGTCTCTCTCTATCTATCTATCTATCTATCTATCTATCTATCTATCTATCTATCTATCTATCTGTGTGTGTCTGTGTCTCTCTCCTCCTCCTCCTTCCATCCCTCCCTCCCTTCTTCTCTCTCTCTCTCTCTCTCTCTCTCTCTCTCTCTCTCTCTCGTGTTTGTGTGTGTGTGTGTGTGTGTGTGTGTGTTGTGTTCTCTCTCCTCCTCCATCCATCCCTCCCTCCCCTTTCATTCTCCTCTCTCTCTCTATCTGTCTCTGTGCGTGTGTGTGTGTGTCTGTCTGTCTCTCTCCTCCTCCTCCTCTCTCCCCTTTCATTCTTTTTCCTCCCTTTCCCTCTCTATTTCTCTCCCTCTTTCTCTCCCTCCTCCCCCTTTCTCCCTCTCCTCCTTCCTTCCTCTCTTCCTTTCTACCTCCATATTTATATTACACTACTGAGTTTCAAAAGCCAGGAAAAGAATCTGTGAGGCACCAGAAAACAATCAGTTCAAACAGCAATTCTGCTGTGGGTGCTCTAAGTTTGAGATTGGGATTTCTAAGAAAAGTCATAATTGTTTTTTCTAAAGCTGTCCCCAAGTTCAGTGCTAGCAATGAGTTAATCAACTTTATGATGTATGTTCCTTTCAAGTCTGGTAATGTTCTGCAACTGACTAGTAAAAAGAAAAAAGTCAGTGCATCCATTTTGCTCTTATACATATGCAGACACTGAATGAAAGCCAGTCTCCAGAGCTTACCCAAGAAGCTGCATTGAGCAACACACTACAGCTTTCCCTGGGGTTCAAACCAGACTCATTCTCCCTTAAGCATATTTCTTAAGCATCTATAAAACAGAGGACAATCAGAAACCTGTCTGCTGACTAAGCTATTACTAAGCTGTCTTTTGAACTAATGCCGTTGAGTGTCAGAAATACAGTGGTGTCTGGGAGTCAGATGGGTTCACTCACAGATTCCTTGGGATCATCTGCATTCCCTCTGCAGAAAAAATAGCAAAGATCCTGGTCTTCTGTCACAGCCTTTCATCCCACAGACAGCCTTGCCTGTTAACAGACTGTCTGAGGAATCAGCTACTATCACTAGACAGAATGTAAAATAGAAAGAAAGATGAACTCAGGAAAATGCTGTCTGAAGGACAGTTATAGAGAGACAAACCAGATTGACATTTCCACCACTTTGCCATCAACAAGACTTCAAGCTTAAATATGGACAGAGGAATACTTGGATAAGTCACAAATAAAGACAACTGACTCATGTATTCTCTATAAGACATTTCTTGTGCCTACTACCAAGTCTTATTTCTTTTGTTCTTAGTACTTACATTTACTACCAAGTATATTATATGTATGTTGTGGGGAGGGCAGTATCTGCAAACACCAGAGTACACAGGATAGTGATCTGCTTGAGTCAAGAAGGAAATCCACTTCAACACAATTCAATAGCTAGTGTTGGTTCAAACTTCAAGAGTCTGACACTGAGCAGAGAATTTTAGGCATATTTAAGTCTAAATTTGATAAAAGTGTCCCCATGATAATTAACTCAGTCCTGTGTGCACAGTAAAATTTTATGTATGACTACATTGAAACTCTTTGTAACCTCTTCCCTAGAGATGGGTTCTATAGATTGACTGCATGTGGCATCTTAAGGGTCTTCAAGAAGAGCTAATGTGGTCTTGGTCACATAGATAGTGCAAAGGTTACCAGGTTATTAACTACCTCTGCTTCCAGCCTGCAGGATAGAAAACAGTTTATGCATCTTTTCCTTTGAAGAGACAACCCTGCATATTTAATATTTTGGGTTTCAATAGTGCTTATCTATGAGAACAAGGACCTCTATTCCCCAACATTATATAGTACTCCTTGGCCCATTTTACAGATGAGTAAAATAAGAGCCAGAAAACATCCCAGGGAGATCAGGAGGGAGCATGCAATGTTAGAATCTGGCCAGCTGTGTGCAAATAGCTTTCCTCTATCAATGTCATAGCACCTACTTAAGGCATTTTTAGTTTTATTAATTCTCACATTTTAACCTATATTAAACAATAGTAGCAATTTTAAAAAGATATTTTTAACTCTAAGCTATGAGAGTGATAACCCTGCATTCCCAGGTTATTTCTAAGACATCACCAAAGCCAGAATCAATTTATTGCTTGGCCACAGCCAGACCACTCCCCACTGAGGACATTTCCTTGTGTGGTGAGCAAATGCCAGCGGCACTTTCTGGATGCTAGGGTGTTTTCTCTGGCAACTGCAACACATATTCCTTATCACAGAATGGGATGCCAGGGCACACTTATCCTCTAATAACAGTTCCCCATGATAATAACTGAGATGACTGTGTCTAATTTACTGTGTGTACACTACTCGTCTAAGTAAACAAACCACTCAAACTTGTTACGTAACTTCAGAAGTATATTGTTTATTTATTCTCCGCCTTTAAATTTTTCTCGGATTTAAGGACTGTCCCAGACTCCTTTCAGCATTTTGCATTGCTTGAGTTCTGATTTCCTGTCAGTTAGTTGCCACACTTATTTTTCATGTCCCAAATATGTTTGAGAGCCAATCCTGAAACCATTGCAGAGTCATCTGAACTCAGGGTCAAGCGTAATTCCCAACCACCTAAGGCACCGTGCCTCCTCTGTCTCCCATGCCTTCTTGCTGTCTGCCTACCTTCATAGGAGACAAGTGGCAGACACAGAGACTGAGAGCTATACAAGGAACCCCAGGTAATAATAGAGAACGCTTCTCTGACACTACAGCACAAGCTGTGTTCTCATGCATATGAGGTACAAGTGGGAGACTGAAATGGCCCCAGGCAAGAAGAACAGCGTCTGTCCTTGTGGGTGACTGAGTAGGGAGCTCAGATTTTTCTTTATTCAGCAGTGGCAGAGGGTGTGGCCTTGTTTGTAACATGCAACAGTATGTAAGTTGCTTTATTGTTTTGGTTTTCCAGATCATTCTGTATAGCTGCTGCTGTATATTGTAGGGTGAATTGTGACTCCCAAGAGTTATTGATGGCAGCCTGGACAGTAGCAGGTCATGTGACTGTATTGAGAAACAGGGTCTTGGAGTCATCAATTAAGGGAAAATGGGGCCTTTGACCTGACCATTGCCTTCACAAGTAACCAGGCATGCAGAGGGAAGAAGTGGCAATCTACAAGGAGAATCAGAGACCTTGCGGCTGGAGCTGTCACCACCTTGCTCTCAAACCCTCTGTCCCCAGAACCTTGAGATGGGAATGACTTTTACTTCACACAGACTATGTTATCATGTAAGGCCGACTCAGCAATTTGTGCAGTTGATCACTAGTTATAGAGCATTTGGAAGGTTTCATTGCAGCAATCTAGAAAAGTAGTAGAAAATGTAATTGACTCCTCCATGCCTTCAACACCACATCTGGCTGTCTGTGTCATCCTCAGCTTTCAGGAGCATCTTTGGGTTTTTAAATAAATCTACCTACCTCTGACTTCTGAACAGGATTTATGCTTGAGAAGTGAGCATAGTATATCCATGCAGGTATATTGACAGATACAGAGACAAAGTGATAAATGATCAGACTTGCTAGCTAGCTAAAGGGGAGAATGGTGTGATCACTAGAAGAACACTGTAATCATCTGCATGCCCTGTATTTATTCACACCATGCTTTTACACTATTCTCTGTTCCAGATTCATTGAGAATTTTTCTCAAGGCTGAAAGTTCCTAATAACCAAACCAGAATATCACTCCTAATAGTAGAGCATTTGAGATAAAGAAAGGGCATTCTCAGTTCTGTTTCAGCCATTCCTAGCTCAGACTGGCTCAGTTTGTAGGTGCAAGATCTTCCTTTTGAGAAGCAGTTCTAAAAATTCTCACCAGTCTTGCACATGAGGATCTTTTCTCCTTCCCCACAAAGAGCAAGAAAAGTCTCATCATTAGGACTAGCTCCTGTGTGGCCAGAGATGCGCTTGGGTGGATCTGCTAGGGAAGTCTCAGTAGCCATCTCCACATCAAGCAACAGAAGTCAGAGACACCAGAATCTCTTAGAGAGAGACCCACTCATCGTGCCACATGGTCTATACTATGGCAGCACACTGGATGTAGTGATGAATTTGCCTCTGAACGAATAAAGCAAAATGACAATAAGATCGGTGTTTAAAAATTTGAGGATAGAGTTGGAGACAGGGCTGAGTGGTTTCCAGAATTTTTAGCTTTTGCAGAGGATCTGAGTTCAATTCACAGCACTCTGGTGGCTCTCATCTACCTGTAACTCCAGCTTCAGAGAGATGTAACACCTCTGGCCTTTGCAGGCACTTACCCTCACATATGTATATCACCTGCACAGATACACATACATGCATATAACTAAAGATAAACAGTAATGTTTTTTGTAAGTTGAAAGTATAACAAGTGTGGACTGCACAAGAGAATCATGAGTTCAAGATCAGCCTGGACTATAATATAGTAAGTTGGAGGCCAGCTTGCTTGAGCGATGTAACAAACCCCCTCTCAATAAAACAATATTAACAAAAGACTAGGGATATAGAATCTTCTAGAATAAGAAAAAATGGTAATATGGAATGTAATAAGAAAATATAAGTCTTCCTAAAGTTCATCACTTGGAAATAACTGTTTTTACTACTTCATAATGTATACATTTATAAAATGTCACATAAGAGAATATATTATGAATGTGTTCAGACAGATTAAACTTACTTATATTTTCCCACTTTTCAAAAAATTTAAAAAATGTTTTGACTGCCACATAAAAACTATATGTATTTATGGGTCCCAGAGTAGTGTTTGTGTGAATACACAGTGTGAGTTAAAATAAGAATAAATGTACCTGTCTCCTCAAACTCTAAACATCTCTTTATGCTGAAACCTTCTAAATCCTATCTTCCCACTTTGAAACACTCCATTGCCACTTGGTCGCTTGCTGAGCAGCAGTACTTGAGATGGCCTTCTTAAATGAAAGCTAGGTGGGGTTCTGTTGTTGTTTCATCTTAAATGATTGTATATTCTAAGTTCCAATGTTTCTTTCTTTTCTTTTTTTTTTATGGAAATTTTTTTTTACATTTCAGATATTCTCCCCTTACCCCATTCCCCCCCTCCCTCCCAGGAACTCACTATCCCTTCCCCCATCCTCCTGCCTCCACATTGGTGTACCCCCACCCACCCTCCCTGTACCTCACCTCCCCACCCTCGAATATCCCCCCCCCATGTCCAGCCATCATGGGAACAAGGATCTCTTCTCCCACTTATATATATAGCTCCCTTGCATATATAGCTGGAGCCATGGGTCCCTCCCTAAGCGCTCCCAGGCTGGTGGTTTAGACCCTGGGGGCTCTGGAGGACAACATGCAGAAGAATGCAAATCGATCCTTTCCTATCTCCTTGTACAAAGCTCAAGTCCAAGTGGATAAAGGACCTTCACATAAAACCAGACACACTGAAACTAATAGAAGAGAAAGTGGGGAAGACCCTCGAATACCTAGGCACAGGGGAAAAGTTCCTGAATAGAACACCAATGGCCTATGCTCTAAGATCAAGAATTGACAAATGGGACTTCATAAAATTGCAAAGTTTCTGTAAGGCAAAGGACACTGTCAATAGGACAAAACGGCAACCAACAGATTGGGAAAAGATCTTTACCAATCCCACATCCGATAGAGGACTAATATCCAATATATACAAAGAACTCAAGAAATTAGACTCTAGGCAACCAAATAACCCTATTAAAAAATGGAGTAAGGAGCTAAACAAAGAATTCTCAACTGAGGAAATCCGAATGGCCGAGAAGCACCTAAAGAAATGTTCAGCATCCTTGGTCATCAGGGAAATGCAAATCAAAACAACCCTGAGATTCCACTTCACACCAGTCAGAATGGCTAAAATAAAAAACTCAGGTGATAGCAGATGCTGGCGAGGATGTGGAGAAAGAGGAACACTCCTCCATTGTTGGTGGGATTGCAAGATGGTGCAACCACTATGGAAAACAGTCTGGCGGTTCCTCAGAAAATTGGGCATATCACTACCTGAGGACCCAGCTATACCACTCCTGGGTATATATCCAGAAGATGCTCTAACACATAACAAGGACATATGCTCCACTATGTTCATAGCAGCTCTATTTATAATAGCCAGAAACTGGAAAGAACCCAGATGCCCTTCAACAGAGGAATGGATCCAGCTTCTGTTTTCTAAAAGCTCCCTTACAACACACCTAAAAGTGAGGCCCTGGCCTAGAGAGCCAGGCACTTGCTGTTCTAATCTTAAGGAGAAAACCCAGTGGCCTATGCCGGAGGTAAATTATGCAAGTGTCTGAGTGCTGCCCTGAGGCACTGTGAGTCAGTAGACTACTCCTCTTCCTCGTTGTCATTTTAGACGTTATTATTTTGTTGTGTTCTGCCCCTTAAGTTTAACACTTATGAAGCTGATGGTGAAAATACATGGAAGCAATGAGCCTTCATAAACCCATCATAATTAGGCTGCTGAGCTCAACCTGACATAATCAAGATTAGATCTGAGTCAAGCTGAACCATAGACTAAATGGTCTGAAACCTCTAGTGAACATCTGAAACTGATGGAGCTAGTTTTAGCAGAAGACTTCATTTAATGATAGGTTTAATTCTAACTGCTTGTCAATTTGCCAACAACTGACTAAGCTCGTGTTTAGTGGTTGACTAAACTTCCTGATCAATCCTTAACTAATAGATGTCACAGTCTAGAATCTGTATCTTTCTATTTTTTCCCACATCCTATATATTCAAGGGCACAACACCAGATAACCACAAGTTAATCCATGCTCTTTTTTCAGGAAGACGGGTTGGAATGTTCTATCTCATGTTCAAACCAGAGATGTCTTTTAGGGAAGGATAGAAACAACCAGATATTCTTTCTAAAGCCACTTGGGTATTAAAAAAAATGCTGCAGTGTAAAGGATTAATGTCTGGTTTTCAAAATAAGATGGAATGCATTGGTTTTAGGATTCGATATGATAAAATGCTCTTCAGGACTCCACTGTGTTACATAAATTAACACAATACAAAACAATAAAAACGATCACCTCTATGTGACTGGTACCAGGCTGTCCCTCAACACATCAAACCTTTGACACATACTATACTAATTCATCTCCTGAGGGTTGAATAAAGCAAAATACAGGGAAGAGATTAAACTCACCTAAGATTCCACCTTCTTCAACTGGTAGAGCACAGGCTTAGGTTTATCTGGATGGAGAGGCCTCATCAACCAGCTCCATGCACTGGTTGCCTGGAGAACACAGGTCACATGTGACACACTAAAACTATTAGCACTTGGATCAATTCACTAAAGCCTGAAATAGTTATATGTACCTTTATTGATCTCTATATTTGTTAGTATAAGTCTAAACTCAGTGACAGTGATGTCACATTCAGGCGCCAGGCGACTTCTACATCGTTGCGGAGGCAACCAAGATAACACTCCCACAATTCACCTGGCTACTCACCTGTACCCTGTACCTGGGAAAAAGAGCTACATCATCCTCCATACAAATAGGCGGAGCTTCTCTGACCTCGCCCTCTTGTCTTCTCTCCGCCCCCCCCCATCTTCTGCCCCCTCTCTCTCACCCTCCACCCTAAATAAAACCCTCCGCCCTCGCAGAACCGTCAGGTCTGCTGTGATCTGTTCCCAGCTGCGCACTGAAATCTTTCAATATCTTATATGCCTAGTGTTTCTTCAAGGTTCTCCATGTTCATAAGACAGAGCAGGAACCATAACTGCAGTCACCCGTTGCATGGTGCAACCTGCTCCTTCTTGGGTCAATGTCATAAAACCTCAGGACTGCCCTGACTGCAGCCACTTGTATCACTGGGAAAAGCAGCCAGTGGGTATTTAATGAGTTAATAGATGTCAGTCTGCAACAGATTTAGTTGTGTATATTTAACCAAGCTGCCATAAATAAATACAAACACTTGTTCATCAAAATAATAGACTGAATATTTAGATAACCGCAGACATTTCTGACTTTCACTCTATTTTGGTACACTGCTAGTACTGAGTATCTGCCAACCACTTCAGGTAGGTAGTTTAGCTAGGTATAGTGGCATACACTTTTAATCCCAGCACTTGGGAGGCAAAGACAGTCTGATCTCTGTGAGTTTTAGGTTAGTGTGTTCTACCTGGGGAGTTCCAGGATAGCCAAAGCTACATAGAGAAATCTTATCTCTAAAACAAAATGAAACAAAACCAAATGTTGATAGTTAGAGTCAAGGAAAAATAGTCACTTGAGACATTAAATCAAAATGTATCACATTATGAACTGAACCCTCATATATTTATTGGAAATATATATGCAATTAAGATACAAAAATAATGGATTATATCATTATATGTCATATTTGTACATAATGCACTTTCTTTTCAATGACTAAATTACTGCTAGAACAGTTTTAGGTCTTTTTATTTATAGGATTTTGAGTTTGCAATCTTTTCAAAATTAAATTATGGAATAATTTGAGGTTTATAATTGGCTAACATGGTCCTCTGTGGGGGTCTCTGCAGATGTCAAGGCAGACAGGGATCTGCAGAAGTGAAAATGAAAACTTGATTCAGATTCACCTTGTCAACCTATATCAAACTTTGAGGAGTCTGATGTTAGGTGGTTTGTTGTCAGTATATTTGAACAGAATATAATCCGGGAAGAAAGTATACGGGTATAATACAATCATGGGTACACAGGAAGCATAGTTACATTGAAACGCAGCTCAGAATATGCCATTTCTTCCAAGAAGATGGATTCTATAGATAAGCTATCTGTACTACCTTAATGGTCTAGGGAAGAATCTTGCCTGGTCTCGTAATACAGAGAGCATAGAGGTTATCTGTATTACCATTCACCTCTGGTCCTGATTGTGGGTACTTGGGGGAACCCCTGGCTATACAGGTAATGTAAGTGGTTGTAAGAACTTGATATAGCCTTGCCCAACAGGTAATGCAGATCACCAGGCTATTACTAACTTCCAGAAACAAACAAACCAAGCAATGAACAGGTTTTTATGTCTAACTGTAGGTGTTTAATATTCCTAGTTTCCTTGGAGACCCATTGGCACAAGGACCTTATGTTCCCAAGAGTCCCCATTCTTTTTCTTTGCCCAAGTAGGTTCTTTTTATTACACGTAGCTCCAAACCAAGTGTTACCTTCCAATAAGTAATTGTATCTCATTAATCTGCTCTAATCTTGGAGACTTTATTCATATTTCTGTTGTTGTTATGACCTTGATCCATGATGAGGAGTGGGCAGATGTCTTGTAGAATGTACTTCAATGGATTTTTCTAAGAATTTTTCCATGATTAATTTAGAACTGTGCAATTTTTGGTAAGGGACACATAGAGGCAGGAGACTTTTGTCAAACTCAGGGCACAGGGGATACTCCTCCATGGTAACTCACTTGAATGACTATGATGATGATGTTAACTCTCATTCATCCATAGAGAATTGGGCCAATTCTCCCCTGTGACGTTATGACTTCTTCCTTTCCATTCTCTGTTCATTGGAAACAAATCACCAGCTTCAGTCCATACCTGAGAGGAGTGAAACTGAGGAAGAGAGTATTTGCACTGTGTTTGGAATTCTACAAAGACTCACATATCCTCCCTGACGTGTTTATCCAAGCATTTATGTATGCTGTTACGGGCTCCTGAACATCTTCCCTTTGACATTCACTACTTAACAATCACTGTGACTTTGTTCCTTTAATTGCTTGGTTAGACCATAATGTACTCATAATGATAGTTCTACCTACTCCTTCCTTCCTCCCTGATTCATTTTCTATGCTTTGCCTTTATATTAACATTTTTGAGTTGCAAACAAAATAATGGCTTTCATTATAATGTTTTCATATACATATATCATTGTATTGCCCTAAATGCGTTCTCTTTTGTTCACACTCCCACATCCTCCTCTTCCTTATTTATATTCTGCATATAGGACAAAGTTTGCAAAACTTGTCTTTATTTTCCCCACATTACTCACTCTTATTCCCACCTTTCCACTACTCCAGAGAATACCTTTTCTGCTTTCACACGGGGCCGCGCAACACACAACACACACACTCACACACAATTCTAAGTGCAATTCTTATCCTTGTAAGCCTGTTTATTTTGCATATGTGTGTGTGTGTGTGATATTTATCTATTCACCTATTGAAGGCCCTCTAATATTTTCTTGAGAGATTAGGAGTTACAAAGTCTCCCTGGTAGGCAGACAGGGAGATGGGCCATGACTAAATAAGAGTGTTGTAATTCTAAAAAGATACATTTTTTTTCTTGCTCTCCTGACCTGAGACAAAAGCCTTGCAGTTTAAAACAAGGCCTCGTTTGCTTTTGTCTTCCACTAGTCGGGCCCCTGCTGATGAATTGGCTCAACAATTTCAAGACCTGCTCAGGATGACACACAGCAGTTTCATATCACTCAACCATCCTAGCTTTCTTCAAACTGATCAACCCTAAGTTAGGGGAAGTAGGCTCTTCAGAGGCTTTAATCCCCAGCACCTAAGAAAGGATGGATTGTTCAGATTTTTGAGTCCCCCATCTCTGCTTCACAGAGGTTCTTTGCTCTGTGTGTCTGCTGCATGTGTGTGTTTTCTCATCCCCAATAAACACCTTTCTTCAACTGCTGATTGTGTTTGTGGTATAAGAGACTTCTCTGATGCTTGTTGAGTTTTGTATTTTTTTCTGAATTTTAACTCTTTAGCTGGCAGAGGAAATGGATTCTATCAAGATGCCCTAGACTGTGTCAGTTTCTTATCTTGGCTATTATGAATAGTGCAGCATAAGATATGGACATGCAACCATCTCTATAGTGAACTGGCTTGAATTTCTTTAATTCAGGAAAGGTATAGCGAGATAGTATCGAAGTTTCATATTTGTGAGAACCCCCCTTGCTAATTTCAGAATGAGATAAAATAATTTACATTTCTGTATTCCTGTGTATAAGGGCTCTATTACCTCACATCATCACCAGAATTTGTTGTTCTTCTCTGCTTATTTGGTGACAGCCATTCTGAATGAGGTGAGATGGAATCTCAGCATGATTTTAATTTAGATTTCCTTAATGGTTAACGATGGTGAACAGTGTTTCATGTATTTACTGCTTTTTTTTTTCTTCCTTTAAAAAACTCTTTGCCTGGTTTGATGATTGGTTTGGGTGTTTAAATCTATAAGGTTTTTTAATTTACTGTAAATAGTAATCTATCAGATGACTAGCTAGGAAAGATCTTCTTCCATTCTGCAAGCTATCTCTTCACTCTGCTAATATTTTCTGTATGTATGCTGCATAAAGTCATGGGATATCACTTGTCGATCAATGCTAGAATTCTCTATTCTACTGAAATTTTTTGAAGTGACTTTCATTTCACTTATATTTCAAAGTGTGCTAAAGTTTTTCTAGCAGTTTCAAAATTCCTGTCTAGCATTATGTATATTGATCTCTTTTAAATTATTTTTTAGGAAACATAAGAGATCTACTTCTGTCCTTTCACATGTAGAAATCCCCTTTTCCTAGCAGCGTCTGTCAGAGAAGCTCCTGTTGTGGGTAATATTTAAAAATCAGCGCCTGGTCCAGGCTGTTCCCAGACAGTTGCCATTTTCCCATGGCTCCGGCTCTGACCACAGCTCCGGCTACCTAGAAATATCGGCTCTGGCACCCAGGAGATCAGCATGGGGGATGGCTCTGCCAATTCCCCACACTATCTCCACAAAGCTGGACTGAACCCCAGGCAATACCCGCCATGCCCACGGTACCCGGTAGAATGAAGACTCTTAGAGCTTAAGGTTATCCAATTGGTTCATATATTTGGAAATGCTCAATTAACAAGATGCCCACATAATTAGAATTGTAAACTCAATTACCTAACCTTGATATTAATAACTACCTCTGCTAGAGACACTCAGATAACTGCGCCATCTTCTCTCTCTTCCTCTCTCTCTTCTCCTCCTCTTCCTTCTCCTTCCCACTCTTTGCTCCTCCCACATTAGCTGGTCCCAATTTACGGAGCTTTCTTGCAATTGAAGCAGGGGAAATATCCCGCTACAAGCTCCATTTCTATCAGTGTATGTATTTGACACCTTAATCAAAATTAGGTGACTGTAGGTCCACAGTTTTTATTTCTGGATGTTCCCTCCATTCCACTGGTCTCCGTGTCTGCTTTATGCCAGTAACATGTTGTTTTCCATATTTGGGTTGTACAATAAACCTTGAAATAAGGTACTGTGACACACCTCCAGCAGTACTCTCTCTTTTTAAGGTTGCTTTGGCTAGTCAGGGTCCTTAATATACAATACCAGTGGTTCTCAACCTTCTTAATGCTTCAACCCTTTAATACAATTAATTAATTCCTTATGCTGTGGTGACCCCAACCATAAAATTATATTGTTGATATTTTATAAGCTAATTTTGCTCCTGTTAAAAATTACAATGTAAAAATTTGTGTTTTTCTGATGGTTTTAGGCAACACTTGTGAAAATAGTGATCAACTCGCAGAGGGGTCGAGACCCATAGTTGAGAAACACTATTCTATATGCATTCTAAGTGTTTTTGTTTTAATTTTGAAGACCGAGTTGGGAATTTGGTGGTGAATGCACTGATGTTGTAATGTGCTTCCGATAATAAAGCCATATTCCCAGTAATGTCTCTGTCAATCGATCATGTAGAAAGTCTCTTACTTATCTTCTAGTATCTAATTTCTTTTCTGTAAAATTTCTGGTTTTGTTTTTGTTGTAGGGGTCATTCATCTCCTTAATTTATTAGTAGACATTATCTTTTAGCTGTTGTGAATGTATTTTTGTTCTTACTTCTACTCTAAGCACTACTTAGCACTTTAAAGAAGAGCTGCTCAGTTCTGTATGGTGACATTGTATCCTGATAACTTGATGAGAAGGAAGAGCAGATCTAAACTGTTTCTGATGAAGTATAGCATCTTTGAAGTATAGGACTATGTTATCTGTTAACAGTGGTGATTTGACTACTTGCTGGTATCACTTTTCAATATTTCCAAATTATTATTATATTTTCAAACTTCTTTTCTCTCTAAGATGCCAGGCATTATAATGAATAACAACAGATATTTATATCATGTCTTATACTAGAGGATATACTTTCCAGTTTTCCTCACTTGGTATTTTTTGGTTAGAGGTTTATCATGTATATCCATCATTATTTTGTGGAATGTTCTATCTAGAAGGTATGTTGGACTTTGTTAGGGGCCTTTTCTGAATCTATTGAGTTGGCCATGTGACTTCTATTCCTGAGTCTATTCAGACATATTATTCATTACATGTATAGATCTGAAATGTTGTACCATTCTTACATCCTTATCAAACCAACTTTTTTGATGTCTGATTTCCTTAATTCATTCTTGAATTTAGTTTCTAAGTATTTATAGTGAGCATTTTGTTTGTATGTTTAAGAAAATTGGTCTATGATTTGCTGTTTTGGTGTTTTGTTTCTTCATCTGGTTTTGGCACCAGAGTGATTTGGTTTCAAAGAATGAATTTGGTAGTGCTCCTTCTTCTTCTGTTGTGAAACAGCTTGAAGAACATCATGTTCTTTTCTTTAAAATCATGGTAGGAAGTGATTGAATCTGTCTGATCCTGGTCTTTTATGTTGTGCAACTTCATTGCTGCTTCGAACTTGATGCTTGTCATAGCTCTGTTTACATTACTGACATCTTCAATGTAGTCTTGGTTGCTCTTATTAGTCCATTTGTACATTCTTTCTTGATTTTCTAGCATTTTAAATATAGGTTCTCAAATTATTACTTTATCATATTCTAGATTCCACTCAAATATGATACAATGCACCCTTTGTTATTATTTTTCTTATTACCTTGTGTCTTCAGTGTTTTTAGCCTAGACACTTGCTGATCTTTTTTATCATTTCAGAAATGAAATGGGATTGTTTCCTTTTTCCCTGCATTGTTCTCTTGGTCATAATAAAAAATAATTTGGATATTTTATTTATTTACATTTCAGATGTCTTGCCCTTTCCACGTTTCCCCTCCCTAGAAACTCTCATCCCATCCCCCCTCCTTCTTTTTGCTTTTATACCATTTTAATTACATGCATGGTATTAAGGTCAGTTCTAGGTTGAGGAACTAGCAATACAATAGATGTAAATAGTCAGGAACAAACAAGATAATAAACACAATAGTCAAAGAACAAGCAAGGCAATAAACAAAATTTCAAGAACACTCACATGATCACTGTTTCTAAGGGCTTATCAAGATGCCCAACTATCTGAGCCAACTTCCCTGTACTAGCCCAAATTCATTTCATGTCTGAAGCCTACTTACTTGTTCTAGCCTAAAATTTAGATTCTTGCCTGAAATTACTTCTTTGTTCTAGCCTAAGATATGGATTCCTGCCTGAAATTAGTACTTTGTTCTAGCCTAATGTCAGATTCCTGCCTGAAACCCACTTCTTGTCCTTGGTCAAGTCAGATTCTTGCCAAGCACTCTAAAAGCTCTCTGCCTCTACCCTTTTTTATTTCATAAACAAGACTGAGCCTGTCTTAGTCATTCTGCCAAGAATGCCTTCCTTACATGTCATGGAATATGCATTATCAAAAGCAGTTGCTTCTGTATTAGGTTGTTAAGGCTCTGTACAGAATCTTATCCATCCTTGGCTTGCCAGCCTGTTAATTTAATAATTCTGTCTGGGGAGTCCATTTTTGGGTTCAAGTCATGTACTTTGCCTGTCAACATAGTGATGTTGTTAAAGACAAGCTTTACACAATGGGCACGAATAAAATATTCCCAGGACAGAAAGGGCTAGCATGATCAAACTATATATACCATTCTTGAAGCTTGACCAAATAGAAATACTGACCTCAGGCCATGGGTAATTTTATCATCAGTATCTACCACATCAATGCTCAGCAGAGCAGCATTATTCAAATTTATAAGCCCACTATGAAAGTTAAAACATCCAGAGAGGTGTTAGAATTATGTCAAATACATTGCAAGTGTTTTCAACTTTTTCCTAATTATAATGACTACCACTGTAAATTTTAGAGCATGAATCCAATGGTATTTGGCATGACACTCAAGATGGCTCCTTACTCTTAAACTCTGAACCTCCTGCCAATAATTTGAATAGAATAAAGAGCATCAATCCATTGTTCCAAATGTTTATAGAAATCCTCTTGTACATTCAACACATTAGTAACGTATTTTTGCTAAATGATTAACAAAAGTAGTTGTCTTAACTTCTTGTTTCAAAGATATCACAGAAGCAGTGGTGCCAGCAATAAATGTAATTAAAACTGTTATACCAGCAATAATCAAGCCCAATACCCTCTTGCTTCTGCTCAAAGCCTGACTCAATTCTTCCAGTATGTGCAAGCTTTTTTCAGAAGATCAAGGTTCTGTGATACTCAGGGCAATAAAACAAAAGCTGGTTGATAGACCTCCATAACTGTCATGTCAGGATTGCAACACACTAATACTATTGAAAGTGCACAAGTCAATGCAACTTACATTAAATACTGTAGAAGAAACAAAAGTAATTTTAACTTGACAATTAAAAGAGCCTTAACACATGTACTAACACATGTTTGAAATCCAGAACCTACCCCAATTTTATCTCTTGCTAACATAACATCAGAGAACTGCAGCTAATTTCCAAATATGTCTCTGAAAATGTCCAGAACCAGACTTCCAAATGAAGACTGTTATTTCCAACATTGGATTTCTAGACAGTACATGATTGAGCCTGAATAACTGGTCACATTTAAGAAAAATACAAGAGTCGTTATAACTTCTGTTTTAATTCTCTGTTCCACAATGTCTAAAAACATGAGGCAAGGCAGTTTGTCCCATCTTTAGGTAGCAAAGGTGAGTTGGGAATATATGTCCAATACAGCTTCCCAGTCACCATTGTCACAGCACTCAGAAAACTCACATGTCAGCATCAGTCTTTTGTCTGGGCATCAGCATGTCTTACCCATTGCTCTGGCAGCCACCATGCTCCTTCAGCATCCTTCAGAAAAAACACAAACATGCTCTCTTCCCCATATTAAATACCTGATCAGGATCATGCCATATGCCAGTAAATGGATTCTTCCCTTTCACCTATGCATAAGTATGCCTAGTTGTAGAGTGCCATAGACACTCAGCAGAAAGTTCCTTGGCATCTAATTTTAAAAAAAAATTAAATTAAATTAAAAGAACATTATTTAAATAAATTTGTGGTGTATGGGGATATACTCTCCCTTTTTTATTTTATGAAGATATTGTTTTAAAGTTCCATAGGTGAGATCCACAGTCACTTGTCCTTGAAAATTATAAGAATCCCAGTAATATGGGTAATATTAAATTGCTGCCAATAAGTCAAATGCTGGACTATGATAGCCAGTTCCATTATCTGTTTTTTGTTTGTTTGTTTATTTTTTTTCTTTTTTTTTTGTTGTTTGTTGTTGTTGGATAACTTATTTATCTACATTTCAGATGTTATCCCCTTTCACCATTCTCCCCCAGAAACCCCTTGTCCATCATCCGTCCTCCTATTTCTATGAGGGTGTGCCCTAACCATCACCTACTCCCACTCTCCACCATTGAATTTCCCCTCATGGGGCATCCAGCCTCCAATGGACCAAGGCCCTCCTTTCCCACTGATGTCAGACAAGGCATCCTACACTAAATATAGAGCTGGAATCATGAGTCCCTCATGTTTGTTCCCAGGTTAGCTGTTTAGACGTGGGAACTCTAGTTGGTTGGCATTGTCACTCTCCTTATGGGGATGCAAGCCCCTTGAACTCCTTCAGTCTTTTCTCTAACTGCTCCATTGGGGACCCTGTAATCAGTTCCATAGTTAGCTGCAAACATCTGCTTCTGTATATGTCAGGCTCTGGCAGAGCCTCAGGAGACAGGTATATCAGGCTCCTGTCAGGATGCACTTCCTAACATCCACAGCATTTTGCATATGATAAATTGCACCTGGGATGGATCCCCAAGTGGGGCATGTTCTGGAGGGTTCCTCTTCTAGTCTCTGCTCACACATTGTCTCATATTTGTTTCTGTAGGTATTTTGTTACTCCTTCTAAGAAAGACTGAAGCCCACACTTTGGTCTTTCTTCTTCTTGAGCTTCGTGTGGTCTGTGAGTTGTATCTTGGGGTATTGCGAGCTTTAGGGCAAATATCCACTTATCAGTGAGTGCATACCATGTGTGTTCTTTTTGATTGGGTTACCTCACTCGGGATGATATTTTCTAGTTCCATCCATTTACCTAAGAATTTCATGAATTCATTCTTTTTAATACTGAGTAGTTCTCCATTGTGTAAATGTACAACATTTTCTGTATCCAATCCTCTGTTGAAGGGCATCTGGGTTCTTCCAGCTTCTGGCTATTATAAATAAGGCTGCTATGAACAAGTGGAGCACGTGCCCTTGTTATATATTGAAGGATCTTCTGGGTATGTGCCCAGGAGTGATATCGCTGGATCCTCAGGTAATACTATGTCCAATTTTCTGAGGAATCGCCAGACTGATTTCCAGAGTGCTTGTATCAGCTTACAATGCCACCAACAATGGAGGAGTGTTCCTCTTTCTCCACATCCTTGCCAGAATCTGCTGTCATCTGAGTTTTTAATCTTAGCCATTCTGACTGATATGAGGTGGAATCTCAGGGTTGTTTTGATTTGCATTTCCCAGATGACTAAAGATGTTGAACATTTCTTTAGGTGCTTCTCAGCCATTCAGTATTCCTCAGATGGAAATTCTTTGTTGAGCTCTGTATCTCATTTTTATATAGTTATTTGATTGTCTGGAGTCTAATTTCTTCAGTTCTTTGTATATTTTGGATATTAGCCCTCTTCAGATGTAGGATTGGTAAAGATCTTTTCCCAATCTGTTGGTTGCGGTTTTGCCTTATTGACAGCGTCCTTTGCCATACAGAAGCTTTGCAGTTTTATAGGGTCCCATTTGTCAATTCTTGATCTTATAGCATAAGCCATTGGTGTCCTGTTCAGGAACTTTTCTCCTGTGTCCATGTGTTCAAGGCTCTTCCCCACTTTCTCTTCCACTAGTTTCAGTGTGTCTGTTTTATGTGGAGGTCCTTGATCCACTTGGACTTAAGCTTGATACAAGGAGATAAAAATGGATCAGTTTACATTTTTCTACATGCTGACCTCCAGTTCAACCAGTACTATTTGTTGAAATTGCTGCCTTTTTTCAACTGAATGGTTTTAGCTCCTTTGTCAAAGATCTAGTGACCATAGGTATATGGGTATATTTCTGGGTCAATTCTAGTCCATTGATCTTCTCGTACCAATATCCTGAAGTTTTTATCATTATTGCTCTGTAGTACAACTTGAGGTCAGGGATGGTGATTTCCCCAAGAGTTCTTTATTGTTGGGAATAGTTTTCACTATCCTGGGTTTTTTATTATTTCAAATGAATTTGAGAATTACCCTTTATAACTCTGTGAAGAATTCAGTTGGAATTTTGATGAGGATTGCATTGAATCTCTAGATTGCTCTCAGAAAATGGCTATTTTTACTATATTAATCCTGCCAATTCATGAGCATGGAGATCTTTCCATCTTCAGAGATCTGCTTCGATTTCTTTCCTCAGGGACTTGAAGTTCTTGTCATACAGATCTGTCACTTCCTTGGTTAGATTCAAACCAAAGTATTTTATATTATTTGTGATTATTGTAAAGTGTGTCATTTCCCTAATTTCTTTCTCAGCCTATTTATCCTTTAAGTAAAGGAAGGCTACTTATTTGTTTGAGTTAATTTTTTATACAACCACTTTGCTGAAGTTGTTTATGAGGTTTAGGAGTACTTTGTTGGAAGTTTTCCAACAAAGTATACTATCATATCATCTGCAAATAGTGATATTTTGACTTCTTCCTTTCCAATTTGTACTCATTTATCTCCTTTTGTTGTCTAATTGATCTGGCTAGGACTATAATGAATAGGTAGGGAGAGAGTGGGCAGCCTTGTCTAGTCCCTCATTTTAGTGGGATTGCTTCAAGTTTCTCTCTCCATTTAGTTTGATGTTGGCTACTGGTTTGCTGTATATTGTTTTTCTATGTTTAGGTATGGGCCCTGTATTCCTGTTCTTTCCAAGACTTTTACCATGAAGGGGTGTTGAATTTTTTCAAATGCTTTCTCAGCATCCAGTGAGATAGATGATATGTGTTTTTTTTTTTTTTTTTAATTTGAGTGTGTTTATATAGTGGATTACATTGATGGATTTCATAATATTGAACCATCCCTGCATTCCTGAGATAAAGCCGACTTGATCATGGTGGATGATTGTTTTAATGTGTTCTTGTATTTGGTTTGTGAGAATTTTATTGAATATTTTTGCATCGATATTCATAAGGGAGATTGGTCTAAAGTTCTCTTTCATTTTGGGGTATTTTGGGGGTTTAAGTATGAGTGTAATTGTGGCTTCATAGAATGAATTGGGTAGTGTTCCTTTCTGTTTTTTTTTTAGAATAGCTTTATGAGAATTGGTATTAGGTCTTCTTGGAACTTTGATAGAATTCTGCACTAAAACCAACCAGTCCTGGCCTTCTTTGGTGAGGAGACTTTTAATGACTGCTGCTATTTCTTTAGGAGTTATAGGACTATTTAGATGGTTTATCTGATTTTGATTTAACTTTGGTACCTGGTACCTGTCTAGGAATTGTCCGTTTCATCCAGATTTTCCAGTTTTGTTGTGTATAGATTTTTGTAGTAGGATCTGATGATTTTTTTTTAATTTCATCAATTTCTGTTGTTATGTCTCCCTTTTCAGTTCTGGTTTTATTCATTTGAACACTGTCTCTGTGCCCTCTGGTTAGTCTGGCTAAGGGCTTATCTATCTTGTTGATTTTCTCAAAGAACAGCTCCTGGTTTTGTTGATTTTTGTATAGTTATTTTTGTTTCTACTTGGTTGATTTCAGGTTGAGTTGAATATTTCCTGTTGTCTACTCTTCTTGGGTGCATTTTCTTCTTTTTGTTCTAGAGCTTTCAGGTGTGCTATCAAGCTGCTAGTGTGTGCTCTCTCCAGTGTCTTTTTGTAGGCACTTAGAGCTATGAGTTTTCCTGTTAGCACTGCTTTCATTTTGTCCCACAACTTTTGGTATGATGTCTTCTTTTCTTTAAATTCTAAAAAGTCTTTAATTTCTTTCTTTATTTCTTCCCTGACCAAGTTATTGAGTAGAGCATTGTTCCATTTCCACATATATGTATGCTTTCCATTGATTTTATCATTATTGAAAGACCAGCCTTAATCCACGGTGATCTGATAGATGCATGGGATAAGAATGCATCTTCACTTCAATTTTCTTGTATCTGTCAAGGCTTGTTTTGTGACCAATTTTGGAGAAGGTGCTGAGAAGAAGGTATATTCTTTATTTTTGGCATGAAATGTTCTATAAATATCTGATAAATCCATTTGGTTCGTAGCTTCCCTTAGTTTCACTGTATTGTGTGAGGTGGAATGTGTGCTTTGAGCTTTAGTATAATTTCTTTTCATGAATGTGGGTGCTCTTGCATTTGGAGCATAGATGTTCAAAATTGAGATTTTTATCTTGGTTGATTTTTTCCTTTGACAAGTATGAAGTGTCCATCCTTATCTTCTTGATAAATTTTGATTGAACGTCAATTATATTTGATATTAGAATGGCTACTCCAGCTTGTTTCTTGTGACCATTTGCTTGGAAAATTGTTTTCCAGCCTTTTATTCTGAGGTAGTGTCCATTTTGTCACTGAGGTGTGTTTCTTGTATGCAGCAAAATGTTGGGTCCTAGTTTACATATCCAGTCCTTAGCTATTTACTGGGGAATCGAGTCCATTGATGTTAAAAGACATTAAGGAAAAATGATTGTTGCTTACTGTTATTATTGTTATTAGAGGTGGAGTTATGTTTGTGTGGTTATCTTCTATTAGGTGTGTTGGAAGATTATTTTCTTGCTTTTTATAAGGTATAATTTTCCTCCTTGTGTTGGAGGTTTACCTCTATTATACTTTGTAGGGCTGGATTTGTGAAAAGATACTGTGTAAATTTGGTTTTGTCATGGTACACTTGGTTTCTCCATCATTGGTAATTCTAAGTTTTGCTGGGTATAGTAGCCTGGGTTGGCATTTGTGTTCTCTTAGGGTCTATATGACATCTGCCCAGGATTTTCTGGCTTTTATAGTATCTGGTGAGAAGTCTGGTGTATTTCTGATAGGTCTGCCTTTATAAGTTACTTGACCTTTTTCCTTACTGCTTTTAATATTCTTTCTTTGTTTTGTGCATTTGGTGTTTTGATTACTATGTGATGGGGAAATTTCTTTTCTGATCTAGTCTATTTGAATTTCTGTGGGCTTCTTGTATGTTCATAGGCATCTCTTTCTTTAGGATAGGGAAGTTTTCTTCTATAATTTTTGAAGATATTTACGGGCCCTTTAAGTTGGGGATCTTTGCTTTCTACTATACCTATTATCCTTAGGTTTGGTCTTCTCATTGTGTCCTGGATTTCCTGGATGTTTTGGGATAGGGGTTTTTTTTGCATTTTGTATTTTTTTGACAGTTGTGTCAATGTTTTCTATGTATCTTCTGCACTTGCGATTCTCTCTTCTATTTCTTGTATTCTGTTGGTGATACTTGCATCCATGACTCCTGATTTCTTTCCTAGGTTTTCTATCTCCAGGGTAGTCTCGCTTTGTGATTTCTTTATTGTTTCTACTTCCATTTTTATGTCCTGGATAGTTTTGTTCAGTTCTGTCACCTGTTTGGTTGTGTTTTCTTGTAATTCTTTAAGGGATTTTTGTGTTTCCTCTTTAAGAGCTTCTATCTGTTTGCCTGTATTCTCCTGTATTTCTTTGTGGGAGTTATTTATGTCCTTCTTACAGTCTTCTATCATAGCACACCCTCATAGAAGCAGGAGGAGGGGAGATTGGATAAGAAGTGTCTTCGGGTCGGGAAATGGGGAAAGCAATAACCAAAAAAGAAAAAAAAAGAACCCTAATGTTCTTCTGTTCTTTACAGAATTGTAATAAAGGTGGGAATTATATTGAAACAAAGGTTCAAGACAGAGACACAGAGGAAGGCATCCTGGCTCAGTGAACTGCCTGTCTTCCTGAATACTTGTTAAACCAGACCTTTACTGATAGACTACTTTTTCTTAAGCAAAGGGGTTGAAATATATTTTAAGAATTAAAAAAAAAAAGGATAGTGGTCTTATGCCAAATATAAAAGAAATATACAGGAAGGAATGAAAGAATTAAGAAAAGATTAAAGTTTCAGCTTTGTAAGAAAGACAAGTTTGATATCATCGGTAACAGGAAATAACTTTCAATCTATTAATCTTATGCAAAACAAAAACAAAATCAAATTTAAATAGATTCATCCTGTCTAGCAGGTTTGTGACCACAGGCTTTATGACACCAATCTTAAGAAAGAAGACACTGAGTTTAAAGAAAATTGACTTTATCATATTAATTTTTAGTTCTTATAAAATTGCTGCTTGCTCTCTCTGTTCCTCTTTCAATATTATTAGGTAATCAAAGAAGACTTTAGAAAATGTATTTTGTACAGCTATATAATCAATGAATAAAATTTCTGAGGAAATGATTTTATGGTAAATAAAACCCGAAAGAGACAAAAGTTATCAAAGTAGGAAAAGCCATACAAAGATGTATTTTCTCTCTGTCCCATCTCCCATGAAGTGAATGACGTCTCCTGTCTAATCCTTCCTTCCCTTCACTTATCTTGCCTAATCCTTCCTTCCCTTCACTTATCTTGTATACATTCTTTTCCAGACCCTGTCTCCAGACTACATGTTGTGCTCTGTCCTATGTGTGTGAGTATGTATGTGCCAATGTATATGTATCCATGTTGATATGCATGTGCATGTGTATGTGCATGTGCATTTTTGTACATGTGTCTGTGCCTATGTGGGAGTGTGTGTATATGTGTGTGTCTGTGTGTGTGTGTGTGTGTGTATAATGCAGGTGCAACTGAACTGATGTTTATTTTTCCATCCAGGGTCAGGTTTTGACTATTTGGAATTCATAAAGTGTTGAAAAAATATACTTTCTTCAGCAGCAATGCTATGAATTAGATTTAAAGAAACTTCTGACATAGTGGAACAATAAATACAAATGATGTAACAGCTTCAAAGAAGCAAACCCTCTTGTTCTACTTCCTCCCCAAAGCATTTTGAAGTTGGTTTCCCATAAAGCAGAGACTTTGCATGCTGCTGTCTGGTCACCCAGGGCTGAGTTTAGAGTCTGGGTTACAGGGAACTAAATCAGGAATACAACTAAATTAGAAATACCAGGAAATGTTAGCCTATAACTCCCTTTAAAACACAGTTCACCCTGTTAAGAAATGATAGAAGCCTAGTGCAAAATTTGGCATAATCACTTTACTGTCTCCAGAATCTTTCTTCTGTTACTGTTTAATGGGACAAGCCCCAAGTTCTAGTCAGATTAAGGTTGTAATAAACACCAAGACCCAAAACAATGTAGGAAGCAAAGATCTTCAGTCATCAAGGGAAGTCAGTGTAGGAACTGAAGCCGAGACTATGAAAGAACATTACTTGTCTTGTTTTCCCTGGCATACTCAGTCTGTTTTCTCATCTGCCACAAGGCCACGGGTAGCAAGCCCAGGGATGCTACCATCCATAGCGATCTGATCTTTCCACGTCTGCCACCAATCAACAAAATGCCCCACATATTGGCCTACAGAACAATTGGGTGGAGGCAGTTCTCCAATTGAGTTTCTCTCCTCCCAAGTGATTCTAGTTTGTGTCAAGTTGGAAAAAAAACAACAACAACAAAAAAAAAAAAACAACAACAAAAAACACTAACCAACACACAGGGATGTGTCAGTTACTGACTGTGTTTCCATAACCTGAAAGCTCCTGACTGTGAACTAGATAAGTTCAAAGAGGACCTCTGAGAGTTTTTATAAGGCTGCATGTGTACAGCTCACCCTCAGCCATTGGTTCTATGCTTCACTGAGAACTATAGGTTCCTGGAATTTCCAGCATTAGAATAAGCAGGAGGAATGACTGCCTGGTTAAATCAGGGATTTAACCAATTAGATACCACATTGAGGCTAAGTGTAAAACAATATATAAAAGAAAAAATGTGGAGCTGAGGCTAGTCTAACACTGTATAGTCTAGGCTACCCTGGATACTCACACTATAGCCTAGGTCAGCCTCATATTAATAACCCTCTGCCTGATCAGCATAGTGCTGGGGCTCCCAGAAGGTAATACTATGTCCAACTCAAAAGACAAATAAAATGTTTTGTACTTTTGTCAGAGGAGGAAGACAGCTGATCTGCTTCCCACCTTACTGAAGTTCTACTGTTCATAGAGATAAACCGTCCAAGCAGTTCAAAGCAAAATGATGTGCCTCTGTAGACTAGGTCTAACTGTGGGCAGGAAGAAGCCTATGAGCTAAATTTAGTTTTGACTCCTTGAATTCTGTGCCTCCTCCTACCCCTGGCAGTACTGTCAGCAGATTTCAATACAAAGGGGTAAGGTGAAGACATGGCTTAGTAGGACAATGGCTACTAAGATGACAGTTTGAAGCGGATAGAGCATGCATGTAAATACAGTGATAGGGAGGATGAGGCAGGCAGATCATAACCTTGAGAACAGCCTGGGCTGCAAAGCAAAATCCTGACTGAAAACAGGTCAATCAAAACAGGTGGCTTCTTTAAGTTCCTAGTTTTTTCAAAGGCTTTTAAAGTTTTTTTTTTTTTTTGATGTGTGTGTGTGTGTGTGTGTGTGTGTGTGTGTGTGTTGTGTGTTACGTATGTACATATGCATTTGGGTGCCTGTGGAGCCCAGAAGAGACAGCTGGATCACATGGAGTGAGAGTTACAGGAAGTAAAATGCTTCCTAATACAGGAGCCAAACTGTGCTGGGAGCCAAACTCAAGTTCTCTGTAAGAGCAGAAAGCACTCTTAACCTATGAGCTGTGTCTCTAGCCCCTAAATCTGAATTTTAAGGGTGTGCCTTTACAATATTTAGAGGACTGTCAACAAACTTGTAATGAATGAATTATTGACTGAATGAAATTTAGTATATAAAATGATTGAATTTATTATTCTGTATAGTAGAATAAAATCATAAATCAGGTCCCTAAATGTCATAAACCTGTATTTTTGAGGTAATATATAGAGCAAATGGAACTCAAACTATGAAGAAAAAATGGTGGTTCTGTGAAAAAGCAAGAAATAAGGGAGTCTAAAAGGAGATGGAAGCAAACACCGCTGACGTGGGAAGTGGTATGGAGGACGTGAGCTTCCCACCAAAGATTCTTCCCATGAGGTCCACTTCAAGAAGGCAGTGAAAGTAACTGAGTTGGTACCTACAGAGAATGTTCCAGTTTTTACAATATATCATCTTGTAGGGAAATTAATTGAAAAAGTTCCAGTGGAAAAAGCTAGTTTTGATCTAGTTAGCTTTCCCTTGAGCAACAACAGTACCTACTTGAATGGTCTTATTTATATAAACAAAGAAAACTCTGTTGTGGATAGCCCCAGCCTTGTATTTTGATCCTAGTTTCACTTTCCTGGGAGGGGCTGCAGAGGATGATTGAATCTGTACACAGGTGACATCTTGTGATAGTTCTGTCCAATTAAAACTTGTAAAATAAAGGCTAGAGCCAGTGATTGGCAGTAGAAGGGGAGGCGGAGAAAAGGCTTAGGGGAGGAGAGAGTGAGAGGAATTCGATATAAAAGGAGAGGCAGAGGTAGAAGAGAAGGAAGTCAACAGAGGAAGGTGTAGGAGTAGGAAGCTGATGGAGGAGCCGGAGGTGGAAGGACAAGCACACGGCCTGGATAAGCCGTAAGTTATAAGGGATCACATAGCTGGGGAATAGAGTAGTGTAGTGGTAAATCTGCCCAATCTAGGTGTGCAATTTATACTATAATTATTGAGTTGTGTTTTCCTTGACTGGTCTAGCTGGGTTGGAGATTTACGCAACAAAGCTCCATTGCAAAAATAGGCAAGAGAAGTCAAGATTTTTCTTTCTTTCTTCTTTCTTTCTTCTCTTTCTTTCTTTCTTTCTTTCTTTCTTTCATTCTTTCTCTTCTTTTGTTTCCCCTTCCCTTCTCCCCCTTACTCCAGCCCACTGTTATTTATTTATTTATTTATTTATTATTTACTTATTTAATGTAACTGTCTTCAGACACCCCTTAAATGTGCATCAGATCTCATTATGGATGGTTGTGAGCCACCATGTGGTTGCTGGATTTGAACTCATGACCTCTGGAAGGGCAGTCAATGCTCTTAACCATCTGCTCTGAGCCATCTCATCAGCCCCAAAGTCAAATTTCTAAAGAGACAAGAGGCTAGGATTCTTGCTGTACCCAGTAGAGATGTGATTCCACTCACAATATTGAATTGAAAGTTGGAATCTAGCCTTAATGCCTAAATTAATGGACTAAAATCACACCAGCACCCTAGAAAGAGTTGCTAACTGTTAACTGTCTTAGTTAGGGTTTTACTGCTGTGAGCAGACACCATTACCAAGACAATTCTTATAAAGACAACACTTAATTAGGGCTGGCTTACAGATTCAGAATTTTAGTCCATTATCATCAAGGCAAGAACATGGTAACACCCAGTCAAGCATGGTATAGGATGAGATGAGAGTCCTATATTTTCATCTGAAGGCTGCTATCATAATACTGGCTTCCAGCCAGCTAGGATGAGAGTCTTATAGCCAACACCTACAAGTGACACACCTACTCCAACATGGCCATGCCTTTTCAGAATGCCACTCTCTGGGCTGAGCATATACAAGCCATCACACTAACCTTCAGAGTAAAATGAACTATAGCACTCTGAGGAATTATTTCAAATTTGTTGTGAAATGGAAAGACAGACAACATTAGAAAATTCTCCAACAGGCTTTACAAGGTTTATAATTAATATAAATAGATGTAAGATGGCAAGATTCTTTATAATCTGGCCTCAATCTGTAATCTTCTTGCCTCACAAAAGGCTAGGGTCATAAGTATACACCACCATGCTCAGTTTTCTACCATTTTTAACACATAGTTTCTAGTGTTGACTCAAAACATGGGAGTAACTTCAAAGGGAATGAAAAATAACTTATCCTGAGCCAAATTTGAGCAAATGTGGTCCAAGTAGATGATTTTCATCTTTGGGATATTGGCAAAAATTTCAGTTTAAGTAGATGCAGAACTAGAGCAGATTAAAGATCTATGTACCTTAGACAGTGTTGGCCAATATGGTCTCTGCTTGACCAGTACCTCAGTTTTGATTTTTATGACAAAAGAACCCCTATTACTTGAAGGGGAAAGAAGTACACATGAGATGATGGCTCCTGGATAGGGGTCATCTTATCACATGGTGACCTATTGCTGAGAATCTGCTGTTTCTGAAATCAAAGGTAGATACAGGTATAGGAGAGTAACTGTATATTTTTCAGGTGCACTTTTGGGAGGTTAGGAGAGGATATTGTAAAGCAAACTGTAATGCACCTAACATTTTGTACTATCTTCAACTCCAGAAGGGGAAGAGACAGATTAGAGATCACCAGTATTTAAATGTGCAGTACTTGAGTCCTTTGTTTTTCTATTTGGTTTTATTGAGCTTTTGAAGCAGGATCTCATTATATAGCACAAGACATCATACTGGCTACTTGGAACTCATTATCAGCTTCCCCACTGCTGGGAATATACATGTTCTTTACCATACCCAAAAAGGTTTAAGATAAAGGAGTTATATATTAAACGAAGAGAGAGATGCCAGACTTGTATCACATCTTTAGTTTAGAAGGCCCTGATGGATTGTTAGCACCTTTTAGTAAAAGGAGTTGGGGCTCGCAAAATGATGTACACCCATGTGGTCATCAGTCTTGTGAGTCTAAATCTTCAAAAAAAAAGGTACTCAGGCTAGCAACTGCCTTCGTTGGCAGCCTTCAACAGGTGGTGGTGAGTTGTAAAATCACCATGTGACTCCAATGTACAAGTGAGAGTGGGAATCTCTTGCCCATCTTATTTGTCAAGAAGCTCCTGGGAGGCTTAAATTAAACTTCTTGGTGACCTTGAGTGTTTGAACTTCACTGTTAATGGCAATGGTTTTAAACCTTGACTGAATATAAAAGTCCCCTCAAAGCCCATGGAAACAAATACTTCCTGGTCACAGGTCAGGTCAATTCTAGTAGAACTCTATGGTCATGGACTCTGCAGTTCAATGCCTTTAAGTTTCTTTATTATTTTAAATGAATTTCCATGGCTTGCATGGATCACCTTCTGAGGTACTTCTTAGAGCTCTCAGATCACACAGTTCCGAGCAGCCAAGCTTTAGTCTGTTTTCTAGCTAGAAATCCAGTGGAAGGCATGGACAAGCCCCAGGGAGATGTCCTTGTGCTTTTGCTAACAACAGGATTAAAACACCACTCCCACCCTCATAAAACCCATATTCTTCTTCTATACAACAGTGATTCTTTTACAATCAAACATTGGGAAAGAAAATGTGTTTACCATTTCTAAGTCTATGCATCCTATAAGAGCTTAGCATTTGTTCTTATTTTCACTAGATATACTTGACCAATACAGCACTCCATACACTGTGCCAGAAGTCATCAAGGAGAAGCTAAAACTTAGCAGGTGATCTTCCTGAGATGGTTCTGCCATGAACTATACAGTTAATGACAGATTTGCTTCAACAGGCAAGGCCCAGGAGATTTCATTTTAAGAAAAATTCCTGTTATTAATATGTTTTTCCTGCTATTATTAAATATATATATATATATATATATATATATATATATATATATATATATAACAATACTAGGCTGCAGCCCACGCTTTTGAACAGATTTCTGCAGAACTATGAATATGTACCGTCTTGTAGTGATGCTATGTAGACAAATAGATGACTTCTTAACTCTTAATGATACTATAAGAATTTCTCAAATTATATCAGTAATTATTAAACTCTTTTATAATAGGACTGCTATTAAGTCCTCTCTGATAATCAAAACTGAAATGAGAACTCTACCAGTCTTCAAGTATCACAAGTTTATTGCTTCTGAGATAGCAGGCATCTGTGACTTAGAGCACATTCCAAGAGGTTGTAAGATCATTAACCAGAGGTCATAAAAAGGAACTAATGATTTATGATTGGTACAAGGACAAAAGATAAAATATTGACTGGGTTTATCTATACAAAACTTCATTAGTAACTTAAGTCACAAAGTTATGGTTTTTAACTCTCCATGAACCTATAGCGCTGGTGACACTCCTAATAGATATGTTTGTAAACACTCTCTCTTGTAAACATTTTATTCAATCTGTGATTTGAATTTATGTGTAAAGTTGTGACCAACCTTTGACCATGTGATCATGTATTCTGAAAGATGTGTAAGTGCTGAGGACAAAGAGCAGAGAGAAGCCCTTGATCTCCTTTTTCTTAGAAAACTTTCATGGGAAACTTTTTAGAGAGAACTTAAAAATAAAGATTAAAATCACTTTCAAAAGTGTCCCTTTTTTATTCTTGAGACTTCAACTAACAGGGTGAGAGGTAGAACCCTGTAGTTTCTATGGAGATACAACAAAGACCACTTTATTTAATCCCTGCTGTTAAACAGGTTAAACTACTAAACAGTTTCTGACCTCAGGGGAACTCAGAAGTCAGGTCAGCTATAATATTATAGTAGCAAAGTGACTTAGATTTAAGATAGATAAACGTTTTATTATTAAACAACAATCCTAAATATATCCTAAGACCAAGTCTAACTCTGCCGATGCTCTTTTCCCTCTGCTGCCTCAAGAAGAACCAAAAACAAAAAAGGAAAGCTGGGGCTTCATGCAGACACAGAGAGGCAAGTTTAGATGCAGTCTTCCAGTGGGATGCTCGACTGAGCTGTGATTTATCTACAACCTCCAAACACCATTTTCTGCTTCTTTTCATGGAATTGAAGGGGGATAATGGCAAGTCTCTAGCCAATAAATGTCTACCAGTGACAATAAATGAGAATTTTAGATTCTAAAGACAGGAATTCTAGCATAAAGAAATACATTCTGTCTTCCTACAATAGGCCCAGTGGGTCAATTGTACCATAGAAAGTGGTTATTTAGTGGTTGGGAGATGTAACATACTGGAAGTAATGAATACAAGAGGCAGGCATATATAAGCTAAATACAAGTGTGAATTAAGCAAAAAAAGTAACATTGCTACCATTTGTCCTTTCTATTATTTTGGTACCTGGGCCAGACATAGACTATGCTTACATAACCAAGAAATAAGATGAGCCTCAGGACTTGGGAAATTATAATATAGTAGAATGAGGAAACTGTAACTAAGGCTTTTTTTGAAAGAAAAACATGAACTCTAAATTCCACCCCCCCTTTTTTTTTGCAGTGGTTAATTTTTATCTAGAACATTTTCATCTGTTCTCAGAATGACTAGATCTCTTACCTCTATCAGTAGGAGGTTACTTGTTGGTGCCAAGTCTACAAATACAATTAGGTTTCAACACAAGTGTTACTTAGGAGAATACTTTATCGCTTTTCAAATATGAAGAAAGAAATAGCCCAGGAGAGAATTAGAATCATTCTTCAAAACTCTGAAACACTGAGACATAAAACTGGGTCAGCACCAGTGAGAGGCACTTCACAGGACCAAACTCTAGACCACAAAAGACCAACTTTTAAGGGAAGTCTGCTCCGATGCACTCCATGCAACACTAGCTAAGCTAAGTGTGAGCTCTATCTATTGAGCCCCTTTCCATGCAAGCTGGAGCCAGGTGACACTTTTTGAAAGTATATGTGGAGGAACCACTGGGTAATGGACATAGAAAGGAGCCTAGGTGTTGCTTAGGACTGGAGACTCTGAAATTTGTAAAAATGAATGTTACCATGTCACTGTCTTGATGATAAACAAAAACAACTTTAAAGTGTCTACATAAGCCCAAGAAGAAACAGAATCTGAATGTACTGAGTCCTAGCTGGGGATGTAGCACAGTGGATAAGAGACTTAAAGGCAAAACTACAGGAGTTGGCAGTCACCAAAAAGAAAAGAAAAGTTGAAGCAGAAAACTGAGCTGGAAAATCAATCTGAGCTTAAATTCAGCCTTGGTATCACAGCTTGGACACACAGTGTCAGTTGTTGTGGGAGACTCAGGAAATGCGTTTGCTGAGAAATCCTCAGTGTTGAGAGGCATCTCTACATGATATCAGCTGACTGACAGAAGAGAGATGCTTCTAAAGAATCAAAGACACCCCTGCATCCAGACCATGGGATGCTGGAGTGAGCTTTATATCCTGGAGAGGTAACCATGGTGCCCAGATGTGGCAATCCCTGTTCAGGGTTCTGTATCCCTGAGAAAGTGGCAGCAGGTAACCAGCAAGGAATCAATACCCACACTCAGGGGGCTAAAGCAAATGAGCAGGAGATTAAGGCTCTCTCATCCGCTAAGCAACATTTTTGCTAGCTTGAAGAGAACTTTAAACTTTAACATCCTTTCCATCATTTTTGTCCTTTGTTCACTCTGAATGAGGGGATGGTTCCAAAATTCTGATTCCATCTCCATCTCTTAGTACTATTATAGGTCAGTCGTCATTGACATTAAAAACTGTTTCCAGAAAGTCCCTTTTCATGGAACAGTTATGAAAAAGTTCTGGGAAGAATTCTATACTGTTAGAACTTGTAATGTGCTTCTCACCAAGTCATTAGCCTGTCATTATGAATTGAGCCAGTGCTGATTTGAAAGCATTGAATTCTACTCCTTAAATATCCAACTGTCAAATTTTATGTGAACTATCTAGGACTTAGGTTTAAATTTTTAACATAATTTTTCATTGAATCTTTTGGAATTTTACATCATGAATCCCAACTCCACTCATTCTTCAGTCTTTCCATGTCCACTCTCCACCCTTGTAAACCTCCTCACAATAGGAAATTTAAAAAATGAAAAATAAAAAAGGAGGAAAAAGACCAAATCAAAACAAGAAAAGCAAAAACAAAACAACAAAAAACAAACCAAAAAATAATCTTGCTGACCTCTGGACCATCTAACCATCTCCGGGCAAAAACCTGATCCTCTATCAGCTGAAGCCTTTAAACATGTACCATTCTGCTTCTCCATTTTTCTGACCTTCCCATCACATTTCTGTTTATCATAGTGGCATTGGAAGTTTGTGTTAACCTTTCGCCCAAACAGCTTTACTTGTGAACTAGAGGTCTAGTTCAAGACCTCTGGCTTCTGTCACTGGTCCATCACAGAGACTCTTCGATATCCTGTTGTTGCCCTGTGTCATGGAGATCCTACAGCTTTGAATCTGTAGGACAAGCCCCTTTACACACTCTAGTAGTTCATACATAGGGTGGATGTTGGAGTGGGTCATCTTAAAGTGCTGAATCAGCTCTCCCATACCCACAACTTCAGGATCAGATCTTCCTCATCATCTCTGTGAGGAGTGTGGCCAATACTCCTGGACATCTTGTGCCCACATCATCAGGCCAATTCTCTTACACCCAAGCCACCAAGGGACAGTTCTCCCATGCCTCCCAGATGAGGGGCAGGACAATTCTTGTGCATATTATACCTGGTGTGGGATAGGAGCACTTTTTTTAATTAGAATAAAAAAAGCCATTCTTTGACTCAGCTAATTAATCCAGATAATCCCATTTAGAACTCTGCTGTTCAAGGAAGATTTGCTAAGCCTTATCAGCACAGGGGGAGTCCTTCATAAAAGTCTTTGTCTGCTGCCTAGCTTTCGCCCTTTCTCCCAGAAAGCTGCCTTTCCAAAAGGTTGCCAAGGATTCTACAAGACAGAAAGTCTCTGTATCCTTAATATTTTGCCACAGTAAAAGTTCAGACGAATGGGATGAAGAAATGTCTTAGTAGTTGAGAATGTGCACTGCTCCTCCAGAGTGTGCTTTCCTGTACCCAGGTTGAGTGGCTTCCAAGTGCTTGCAATTTCAGCTTCAGGGAATCTGTCACCCTTTCCTGGTCTCTGCATACAACTATTCTCATGTGCACAAATCCACACAGAGATACACCCATTTGCACACAACTAATTGTTTTATAAAACAAGAAAGTGCAACCATGGTAGGAATAACAGGTACACCTAAATGTCTTATCCATGTAACTGCCTATTTTATCCCATTACATTCTTTCTTTTTGCCTCTGTTTTTCTTTTTTCTTTCCAGTTGCTTTGTTTTGGCTCTCTGTCTCTGTCTCTTTCTCTCTGTGTCATGTATCTCTGTCTCTGTGTCTCTGTCTCTCTTCCTCTCAGTGTGTGTGTGTGTGTGTGTGTGTGTGTGTGTGTGTGGTGATGCATGCACCTCACCTTTCCTTCCATTTCTGGCAGATACCCCAGTGAAATTTGATGTCAGTGATTAACAGAGCAGAATACAACAGCTCAGTTCCTGACCTAGGAAGAACCCTTTGATAGAAAGCAGACAATGCAGAGCTGAAGACAACATTGCATAGTACTTCCACTGGAGTCTAGTGCTAAGTTACCCCAGAATATATTCCAGAAGTTTCTGCAGAATAAAATGTGTCTTCCTAGACTTTCAAAGATAATTTCGTTTACAACCTCATTCCTCTTGCAGTGAAACGCAGCATTTGGCTCCAAGACTTCTCAGTTTCTGTGGAGGTGAGATGAAGGAAGAATGGAAACTTGTGACTGGCAGGAAGTTTTCTATTTTTATCTGTAAAGTTTCCAGTCGATTCAAATTGCAGGTGATTTTTATCACTTTCAAAGTTTAAAGAGGAGAAAGATTGATCCATTTCAAACCCACAGCATTTGTGACATCCATACAGAAATGATAGCCTCTTGTGAACATGCTGAATCCTTACTGAGGTTCGTGGAACACTGTGACACTTTACAGGAAGAATTATGTGGTGTCCAAAAATGGGGATAGCTCAGACTCCATTACCAGTCACAGTTTATAAAAATAATAGCCATGTATGTAGCAACAGATACCCCAGAGGAATTTGATATCAGTGATCAATAGAGCAAAAGACAACAGCTTACTTCCAGGTGAGAACATTTTGGTAGAGAGCAAATGCAACAGAACCATTGTCATCAGTAGCAGGGTGAACACACCATTGAGTAGTGTGTCCTCAGTAGACTGCATTCTGCTAAGTATTCAGATTCATCAAAGAAAAGAGTTCTAGGATGAGCCAGTAAGAGGAAGATCTGGAGTTTATTAAAAATATATTCTTAGCTTAATAAAAATAAAGGCACTTAGGAAAAGAATGTAGTACCCCCAAATGTGGTGTAAGCTTCTCAAAGGATAGTCACACATTAAAGCCTTTTGAACATTCATTTGTATGATTTAATGAGTTCTAAAATATTGGTCACAAAGGGATGCTAAAGAGTCCAAAGAGATTGTGGAGTGGATCCTGAGATGCAATGGGCAGGGTGGATGGATAAGGAGAATTTCTCTGTCACAGAGGCACAGAGAGTCAGGATGTCTGCACTGTTAATCAAAGTTGATATAAACATTTTGTTCTTGAGATTCCCAGAAGAGACTTGGGAAGAGTAAAGCCATACTGGAAGATCCTATATGCATAGCCTTTAAGCATGGTTCACTGAATTTTAGTATTCTACTTTGAAAATATCTCTATATAAAAAGGAATACTGTCTCTGTATAAGCAATCTTCACAGCAAATGTTGCTGACTGTGCTGGAATTCTTGGTTCTCAACTGAGGAGGAGTCTTTTTCAGCTAGGCTCCAGAGTGAAAGGTTCTGTTTACTTCCGCATTCTGATAACTTGGCCAACGTTCTACAGTACTCAATTCCAACCAACTCAGCCTGTTAGGGTTAATAAAACTCTGTATATTAACTTTTTGCCAGTTCTTACCATACCATTCTGTAAGCATTATACCTATAATCTATTTCTTTTCCAAATGGGAAATGCAATACAACTAGGCTTTAGAAGTAAATTATCTGAACAGTCTTGGAGCTCAGGTGAAGGCTGATCCAGAAGTGACAAAAAATGACTCTGTGTGCTTTCTGTCTTCTCAGTCAGTCCTTCATGATGTCAGCTTTAGTGCTGGCAGAGCTCTGAAAAAAGCAACAAAACAATTTTAGACCTCCTACCCTAATATACAGCATCATGAAAGATTTACAGGACGAAATAAGATTTTTCTAATGCCAAAGCCTAAGTGTCTATCTGGGACTCTTCTAATAGCTTTCTTAACCCTAAGTCAGTAATAATAGGTTGTATCTGCTATTGTGCTTAAGCCAATTAGCACCACACTGCCTAGATCTTATTTCCAACCACACTTCTCAGAAGAGGGAAAGGATGAACTGCAATATAAAATGAAGTTAACTGCAGTAGACTCAAAGGCAAGCAGGGCTTTAGGAAACATACATGCACTGTGAAAACAGTTTTTACATCTATGAGTTTCTGGAACAAGTAGATTAGGATCTTTCAAGTTAACAAAATCTATATTAAAATATGAAAACAACACATGATATTTTCTAAAAGAATGAGCCCAGGAACTATCAAAATTATGGTTATTTAAAAGCAAGCCCTGTGGTCATTAATATGAGTGATTGTCCTCTACAAGTATGAAAATATGCTTCATATTTGAGTATTGTACCTGATTCCATTCTAAATTAGCATAAAAATTTCAATAGACTTGCTTTCAAAGAAGCAACAAGAAATGATGTATTAGGACTCACCACTAATGTATATAGCAGGAACCAAACCAGATACTAGATTGGATAATAAAGTATATAAATACACACATCAACTCCAATACCAGAGAAAAGGCTGAGCAGTTAGAGTGACAGCAAGCACCCCAACACCCCGCCATAACCATTTGTACACTTGTACTGAAGGGCTCAGTAACAGTGAACAAAGGTGTGTCAAAGAGACAGGGCTCACAGGAAAGTATCTGTGGAAAAATAACAGAAAACAGTTTGAACACATTCCTGAGAGACTGAGCAGCACTTTGTAAGAGAGAACATCTCCTTTAGGTGAGGTAGACCTCAAGTGTATGCACAGTCAGTGCCTGAAGGTGAATTTTAAAAATACAAATCCATCTAAATTCTGGATTGGGTAAAGCAACTCCAGGTCTTAAAATACCGGGAAAAGGTTTTTGTGGGTTGAACATAAAATGTCAATTCAAAAAGGGTTGAAACTCCAGAGTATCAGAATTGACATAAAAATCAGACAACAGCCACAGTAAATGTAAAAACAAAAACATTGGCTAAGACTTGTCGAAATTGACTCTCCTTTCCTGAACTTGCCAATTATTAACAAGAACATCAGGCTGATGTGGGAGTCCCAGTTAATGAAGACAGTAAGATTGTGAAGTTATGTATGACAGTGACCTCACTTCAAGGTGACATCAATTACACAATCACAGATTTGTGTGGACACAAGGGAGAATAGCACCATTATTTCTGACTCTGTGTTCTTTCATTTATCCTAGATGTTTCTTTTCTGTTTTAATTATTCCATCTTTATCCAAAAAAACTTAGAGCTGCTTGGAAATATTTAAGCCACATGGAAAGGCCATGCTTAGATGTTCAGTGACTTACAGCAGAAATGACTGAGTAAAGTCACTGAGCTGATCTTACCTGGGGGGAGACAAGGGACAGCAGTGTACAGGGACAGTGTAAATGGTACACAACAAGCAGAGAGAAACTAACCTGGAGCTCTCATTGGAAAGAAATTCTATTTGGCGTTCTATCTCGTGTCACTTTATTCCCATCAACATCCTGTCACCAAGCTGTGGACACCCTTGTCACCTGCGATAAGAAGCTCTTGGGGACAAGATGGAAGGCAGAGTGGATAGGTGTGCAGAGCTGAACACATGCCCGCCTGTGATACCAGGAAACTCCAATAAACACATGCTTGGAATCTGTAGACCAGAGGTTAGAGTTCAGTAGAAGGAGATGCAATGAAACAGGCCTGAACTGAGTATCAATCCATGACAGAAGAGAATGGAGCCACAGTGGAAAGTGCCACTAGGAATGATGAAGAAGACTTGCAAGGAGGTAAAAGACAGCTATGCTTTAGAACTGTCTATAGTAGGGGTCCTCCAGGTCAGATGGCTTCCATGTGGCTACAGAGCCAGAGCCAGAGCCAGATATGCTCTCCTCACCTCCTCTCCTCTTTACCTACTCATAAATTCTGGGTCACTGTTGTGTGTCTTCTGGGCACAACTGAAGGATTTTTCTGGGATTCCTAAGTGGCTCTTTCCATTAGAACTGTGTCTGTGGTTTCCTCACACTCAACACTATTTAGAGCCTGCCCAAGTCTGTGATTTGTGAAGCCAAGTTCATATTTATCATATTATCTTTATACACTCCCAATAATTTCATCCAAGGAAAACTCCCTGGTTACCCCTTTGTTTGTAAGATGCCATGTCCATGCTGAGGGTCACAGAACCAATGATGTCTCTGTCCTATCTCCACAGAGAAGGATTGCTTGCTGTTCAAATGCCTAGCTTCAAAAGAGTCCACACATTATTATTATGAAATGAATGAATATATCATTTTTCTTGGGGCCATTGGTTTAGTAAATGGAGATGAACAAAGGTTAAAATTGATTTTTCAAATCATAGGAGCTAACAAATTCATTTTGAAGACTGGTTTACACAAAGGTCTATCTTCTGATGAAAATGCCCCAGTGGTCTACCAAAGCTATGGTCATTCTTATCATGGGGAATATGTTTGTGTGTAAAAGTGTGGTGTAATATATACTGTGTCTGTGTGTATGTATGTGTATGAGTTTGGTGCACATGTGTGTGCATAGTATATGTAAAGTGTATGTGTGTGAAATGTGTGATATGTATATCTATGGGTTGTGTGCATGTGTATAGAACTTAACTGTATGTGGTATGTATGTGTATGTACAGAATGAGCATGTGTATTTTTTCTTGGCATGACTTGAATTTGCTCCATCTTAAGTTTTCCTGAGCTCTATACCATTCATAAATTCTTAGCAATCCAGTGGCCCAAACTCATCTTTATCCTCCTAAATCAATGACTTTTCATTCATCTAATAATTGCTTATTAATATGTAGTGTGCTACATGAAAATCCACAGGATGTAAGTTAGTAGCTTCAAGTTGTTGTCCTATATCTGCCCTTCCAACTATTAAGTTGCTAGTCTTTTTCATGGATGCATCTAAATGGGGTATTTGATCCATAAATGAGCCCATAGGGGCCATTCTTATTCAGACCAGCATTTTCCTTAACCCGTAGACTTGTAGCCAATCATAATAATGCAAAAATGCATTCAGTTCAACTTCAATAGTTCCCATAGTCTATAGGAGTCTCAATACTATTTAAAAGTCTAAAATTCAAAGTCCCTTCTGAGACTCCTGGAAACCAATTAACTATAATCCCTCTAAAATCAAAATAAAGGAGCAGATCACATACTACATACAATGTCATACTATATTTATTACCATTCCAAAAGGGAGGAAAAGGAGCAAAATGAGGGAAAACTGCATCAAATCAAGACCTAAAACCAGCAGAACAAACTCCAAATCCTGTATCTCGATGTCTGATGTCAAAGTACTCTTCAGAACTCCAACACCTTTCAGTTTTGTTGACTGCATCACATTTCTCTCTTTTGAGCTGGTTGCACACCTGGTTCTCAGTAATCCTTGGTAGGTCTCCCATGACTATGGCATCTTGAACATCTTGGTGTCTCTAATGAAATCTATGCATCTCATCTATAGCTTTAGCAATGGACTCTCTGGGTCTCTATGCAGGGACACCACTGACACACATCTGGCTTCAGTGTCGTTCTATGGCTGCAGAGGGAGAGTCTAGAACCTATTTCTTGTCTCCTTGACTCTAACAATCAGATTGCCCCTGCTCTTTATAGATCTCCGTAAGAGTGATGACTAATAACTACAAAGGCAGACAACAGTGAGATGCCTTGAAATCACCTCTGTCAACGCCATTAATAAAAAACTCTTAGGTTCAGCCTTGAACAGATTTTTGTACAAGGGCAAAACACTGTCACATTCTTTGTCGAAATATCACAAAAATGGTCACTAGGTTACTTACTAATATTCTTCCCTACAACAGTTCAAATCATCCTCAGAATTGTCTTCCATGATCCTACTAGGATGGTCCATTAATCGAAGCTTAAAGCATCCAACGACTTTTCTAATTCAAAGTCCTAAAGTTTTCCATATGCCTCTCATGAGCAACATGGTCAGACCTCTCAGAGCAACATCCGACTCCTGTTATCAACTTCTATCTAGTTATCGTTCTACTGCTGTGGAGAGATACCACAACCATAATAGTGCTTGTGAAAAATAAAAGCATTTAGGTGGGGCTTGCATATAATTTCCGAGGTCAGGCTCATTATCATCATGGCAGGAAGCATAGTGGCATGCAGGTAGACATGGTGCTGAAGATGGAGCTGAGAGTCTGTATCTAGATCTGTAGGCAGTAGAAAGAAAGCAACACTGGGTCAGGCATGATCTTTTGAAACTTCAAAGCCTACTCTAGTAACATACTGTCAAGAAGGCCACAACCATAGCTCCTAATTCTTCCCAAGTAGTGCCACTCTCTGATGACTAAGCATTCAAATGTATGAGACTGTTGGGGGCATTATTATTCAAACCACTACAAAAAGCAATCACTTAATTGCAATGTTTGGAAAACACAAAAACCACAATACATACTTCAAACATTCAATGGCACAGACTATAACTCACATTTTAAAATGAAGACATAGTGGCCTTGTGAGACAATACTAGACCAAAGCAAGACCAAAGGACAAATACACAACCCTTCAGCTCCATATCAAGCACCTGGAAACCATCTGTTCCCAAAGGCTTAGTCATCCCTGGTCTTTAGCTATTCTTCCTGGAGCACAGATGCTCAGCTCCTTCCAACATCCCCAATTTCCATTGTGACTTACACTTGGCCTTTACAGCTTCACAGTGACCTCTTAGCGCCTCCTAGCAGCAATTCCAACCTTGCCTTGCATTGCTTGGGTTCAATACTCTCTGGAACTGGGGTGCAGGATTCCATGACCCCCTCAATCTTGCATATTTAATATCTGCAAAATAACAGCATCAAGTGGATGACACTGCCAAGCCCTGGTTCCACATCAGGGTTAAGCCTAGGTCCCTGGGTATATCAGTCACAGCAACCTCTCTATACTGACACTAGGGAACGACTTCATTAGGTAGCTGCTTCCAGAACCCCTTTGTAATCTGAATATATGCTTTCTCCTTTTGAATGAATTTCCATTTTCACAAGCTGGAACCTTTCATGGATGGGTTCTTGTTCTAGGGAAACTTTTCTTACTGTCCCAGGGCAAAAAAGGAGGTTTCTCCTTAATGACACTCATCCTTTGTTTATTGTTTTTTTTTTTTTGTTTTTTTGTTTGTTTGTTTGTTTGTTTTTGGTTTTGGTTTTGGTCCAACAAATACGATCATTATTCACTCATGATTTTATAACAAGTACAGTATGCAGCCAGACTCTTTAACCAAATCTATTACCAATGAACTCTAGCCAAATTGAGTCTTTGTTCCCCCTCTAGAAGCTCTGGAACCAGTTTTTTGTTGTTGTTGTTGTTGTTGCTGTTTGTTTGTTTGTTTGTTTAGGTTTTTCGAGACAGGGTTTCTCTGTGTAGCCCTGGCTGTCCTGGAACTCACTCTGTAGACCAGGCTGGCCTCGAACTCAGAAATCCACCTGCCTCTACCTCCCAAGTGCTGGGATTAAAGGCGTGGGCCACCACTGCCTGGCTGGGAACCAGTTTTTCAGTGTCTGAATTTTTCTCTACATTCCTGTCTTCTAAGCTCCTAAAAGAATGACTTACTTAGTTCTACTTCCAGTATGTTAGACTTCTTCCAGGTGAACATTACCTCTTCCACATTACTCCTACAAGCTAGTTCCAAAGGCCCAGAACCACAGTTTAACTTTACCATAGCAACTGACCCACTTCTCATTACCAACATCTTTCTTATTGCATTGCCTGTTGTTATAAAATTCCCTAATAAAACAACTTAAAAGTTTATTTTGGCTTATAAATTCTGGAGGATACAAGTCCCCATGGTAGGCAAGGCAGGCTGGCAAGAAGCTGGCTGATTATAACACATCTGAACTCAAAAAGCCTGTAGCAAGCAAAAAGTGATATTTCACTATAAAGTCTCAAGTTCCAACCCAGTGAATTTCTCCATGTAGTGAGACTCCACCTCCTAAACTATATAGCTTCTTCAATGTACCACCAGGTGGGGACCAAGTGTTCAAACACATAAATTTATGGAGGACTATTCACAATCAAATCACAAAAATGAATGAAGGAAGACTGAAACTAAATGTAAACAATTCTTGAGGGCTGATATTTAAATTAAATAAAAGCATATTGGTTAAAAAACACATACATTTCTCTTCCAAAGTAAATTTATTTCAAAAGTTTACTTTTACTTTACTATTTTGAAGTTTAAAGTGTAGGCTTTTCCTGAGATAAATTTTATAGATCAGATGGCATAATAATAATAATAAAAAAACTTTTAAATGAGGATTGTAGCCATAGATACTCTATTTTTATAACTTAATATTTCTTTTATTATAAGCAACATTTTATTTTTTGATAAAATAAAATAATTACTTCATAGGGACACAATTATATACCACAACTTTCAATGTTTACATTTATTTTCTGTCTTTCTGTCTCTGTCTCTCTGACTATCTGTCTCTTTCTCTCTCTCTCACTCTATCTCCTGTGTATGTGTTAATAAATTTAGATGTGCCGTGTCACACACTTAAATATTAGAGACCGAGTTGCAGTTCTCTCCTTCTAACATGAGCCCTAACATCAAACTTAATTTGTTAGGCTAAGCAACAGGCATCTTTACTCACTTTATTTAAGTCAAACTTTAACTTTTAGAGGGTCCGGGTCTATAGTTTGTAAGAGTCACAGTTGAGGATCTATTATCCCGTAATTTCAGAAAGATTTGGGTGCCTCAGAATGATAGCATACCAACGAGTAACATGTCATTTCTCCTAACAAACAGCTGCAGAAGAACCTGTGACAGATCCTTGTTCAAAAGAACTCATCATATCCCTAAGCAAGTGAAAAATAGCCACCAAACTCAGACTCCATAAAACCTGGAAAAGGTAAGAAAAGTGTTACTTTAAGTTACTAGTGGGTGATTACTAATATAATAGAGTTGACACATAGTTGGTGTTCTCATCCCATGAATATAGTTAATCTGGTCTTGTATTTGAGCATTTGGTGAAGTCTGTTTTTCCTCCTTAAATATTTCTAAACCTTTCTTCTAGATTTGTTTTCTCAAATTAAGAACAGCAGTTGCCTGCCAAAAGCTAATGAGTATGTTTTAATTAGTGGTAGGAAAGCCTTTTAATTTGCAAACACAGATATTTTAAATTATGCCTTATAAAATGCACATGGCGCTAAACAGATTTTGTGCTTACGGGGAGGCTCTGCAATAGGATTCCTGGGCGTTCATATCTAAGATCCGCAGGCACTATGTGGAAATCACATCTTCGATCTTGGAGGAAATGTGAGTGACAGCAACACTTTCAGTTATTTTAGATAAGAAAGCCAGCCAAGGAGCCTGTAGAAATGGGCTACTGTCTTATTTCTGTCAAAAGCTCCAATGTTACTCATCCAGCCAAGTGTTTCAAACTTATCCTGTTTCTTCCACGTTGAAGCCTTGTTTAATTCTTGTTTGATTTTCCAAGACAGTGTTTCTTCTAATCTCTAGGCTAAAGAAAGTCAGAGGTGATCTCTTGTCAACTCAGAGGAATTGTGCTAGTATTCATTCATTCATTCATCCATCCATCCATCTGGGATGGGAGCTGCTATTTATTTTCTACAGACTGTTTCCTTGTTGTGTTTAATCTCCTAAGACTTGTCCACCTAGGGGGTCCACAATGTCTACATCCTAATTCCTGAGCACATTCTCTTCCATGAGCAAAGACTCAGGCCAGTGAGATGATGGTTTAGTGGGTAAATGTATTTGTCTCCAAGACAGGTGACCTGAATTAATACCCAGGACTCCCTCTGACCTCCACATGCTTGGTCAGATATGTGGGTATCCACACATATACACACGCAAAATAGATTAATATAAAAATGTAGGAAAATGTTATCCTAATATTATAAAATATCTTGAGATGCAATGATCTACCCTAGATTAATGGGGTTGCTGAATGGAATCTAAGATTGATTCAAGTAAGATTCAGAGAAGAAATGGTAGAAGATCCTAATGTAATTTTGAGGAGTGCAAGACCCAGACTCCTAGCTCATCCTCCAGAGCCTTCATCCTCAGGTATATAACTTGTCACAGTGGCAGTCCATACCAGAAGCAGGGCATTTGTTCCTCCTCTGTGCACAGCAAGGCTATTTTCTCACCTTCTTTCAGCTGGGTAAAAATCACAGGATTGAGTTCTGGTCTTTGGAATATAGCAAAAGTGAAAGCAACACTTCTAAACTGGGCTAAGTAAATAAGTCCTCTTAAAGGATCCTTCAAGGCCTTTCTCCTTTTGCTAAATGCATGGAAAGGCCTCAACAAAGGTAGATCCAGAACATAAGAATGGTGATGTTCCCTCAAATCCACTTTGACATAATCACTCAGAATACACAATGGTGATATCCACTCTAATCCACCTTGAATGATGCAAAAACCCAAAGACTATGAGAGGCAGATCCTGAGCAACTGTGTCCTCCTGAATCCACCACAGACCTGCATGGAGTAGACATGCAAGCCAAGTGTAGTGTGATAGTGAGTTAAAATGTTGAGAAATTCAATCAATAAATTCTAAAGATTGTGCCTTCCATTAGAGGAGTAAATATTAACTAAATCCTGTGCTACTTGAAGCATTAATAAAACACCCTAGATTATTTTGGTTGTCTGGATGAAAGCTGAAAGAGTCTTGGAAGAACACTCTTACAGAGGTAACTCTTAAAGAGGAAAGCATGACTTTTGCTCACATAGTTTGGGTTATTAGACATCTTTCTTCCAGCTGTATGAAAAGTTCCTGATATCCCATAGTAATCCTGTGAAATGTTAAGACCTACTGCCCATGTTACAGTATGTAGGAAACATGGGATGCTGATAGTAATTAGATAAACAGTAGTCTAGTGAATCACCTATAGAAATACAAGTAGCAGCATCTGTTAACCAGACAATAATGACTTTATAACAGCTTGAGGTCTCAGTGTTTTAATACAATAAATATGCAGGGGTTTTTTTTCTGTCTTCACCCTTTCTCCTGAAAATCTGCCTGTGTGGCAAGGCTCTTGTGGTAATACCCACACATGTATTTCTATCCCGTAGCTTCAAGGTTCATTGCTGTGATGACCAGACTTTTATCACTAACAAAACACCTGATAGAAAAAAATTAAGGGATGGAGGATGAGTTGTTTATTTTTGCTGGTAGTTTCAGAGATTTCAGTACATAGTCTTTGCCTCCACTGTCTCTGTGACAATGAGGAATGGCATGGCATGGGAATCTGTTGTAGAGACTGCTCACCTAATGGCATATAGGAAGGAGACAGACAGACTTGAGATTTTAACACCATTTCCTTGACTTTAGATGTGAGAAAAATCAGTCTCAGAAAAGATAACAAAGGCCACACAGACACTGCAGTTGTAATCAGTCCCTTAGCATTTTCTTCCTCCCACAGCTCCCTTCCAAGAGAGGTAGACAGTCACATTCTTTTCCATAGGAATTGCCCTTGAAATTGTCCGGCGGGGTGTGTGTATGTGTGTATGTGTGTGCCCAAATTGCTTTTGAGTACCTCACACTGTGGGTGATGTGGAAGTCAATCTTGTGAAAGAAAAAAGTGGTATGGAGAGTGAGGTGCCACAGGCTCCTGCGATTCCTCAAAGAAGAGTTCTGATCTGCCATACAGGGCATTAGATCTAAATTGGCTCCTGACATATTGGTGAGACCACAAAAAGGCACTGAAGCCAGGGTGTGGCTGCTTCTCTGATTTTCACAGAAATCCTTACAATCCACTCGCCCCACTCCTTCAGAGTTAGCTCATTAGGTAAGGCTTTCATTGGAGCACGGTTTGGCGAGATACAATTAGCCAAGGATTTAGGGGCTTGGTTTTGGCTCAAACACTGCATATAAGCATATGGGATGGGCAATAAACTCAGCTCTGCATCCTGATAGTGGTTTCTGGAGTTGGATTTCCCAGGAAACATCACGTGACTCCTACTACCCCACACCCCACCCTCAGTCCTGGTGTGATAACTGACCTGACTCTTACATTTTTGGGTACTTAAAATGTATACATATTTGCTACTGTTCATGTCCCTGTTGTGCTCTTACTTTTTAAAGAAAGAATCTCTCACCGAATGTTGAGCTCACATTTTTAGTTTCATTGCCTGACTGATGAATTCCAGATGTGCCACCATGCTTGGATATTTTTTGACATGAGTACTGGAGATCCAGATACATGCTTTGACAGCACATACCAACTGGGCTCCCTCCAGAAAGGCAAGGGTGGGGAAAGAGGTGGGGAAAGGGGCAAGAGAATGTCTCACCTGATTGTGCTTCATTGTGTGTGTTTGCACGTTTGTGTGTGAGATGTACACGTGTGGAGGAATGTTCACACATGAGTGTGCCTGCAGGTATGGAGGCCAGAGTATAGCCTCAAATGCCATTCCTCAGTGTTTGCTTTTGAGACAGAGATTTTTACTAGCTTCAGACTTGCCAAATAAGGCAGGCACACTGGCCAGCAGGTACATTGGCCAGCAAGTGTCAGGGATCTTCCTGATGCTGCTGTTCTAGCTCTGGAAATTCAAGAACAAGCATGCCTGGCTTTTTATGTGGGCTTCTGAGGATCAAACTTAGTTCACTCCCGATTCATCTCCCCTGTCTCCAGTTAATGACTGTGACTATAACTCTGCCTTTTACCATGGAGGTTATATAATTTATCTCTAGGTTACTTTACAAATTTCTCTGTTGTGACTATATTTATTTACTTTTTTCATTTCTCATAATTTGACACGCATGTCATCACATGGATAGAATAATGTCAATACTGTAAACTAACATGTAGAGTTTTGTCCAGGAAGTATTGTGATTTGAATGTGAAACATCCTTCATGGGTGCATGTGTTTAAAAATTGGTCCACTGACAGTTAGTGCAATTTTGGGAGACTGTAGAACAGTTAAGAGATAAAATCTCAGGGGAAGAAATGGACCACTTAACTTCCTGCTTGCTTCCTCTAGTTTCTGACTATGGAAACAAAATGACCCACTGTCTCACAGTGCTGCTGCTGAGTGTCTCCCCATCATGATGGACTGTATCTTCTCCACCTCTACAACAAAATACACCTCCCCTCTCCTTCAAGTTGGCTCTTATCAGGTATTTGGTTTAAGCAACTTTAAAATGTAACTAGTACAGCCACAAGCATTGTTTACTCCTTTCTGATATGTGACATCTCTTGGGGTGGCCCCTGTCGACTGTCTCAGGCAGATCTGTACTGTACCTTCTCTTTCTCACTTCTGCATCTGATAAAGACAGGCCACAGATCTCTAGGCGTACATCTCCCTCAGACACTTCTTTGTGTAGAAAGGCAGACTCCTGTTCTTGTAAAACATACAGGTGTCCAGTATCACTGAAGATGGACAGATAGATCTGGAAAGCCAAGGCCACCTGTAGGATGCAGAAGAGATACTTGCCACCCCAGAAACAAATGGCTCCAGCTTTTGCTTCCCACCTTTATCCTCAGGAAGATGTATGCTAAGCCTTGGAATGGATCTGTAGAAGAACAGTGTCAAAACCTTATGCTTTATTAGCATTGCATCAAGTAATGTTCAACAAAAGCCATTCTCACGCCAGCTCGTCCATTGGAAAACAGATGATGATAATGCCACCATCATGAATCTCAGGACAGTGGTCAGCATGAAGTGAAGATAAGTTAGTACAGAGGATGACTAGTCCCAGGTAAATATTGAGAGTTGTCTCTTGGCTGACACATTCCTCCCATTCCACATCTGTCCCAAAACTCCAACACATATTTAAAAGGATATTTGTCTACAAAGAAGCCCAGTAGACTTTCCAAAGACATGTCAAAGCTAAAGTAGTTTCCTGAGAAGTTTCTTTCGACATTCCTACTTTATTGAATGAAAACATGTTTCCCCAATATACATCTCTAGTCATGACTGACCAGTGCTGTCAATACAGATAAAACATACCACAGTGTGTGCTATACTTCTGAAGGTAAAATTTCTAGTAACCACAGTAAATTTGTTTTTAAGTTAAGAGTTTTACTTTCCATGTATCCCAGCATGCTAAATGGGCAGCAGAGTGAACAGATATGTGTTTCTTTAAGTAACTGACCTATCCAATGTCTGAGTCACAGAACATGTAACATGGGGTACCTTGCACTTCATAAATGATTCACCTGCTGTGTCTCCCTTGCCAACGTGATAGAATTTCCCTACTAAAAAGAAATAGTACTTTTAGAAGCAATATTTCAAATCATTTTGATGATTAAAAAACATTTTTAAAGAATGTTTGCCAATGAGTATCTTAGCTGATCTTCACATAACTCCGAGGTAGGGAAGGCACTGTAAGTGTCTAAATTATTTGACCATTAAAATTTACCAATAAGGATGGTGATGTTGGTGGCATTTACTGAGCACTCGCCAACGTAAGATTCTGTTTTAATGTCATTTAGTTGTCAATTCTTTAGTTTTCTCAATTTATGAGGTAGGTCACTAGTTTAAAACAATTTTAATTGGTGAAGTGTTGAGCTCTCTGTGCTGTTCATGGTAGCTGTAACGCATTGAGTAGGTTTTCAAAAATGGTGGCTGAGCCTTCATCACCACCTCTTCTGAGCAAAATCTTTGCTGATATAATTGTCACAGATGAAACTAGGTGAAGGATCTCATAATGAGACCAGCCTGGATTCAAGGCTGGCCCAGATCCAGTAGCTGGAGTCTCATAAGAAAAAGGCAGTAAGGATCCTGTGACAAGGGAGTTGGACCTGAAAGAATCCTAAGTAGAAATTAACATGTGAAGAAGCCAGCTTGGAGAGGAATGCTGGAAACCCTTCCTTACCCTGCCATCATCTAAGAAATGGAGCCTGTGACTCAAAGCCTGCAAAGTACAAATGAGAGTGGGCTGAGACTGTAAATGTGCAGCTAGATGCTTTCTGAGCTCTCTCCTCAGCTCACTAACCCACTTCCATTCTGGAGGGAATTTTACTTTCTTGACAAGCTAGCTATTTATGTTCCTTGCCTAATTTAAAAGGCATTTCCCCTCCAACTCTCTCCTTAGAAGCTGTTGGGATTTTTACCATCTTAATCTGTGATGAAATTGTCCTTGAGCTTCTCTTTGAGTCAATTTATTGTATTAATGAGTCCAAGACCCTCCAAAGTGAATCTCTATTTCTTTGGTCATAATCTGAAGTACCAATTTCACCAATGAAGGCTGCCTTGAGAAGAATCCCTTGAGGAAAGAGAGCAGAGGGCTATGCTGCCCAAGCTGCCTGGTACCTGAATGTCTCCAAATCCATAAGTTCTATGAAAAATTGTTCCCAAAAGTTTTTGAAGCATGTAGGAGAGAATAAATTTTCCTCATTTTTCTCTGACTCCCCAGGAAATAAATGCAGGAAGCAGACCATCGTTTATTTTGCAATTGCTTGTATACCATTATCTTTTCTCCTCATCTTCTGCCTGCTTGTGAGAAGAAACAGATCAATCAGTGCTTCCCACAACAAGGCTGTGTAATGAATAGCCTCACATTTCTGCTACTATCCAATATTAGTAGATCTTTCTTGTCCAGTTGCAAATTGATTGCGACATTTTGTTGATCTTGCAGAGCTCATCCACACAGCTGCAGGCTAGCTACTGCCCTTCTGATATGGGTTAGTATGAGCAAAATAGGGCTTCAGGTTGAGTTCAGTGGTCTGGGCTGTTTGTGGGGGAATCTAACTCTTTAAACCATCACAAGGAGCTGAGGAAGAAACTTCAGCTGGGAAGATGCCAGCAGACCAAGTGACACCCCACCCTGTGGGCCTAACCACTGAGCCAGCACATTGTCATTTCCATTCATATTCTATTCCGACAAAGCATATCATGTCATACAAAAGCAAGGAGGACACATGCGTGTGGGGGTGAGCAGAAGAGTGATAGCTGCCGGATGACTATTAACATACCTATATTGGTGACTTCTCTCTTCCTGTGGCAAAGGTAACTTAAAAATGGTCTATCTTGAAGCACAGAGTGTGAGGATACAGGCCTGCATGGTAGAGATGTCAGACACATGAGCAAGCCTGAAGCAGCTAGCCATGGTCAATCCTCAGTTACGATGTGGAGAGAAGAAGCTGCAAAGATAACTAAGTGGTAAAGAACATTTCCTACTCTCCTAAAGGACCCAGGTTCATTTCCAAAACCCAAGTTGAAAGGCTCACAGTCACTGATCTTTCTAGCTCTGGGAGATCTGATTCCCTTTTCTTGCCTCCATGGTCATACACACACACACACACACACACACACACACACACACACACAAACACAGAGCATATACAAATAAACACACACACACACACACACATATAAATAAATATAAGCCTTTTGAAAAAGAAGTGGAATGATATCAATGCTGCTTTTCTTCTTTTCCCTGGATCTGAGACCACAGCCCACTACCCATGGAATATAGCTACCCTTACTTAGAGTGGGTCTTCTCTCCTTAGTTAAAGTTGTCTGGAAACACTCTTACAGGCATACCAGAGATATGTGGTTCTAAATTCAGCCTAGATGGTAATGTAGATTAATCAGCACTTCTGCACCCTTTGCTAACTTGATACCCAAGCCCATCATTTTAAATCATCACATTCCATGTCAAGCCTCCAATGCCTCATGTTCATCATGATGTGAAATACATTTAGATCTTCTCTAACGTCCCCAGAGATGAAATGCTGTTTAAAACCCTGAAATGTAATGTCTCTTCTGAAACTCTAGGCAATTTTATAGTTGTAAGCCCTCCAATCTCATAACTATAAACTCCCTTTTATAAAATAAAAACCAAATTATGTACTTCCAGCATACACTGTCATAGAATAAATATTCCATTCCAAAAGACAGGAACAGAAGGCTAGGGAAGAAATAGTGAACCAAAGCAAGACTGACACCCAACAAAAGAAACATCAAATCCTTCAGCTCCATATCTGGCATCTGGTACTTTTGATGAAATCATCTGGGTTCCAGTAGACTTAGACAACACCATTCTCTTAATTCTGATGCCTCTTAATTCATGAGCACATGTGGTCCTTCTTTTTGTGAACTCTTTGCCATTCCATTTCTGCAGCCTTCATTGGTGAAAATGCCATTTTCCTGGGGTCTCCACAGTTCTAGAGTCTCTGTGAGACTTAGGTTTACCTCCTGATTTCATGCATTGATTTCCAAAGTCCTCATTGAAGGGACTCTGCTTCTGTGACTGACTCAGATTGCCTTGCTTCAGTGACTTTCTGGAATCTTGACACAAGCTTTCATGACCCCTCATACATGTATATTTCATGTCTGCTAAATTAGTTCTGTATAGACAATGCTGCCAATTTCAACTGCCAGCTCAAAATGCAGCTTTCCACATAATCTCCAGTCTTCCTTGGACCACAGCTGCAGCAAGCAGCCTCTTCATACCTTTGATACCAAACCTGAGGAAACACATCTATGGGCATATATATATATGCTGGGTCTGCCAGCAGGGACCCCTTCATCATTTCTGTGCTTTCAAATAAGTTTGCATTTGTATAAGTTGGAAGATAAAATCTTACCTTCAGAGATCTGTAGCCATTGTTCTAGTGCAGAACAGCAAGTTTTTCTTCACGAATGCTTTTAAAAGTTATAGGTACTTTACAAACTACCTTCTATAACTTTAAGCCCATATATATTCTCATCCTTATCAAATAGTCATTTTTCTTATCTTTCTGGTTGATGCCCTCTTGAACAGTAGACTCCTATAAGTTCAGTAAGCATAGCCCCATGGTATCCTGTCCTGAGTTTATTCTACCATATTAGTCCATTATTTTCAATTTAGCTTTCCACAAGTTCTCAGGACATGGAGAGAACAAAGCTGGATTCTCTTCCAGAATATAGCGTGAATGACACTAGCCAAGTTCATCAGTATCCTTAACATATATTTTCTACTCATTCTACTTATCCCTGGTTAGATTTAATAATCTAAGGCACACAGTCAAGAAGCATACAGTACATAATGGCTAAATATAACTTCTTTGGTATATAGGACATGAGGATTTCCTTTTAAATTGTCCTGTACTTTTAAGCCATCAATTAGGTAAGATAGGGTTCTAGTAGATTGAACAGACTTAGAGATAAGTGGGTAGATTCACCTCAGGCCTCCAGAGATCTGCCACAGTAGGAAGTCATTTCTTCCTGAAGGAGTTTCAATCTCAGACAGCCCAAAAACTCATTTGCCTTGTTGCTTTGTATCTCTGGATCAGCAATGAAGCTTGATTTTCCTATGTCACAGAAACTACCTGTATGCAGTCAAACCCTTGAAATTGAACTTTGCATTTCACTCTCTGTTGGCAAACAGTTACTGTCAGGGAATAGCCTAACCAGTCTGCTGAGGATGAGCAACTACATCAGCAGAGATGAGGCTCCAAAGAATGGCTGCCAGAGCTGAGCTACTGTCCTCAATGTAACTGAGCTTGGGTGGAGATCTGAAATCTCCAGTGAAGTCCAGCTACAAGTCAATAGAACTGACTAGCAAGCCACAGCAAGTGAACATTGATTACATTCAAGATCTAAACATGGAGCCTCAAGCAAGACAAAAGTTCCAGGAAGGAGTCATACAGGAAAGGTAACAGGTTTTAGTACTAAATACAAAGACATAATCTGGAGACTCAGGTTCTGTCTGTCAAGGGTTCTCCTGGGTCCTAAGTTGGTATTCTTTAGTCTGTGTGGCAAGAACACGCTGTGTGCACTGCTCATATTTGACCTGTACTCTTCTGGGCAACTCAACTGTGGGCGGTGCTTTATCAGGTGCAATAAGACAGGTACAGATGGCTTCTCCATTGGGAATGATACTATTTCCAGGTTGAGGGGGATTGTATGGGAAGGCAACAGTGAGATCAACATCTTTAAGCCCCATCTGCCAGTCCTCTCAAAGCTCCTTGGACTATCTTTTCACACAGAACTCTGTCACTGGAGTCATCCTATCCTGTATTAGTTTCAGTCCACTTCTTTAGGTGTGTTCGTCCTTAGGTGAGTTCTTTCATCTCAGATTCTCTATTTCTGAAAATGGTATCAAAACATGTCCATTTCAAGGATGCCTAACACATTGACTATAGAAGTTGAATATGTGAAGTATCTGGAAAACATTACCCTTAGCTGCAGTACAATGCATCTAACCTCCTTTGTCCTTTCAGTTTCTTTCTAGGTTGGGTTGTATATGAGATCTCACAAGGTAGATTTATAGAATCCATCAACTGAGAACTCTGTTGACAATGTCCTACTGAGCTTGGAACAAAACCAACAGAGGATACTGATTGATCCATTGGAAAGTACGGTGGTGAGCACCATTTGCTTCTATGAAATAAGTAGATGTTAGAGCATTGGGAGTGATCACCAGAAGCTGGGTGGGGGATCAGAGGGCCTTGATACAGTCTTTTATGGAAAGAACGCACATATCTGTCTGTTGTCTTATAAGGTCCTTTTCCAGTCCCATGAGATCATTACCAAAATATATTATTTGAATCCTCAAATGTACAGCTAGCACCCTCCCAAAAGGACTATGAAGAAGCTAATTATATGTAAGTGTTTCATAAACACACCCTACTCTGCAAAGTGTTTCATTTCTCTCTTGTCTTCTTTTGTGTGGTTCCAGAAATGAAAGGTTTGGAATTGTCTTTAATAGTATTGCCCTTTGTTTAGGAAACTTGGAAACAAATGCAAAACAAACAAACAAAATGCTATTATTGGAAACCACAACATCCTGAGCCCACAGCTCCATGAAGTATAGGGCATAGCAAAATCAGACAGAGCTCAGTAGTCTGCACCTTCCTAAGGCTTGCACCTTCTTGAAACAAGCTCCTGCTGTGCAGGGAGAATTGCAACCCATGCCTCAGAAGGGGCTTCATCCAGTCTTCTTAGTTCATGACGAACAACCAGAGGAATTCTGATGGCCCTATATTGGCTTGAGTCTGCGGGTGCCCCAAACTGCCCTACTCCCAAACCCACCCATTCTAAGGAAGATCTGTAGTATCCTATCCACCATGTCCCAATCTCTAACAGACACAAAACAATCCCACTTTCTGGAAAAATCTCCTAGAAGCTGATCACAGTTACTTTTTGTCTAAGAACAAACCTAAGACAAAATGCCCAGATAAGTGATCTAATTGGAGAGATGGTGTGGGGACAGGACTTGCCCACCTCAGTAGTGTTGAGCAGCTGGGCCAGGATTTGGTCACCTCAGACTAATGTCTTTCTGCTGGAAGATCTACATTGCTTTCTTTCCACCTGAAAGAACTCTCCAGTTTTGTCCTGGGATAGGACTACCTATTTTCTCCAGAAGTTCTAGAAATGTTCTTTCCCATTGTTGTTTTTCCCTCCATTTCACTTTCCAGGAAAGAGTTTGCAGTCTAAAAGCTTGAGAACCCATCACTGTCCTCTATGATATCAGATGTGAGGATGATTTGCTGAGCCACAACTTCCTGCACATCCCCTTCCTCATTTTTCATGAACAGTTAGCACATGGAGTGAGATCCAGCATGAAGAAGGAGGGACTCATAAAACTGTTGCTGGGTATGGTCAGGTTCTGCTATCAGTTCATATAGGTAAGGTTTAGTAGTTTATGCTTTTCCATTAGACTTAATGCTAATGTGAAACTGCCACAACAGAAATGATCTGGCTAGTGCTTGGGCTATCACTGATCCCTGTTCTTCAAGCCTCACCCTGAAATCTACTTAGCCTATCCTATAGGAGAAACCTCACATGACTGATGCATACCCCATTCCTTGTCACTTGGAACAGGTGCCATTGTATAGTACTAGGTGCTGCTGAAGCTGGGCTGGGCTGCAAGGTTATACTCCCTAACCCTGCTGTATTGACCTATGGGCTGATTGCTTACTCAGTCCAGGAAAATCCTTGGAAATTCCTCTCCCAAGAGTATGAACCTGGGACTCTCCTACTAAAAACCCTCCAGCACTCTGTCTGGGATAAATGTATACATTTGTTAGGCTAAAATGCTGCTGAAATAGCCTCAACACATAAATGGCTAAGTCTAGCAAAAGTCTATTTTTGGTCTGGCTTCCAATAAACAAACAAACAAAAAAACTTCATAGGAAATTGGTCTGTTGCATGCTACTAGGGAACTTTCCAACTAGGAATGACATTTAGATAAGACACTTGGGTGGGCCATTTTGTAGGCCATGCCTGAAGGTAAGGCTTATATATCTCTACTACATTCCATGCTTTACCATATATCTGGCCAAAGGTTTGGGAAAAATAATAGGTACTTGGCTGAATAGATTTTCCTTGCACAGTGTCAAGGCCATTTGTGACTTAGTGTCATCTGTGTCCAAAGGATTTCATTCTGTTATAACCACAGGCATGTGATTTTTTTTCCTTTACTTAAAATGTTCTTTATCCTCTGTTACCTGGTAAAATTCTAAACACCCTATTTCCGACTATACCCAGGGAGGTAACTAGGAGAATATCTGTTAACTATGTTTTAATGGGGACCAACTGCCTTCCTTGAGTAGTTTGTGTGTGTGTGTGTGTGTGTGTGTGTGTGTGTGTGTGTGCTTGTGTGTGTGTGTGTTTTATGTGACTATTGCACCACAGCCTTCACTCTATTCATTCTGCATCCCTTGTAAGATTATGAATCGTGGCAGTAATCATTATGTGTTGTTCATTGAATTCCTACTGCTTTTCTGTGTTGAATAAATGAGAGACATTCAGTAAATATGTGTCAATGAAAGAAGGGAAGAGAGAAAGGAAACGAGGAAGTGAGAGAAGGGGATGGGAGAGTGGAAAAGAGGGAGTGAGAAGAAAAAGGGAAGGATAGAGGAAGAAGGAAAAAAAGAATGAACCAGAAGGGAGAAAGGAAGATTGGGGAATGAGAGAGGGAAAAATAAGGGATTGGGAGAGAAGGGAGTGGGGAGGGAGGAAAGGAGAGGATAGTGAGAAAGAGAAGGGGTAGGGAAGGAAGTGAGACTGACAGGAGGAGTGTAGAGCAAGAGGATACAGGGAGAAGGGTAATTAGTAGGTGTGTTTCTAATAATGGTGACATACCACACAGAAGTTCTGATTTCCTTGTTGTTGGTTTTCTTGCTGTTATGATATCTCCATTTTTTTTTTATTATTGTATGGGGTTAGTTCCTCCTTCAGTTCTCCAAGATCCGTAAAATTGTTATTTTTCCTGCCAAAGTTTAAAGCAAACAGAATCAGAGTTGCTTCCTAACAAAAGAGTTCATATCCCTGTTTCTCAGATGAGTATATATGAGAACATAGGTCTGGTGAGAATATGGTTTGGCTCATTAGGGATGGAGTCTATGATTATTCATCAAGCTTTTAGATGACACTATGTTGGGACTTTCAGGAGCTGTCTTGTCCTGACAAGCCCTGGATTATGTATCCCATTCCAGCTGGATGCTGTTCAGTTTGCTCAAGAATAAGACTAGAACTCCTGGAGGAAAGAGTGAATCTCCCCTGCTACGCTTTGGTCTCAGAGCTGGACTTGAGATCTATACTGACCATTCAGTTTGGTCTTCAATGTCCAGTCATGCATACAGCACCTAGCAACTCTCTGGAGGTTACATAGAGTGTTTTAATGCTCAACCAATGATCTTCAGGTGAACTATCGTCTTTTTTTAGAATTAACATGTCCTTTACATGCTCACATGATCTGACTGTTGGTGTTTATTTTCCCAAGACAATACATGAACTACTCAAACCATGTCCAGCAGTCAAACTTCTTGAGATTCTATACAGGCTCCTGACCATTAATCTTAATTTATAGAAAATTATTACAACATTCACTTTGGATCACTCTTTGTACCCTACTAAACTTTCTAATGTCTACCAGTTCATTCAGTTGTCAAATACTTTATGCATAACTCTTCCTCATTGTCCCTGCCTGTGTATCACACTTCCCAGTACTATGCAGGAGGCTTACATAGGAGTTCTGTGCAGAGACACCTATTTTCTAAAGAGCCTGGAAAGCCAAGAACATTCCAGAAGCACTCTCAATGATCAAGAAGTTCAAGGCTGAATCTATTCCATCAGTCTTGTTTGGTCCACCGAGAACTCTAACATGATATCACAACTTTACATGACATCACATGATCTGACTTTGTGTGTAAGAATATTTAGTTGACCCCAAGGAAGAAGCAAATTTCTACCCTTCCAAATCAAAATAGACTCCACCAGCTTAGACACTCATCAATATGTGAAAGAAGAAATGGTGATACATATACACAGTGGAGTGCTGTTCAAATATAAAGAGGAATAAATTTTACCATTTTAGGGAACTAGATAAAACTTGGACTGAATGGGAGGGAATGAGTACCAGACAGGGGACAGGAGTGTGTGAGCAGGTATTGATGAGTATGATCAAAATTGTGATGAATGTGTATGAAAATGGCATATTAAAACTCATAATTTTGTACAATAAATATATAAAGTCTGCCTGTATGCACATGTCATTTTTCAGGAGTTTTCCATCCTTCTCTTTAGAGGGACAAAGTGTGCTTTATCTTCTTCAATGAGAAGTAAACTTCTATTGTTCATTGTTCCCTTCCTTCTGCTTCACATGTTTCTTACTCTTGTTATTCTGGGCCTTGCCAGAGCACCCTTTTGCCTTGAGGTGATATGAAGATCCATTTCAAGTCTACTATAGAGCTAAGGGGTCTATTGAGAATGGAATCCCACAGAGTGGGCTTAAGGGTTCCCTCTGAAAAATAAAAAAAAAAAATATGTAAAGTAATCAGAGATGTTTAATATTTGAAAATGTATACAAAGTGTTTATAGTACACCAGGGTAACAAAGATGTCCTTCATGAGGAAAACAGTTTGAAGGGAACAGAAAGTGTTAGGAAATTATGGAGAACCTAGTTGCAAGAAAGCTCTGAACTGCAGCAGGAGGAACAGAAAAGGGAGAAGTTTGACTACCGTCTGTTTGCACTCTGGTCAGTGTTCCATACAGTGCAGGAGATTCAGTGTCTAACCCCAAAGTATGGTATTATTGTCTCGAAGATGGAGACAACTGAAATATCCCACCCCATAGCTTGTGTGCCTAGTCAGGGGCTCAGGTTAGATTCTTTGTGCTGTTTTTGTGATCTTCTATCCTTCAGCTGAAACTCTCTCCATTGGACTAATGTCCATAGTCACACTCTAGCGAGTGTCAGTTCCTTAGTTTTCAGATGACTCTCTTTATAAATATTCAATAGATAGCCAGAAGTCAGCAAAACCCAAAAATGAGCTTAGAAATGTGCCAAGCGTTCTTAGGAGTCCACCAAGGCTCTTGGGAAATCCCAGACAGTGCTGTGTTAGAAATTTTCTAGAAAACAGTTACACTATGCTATCTGAAATTGTCAGGCAACACTAATGCAAAGCCCACAAGAGAGCTCATACAGCCTTTCAAGCAGCAAATGCTGTCCAGGTGCTGGCAGGGCTGTGCAGTGATGCACTTTGCCAAGACTGTAATGTTAGCAGACATAGTGACATTGAGTAAAGTTACATTAGATTCAGACTGACCTTCTCAGTTCCACTAGTCAGATATCAAGGGCCACATGTGGCATGATTTTCACATTGATGGCAGATTAGAAACTATTTCTGTCATCACACAAAGTTCTATGGAAAATCTCTGGTAGAGAAGATGTAGCTGGTCTTTTGCAGCTTACAAATCCCAGTCACTGCCCACACACCATCTGTGTTAGGCAGAATAACAAGCATGGACTCCTGGACCAGAACAGTTGCCCTTGTATGCAGAGCATGGTAATGAGGGTGGCATTTGAATGAAATGGGGTTCAGAATAGGGGACTGGTTGATTCCAGTGTTCACCCACCAACAGATGCAGGCAGGAACACAATGGAAAACCCTGCTAAAGAGTTGTGGGCGGAAGAGATCTGGCTGACAGATGGCACTCAGGTTCCTCATTCCTCAAACTCCCACTTGGTTAAACTTCTGGCCAGGACAGTTCTGAGATAATAAAATCCTTTACTGTTTATTCTTGCAGAATCTTCTGCACTGGATAATTCTCAACTTAGAGCCAAGTGAATGCTCTGAGGGCAGAATCCAGAAATATCCAGGGAAATCAAATCATGAATGTATCTTTCTAGGAGGTCTACAAAAAACAAGCCAGCCAGAATAACTATATACCTCTGCTTGAGAACAAGGTGTTCCCAGAACCAAATAAAATATCTAGCTTGCCTGAATCCATTTTTCTGTTGGAACAGTTGATCTGAGGTTGTTGGGTTTATGATTCTTGAGTCTAAGGAGGTTCGATTAGGAAAGAGAGTGACTAGTGGGAGCATCACGGGATGCAAGCCAAATGGAAGAAACTCTTCATGCCGTTCCTTCTGATGCACTGCAGAAAAGCCCACAGATAACTTGTCTTTTTCGCTCCTAGATAGTTAGACTGTACAAAACTCCACCATCACTACCTATGTTTCAAGATGCATTAGATAGTTTGATCATTTAGACTTTCAGCCAACTTATAGTGTAGGGGATATTATTGTTCCCATTTTACAGTGTGAAACAGAGACATGAAGAGTAAAAATGACTTGCACGGGACCACAGATCTTACAGTTATCAGTGATGGACTCTGCCCTCAGGAATCAAGTCTTCAGCATCTTCATGCTTCACCAGCCTTCTTCACCAGTAATCCAGCTGGAGAATGAAAACTAATTGTATGTAAAACATAGAGTTTTCAGATGAAGGGACATTATAAAGAAGATATAAATTATGCTGTGATTCTGGAAGGAGCTGGTGTCCCTATTGGGACCAAATCATTGACCATAATGTTCTCACAAATCAAAACTCAGATCATCAACAAGAGGCTCCTAAGTAACATGTACTGGCTAACTCATTTGACTTTGTCCTTTCTTTATCTAGAGACCAAGCATGGAGATAGTAACACAATTGTGAAAATGGAAAGCAAAGCAGGCACAGGCAAGCAAGGATCTGGATCTGTAAATGAGGCTAGTGAGAAAAGCCTGTCCAGGACCAGCCTGTGTGTGCTTGCCCTGCTCTAGGAAAGCTTTCATGAATAAAAAGTATAAGGTTTTTACCCTGGTCCCTGGAATTCAGAGCTTATTGGGTAGAAAATTTTCTAAGACAGCACTAGGGTAACCCTCTGCTTCAGTCAGAGGCCAGAGAAAGCCAGTGGTCTATAACTTTCATGGAAGTTCACTTCTGGTAAGACATCACACCCTGAGAGTCTTAGAGCATGCTACAACATTATGGGCTATCATAAGCAGCAATGTAAAAGTCATGGTTCATCCGAGGATTATTAACAGTTGTTCTGTACCTTGCTGTACAGACTGTCACTTTCTTTCTTAAATGATTTCCTCAATTCGCAAGTGGTTCATGGAAGGTTGACATTTTCCCTAGACTGCCTCTCTTTCTCTTTTTTAACATTCTATTTCCTCCATATATGTTCACCCAGAGTTCCAGCATGGAGGACTGTGCATTTATTACTCCACTGTCCAGTTGTTCTCCTTCTGTAGTTCCCAACTTCTTCCAGTCCTTAAATGACAAGACCTTCCTAATACACATTTCAGGGTATAGATAGTATAGACCCAACAATCAATAAGTTTGTATCTGGATGAGGTACTTGATAGCAGGAGATATTAATGAGTAGTTAGTAAGTGTGTATATACAGATAAACATATAATTGAAGGAGGGTAGTTCTTCTGTGGATAGCAATGTCCCTGGGCTCAACAGAGTAAAGCACCAGGCCCACATACACTAGTTGAGGAGATTCTGGTCATTAGAATTCCGAAGTCCTCCCATCACTTAATAAAAGTACATACCTTCTTCCTTCTGTTCATGCAAGTAGAGATTCATAGAAATAAACAAAGCTTCTATACTCCTGGTCTTAAAAATAACAATAATTCAAAATTATATCATAGTGTTTAATTTAACCAAATTATAAGGTATTATGGATCACAAAATTCCTTGAATAGACAGAATAATAAGATATTGATGGGACTCACACAGAGTGATGGGCATTTGCCCTACTAAGATTTGGTGTTCCTGATAAAGTCGCCACAAAAAAAGACTAGAAATATAGTTTAGTTTGGATCCCCTAGAATCTATGTAGCCATTCACAGGAATCAAAGACAAGAGTCATTTTGAAGGATCTTTCAAGTTTGAGAAATCTGAAAACAAATGTAGACCTGAGTAAGAGAATTTGTTTAGTAAATGTTGTGTTAATAGTAATGAAAAGAATTTTGCCTTTGAGAGTAGATCCCTGCTTCCTGATAACATAGATATATCTCTGGGAACGTCTTCAGTCTCTTTCTGTCTAAAACATGGTGCCAGTAATACAGAACAACACTTTACATGCGTTATTTAAACAGAGACTTTTAGTACACTGAACTCATTTTCTTGTCATTTTTTATCAGGAGAAATGTAACCTACAAATTTATAGACTGAGATTAAATTATTTGAGTTTAATACTTAGAATTTCAAACAGGACAGAGTATTATTCAGAGTCCCTTTGAATGTTTTGAAAGATTTATATTTTTCTAATTTTGGACATACAAGATCATTCTAAGTTCCAGTGGATGACTTATGGATTGCCGTGGTGCTATTTGTATTTTGATGCTAATTCAGGATTCCCCCTAATGAAGAAAGATTTCAAGGAACCAATCACTGGTGAGTAAGTGGGAACTTCCAGGTTGGAGTGAAGAAAGGGGAGGCAGGAGAAAGATACTTCCTTTTGGACAGGGGAGCTTAGAGGACAAAATGTAGCTAGCAGAGGCCCCAGTTTAGATGGCAGATATGCCAGGATTTGACACCGGATAAGTTATATTTAGAACAACTTACAAAATTAGGATGCAAGTTGCTGCTCTCAGCGATTGAGTTACTCTGTTGATTCTAAAGCAAGATTTTTGTTTTCCTTCACACAGCAACTCAGCTGAGTTCCAGAGAAAGGTATGGCATTGGGGCACCCAGCCAGCCATATGATTTGGAAGCCTGGGAATGGTGTGGCAGTGACCCGCTATGGAAACTTATTGAGCCAGGTGGAGAGATTTCAGAGATCCAGGTCACAGAGTCTGCTGAGATGAGAACAGGACAGCCTGTCTGCCAGATTGAGGACAGGCCGCCCTGTCTGTCGATGCCTTCCGGTGGTAGCGTGGGTGCTTTTTTAATATTTCACACTACAGATGACCACACAACTAAAAGAGTATAGGAAGCATATTGTTTAAAATAAATGAGGACACAAAGTTGTTGAGCATGAAATGGAGGTGGATCTGGGAGGGGCTGGGAGTGAAGATATTCAACATAACCCTATGAAAATTTCAAAGGATCCTTAGAATTACCTTTTCCTAAAGATTTATAAATAGCTTTAAATTAGAGGAGCAGATTGTAGAATTTATTTTAATAAATACTGATGGTTAAAGTTTTAAAAATCTGATAATCTTTTCTGTTAGTTGACATCTCCAGGAAGAATGGAAACCATTCATAATAATCTTGGGTTGTGTCTTCTTTTTATCTCCTCTTCCAGACAGCCATTAAAAAGTGGGATAGCAACTGCAGGTGGAGCCAAAATATGTTGTCTAAACCCTATAGGAATATACCAAAACCATGACTGTCTTGGGGTTATTTCAACAGGAAATTTTCTGAAATGAGTGAACAGGCATGTGTTGACTTCTCCCACATGCAATGCCTACAGGTTAGGGCATGAAAGAAGTGGAGAGGAAAAAACTAGGAAAGTCAGGGAGAGAAGAATAATAGAAAGCCACAGTATCCGCAAAGGTAAACAAAATTAAACCACTCAGCCTGCACTTCAATGGGAGGTACCCTGAACCTCCTACCCCATATGTCACTGGGGATATGCTGAGCCTGTGGTGAGTTCATCAGAGAAGACTGGGGAGAGCTGTTCCTAAAGCCTGCAGTGAAACTGGTCCTACAGGGAAAGGCCAACTCAGTTCACTCATGTTGCAATGCCTTACTGTGTTCTAGTGTACGTTTCAAAGTAGCTGGAAGAAGGATTTAGAGCATTCCATTCATAAGACATGACAGATGCTGGAAGTGATGTTACAAGTTAACAAGGTGATATTACATGGCGGCATGCATGTGTCCAAATATCACACTATACTCCACAAATATATGCCAGGGAAAACAGAATTAGAAGGCTAGAGATCTGGCTTAGGAGTTAAGAGCGCATAGTGCACTGGCAGAGGACCTGGAATTGGTTCACAACACTCACTTGGCAGCTCACAACCATCTTGTAAATCCATAAGACACACATGGTGAAGATTCATAACACCCAGGTGCAATAATCAAGAAAAAATAAAAAGTTAAAACTTGGATGGAGGAGAGGAAGACAGCTGGTTGAGAACAGTTAAGTACAGAGAGGTGACAAGCATTTAACCAATAGGGCAGTGTCACATTACTTTGTGCATTTGCTGATGATGCTTCTGTCCAGACTGAAAGTGACTACCTGTCATCAGTTCTGACTGCAACGGTGCAATGAAGCCAAGAGCAGTTCCAAGCAAACGACACCGCCACACTGCACTGGTGGGAATGGGAAACACCAGCATCTGAAAACATAGCAGGGTTTAACCATTGTTAAAGGGCCTTTAGCTCCTCACCAATACTAACAAATCGAGCAAGGGGAACATCAGTTTGAATGAACTGTCCCAGGATGGACTGCCAGGGTCCTGGTGGCCAGGAGTCATAGAATTGCTCTGTTCTAGAGACTTAAATGGTAGTTCTTGGACCAAAGTTCCATAAGACTTATGGGACAACAGCACTTCCCATGGCTGCTATTACTTATGTGGTGCAAGATGAGTAATAAAGTCAGTGGACAGAAACGGAAGTGTGGGGGAAGAAAAATGTAAAACTATGAAGCCTGTATTGGAGAACAGAAGCATTCTGATATTGATGGGTCATGTCAAGTTACTAGCACCAAAATAAAATTGCCCTGGAGAGAAACAGTTTTAACACCTAAACAGCGGTTGCTCAGATCACACTGTGTGGAGGGAAAAGAAAACTGTGAAAAAGAAATAGTTCATATTCCTGTTTAACAGATAGAAATGTGAACACATTTGTAAAAATTCCTTAAATTCAGGAGTTTTGCAAATTCACTATATTTACATTACTTTTTACTCAAGTGTTATCATAAACACACAAGGCTAATTTAGTGCCACCCCAGTGGCCGAATTTAAGTATAATGGAAATCACCTAGCCAAAATATCAGGCACTAGAATTCTCAAGCATGGCTGCTAAAATAGAAATGTTTGGAATCACGTTGATAAAACATTAGTATTTGCTACTAAAACTAAATACACCCCTCTGTGATAGCCTTATGAATTGACACGCACCTGCACTGTGGCCATAGCTATGTCTCAAATGGTGGAATGGGAGCATTTCACCAGATGTTCCCTACCCTTGACCTGTGCACCACAGCAGTTGGGCAGTACACACACACAAACACATATACACACAAATACATACATACATACATACATACATAGCATACATACATACTGTAAAACAATTCATGAAAATGTAAAAGAATAAAGAAAGTATGGGACATCTGCACAAAGAAAAACTACATAGCCATAAGCGCAAGTGTTAACCTTGGGACACAGGAAAAAGTCCCAGGGATACTCAGCTGAACCAATGAAGGAACACACAGAAGAACCTGTGCTGGGTTGTCTCATAAGTACACAGTAATAAAGTAGGTAAAGATGTATTTATGGTGTTAAGACATCTATTTCACAGGAGCGACTGTGGACAGGTGGGTGGAGCTATGCTGAGTTGTGGGTCAGGTCCTCACTGGCCTGGCTCTCAGAGCATCAATCCTCCACTCGTGAAAGTTCACAGACCTCTGCAGTTACTATAGACTACCTTTGTGTATGTGACAAATAAATTAGTATTTGACTTTTTAAAAAGTAGGAATGAAGTGCAGGAGGAATAAGTCAGCATACCCTAACTGGTGACCCATAATGGTCCACCCATGCACAATAGCTGCATCGTCATTGTACAACCTGATGATCTGCCTGGCACCATGGAGACAATGATGACAAAGCACATGACCTTGCCAGCCAATCAGATGGTGCCAGCAACAAGGGGCAAGATGTCATGGACCAATGGGGCATGGTGGAGGGTATAAAGGCACTTCCCAATTCTGCAATAAACAAGTCTGCTTCCACTCCTCACCTGACTCTGGGAGTCTGTATTGGTGATTACTCACCTTCTTACCCACTACCTCATGGACAATCTCAAGGGGTGAGGGCTAGAGCAATAATGAATGAAGTGTTCTGTTATATCTTTCTTTGCTTTTCTTTCATCTGCCTTTGGCTTCAGACCTGCTTCATCCTTTTCTGTCTCCTAAGCAGCCTTCGTTCCTTTCTGTGCTTACTTCCTTGTTGCCAAATGTCTTGGTCACTGTGGCATCATTCTGCCTTACATTCTACAGTGCTTCAACATGTTTTGTTAGAACCTAAGAGATTTCTCTAGGAAACCCAGTGGAAAATTCAAAGTTCAGCTCAGAGTAGGAATTCATGTAACACATAAACTTCATTTTTAAAAAATCAGATACTTCTAGAAGCACCTCTGTTCCTTGACCTGGCTATATACTTAGACCCTAAGAACTGCAAGTCTTGGGTAGCAGTAAAGTGGTGGGTAAATACACACAGACAAATACATACTCTGACTGAAAAGCATCAGAGTAGATAATTTGTGCAGCATGTCCACCTGTGTCTGCTGGCCAATGACAGGAGGAGAAGCAGTAGAGTGAGACCCGGATGGGAATTATTGCTGCCACTGCTGTGACTCTGGGCATTGGTACTGCTTGGCATAGTCAGTGGTATGACTTCTGCAAAAGGAACTTTTGGCTTATCAGCTGTATATGACAGAATGAACACAGCTTCAATAACTAGAAACAGAACTATAGCTTTAAAATACAAGAGATGATTTTTCCCTACAATGTAAAGTCTTGGGTGGGAAAGTACAGGATGATGGCTCAGCAATGCAGGCTCATTGCCTTCTTGAGCTGCAGCCCTCTGTGTGTTCACAGCATCCTCTCACTTGTATCCTCATAGTACAGTACAGTCTCTTCAGTCTCATCTTTATTCTCCTAAGTAGAAAATATTGGAGAAATCAGAACGAAATGTGTCCCATAAATCCTTCAATTGCCTTGCATTCAGCTGTATGATTACCTCAAGTCTATGTTACAGTCACCTGTATTTCTGTCTGCTCACCAGTGCACATAGCTTAAAATTACTGTGACCACAGGTGAGAAAGCTTGGGTACACACACACACATACACACACACACACACACACACACACACACACACGAACACATATGAACACACATGCACACACACACACGACACTGCACAATGCACACCACACACAACAATACTAGACATGGAGACTGGAAAGGATTATTAATGGGATTGGGAAGGAATACTTAACAAGATATTTCCATATTACGATAGTGGTGTTATAGACTTATTTCATATTCTTGTTTTATAATTACATTTTATAAAACAAATGTTTTAAATGCATTTTATAATTAAAACTGTCTAAAAACATCCTTCTAGACATTAAAACCTGAGGTTTGAAAAGTCATTTTGGGGGATGAGAAAAGACTCCTTTAAATAATTTTATGATCAATATTTTTCACAAGAAAGGATAGGTCTTCCATCTAGAAGATTAAGAGTCTCGAGTACACACGATGCAGAACATTACCTGGATTAGTTGGTTGCTGCCTTCTCCAGGGCAGCATGTGGGATACTCTGAGCTTGCAGCATCCAGCTTTCAGCTGCCTGGAGTAATCACAGTGAAAGCTGAGAGAAGTGCTAAGTGGAAGTGAATGCATGCATGGCATGGGAGTGAATGACAACTGCTGCTCCAGCAGTGTCACTCTCAGGGACCAGAAGTGTTTTCTTAACCAACCAACCCATCTCTCTCAATGTAGTGATAGTTCACTTAAATATTAACAGGTAGTGCAAGGCTGATGCTGTCTTGAATACCATTCTCCGTTCAACATGTGTTTTCTGATAACACAATAGGGGATCAACTGGGATAGTGAGATGAAAACTTCTTTATTCATAGGACAAATCCCTAGGACATTTAGTTCTAGGCATTGTGAGCTGAATCAAGGTGTGTGTATGCACACAAGCAAGCATGCATTCATGCATGCACATGTGTGTAGGTGTGGGTATGAGGTGTGAATGATTCCCTACAGGTTCTTGTATTTGAAAGCAGAAGAGAAGTTGCAGAGGCCCAAGCAGGGCTGCAGCTGTAGAGCCATAAGCACCTGGAGCCTAGAGTGACAACACACTGGTATCTGGTTAGTGGGAAAGAAATGAAGTTTAGAAAGTCTCTGAAATGCCTTTCCAGGAGAGCTAACAGCTGTACCTATGACAGAGGCTTTGTGAGTGTCAAGATATCTGCTAAAAAAGCTTGAAAATAAATCTTGCCCTTCACCCTTCAGGCAGATAAATACTGCCTGTGTTTACACTACTTATTTGCTCAGAAAACTCTGGGGCCCATGGAACTGGCCCACTTCATATGGATAGGTTCAGCCCTATCTTCTGGAAATACAACAGAATATGGCTGGAAGGATTCTACACCAGCATAACATGAACATTACACAACAAAGTGCTGGGCCCGTTGGGTGAGCTATATTCTGAGCCAGCTTGTGCTCAGGGCTGTACTGTTAATGATAACAGTGAAGTATGGAGAGGCATGTGCCTGACACAGCCTCTGAAGCCCTCGGACTTCCTGTGGCTACAAGGCTTCCTTTGTGGCATGCTTTGTCATAGATTGTGGTTGAGTCTACACGGGCAAGACTCAATATCAGCTTCTCCAAAATTCTTGACAAACAGGGTGCTTTGATCACCAAGGCAGATGCTGGCACTAAGGCTCTACCAAGTAGAAATCCAAAGGTCTCCTGTAACTTCTCTACCTTCAGCTGTCCTGCACTCCCATCTAAGGAGAACTCATTATGGCCACTCATTTTCCTCTAATCAAATCACACCTCTACCAGTAGGGTGCTTATTGTGGTTTGAATAGGAATAGCCCCAGGCCCCATAGACTCATGTATTTGAATGCTTGGTCCATAGGGAGTGGCATTATTTATTAGGAGTTGTGTGGCCTTGTTGGAGTAGGTGTTGAAAGAAGTATGTCACTGGGTTGGACTTTGATGTATACAGTCTCCTATTGCCTTCAGATCAAGACATAGAACTCTTAGCTTCTTCAGTACCATGTCTGCCTGCATGCTGCCATGTTTTCCACCATGACAATAATGGATTAAACTTCTGAACTATAAGCCAGCTCCAGTTAAGTTTTTGTTTGTTTGTTTGTTTGTTTATGAGTTGCTATGGTCATAGTGACCCTTCAAAGCAATGAAACCCTAACTAAGAGAGTGTTTTTTCAAGTTTCCTTTGAATCAGAAATCCAAATTCTCTTCAAATAATTCTGAGAAGTAGGCAGTAAGCATTACTGATGCTTCTGGGGCTACTTGCCAATATTGGAATTTAGAGAACTTGCCAGGAGGTAAATTCTTATCATGATTCCTGCTGAAGAAAAATGCAGTTCTAAACCCCTTTGCTCAGACCCAAATTGTAATAAAACAAATAGGACTTGTGAGCTAGCCTGTGTCCACCTGGGGCTCTCAAGAGTTGTGTATAAATTGGCCAATATTTTGTAATACATCTGCTAGATTTCCTTGTGTCATTGCACTTACTGGGGAATGGGGAATAGGGCACTGATGTCCACTCAGTTAAAGTTCTGGCTCAAGCTCTATCTTCCGATTCCTTGTGTCTCTATTCTCTCACATTCTAGGCTATGAGGATGGCAGGGCAGTAATCATCTCTTGAAGACATGGACCCTGACGAACTGCTGGGTCCAGAGGAGACAATTCTTAAATGTTCACATATCTAATAGAAAGTTATGTTATAAGAGGGCTGCCAAATTCCCTGGATAATTTGTACCAGACCAATAATACATTCACATTCTTTCTTTGCCAAGAAATCTTCTAGGAAAACCTAAAGCCTCTTTCCCAGAAACTGAATTGCTAACAGAGAAGACCTGCTATGTGACAAATCAAGGGGTCTAGATGGCAGTTCATCCAGGGTATCTGGGCCATCTTACTGTCATTCTACAGGGTCAATGAAAGATGAAGAAAGCTTGAGTGAATGAAAAGAAAGTATAAGTGGTTGTACAGTATAAAAAATGGTCAGGGGTAAAGGGAGAAGCAGGTAGCCATGCCATAGGAAGTAGAAAAGAATTAGCAGCATCTCTTCTCAGAGATGCCAGCATGGACAAAACCAGTCAATGAAGTTAGACCTACAAAGCTCAGTAGTCTGCCCCAGAGGGGTATACATAGATATACCTGTGCTACTTTAAGGCCATATGGTATAGCTCTGGGTAGAGGGTCTGACTTCATTGCTTGAAGATATTGCTTTAATTCTATTGTTTGTTGCAATAGAAATGTAAAATCAAGTCAAATTTTAGTCCCTAAAAAAGAAAACACTCTCTAGAAAATACCTAAAAATAATAATGTAGCTTTGTAACTGTATAATTGGAAAGCTGGAGAGATCTAATGGAAACTGCAGACTCCAATGGCCATGTTCTCAGTGGAAATATAGATACTAAAAGTTCATAGTCTGAAACAACCTGACAAAGAAAGTTTGCTTACAGTGAATATTTAAATAGTTATTTTAAAAGAAAACTGTTAATACAAACATAGTTGTTAAAGGCATGCTGCCAAGACACAGTAAAATAGCAACCCTACTAAGAGTGGAGGGAAGGTCACCATGGGGTCACAGTAACAGAATTCTTCACAAAGTACTTCACTAGTCTATGTAAGGAAAATAGAACTCACACACAGTTACCTTGAGAATTTTTAAGATTCCCAAGCAGACTGATTGGTGGAGCCTGAATTCTTTCACTGTCTGTAGTAAATGGAACCAAACGATGATTCTTAAATCAAGGGGCTTGACGGGTTGAGAAAGGCTTCACTTATCTAGGATGCAAAGGGTCCCAACCCAGAAGATTGACTATCAGAAGAGTGCTCTAAGGAGAAGTGCAAGGGTCTTGCTGTACAGCCTTGGTTAGATACCAGACAGAGGAAAGGCCAGAGTGCTCCCTACTATGGCAACTCCTGTGAGACCCGGGTCTTCTAAGACATCTTTGTAGAGCTATGTATCGAAAACAACCCTCCAGTTCTTCTGGGAAGAACACTGGATCCGTTGAGATGAGTCCCTCAGTTGTAAAGGGGAATCGGTAACTTTCATGAGGCTTTGACACCTTAGAAAACTGCCAGTATAAACTGAGAGGAACAGAGAAGAGAGGAAGCAGATGAAAATGGTTGGACTCACAAATTTTTCAGACAGGAAGGAAATAGGCTGATAAAGCAATTGACTTTCATTCAGATCCATGCTATTCTACATGTATGGAGTGGCTAGCCTGAAGGACTGGGCCCTGGACCAGAAGGCAGGCCCAGGTACCCAGGTTCAAATTTAAAGATATATGCTGACATTGAGCTCAGAAACTGCTTAGGACCTCCTTCATCTTGTGTTTTCTTCCTTTCAGAGATAGTAATCTATGTAGTTGGCATGATGTCCCATCATTTTATTTGCATCAGTGGACCCAATGAATCCTGGCATGTTGATTCAATCAAATTTGAGTTCTGAGTGTTACTGTTTCACAAATGGGGAGAAATTTGTACAAGGATGAAATAAATCCAGATTCTCCTTTCTATCTAACTTAGGTCACTTCTATAATTACATTTAGGACTTTGGAACCTGTGATATTTTGATTAATTCTTAAATTTGAGATGATAGTCTTAAGTTGAGACTTTGGGGGCTCCAGTGATGAGATGAATTTATTCTGTGTGTGAGATGAGCATAAATCATTGGTGCAACTGCAATGAGAAATAATACTTGAATTGTTACAATATTTCAAAGCCAGCTAATAGCACAAGCCTGTAATCCCAGTACCAAAGAGGCTGAGGCAGAAGAATTACAAATTTGAGCCCAATTACAAACTTGGGCTACACAGTAGAATCCATCTCAAGGTTTGTTTCTTTACCAAAAGAAGCAATATTTTAATGCTGGTTTAAATTTTGTTGCCTTTATTGACAACCATTTGAAAGTTGTCATAGACAATTCAGACATGGACTCTTTCTGTCATCCACTTAATCATCTTTGGAGCAAAATATTCACAGAATTATATTCTTTACTCTGCAAGGAAAGGTGTGTGTGTGTGTGTGTGTGTGTGTGTGCGTGCGTGCGCGTGGGTGTGTCTCTCTGTCTGTCTGTCTGTTTATCTGCCTCTCTGGCTATCTAAGGAGACAGACCATTATCTTGAGATTCTCATTATACAGAGCACTGTGAGAAAATCCATGTATTGGATTTGTTTCCTTGGATTAAGATACAAACCACTGCTCACATCCTTTGATACACTATTCATCTTTTATTATCGTTCAATCACAGACATCCTTAGCCTGCTTTTCTATCACATAACAATAAATGATATCTTCAGATTGGTTTTTTTCTTAACTAATTATGATGAATTCTCATAGCCAGATCATGTCTCACCACAATGGAAGCCTTCAGAAAAATATCCATGTTATTGATTTTATATTGAGAAAATTAAATTAAACTTAGCAAGAGTTCTCTAGATTACTAATTTCCACCCTTTTGAGATATTAATGATTCAAGTGAACAATCATTGAGTATAGTTATAAAATTTAAAACTACTCCCTAAATGAATATTATAAGTTGTATTTTCTGTATTTCAAAATTATATTCACCGTGACACTGTATGTTGGATGTAAAAAGTCTCAGAAGTTTGAATATTTGATCACATGGTCCCCAACAAGAGGGGCTATTTTGGGAGGTTCTGAACCTTTCAGAGACAGAGCCTTGATTAAAGAGTAACTCCCAGCACAAAGAAAACTAAAGCCTTTCTGAGAATTATCAAAATGGTAATATTCAATTGCAAAACAACTGGATTTTGTCTGGCTTTCTAAATATGTAGATAATTTAATGAATAATGAGTTACTGCTACAAACAACTCAGTGGGAAGGAAAATAATGAGTTGATCAAGTTTTATCAATTATCTGAAGCAGGAAGTTAATAGTCTGATCTAACTGATCTTCCAGAAGCTACTGATATTTGTAGAAACTGCATAACTTTGACCAGTTAAAAGACGGCCCATGCCTTCAGAACCCAGAATCAGAACTCATTTGCAAAGTCTGGCTGGTGAGACAAGGTTCCCCCTCCAAGCCATTGCAGAGCTAAGAATAGATTTTTCTTTCACTTGAAGTTACAAGAGTTTCTAAAGAAGCAGAAAAGCACACCAAATTTATTTTGTTAATATCTTTAGAGAAATCCATAGTGTGAAAAAAAAGCACTAGCAAGAGATAAGTCAAATATTTTTACTTTATTATGAAAGAGAAAATAAAACGTATGATATTCCTTCTGTTAAACACTTAGCTGGAGCTAACTCCAAAAGACTTTGCAAAGTGGGAAAAAATTTTGGCACACTCTCTTCCAAGCCCATGCACTCCAGCCATGACAGTCCATGCTGCTTAAATACCAGCTTCACACAGGCTACTTAAAAGCCTGGTGAACAGCATACACTAAGTCCCAACTTAGTAAGCAGGAACTCACTCCTTAGAACCCATCCGTCACCCTGGAGGTTATCATAAAGAGTGAGCAATGTCTGGGGAGGTAAGTGGGCTCAATTTGACCTAAATTGTCTATAGATAGTGAAGATCTTAGTGTGGGGATGGAAACAGACTCTAGTCGATCAGCACTCACAGGCTGTGTTCTGGCCACATATCATCTCTCCTGGAAGGTAGGGGCCTGCTGATCTGAGAGGGAGCTGGGGCCATCTCAGTCAAAGCTCTGAATCAAAGAGCTTGTTATGCGGGAGATACTGGCATCAGCCATAGGTCGATGAAAACAGCTATGTAGAGAGGTGAGGGAAAGAAGAAAGGAAAGGAAAAAAACAGGTGTGGGAGATTAGTTAGAATGCATCAACTAGTACCCAAGCTTAGTGACAGGGAACACCAGGGAGTAAAACTCTACAATCTGACAGCAGAAGAAAGGGTGAGAAGGAGGAAGACAATGATGAAAAAGGTGTAACAATCCAGGCCCTAATCCAGAAATGACAGTGAGAACCAGCCACAGCTTCATAGTCAGAGAGCAAAGATCTGTCCCTGAAGACTTTTTACAAAAAAAAAAAAAAAAAGAGGGTGTGCTTGTGATTCTTCAGCAGCAGCTATGAAGCAAGAACAGTTTTTAAACAATCCAGTTGGAGACTAGCTTTCCAATTCCCACCTTGTGTCAGTCCCAAGGTAACTGAACTGTCAGACAAAGCAGTGGTGAGTCACCATTGCCATCACCATGCCATCTTCATGGTGCCTCTTCCTGGACTCATTCCCTTTACTCCTCCTGACAAAAAAGTAATGGCACTTCACCTTAAAGCATTGAGTAAAGAACAATGATAAAATTAGACAGAGCACTAATGCTTCCATCAGGTTGTTTGGGGGCTAGAGAGACTGCACAGTAAAGAACACTCCCTCGCTGCTCCTGTAGAAGATCTGACTTTGGTTCCTAGCACCCACATGGTAACTCACAACTGTCTATAACTCTAGTTCCAGGGGATCGGGTGCCTTCTGGTCTACGCACAAGTGCATGCATGTAACACACACACATAACACACATACACTCACACGTGCACATGTACACACACATAAGTACATGCACATACATCCAGACAACACACTCATACACATAAAATAAAAATAAATATTTAAATTTAGTTATCTTAAGAAATAGTTGTTGATTGGCCTGAAATTCACTAGAAAACTAACACATTTGTGTGAAATTGCTAATTGCCACGAAAACATAATAGAGGTTGGTCTTGTTTTATGAGGGGTTGTTGCCCAATTGAGAGCACTTACTTTCAACTACAATTATATAGCTGTTTAAAGTTGCAACAGAAACAGGAATACTGACAGGCCAACAACTTTGGGATAAACAAATCTTCATCTAGCCTTGAACTTGTTGGACCTATCCACAGGCTGAGGGGACCTGGATTCAGATTCCCAGAACACACATAAAAGGCGGGCATAGTGAGGAAAATCTACAACCATAATGCTGCAGGTAGCACTAAGACAGTTAGATTCTAGTGGCTTGCTGGCCAAATACTGTAGCTGAAGCAGTGAGCCTGCCTCAGCAAACAAGGGAGAAAGCAACAGTAGAGGGTTGCTGACAGTCAACCTCAGGCCTGCACATGCATACATACACAGGCAAGCATATCATCATACATATGTGAAAACATATACAACACACATACACAACAAATATGCAAATATATAAGAAAGGCTAGACTCTAAAACCCTATGGTGAGATTCTGCTTCTACAACAGTAAAAGGAGAGAAAAATCATTTGACTCTATCAGGACACTGGGTGTTTTAATATATTTGCTAGGAGAGAATTTTCACTATCAGAAAATATTGTACTTTTAACCACTTACTATTTTTATTTGTTTTTATTTTTGTAAAAGCTAGTCTAATTTGCAAGTGTTTTGTATATATATATATATATACATGTGTGTGTGTGTGTGTGTGTGTGTGTGTGTGTTGTATATATATATATATATATTTATATATATGACATATATGTGACACTCCTTTGAAATCAAATATGACTATAATGAGTGGAACTTATGCTAATGGGGACAATGTTAAAATTATGAAAACAGAAACATATAAAAATAACATTTTTTCATAATAAAAATAAAATTACATTTCTCTTCATAATATTCATAATATACTCAATAAAAATAATTTTCCGACACTATAAGGAAAGTGAAGGTTTCTCTTCTCATTTCTGATGTCAAAGAATAGTTAGATATTTCAAATTCTGTCATTAGTTTTTCTTCTCTATAGAAATTTCTATAAAACAGAAATTGTGAATCCTTAAAAATCTGGTGTTATATAGAAAAATGCTGACCCAAATTATATAGTGAAATTAAGATACTATTTTGGAATTGACTTAGAGGTGCATTGGTTTGCTTTGATTGTCTACTTAACACATCATAAAGTCATCTGGGAAGAGGGAGCCTCAAATGAAGAACTGCTATCAAGGAACTGGACTATGACCATGCCAGATATGTCCATGAGACATTGTGCTAACTGATGATTCGTGTTGGAAGGCTCAGTCCACTATGAGCAGCACCATCCCTAGGCAGCTGGTTTGGGGCAGTATAAAAAAGGCAGCTGAGCATGAGATATAGAGTGAGCTATTAAGGAATGCTCCTCCATGGTTTCTGCTTTAGTTCCTGCTGGACTTCTTTCAGTAAAATGTAATAGAACCTCTCCTCATTAAGTCACTTTTGAAAGGAATGCCTCTCACATCAACAGAATGAAGCTCATAAAGGAGTAGATACTGTACTATCTTCTATTTCCTCCCATTACAATATCCTGCTCAATCTATGCAGGATTTTAACTCCTTTTGTGTTGTGATTTTTAAAATGTACACTTTCTACATTTTGTCTATTTTTACTTACACTGTACATTCACTGCTGGACAATCCCCCAGGGAGAGTGTCAGAGTTCCTTTTGTGTTTCACACATGATTGGAACTGTCCAGTGAAAGAAGTACTGACAAGGTGTATGGTGTTTTCAGGAATGTGTGGAGGAAAGGTCAAGTTCCAGAAGCATGGACCCTTGAGCAGGTGAAAGAAAGAGATTTGGAGCCCAGAAGGAATGGTGATACAGCTCTCCTGTGTCATTCCCAAGGTTGTAGTAACTGGAATTTTTGCAATAAAACTCAGAACACAATTTGATTTCTCATGGGAAATTGCAATGGGGAGTCTATTAATTGTCAGAGATATGAAGCATAGATTATGAACTGATAGGTAAATACTAATTTGTAAAAGGGAGAAGAGAGAAAGCTTGGCTAGTTGACTGGAGACCCAGACCATATACTTCATCAATAAGACTTTGAGGAGGAGAAGAGAATATGGGGAGAGGCAGAAAAGCAGAGGAGCTTATCATTTAGCACTGCAGATTCTCTCAGCATGGAGAGCTGTACTGCAGATTCTCTCTCACCATGAATGGTCACACTGCAGATTTTCAGCATGGATGGGCACACTGAAGATTCTTAGCATGGATGGGCACACTGCAGATTCTCAGCATGGATGGGCACACTGTAGATTCTCAGCATGGATGGGCACACTGCAGATTCTCAGCATGGATGGGCACTGCAGATTCTCAGCATGGATGGTCACACTGCAGATTCTCAGCATGGATGGGCACACTGTAGATTCTCAGCATGGATGGACACACTGCAGATTCTCTGCATGGATGGGTACTGCAGATTCTCAGCATGGATGGGCACACTGCAGATTCTCTGCATGGATGTCTGCCCCTGCAGATTCTCAGCATGGATGTCTGTAGAAGCATTTTCACCTTTAGGGATATTCCCAGAGTGATTTCTGCCTTCTGCTTTCTTCAGTTTTAAATGTATTTATCCACTCACATTTTAGCTAATTCACACATAGAATACAATTAGCTATTAAATAAGGCCAGTTGTATATGTGTTAATCATTTTTTTATTTTGTTCCAAAGGCAATGTCATTCAAAAATAGTTTCCTAAACACTTTGGGTTTGGCGGGTGGTTGCTTGTTTGTTTTGTTTTGTTTTGTTTATTTCCTTTCATCAACAGAATTCTTGTCACCTACATTGGGGAATTTAAAAAATATTCTACACTTATATGTTATAATTAAATTATTCACTCACTAGCTCTAGAATAAATTTGAACCAAATTATAAGTCTCAAGGTTAAAACCATAATTTGCATGACAACATTCTTCGAGAGCTTTGGCTAGATGGCTTCATTCAACTTTACACACTTGTATACAATCTGTATATTACTACAAGAAAACTTCTCTGTCTAGTTTACCTAGGGGTAGAACAGAAGTACAGGAGCCACTAGGTATGGACTAGGAGGGAAACAAAAACAAGATTGTTGGAGATCCATGGTAGAGTCAACCACATGTCAAGAATCATAGCAGGCAGCTCCTGTTTGCTAGACGCAGGAGCTTTTTGAGTCATTTAGAGCTACTGCTGGAACACACCTGGCATTGTATGTGGTAGATATCCCAAAAGTCATGCTAGTGTTGACACTGAGAATTTTTGTTCATTATTGATTGATCAATTGATTGGTTTTGTGATAGAGTTTTGCTTTTATTCAGAGAGAGCTAGGTTCAAATATAGCATAATTCCCCTGCCTTGACTTCATGAGTGCAGGGATTACAAGTGTGAAAATCAAACTCCTTCCCTAGCTGTGAGTTTTGTTTGTGGTATAAGAAAAACTAGTAGTCAGGATCAACTTTGCTTCTCCCTGATGATGACATTTGAGGCTTTTCCGTTACTCTGTGACCTACATGAAATCTGTGTTAGAGACCATCTTATACACAAAATCACCATCTACTTCCTGTTTTGGTAACTCTGCCTTTCAGGATTGTCATTCACTCAGCATGAGCAGAAGAATGGAGTCTGAGCTACTCTACAATCTGGGATAGTAGAGTTGTCCCAGCTCATTAACACTCATCCTGTAAGGGATATCTGGGTTGGTTCCAGATTTTAGCGGTTATGAAAAAGGTAGCTCTGAATTTTTAAAAGAAACATCCTCCAAATATGAGACTGAACTCTGTTGGAATATATATTAGGTGGAGGGCATTAGATTGGTAAGTGTTTATAGATCCATGTCAGATCTATTTCTGATTTATCCTCTGCCTCTGGTTGCTGACAAGCAAGAGCCTAGGTTCTGATGATTATCCAGATGGACACACGTCAGATTGTAGAAGTGAAAAGTGAGTGTGTGGTGTGGGAATATGGGACAGTATGGCAGGAGCAACCTAGGTTGATGGCTGTCTCAGCAGCGCAGTGGAGAGGATGGTTTGAACAATTGTGGGCAGTGCCTGACTCAGGAGCATACCAAGCAGTATGATGTCTGCAGTGCTGTGCCTCAGGAAGCACAGTCCTTCCAGTGATGCTCAGACACCATTTGGTACAAGGTAAATAATGAAGAGCTTATGATGTCAGACACACACACAATAATGAAATAGAGCAAGGAGACCAAACCTGAGAGCTGATGGGGCAGACGATGGGGCATAAATGAGAAGTAAATATCCCAAATACTATTTCTACCATAAAACTATGAGTTATCTTTAAATTCAATTACATCCATATATAGTGATTTTTTTTTCTTATACTGGGTCTCACTGTGTAGCCCTGGCAGGTCTTGGACTCTTTGTGAAGACCACATTAGCTTTGAACTCACAGATTCTGCCTCCTAAATTTTGTAATTAAAGACATATGCCACTATTTCCAGCTAGACTGGTTTCCATATATATATATAATATATATATATATATATATATGGAAGTAATATATATATTATTATATATTACTTATATTATATATATTACTATAAGCCTGAGATACACAGCCACATGAAACTATAAAGTTACATGTTAATACAGTAGGATGACGACATTGCATCCAACTCAACGTGAAGAGCAACAACAATGGAACCCGAAAGCAGTCACACCTGGGAGCCAAAGACAAGGAGCACAGTGTTGTAACAAATGAACTGCAGAGAAAATGAAATCATTATCTATTAATTTGTCCTTTGGGGAGATGCCATTGTCCACTGAGCAGATGTTATTCAAAAGTAAAACAAAGATCAGCTAGAAAATTACAATTAGGAATACCATTGTGAATCTTTAAAATAAAATTCACCTAAAGACAAAACTTTCTTAAATCTTAGCTGAACAGCACCAGGATGTCGACTTCCAAAAAGAACGAGGAAGTACACGGGCAGCAACTGTCTCCACCTCTTGAAAAACAAACCAGAACACTTATATAATGACTATATTAAAAAGATCCAAAGGACCCAGGAAAACACATAAAACTGCAACTACATAATTCCTACTACAAAACAGTCGATTCTTAGAAGAAATTCAGTACAATCAGAAGAAGGGAGGGCTCAGAGTTCTGAAGGCCACCTCGACCAGCCAGTTTACTCACACCTAGAGGAGATGCAGCTGGATGCCACAGCTGATCTTACTATCACTGAAATCTTGGGCAGAGAGACCAAGACACAGCAGCCACTTCAAACCTTGAAGCCAGACACTTCCAGAGTCCTCACTTTGGTTTCTCATCAGAGGCACAAGCTTTGTGGTAACAAGAAGTTAATCACAAGAAAAGTTTGTGGTATCATTCAGAGTAAGAAATGGATATGGTTGCATCAAAAGGAATGAGAGCAAGGAAGATGTATTTGTGTTTGTGCTATAAAGAATAATAGCCCCTTGAAATGTAGGAGACAGAGATGCTGTGGGGCTGGAAGTTGTTGAAGAAGGAAAGGAATGGGTTCAGCAAATGTTATGGGCCCTGGTAGAGTTCGGGTTCAAGATGATAAGTATACAGCAGGCTGTAGTCATTACAGATGCTATCCACTCACGGTCCTCTTATAGCTATTAACTCTGTGGCTACTTATTCATTCAATAGATGTATACTAAGTAAATAGAAATCATCTGCTTCTGCTAAAATGAAAATAATAAAATAGATGAGTAGCTAAGGAACGTGACAAATAGGTTATATTTTACAATTTCAACTATATTTATCCCACAATGTCATTGTACTGGCTGGTTTTGTATGTCAACTTGACACCAGCTGGAGTTATCACAGAGAAAGGAGCTTCAATCGAGGAAATGCCTCCATCAGATCCATTTCTCAATTAGTGATCAAGGGGGAGGGCCCATTGTGGGTGGTGTCATCCATGGGTTGGATAGTCTTGGTTCTATAAGAAAGCAAGCTGAGCAAGGCAGGGAAGCAAGCCAGCATTCCTCCATGGCCTCTGCATCAGCTCCTGCTTCCTGACCTGCTTGAATTCCAGTCCTGACTTCCTTTGGTGATCAATAACAATGTGGAAAGTATAAGCTAAATAAACCCTTTCCTCCTCAACTTGCATCTTGATCATGATGTTTGTGCAGGAATAGAAACCCTGACTAAGACAGCAATATACATGATGTATATTTTTTGGAACTTAAATTTTGAAAGAAATAAAAGATAATATCTGTGGGGGATGAATCAGATGTTGGGATTTTTATCAGGATTTTTAAAAATTGTAATGTAAATCATTATTCAACACGATGAATCATTGAGGCTGCATGTAAATTTTGGCACATATCCAGAAACTATAAGGACTGAACCAAACCAAAAAAAAAAAAAAAAAATGTTAGTAGTGAAGACAGACTCAGAAATGAATAATTCATTTGATGGAAAGAACAACACATTCTACACAGAAGATAACAGATATCAAAATATAAGTCAGGAACTCAAAATTGTTTATTTAAACTGAAACACTAAGAGAGAAAAATGACTGAAAAGAAATCAGATGAAAATCTGTGAGGCACTTACCAAAACCAATAGACAAATGAATGAGACAGAGGCAAGAAGAGAGAAATGCCACAATGAAGCAATAGGAGAGAATGAGGGTCATTAAATCCCATCAAAGGAATAACACAGAGAACGACAAACAGCTGCATCAGGAATGTCAGAAGTGTAATAATGAAAAAAGATGCATCATGTAGCAGCAAACATAAGCAGATTGTTGTGTTTTCTATTAGGTTCTGTATAATTCAAACAAACATACTTTTAGCCATAAGGAAATTCAACGGTGTTAAAAGGCAAACTCATTAAAAAGCCTTAAATATCTAATTGATCTAATACATATGAAGCTTGTGGAAATTAACAAAACCAAAGGGAAAAACAGAAAAAATTTATACTTCTATGCCAGTGATTGTTCAAAAACTACATATATGGAAAGAAACAGTGAGAATATAGGTCATGAAACTGGGACAACACACATGCACACACACACACACACCACACATGCACACAATATGTTTCTTTTTTTAAAAAAAAAAAATTAACTCCACAGAGAACTCTCCCAATGAGTGGAAGTTAGAAAAAATTTCCAACAAAAATTTCCAAAGAAGAGCTATAAAATATTCAAGAATCTCAAAGATGGCATACTTACAAACAACTGAACAAGATGAAATCAATTCAGGCTATTGAAACAGAATTCAGTAGAGCTAGAAATACTTGGAAAAAAACAAACTGAAATGATGCTAAAAAAAATTGTTCAATAAGTAAAATAAAAATCCAAGCAGAAAAGCCTCACCAATACAGTGAATTGTGTAGAGGAATTACTTACTATAAGTGTGAGAAGCCAGGGCAGAGGAATTACATCGCTCAATCAAGATTAGTGATAAGGCTGTGGAAACAATAAACGGAATGTGTAATTATGTAATACTATGAAAAGATTAAATTTGTGAATTATGGGTATAGAAGTAAGATAAAATTCTATGTCAAATACATAAAAATCAAAGAAAACTAACTTCAAATCTGGGGAGGGGGATGCCCATCCAAGCGCAAGAGGCATACATAACAGAAATAGGGGCAGAAAAGACTCTCCTCATGATAGTAGAAACACTCCGCATAGGAAATAGAGGAGCCCAGAAAGATGCAAGGAAAAAGGCCAAATCACAGTCAAAGGCAGGACACTCAAAAAACAGAAATGTTTAAAGCCAGAAAGATTAGGAGAGACTGAGTCTGTGTTCTGAAGGGCACTTTTGCTGACTCTCAATAATATACACACCAAGATTTTCTATCAAAAGTGAAGGAGAGACAAAACTTTTCTAAGACAAAAGCAGACTGAAAAGTTTATGAACACTTAGCCTGCACAACAGGAAACTACTAGTAGGAATACTTCAAATTGAGGAAAAGGAAAAAAACAACAAAGAGGCCACAGAAGAAAATTAAACACTACTATAACAGTTAACTAAACGAGGAAGACTATGATGCTATATAATTAGTAAAATAACAGAAATAAGCCAATAATTGTAGCCGGAATTTCCCTGAACAATCTATTTTAAATATCAGTGCAGTAGGAGGCCTATGATTGGACAGAGAAAAGGGAAGCAGAACTAAGAATGAGAAAGAGAGGGACGCAGGGAAAGAAGGAGGAAGGTGAAAAATGGAGGCAGATGTGAACCAGCATAGCTTTAGTAGCCTCGGGTAGTTATGCATCTCAAAAGGTTAGAATAATTGGGATAACTTGTCTAAATTGTGTGGGCATCTTGTGTATTGAGATTTTACTGATACATAAATCTGACTCGTTAGCTATAAGCATTTAGAGTTTTAATTATTAGATACTGGGTTACTGGGTATTGTGATATCTAACCCTGAGGTTGGTGGTGGGAGGAAGCAGCAACCACACCAACATCTCTGGGGCCCCAGGTTGGGGGACTGAACCCACCAGCTGGTGCTGGACTTGGTGTGGGAATATGGTGGCTGAGCCAGGAGCCAGGCAGTCGACTTTTTTAATACTTCCCACTACAGATAATTTTGATAACTGAGTATTAATAGTCTCAGTTCTCTATTAAAAATAGAAAACAAATTCATGTTCCACTGCTTCCAGGAGACAAACCTTGCCATCACCTTAGAAGAAAAGAATTAAAAAGATAGTCCTAGCAAATAGAACCAGAAAACAGACAGGTGTGGCCAGCCATTCTAATGTCTGATAAAGTAGACTTCAAACACACATTCATCAGAGAGGAAAAGAAGGTCACTGTATATTGATTAATGAAACAATCAATCAAAAGAATATTACTATTTTAAACAACATACCAAACTCAGGTGCATCCAGTTTCATCAAGTGCATTCACCCACACATACTACTAATGGGTAGAATGAATGCTTCTAAGTATTTCTAGTATTGAAATATTAGAAAACAAATTAGGGTAATAATGTAATACATACCACTCCATAAATAGATGAGTTTTAGTCTAAGAATTCAAAATGGATTCACTTCTAAGGTTTGAATGTATATGGCATCATTTTAACAGGATGAAGAAGAAACAAAATCATACAATGATCAGAACTGATGCAGAAAAATGTACTTCAAGAAAATGAAACTCATGTAAGACAGAGGGACAGGAACTTTGATATGAGGTGTCTCCAAGGAAAGTCAGTAACTACACCCATAAAAATATCACTAGCATTACTTTCTGAATATGAGCTGAATGATATCAATAAACTTGCTAATATGGATGGGAGTGGAGGCAAAAGGCAGGAAGCTTAGGCGGTCTGAACTCTACACAAAAAACTACAGGCAACTAAGGAATGCTGAGAGTGGGAGGAATTGTCTTCCTCAAGGAAAAGCACCACAACTAGCAGCCCAAAACCAAATGGTCATCCTTGAGAACATAATACAAACAACATTCTATAGACTGAGCAGGAGGTATTTATATACTTAGTGTGTGTGTGTGTGTGTGTGTGTGTGTGTGTGTGTAGACATGCATTGGTGCATTTGGGTATATGTATACACACACACACACACGCACACACACACACATATATATATATATATCAATAATTAATGGAAAAGGGAGTCTAGAATTTGAAAGAGAGCATAGGAGTTATATGAAAGTGTTTGGAAAGACAAAAGGGAAACAGAAATAATGTAATTATATTATAATCTTTAAATTAATAAAGCTTTAAAATTGAGTGAAAACAACATTCATAAAAATTATATAGCCTATATACTTAAGGTTGAGCCACTATCTGTTTTGCCTGGAAGTTGAGGAGAGGTCAGGACCTGTCCATCATTGTATCATAGGTCACTCTAGTGCAATACAGTAAAACTCATCACTGCACTGTAAGGCTCTGCAGTGCAATACAGTAAAACCCATCACTGTACCATGGGGCTCTCCAGTGTAATACAATAAAGCCCATAACAGTTCTGTGGACCTCTCCAGTGCAATACAGCAAAAAATAACACACAAGGACGATCAGATTAGAGAACATTAATAAATATTTACTTTTGATTATCAACTTGAGAAATCTAGAATCACTTGACAAAAAGATCTCTGAGGACATGTATGAAAACTTTCTCAAGTCATTCATATGGAACGATCCATTTTAGTTGTAGGAGGAACCATTCATTGAGCAGTACATCCTGGAAATTAAATGTTGAAGACAAACTGGACACTGGCATGCATGCATTAATCCACTGTCTCTGTTCTTGACTATGAACTGAAGTGGAAAATTCTGGTTTCTTGGGAAAGTAAGTTATGTCAAATGATGTTTTGCTGGGACACACAGGTAAAAGGATGTTTTGCAAAAGCAGACACATGAGAGAATGTTTTACTGAAGCAGACACAGGTGAAAGGGTGTTTTGCTATATCAAAATGTAAAAGGATGCATGTTTAAATATAAATATGACCCACAGACAGTGGGAACTCAAGCATTGGTTAGCTTTGCTCTGCCATACTATTCTTCACCAAAGATATATGTGTATTGGTTTGGCTTATCTTGTGGTGTTGAGCTTCACTTGTGGTGATGTCATAGAGAGAAACTCTCCACAGAACTTCTCATGAAGTTTTTGTAGCTTTTTGCTGCTTCTGCGGCCTCAGGCCAGTTGGTGAGGCTCACAGTTTCTTCTGGATTGAACTACAGTTGCCATTCCTGAGTGGTGATTGCTAAATGAACTTCACCAATGCTGCTGATTCGTGTTGGTGTTTGCTAGAGGACTGGATTGCTGATAACCTGACAAACAAAGATTGGACTCGCCCCCAAACAACTATTTCTCACAAGATCCACTTCCCTGTGTCCTATTAACTTTTATTATACTACCTTTGATGAGTGGTGGGTTAGAGAAGAAGTTGAATCTTATTAAAGGAAGTTGAAAAATGTATGCCTACAATGGACATAATGTGATGAGTTCTCTCAACCTGAATGTGGGAAGTGTCATTCCATAGGCTGAGATATTTCAATCAAATAGAAATCAGAAAGCAAGCTGAGCACCAGCAATTTCTCTCTTCCTGCTTTCTGACTGCAGCCACCATGTGACCACCACCTACTGGTCCTTTTACCATAACCTCCCTACTATGGTGAGCTATTTGCCACTAGATTGTAAGTCAAAAAACTCACATCCCAGAAGTTTTTTTTTGCTATGGCTTTTTGTTGTACCAATGAGACCAATATGCCTACTAATAACAATATACCTAGTAATAACAGTGTACCTAGTAATAACAATATACCTAGTAATACCACTTTCAATAAATATTCTCAAGTTCTAACTGTGAAGGCAAGAAAACAACTACCTTGCCTAAAGATTTAATTTGGAGTCCCATAAAGCCTTTTTACAGTTGTTGGAATTCATATAAGATGAATAAAAAAGAGTCAAGTTATCTTAGATAAATCAAGATGATGTTGAAAGACTTGTGTTATCAAATTCCAAGGCTTGGTGAAGATCTCGGTTAATCAAGATTCAACTATAACACTAACCCAGTCAGCCCAGCAGAGCAGCAGAGAACAGAAAGAGCTGTGTACTCTGTCTGTCAGCACTTTTATGAACCAAGGAACTGAATCAATTCGACAGGAAATCATTGTCAGAAAGTGTTATTGTTAAAACTAGATATCCATCTTAAGAAACAAATTAAATTTTGATCCCCGTATCATTCCATACATGAGAATTAATTTGATGCAGATCATAGGCCTACACAAAACAAAGGACAAGAAAAATAAAGCAACTGGAAGAAAAGATAAGAGTATCTCTGTGTTAAGAAACTCAGGGGCAAAATTCTTAGATAAGATGTCAAAACCATCTATAGCTTAGACTTCCACATATTCTAAACTGTTTCATTAGCAAAGCCATTTTAAGAAACTGAAGGTGCCATAGAGAATGAAATATATTTGTGAAATAATATGTAGCATTCATAATATGATATATAAGAGAAGATCTCATAATATAAATATAGCTGACTAGGGACTTTTGCACAAATCACACATAAAAGGTGAACAACCCAATAAAAATGGTCAACATGTTTTAATATACTCACATTAAGTGTATCAAAAAGACGCATCAATGTGTCTGAAGTAAAGTCATATGAAAGACAATGTTGTAACTATACAGATTGTCTAAAATTTTTGAAATTGACATCACCAACATTGACATAAATGTACAATACCTCTCATTCTCAGGTCTGAACACAGAGCCACTTTCTTAAAAGTTACACATGGGCTTGACCCATGCATGGTTTCATTTCTAGATATTTACACAGAGGAAGTAAATATCAGCATCTATATGATGTTGCCTAGTGGCATTATCTGCAGAAGGTGAGTCTTTGGAGCCTTCTCCATATCATCATGAGACCCCACTAATTGTAATGCATTAACACAGCTTAAAGCCACCCACCAAGGTACTCAAGAAGTGATATGGAGAAAAAAACCCAAAGCCAAACATTGTGTACATTTACACAAGTAGAAAGGTGAATAACCGGAATTGTATTGTCCAGGGAAAGTTGTTAAAGCAAGGCTGGAACTTCAGGAGGACATTCTAGGGCAATGGCGGCAGTCTGTTGTCTTCTGAGGCCAACCTACATGGTGTTCTGTATGTTCCTGGCAGTGGAGAACTCAGTACTCTTCATGGGTCCATGGTCTATTAGATATCAATTTAGCTTAGTAGAATATGTAATATACAACCCTCACTTAGTCGTCTCATCTTGCATTGCAGACACTTTGACAACTGAGAACCAAGAGTGCATTTTCCAGAAGGCTTCAGGGCATGACAGTCTATGACCCCATTTAACTATATTTCCACAAAGGTTCATCTCCAAATAATTTGAGTGAGAGCTTCAATACATAAATTGGGGGAGGGATATAAGCAGACCATACCAAGTAATAAGGGAAAGATTTTTTAAAAAAATATTTGTATTTATTATGAGGAAGTTGTTTTTGCTAACTTTGCTGTGTTTCTTTTCTCCTCAAGACATGTTCATGCAACATAAAATTGTATGAAAGAATCAAGGAATTTTACACCTGGAAATGTCCCTAGTCTGAACTACTGACAAGTCATTTCTTTTTGAAATAATTGTGCCAATGCAAATTAGGCAACAATTATCACCTAGGAAAGTAACAGCAATCCAATTAGGAAGCTGTGAGCAGCTGCAAAGATTTTTAAAAACATTTCATGAAATAGTGTTTTAAGGCAAAACACACCACCACCACCAACTGCATTAAATGATCATTTTTCTTTTGAGAAATACAGAAAAATGGCATGTCTATAATGAAAAATAATGACTTAATCAGATGTTGTATTGAAAAGGTTCAGAAAAATAATTTTATGGGAAGAGTGTTTAGGAAGAAAAATTAATCTGAAGACACAAACAGGCTGTTCCCTGCTCCTAAAATAGATCTCAATTTGAAGAGGAAAATGGCCTCCTTTCCCTGTACTGTATCTAAAATATTCAGGTCACATACTGCAAGGCTGAAAATATCAAAAAGGGTCTTGGCACGTAACCTTTAATACTTTCCTAGGCATTATTTTTCTTTCCATTCTGCCAATAGCCAGCAGAAGTAACAACCTCTGGCACAGGTAGTATGTGACCAAGGATGGGGAATGAAGGTAGAAGCAGGTGGTAGAATAGGGTGGCTCCCAGCTGTTGGGTATGTTTGAACATGTGTTGGCTACAATAAACCATTATCAAAGCTAAGAAGGGTTTTGCATCACAGCCTCCAAAGCAACAGTGACATTTAATTTCTCCTCTGTTACTATGGTCCAGCCCCAGGGAGATGTGTTCCTTTTCACTTTTGGCTTTATTTGACTCTTAGAACCTGTTTCTGTCATAAGGAGTTGCTTCCAGTATTTTCCTTTTATAACAAATTCAATTCAGAGATCAGACTTCTCTTTGATATTGCTTTTCAGAAAATAAAGGTGAAACCTAGGATTGAGAAGATAAATTTTACTATTGAGTTGTTTAAAACACATTCTCAGATATCTGAGAGGGAATATTTCTTGGGGGAAGAAAAGAAACCAGTGGTTTTACCATGACACTTGAATAGGAATATTTGATTTTCTGCAAAGATTGTTTACTTATGCTGTGCACAAACAATATGAAGTATTTTTGTCCAAAAATATATGAATGTGTATAAACAACTGTAAGAATATTCAGGTTGTTATGTATAGAGAAACTTCTAGAGCCCATAGAAACTCTCCAGCCCATACTGACTAAGTACACATCTCCCTGGATTACACCTGCACCCTTGCTTGTATTTCCCAGGTCTTGGAGTTCCCTTTGCTACATAAATGGCAGTCTGAAAGTGTCAGGAGTTAATGAGCCTTAGTGCAGCCTTCCATAATGACTCTTGGTGGGAACAGACCTCTCCCCCACAGTATAGCACAAAAACACTGACTTGAGCTCTATATAATTGGTCTGTCTATCTATCTATCATCATATCTACCTATTCTATCTATCTATATCTATTATCTATGTATGTATCTATGTATGTATGTATCTATGTATGTATGTATCTATGTATGTATCTATGTAGTATGTATCTATCTATCTATCTATCTATCTATCTATCTATCTATCTATCCATCATCTATATTGTCTCTCTGGTTTCCATCTGGAGACCTAAGATGTTCTGAAACTACTGCTCTTTACTCTGCAATTGTTCAGAAATGTCCTTGTCAGAGATGATCAATCAGTACTTCTTTAGCTTTAGCTATAAAGCTGACACTTAGAAAAGTGGAGCCCAAATCCTTAACTTTAAAGACAAGATCATAAGAGGTCCACGAGAGAGGGTAGATTTAATACAAACTTATTATGCTGTACAGAAATGATCTTTCATTATTCCACCCCAACATTACAACTACAGGTGTTTTGGAAAACCACTCATCCAGAGAATAGTTCTTTGGATCTTGGATAGGTAGTTATAGCCATTTGTACTGACAGTCTATGGGAAGGAAACAAGGTTGAAAATATGTTTTTTAGTTCAAAACCTTTAGAATATATGTGTTCACTTTTTTCTATCAGGGAAGTGCTACAAGAAACCAGCTGACAGAAGGACTGGCGTAACAGTGACTAAGTGCACAGTGTATGGTGTTTCTCAGAGTGCCTATTTCCTTTGAATTCTTGTTTTTAAAGTCATTGGAAAGAGTCATAGAGTATAGTATAAGAAATAATTCAATGTAACTACTGTACATAAAAAGCTTCTACTTAGAGTTTACCAATTAACAATGCTGATAAAGTATACCAGAAAGTATTCATTTGGGTATAATCTAGCATCTTCCTTTCCACTGCCTATGCCTGGACTGCAGAAAGGAAAATTCTGCCTGCCATTTTAATTTGAGTCTTCAGAATGGAAGAAAAATCCAATTATCCTAGTCCACAATCTAATTACAGAGTAATGTGACATTTAACATCAGGGAGAAGGAGAGACAGAGAAACAGGGAGTGGGGTTGAGGGAGGGATGGAGGAAGAGGAAAACATAGAAGAGGGAGGGGAAATTATTCTTAATAAGAAATATTCTTAATAAATGTTTGTGGAAAATGCAAAGAAGAAAATTCTGCTGGGACCCAGTTCTTAGCATATGGAAACTTGAAGCGATAGTTTTGTAAGAGGCTTGATATAAGTGCTTGCAACCATGGCTTCTTTCAGGAGGATTACAGTGAGTTGGATTTCCACCTCTGAACCTCCCACATGACTACTGATGAGACCAGGAAAGGCCTCTACCCACTGTGGACCTTCAGCATGGCTGAGAGTTTTTGGAGACTTGATTCCTATGAGGATACAGGGTGACATACAGCAGTCTGGAGCAGGTGTCAGCATCTGAGGAAGAATTCAAAGATTTGACCATTTCCCCATGCAATACCTATGCCTGTCAGAGATTAAACAGTAGCAAAAGCCCATGGCCCATAACAGAATTATAAAAGTAAGAAATACCAGGTATAAATGTTCATTCTAAGAGTAAAATGATCCCTTGTTGAATGTATTTATTTCTGGGAATAAAATTAAAATATTTATAAATTAAATTGGTTGGTTTTGTGTGTTCCAGTTTGAATTTCAAAATTGGGCCTTCAGAATGGTCTAATTCTTCCTTTGTTTTGAGGCCCTAAATTAATTAACAACTGATGCTTGAAAACAAGCAACAGCTCATGAACTTTGGTCCATACTCCTCACAGAATGTGTGTTCACTACTGCCGCTGCATAGTTTCACCCCTGTTGGCTTCCCACTGAATTTACAACAAAACCTTGACTCCACCATACAGAACAGCATAGCTGCTAATTTCAGAGGATATCTTATGCCTCATTCACTAAAATCCTGCACAAGCCAGAATTCTAAGTACCACCATGATGATAGTTGTCTCTGGACAGATTGCACTGTGCAACAAAAATAGGTGGCCACAAAAATCACTCTAAATTACACATACTGACCTTTGGCTCTGTTTACCAGTTTCTCTCCCACATGTGTGCACTTTTGTTGTTTTAATAATAAAGTAACTTACGGAGAACTTGAAAAATGCCAAATTCAAATTAAATAGAGAGCTGCAATATGCTGCATTATTTATAATTTAACTGCCTTGTTACTAGAAAATTTTATATGCCTTAAGATTTGATTAAGTACACAATAGAGTCAAATTTTATAAATTTTAAAGTATGATTAAGTTAAATGATCGTCCTACAACATTGAGTTGTACATGCTTGTTGTACTCATTAAAATTTGGATAACTCAATTTTGTTAAACTATTACTCATTCTGTCATTTCGTTAACTTTATGTTCAAGGTTTAACACAATAAATTTCAAGTTGAAAGAAAGAGACAGAGACAAAGACAGAGAGAGGGAAAGGAAGGAAGAAGGTGTCTTTAAAGAAACAAAATTAGGGGGAGTTTGTGTGTGTGTGTGTGTGTGTGTTGTGTGTGTATTTATGTATCACAATAATAATTATAGAAAGATCATGACTGCCGGGCGGTGGTGGCGCACGCCTTTAATCCCAGCACTTGGGAGGCAGAGGCAGGCAGATTTCTGAGTTCGAGGCCAGCCTGGTCTACAGAGTGAGTTCCAGGACAGCTGGGCTACACAGAGAAACCCTGTCTCGAAAAACCAAAAAAAAAAAAAAAAAAAAAAGAAAGAAAGATCATGACTTAGTTAAGCAAAAATAGGGGACATAGTTTAATGGAAGAGAACAAAGAGTAGAAATTAAGAAATTAAGATTTACTCATATTCAAAATTCTTGGAAAAAGTAAATTAAAAGTTATGTAGCTAGTCTTGTTAGTCTAATATATATTTTATTTTTATTCTCATCCTACATAATAAAATGATACAAGAACTTTAGGAGAATTTAATTATTTTTTCCCTTCTTGTTAGATGCTACTTTTTTGCATTGCCAGCTATTAATCACATATGTACATGTGTACATATGTACATATATAGAGATGGCATCAATAAGTAGACTTGTAGCATAACAGACACTATTTTTAGGCAATCCAAATCTCTTTAAATGTTTACATAAATGTTATATTCTCTTTCATTGTTTTGGGGTTTTGTTTGTTCAATTGCTTCTTATTTTTTGTAACTTACAGAGATCTGCCTGCTTCTACCTCCTGAGTACTGGGTTTAAAAATACACATCACCACTGCCCTGTTATAAATGTTAAATTTCTTTAATTATTTTTACATTGGAATCTTCAGCATATTATTTGAACTCATTTGTCTTGTGGGGAAAGGACTTCTGTAAAATTTTTCAATGCAAATGGCTAAATACTAGGTTTCTTCTATTTTTTTTCAAATTGTCTTTATTTGCTTTCATTCTTGAAAGGATAGTTTTGCTTAGTAGATAGTTTTGAATGTGTATGTATTTGGAGATATATATATATATTATATATATATATATAGATATAGATATAGATATAGATATAGATATAGATATAGAATAGATATAGATATATATCAAATTGAAATATATTTCATTCATCTCAAATAAGTTTAGAAAGCTCACAGCCATAAATCCTTAAATGCCTCCCCTCTCCTTCTGACCAACTTCTTCACTTTTCAGGATATGGTCATAAGGTCACTTCATTGTAATCTGTGCATCACACCCTCCTTGAAATTTTAAATCTTTTAAAGTTCTATGCATTATTGAAATAACCTTTTAAAACCTACCTTCCAAATCACCAATTCTCTCTTGAGCTATATTTAAGCTTGGTCCAGTTTTTGCAATTACTCTCTGCTTTTATTCTGTAACTTTGGGCGGGTTATACTAGAATTTTACAATGTGGCATTTATAGTCATTCTAATTTTTCAGTTTTAGCTTAAAATACAAAAATACAAGCCCTTTTATATGTTTGACAGACACTGTGGCTTTGTATCTACCCTTCTATTTAATCTATCCTATATTACCTTCTCTTAGAGAATATGTATATGTACATGTATATGTATGTGTGTGTGGTGTGGTGTGGTGTGTGTGTGTGTGTATAACTTGCTCATAGTTTCTGCTCATTATATTAAACAACTCATAAATAATTTTATGTATGAATAATTTTATCTTATCTTATTTTTTCTTTTACCCTTTTCTACGAACTGCAAGCCATAGTAAAAATAACTAAGGCTTGGAAATTTTTGCATTTCTAGATAGACTCTCTGCTTAAATAAAGCTCATATACCATTTTCCAAGTTGAGCTCATTTATTTCTCAGACATTGTGACTCCACGTGGTCATGAACAAAGTCCATATTCAAAATCTATGATATTCATGCACACACACACACACACACACACACACACACACACACACACACATCACCACCCAAAATATCTCATGGTTTAAGTAAGTTCAAGAACTTGTTTTTTAACATATTTTTAATAGTCATCAATGACATGAGGCCATGAACCACAAGTTTGGAATGTCTAAGAATTCTAAGAGCCCTAAGGGTGGTCTTTGAATATTGTGCCTGATTCCTATATCTGGTTATACTCTCTGAATCATTATCTCTTGCAGCATGAAACTCTGTCTAATCATACTGCTATTGTGGACTGCTGTCTTGTGCTCTATGATGACTGAACCTTCTAAAATGATGCGACAACACAAGTCCTTACTTCTGACTTGTTTCTGTCAGATATTGTGGTCAAAAGAATGAGAAAGTAACTGACACAGAAAAGTGGTACCAACAAGTAGGGTCATTGCTCTAACTGAACCTGACCATGTGGTTCTTAGGCTGTTAAAATGGGCTCCAGGAGAAAACTAGAAGACTTTGGAATCTCCTCTGAAGAAACACTATTAAGTTTGTAGTAAAATCCTGTTTTTTTAGTGGATGTTTAGAAGACTACAAATACAAACAATGAAGGACAGGTTCATAACTTCAGATGAGACTCACAAAAATTCTGTTTGAATTGGACTAGAGGTAACTTGTATGCATCTAAGCAAAGAATGTGCCCATGGCTTGCCTTTGCTTGGAAATATGAATGTGACGAATACAAAATAATGGACTAATTAATTTGATGTTGAAAATTTTAAGACAACATAGCATTTGGCTGTGGCATGGTCATTGCTGTCAGCTTTTAGTTGGTCTGCAGAAAGAACCAAGAAAAATACATAGATTCAAAATGATATTTGAAAAAATATATAATTATGACAGAAGAAGTGTCTTCTTAAATTCAAGGGTAGAGTAAATATTGAAAGGTATCTAAAATTTCTAAAGTTAGTGGCATTAAAAAGAGACTTAAAGTGGCAGGGTGGGGATACAGGAGAGGGGTACTCAGAAAGAAGAGATGGGGAAGGATTGTGGGAGGGGGTGACTGGATGGGTTATAAAGTGAATAAGCAAAAAAATAAAATTAAAAAGAAAAAAAAAAAGAAGAAGCCAAGCAATTTGTCCTGAGACAATAAATAGAATGCCTTAAAGAAATTTCTGGAGTTGGACAGACACTAGCATATATACACCAGTGTAAAAACATTAAACTGACTTAAAAGACAGAATTTTCAGGACACCCTACTACAAAGGAAGTTCTTTGCGTTGTTCCACTGCCTAGTCTGAAGGGTGTTAATTATTGCTCAAGAAGGCAGCAGAATCAATAGTATCCATGTGGTATTGGTTTAGGAGGCATATAAAATATGAGTTATAAAAAATCAATGTTGTAAAGCAAATTACAGAAGACCAAGTATGCATAGAAGGGTTAGGTTTCATAAAGAAAGCTCCTGGCAGAGAAATGTATGGAGTCTGTGGCTAAAGCCTAATCCATAATGAAAATTCCAGAGCACTGGATGCAAAAAACTGTGGAACATCTTTCTAGGAATGCTGTAGACACCTACTTGATCCAAATTAAGAAAGAGGCTATGTGAGCATCAGATGGTAAGATCATAGGGATGGGACAGCCTAGATGTATTGGTACTTAGGAAACCAATCATGGGCAATCAAGTGAGAAACGGAGCTACAGGGTTTGTCAGCTGCCATGATGGTTTTCATTTTTGCTTTGCTCTTGTTATTCATGTCTAGATTTCTATTACTCCATTTTGAAATAGGACCACTCATTCTATGATTTGTGTGTCCTGGAAATATGTACCATCTTTTCATTTGTAGGCACTCATAATTTAAAAATTATTTTGAGTTTCAGTAGAGATTTTGCACTTAAATTTTAGACAATGTTGGAACTGTAATGCTATGAGGATTTTTAACTTAGACTGAATGAATTTTTAACCATGAAATGAACAAAAGCCTTTGGGGTGAGGTGTCCAGAAATGGGAGTGAATTTGAAAATGTCCTTCTGCTCAGAGGCTCATGCTTCTAATGTTTGTTCTCCAACTGGTATACTATTTGAAGAGGGCTAAAGGGAAGCCTTTTGGAAGTGGGGCCTCAATGGTGGAAGTAAAGAACTGGAGGTGTCCTTGAAGGTTATAGCCTGGCCCTAGCTTCAAGCCCACTTTCCATTATGCAATAACCTTTCCCGCACACTTCTGCCATCATGAAATAAACCACTCTACAAGGCCTTCCCACAACACAGACATAAAACCATAAGTCTTTTAGTGCTTAAGTTAAATATAGTAATCACAATGACATGGAAGTGCCATGATAGGACACCATTCTGGTTTTATTGGCCTCTACATATCCATAAATGATCCAGAACAGAAGAAGCAGCCTATGGAACATCTACTTTAGAAACAAGGAGTATGCTCTTCGTGAGACCATAGATAGACTCATAGGTGTCATGCACCATTTGCTAAAATTAAAATGGCCCTTGCAGGTAGAGAGAATAGACAGTTCAATGGTCAAAAAAGCATTTGCTGCTCTTACAGAAAATTGAAGTTTGGTTTCCAGCTCCCATATCAGTTGGCTTACACATGCCTGTAACTACAGCTGCAGGGGATCTAATGTGCTCTTCACTCCTCTGTGGGTGCTTGGACCCATGTACACAACCCCCACATACACACACATACAAACACACATAATTAAATGGTTAAAATAAACCTCTCGAAATAAAATCAAATGCAGTATTGCTAAGCTCCAACTGTAAGATCAGTAATAATCGATAATGATCACTGAGTGATGCATCTGTGTTTTTCCTCCTTGAAAATGAAGCAGAGCCCATGTAAGGCCTAGATGCTTTTCATCACCTTACTCTGATGATTTTAAAGACAATCCCTCCCTCAGCCAGGTTGATTAGCGACCTTGAGCAGAAAGTTAATATCACACTATATAGCCCACTGTAATGAGACACTGGAAATTTCATAGATACTTTGGTCTGTGCACCCCTTTATATATTGTAGGTTGTGAATGAGATAAAGAAACTAGTAAATTGATCTTTGTGAAACTTTAAAAGAATAGAAGCCTTATGAATAATGATAAGGAAGAAAATGAGACAATAGAGATAACACCATGCAGAGGAAATTTGTTTTATTTATTAGACAAAGTCTACAGATTTTACTAAAAGTTTTCATAACTGAGAAATTATGTTTAAGATTTAAAGATAACAAAGAAGATTTAAAATTATTTTTACAATTCCAATCACTGGCATACAGGAGAACAAAAGCTAGAGACTAAACAAGTCTCTATTAAGAAATAGGAGGGAAGGGCTGGTGAGATTGATGGGTAATTGATATGCCTCCTGCTCTTATAGAGAATGCAGTGTGTCCCCAGAACATACACTACGTGAGCCACAACCATTTCTAACTTAAGCTTCAGAGTGATGATGCCTTTTTCTGGCCTCCATGGGCACCTGCACACATGTGTCATGAACTCCCATAAATGGAAAATACACTCATAATAAAGTCTATAAAATGTGGTTGTGCTTCATTAGATTAAAAATAAAGAATTATGGGACATGGTATTGAATGTTTTTTTCAAGAAATAATTAAAATTTAGATGTGAACAAAATCTTTGTTTTGATAATCAGGGTATCCCTGCAGGTTCCATTAAAAAGAGTGTTTTACTTTCTGAGATATAGACTTACCTTTGAGCTATTACTGTTTCCTATCTCCATAACTTCAGATGAGATAGATCAATAAACACTTCACTGTATAGGATCACTGAGCAGTGGGCCCACAGTAACAACTGTTCATTTGGTAACTCCTATTGTGAGGAGAGTAAGATGTGTCTGTTGAAGATACCTTCCTCACATCAAGCTCTCTTCTTCCCTGAGCAGGTTGACATGCTTACAGACACTAGTGATATTCCACTAACTAAAATGGAAATTTCTGGTTTCTTTGGTGACTCAGTTGTGTCATGTGATGTTTTTCTGGAAACTGTGTTGTGAGAGGATATATTAGCTGAAGCAGACACTTGGGAGGATGTTTTGCTGACAACAGAGATATGTTTTTCTAGAAGCAGCCTGGAAAAAAAGCCATGCGATATTTTGCTAGAGCAGATGCCTGAGAGAACATGTGTTGTTTGAAAAGGATATGAATATAGCACAACAGACAGTGGATGATAGTGAACGGTATTGGTCCACCTTTCCATTCTTTGCTGATCATCATTTGTCATTACTTCATAGAGAACAAAACCCCTTAAAACTATTGGTATTGTTCTGGTTTCTTGCTGGTTCCACAGATTCAGGCCGATTGTCAGAGCCTCATGGTTTTTTCTGGATCGACCTGCCATTGCTGATTCATGAATGGTGTTTCCAAGTGGATCGAGCTGACACTTTTGATTCATGTGAACTGAACTGCTGATATCTTGACAACACAGATTGGATTTGCTCCAAAGAACTATTTCTAAACAAGTCCACATCATTCTTTTTTCTATTAACCTTTCTTTTCTACTACCTCTGATGGGTAGTGGGATAGAAAGGAAGTTAAAGCATTTAAGAACCCTTATTAAAGGTACGTTTTGAAAATTTTAAGCCTATGGGTGATACCCAACATGGCTTAGGTATTATGGGTTACTCTACTTTTAATGTACTAGAGGAAAAGGCAGGTTTTGATGAGTTAGCAATGTTGTTTAAGAAGGGTGGCAAAATCAAATACTGCCACTGGGTGATCTTCTGCCATGCTCCCAGGAAGGGTATTTTGGTTTTGCTTCATAGCTTTCTTGTATGCTATTTTGAAAAAGTTTTGGGGAAACCCTACAATTCTCTTCTGTTAGAGAAGATTGAAGAGTTGACTATGCACTTAGAGAGTTTTCAGATAGAGGTAGAAGTGCTTAGAAAGCAACAGGGTCAGTGGGAGGAGAAGAACATGCTTCAGATTTACTGCAAGTGCCCAGGGCTCTTCTATGAAACTATGGGCCAGGAAGAGCAGGAAATGGTACAGGTACAATGGGATAACGCTCTGGCAAGTGCACCACCAGAGGATTTGATTTGTCCTACACAGGCACCTTCAGCCTTCCCAGTCTTTGTGCAGCATATGCCTGCTAATGATGGTAGTCTTGCCTATAATGAATTGACCTGACATCCAATAGAAATGCTAGATATAAAGGAAGTTAAATAGACTATTATATTGTATGGATTGTATTCTCCATTTGTTAAAGAAATGCTAAATAACTGGGCTATATAGCATAGGGTTATCCCACAAGACTGGAAAGAATTGGTATCAGTTGTATTAGAAGCTGGACAGCAATTACAATGGTTGTCATGGTGGAGTCACAAAACCACAAAAATAGAACAACGAAATGTAGCAAGGGGAATAAATGGTACTAAAGAGCAGCTGCTTGGTGAAGGGAATTATGATGACCTTCAAGAACAAATCCAATCTGATGATGGTATGATTATACAATGTTGTGTTTCAACTATAAGAGCTTGGGATGATTTAGACACCTGGGAAAAAATATACCTCATTTACTAAGATAATACAGGATTCTGAAGAAGCCTTTACTGAATTCTTACAGAGGTTTGGTTCAACTGTAAATACAGCCATATTGGACACTGAAACAAGACCATCATTAATAGAAATATTGGCATTTGAAAACTCAAATGCCAGATGTAAGGGAGAAATCAGACCATTGAAAGTACAAGGAGCCCCAGTAGATGAATAGATAAGGGAAATAATTGGTATTGTTTCTTAGGAACAAAATGCCAACATCATAGGACAAGTACTTGTACTCAAAAGTGTTGGAATCCAGATTGGCCACTTGAGAAGGTTTGCATATAATTTATAGGAATTGGTAAATTATCATAGGAAAAAGATTAAGATGGACTAACTGTGTGGAACTGGAAGGGCAAACAGGGAAATTGAGACCTTATGTGGCTGACATACCCATAAAATTATAGGGAAGGGATCCTTTACAAGTGTGTTGTATCAAATGAAGATTCCTGCAGTTTGAATGAAAGCAAATGAAGAAATTAGAGGTGATACAGTAGATGCTTCTGGTGAAGGTATTATATGGGTGATTGAGAACCATTACAACCTGTGGCCATTATCTAAACATAGGTCATTATAGGGATTGATTTCCAAATTTATAAAAGAGGCTACCACTGACATACCAACAGCCTTTCCCCCTAAAATGGTTATCAAACCAACCTGTCTGGCAAGAGCAGTGGCCCATAACAAAAGAAAAATTCCAAGTACTTGAACAACTGACCCAAGAGCAGCTGGAGGCTCAACAAAGAGTCTACCAGCCCATGGAATTTCCCTGTGTTTATTGTAAAAAATAAATCAGGTAAATGGAGGATGCTAATGACTTAAGCGTAATTAATAAGGTAATTCACCCAAACGGGTCCTTTACAGTCTGGACTTTTTTTTACCATCCTTGTTACTGAAATCATGGTCTATAGCGATAATTGATTTGAAAGATTGCTTTTTCATAATATGCTTGCATGAGCAGGATAGGGAAAGGTTTACTTTCTGAATACCTACTTTAAATAATAGTCATCCATTAAAGAGATACCACTAGAAGGTATTTCCATAGGGAAATGTTAATTAGTCCAACTTTATGTCAGTATTTTGAGCAGCAACCATTAAAAACAATTGATAAGCAATTGCCTCAATTTATCACTTATCTTTATATAGATGACATTCCATTGGCTGGTTCTGACAAAGGTATTTTAGAGAACATGTTTAAGGTAACAAAGAGAATTCTGCCATGCTGGAGGATACAGATTGCTCCAGAAAAAAAAAAATACAAAGAGGAGATTCACTTAGTTATTTAGCTTAGAAAATCAGTCAACAAAACATAGGACCACAAAAGGTATAAATCTGTGGGGACCAATTGCAAACTTTTAACTATGTTCAAAAATTAATGGGAGATATTAGCTGGCTGATGTCTATGATTAGATTAAGTGCACATGAGTTAAGTAATTTGTTTCAAACTTTACAAGGAGATTCAAATTTTAAAAGTCCAAGCTGTCTAACAGCTGAAGCAGAAAAAGAATTAACTCTTGTAAAAAACAAACAAACAAAAAAAAAAAAACAGACTGCAAGAGGCATATGTCTATCAAATTGATTCTAAACTTGATTTTATTCCAGTCGTTTTACCTATTCTATTCAACTCATTCTCTTCTAGGCTCATTATGCAAAGGGAAGATAGTATTATGGTATGGATTTTCTTATCTCACAAACAAGACAGAACAAATATAGAAAAAAAATTTATGATTAATCAAAGGTAGAATAAGATTAAGTCAATTATTAGGAACAGCTATGGCTGAAATTGTAGTACCTCTTACAAATGCTGAGATTATATCATGGGTGATCAATGACGATTTACAAAGAGCTGGTAGTAATTACTTTGGTGAAATCAATAACAAATATCTGAAAAGCAAATGTATACAGTTTATAAAATGAGCTAATTGGATTCTTCTACATATAGTAAAGAGAACACCCACTCCAGAGGCATCAACATTTTATACTGATGCAAACAAGATGGGAATGGCAGGTTATAAGTCAGACAAAATAAGTAATGTGATCAAAAGTCCACATACATTAGTTTAAAAAAATCAGAATTGTATGGAATCCTTATGGTATTATTAGATTATCCCGAATCTCTTAACATAATTACTGATTCTTTATATACAGAAAGAGTTGTTTTGCCTACAGAGACAGCTGAATTTGTACCAGACAACTCAGAATTAATTCTGTTACTTATACAATTGCAACAAGCCATCAGAAGTAGTAATATTATATATTACTGATATTCAGTCTCATATAGGTTTGCCTAGTCCATCAGCTCAAGGAAATGGGGAAACTGACGAATTACTAATAGGAAATGTGTCAGAAACCTCAAAAATTTCATGAGAAGCAACATGTTATTGGGAAAGGTTTAATGAAAAGTTTTCTGTCACTTGACAATAAGCAAAAGGAATAATAATTTAAAAACAAACCAAATCTCCTGTGTGTTCTCTATATAACCATATACAATTACCTGCTGGTAGTAACCCTAGGAATATCAAAAGAAATGACATCTGGCAGATGGATGGAATTTTTGCATAATTTGGAAAACAAAGGTATATATTCCATACCATTTATACATACTCAGACTTTCAGTTGGCAACTGTTTTCAGTTCTAAAAAGGCTGATTGTTTAATTATACATTTATTGGAAATAATGGCAATTATGGAGGTATATGCACAAGTTAAAAAAGTCAATGCTTTCACATATGTATCCAATAAGATGAAGCAACTCTTTGCATATTACAATATAAAGCATGTTATTGGTATACCACACAATCCCATAGGACAAGGAGTTATAAAAAGAGCCAATTGTACCTTAAAAGAGATGCTTATTAAGCAAAAAGAGAGTAAAAAACTCCGAGGACAGATTAAATAATGCTTTGTTAACTCTAAATTTTCTAAATGTTGTTGAAAAAGGAACAACAACAACAGTTCGGAAACACTGGGTTACGAAAAGAACTGAGGAACTAAGTCAACAATATACTATAAAGATATGTTGTCATTAGAATTTAAACCTGCAGTAGTTTTAAGACAGAGAAATCGCTATGTTTATGTATGTCCTGGAAATGAAAAAAATATGGTTACCAACATTCTTATAAAAATTAGATCTGACAGGGAAAACCTCTTATCAGCTGAAATATGAACGTCTTCACAAAGCAAAACCTAGGTGATTCATTCTCACAGAATGTCTCAGTTACTGATTTCTCCAAAATATGCATGAAAATCAACTTCAAAGGGGCTAGACCAAATGACCGATCACACGGAGACTGGACAGGCAACACTGAGACTGGATAGCAAAGGAACTGGGCAAAACTGCTACAGTTAGCTGTCTTTAAATTAACCATTTTCCCCCTTGTTTCTCAAGTAGGAATTTTTGCCCCAATTCAACAGGAATCAATTATATAAGAAGACCATCATCCCAACCTCTTAAGTTGAGGTGGATAATTTTGGTGTTTGATGTGTTACGCTTGTTTTCAGCTTGGGTGGTAGGTTGTTTTGCTTAATTATTGAATGTTGATAGAAATTTAAGGTTGTTTTGCTTAACTATTATACACTGACAGAAATGTAAGGGTTTTTTGCTTAATTATTGTATATTGATAGAAATGTAAGGTTGTTTTATTAGATTATTGTTTAACTATCTTGCACAAAGGCTGATTATTTAATGTGTGATGTAAAGTTCTAGTTTTGTGATTCTTATAATTGATTCTATTGTGTGAAAATTGGTGTTAGAGGAAAAGAAAATTTTTTAAACAGAAAGGGGAATATGAAGTGGAAATTTCTGGTTTCTTTGGAGTCTCAGTTGTGTCATGTGATGTTTTTCTGGAAACATCCTTATGAAAGGATGTTTTTACTGAAGCAAATATGTGGGAGGATGTTTTGCTTAGAACAGATATGTGGTGTTTTTCTGGAAGCAGCCTAGAAAAATGGCATGTGATGAGCATGAGGTTTGGATATAAATATAGCCCAACAAGTGTCAGTGGATGACAATGGATGCTATTGGTCCATCTTGCCATTCTTTGCTGGTCATTGTTTGTTGTGACTTCATAACAAGAGAGAAAATCACCAAAATACTGGTAGTGTTCTGGCTTCTTGCTGGTTCCATGGACTCAGCTGATTCGCAGAGCCTCGTGGTTTTTTTGTTTGTTTGTTTGTTTTTGTTTTTTCTGGATTGACTTGACATTGCCATTCATGAATAGTGTTTGCAAATGGATCAAGCTGCCTGCTGCTGATTCATGTGAATTGAACTGTTGATATCCGGCAACATGGATTGGACTTACTCCAAAGAACTATTACTTAACAGGTCCATATTCTCCTTTGCTCTATTAACCTCTCCTATCCACTACCTCTGGTGCGTGGTAGGTTAGAAAGGATATTAAAGCATTTAAGAACCCTTATTTAAAGTAGGTTTTGAAAAATCTTAATCCTCCAACTCCCCCTATCCAATTTCTATTGTAGCATTTTTGACCAGTTTCTTCTCTCTTAGAGAAGTTTAAGGCAATATATAAATGAGCATATTACTTTCAGTCATTATCTCAGAAATTAGAAGTTAGGGTCATTATTTCAGAGAATTTGAGGAGTCTTTGGAATGATTTCAGAGACAAGTTCACTAAAGGCCGTTTCCTCAGTGAATACCATTTTTCACTAATGGCAGTAAAACTAGAAGCCAGACTTTACTGAATGCAAGAGAACTTCTCATACCCTTAAAAGTCTACCTACATAGTGCTGGAGCAGTCAATTGAAAGGTAACAAGGATGAATTAACATGTTTTTGTCAATATACATTAGATCAGCCACATGACTATGAAACACAATGCTGACTTCATGATAAATGTTACAAAACATCAAATAAGAATGCTTACATTAGACAGAAAAGACCATATTCACTTGTTCATTCAAAAATAGATCTGTTGTATTTCAGGTAGGAAAGACAGCCTTTCTGGAGTTGTGTTTTAATTGGGAAGGGATAGAAGAATAGGCAGAGAGACACATAAGCCAAGTGAGTTTACAAAGTGACATGTCCCAAGAAGGATGAAAAGGGAAGCAGCAATTTCGGTAGATCAAAGGTCTTTCTGGTTTCTACTTTGCTCTAGAAGTTGAATGACAAGAGTCATGTAGTCAGCTCTATGAGTGTCTAAATATGGCCACTCTAAAAATGACAGTGGAGCAAAGTATCTGGTTCTAGAACATAGAAAAGACAATTGGGAAGGGAAAGCTAGTGAGGCCAGGGTATGTTCCCTGGTGGTGGCAATGTAAGTGGACCAGATGATGGAATCAAAAGTATGTAGTTTCATATCTTGACCATAATTGGATAATTTAATATTAATCTAAAAGTAAGTGGATCTGCTTAAAAATTTTATAGTAACAAACTTCATTTCTCAATTGATTTTTTTAAGATAATGTGAAAATAGATCGTTAGTAATGGTGTTGCAATTTGATCCACATTCTATATCATGTAACCGAATCAAAATAATCAAAGAAAATAAGACAAGACAAAGTAACTGGAATTAGTCTGTCATTATGCTGCCATGCCTGTTGTAAAGAGAAAAGGCACATGTATCAACACAATCAACTAGAATGTAGAATTCTATACCTCTGGCTGGTAACAAAGGGATGCCATTGATTTCCAATGACACTCAATAGGCTTTATAAATTCTGAAACTCTAACGATGGCCATTAAACCTATGATAGAAATTACATGACCAACAGTAGTAGTTCATTCTGGAAACATCAGAGTGATCAATCTTTTTGTTGTTTGTTTGTTTGTTTGTTTTTGGGTTGACTGGTTTATGAGACAGTGTTTGTGTAATATCCTATAACTAACTCTCTGTAGACCAGTTTTGCCTTGAACTCAGAGATCCACTATGTCTACCTCTTGAGAGCTGGGATTAAAGGCATAAGCCACCACCACCAGACTCATAGTGATAAATATTAGTGAGAACATCTGTTATCACATTCTCCATTAATTCATTTTAATGCCTCTCTTATGACTGATCATTTGTACTATTCTCTCATGATCTGCCATTGAGAAATGGAGGTGCTTCATACGTCACTCAAATCATTCCACAAAGCACATTCCTGCCGTGGCCCATTTGTTATCAATAACCTGACCCATAGGTGAAAAGGATAGAATTTAGGCTCTTTTAAGAGTTGAAAACACAAATGTTAACCACAGTATAACTTAGTAACATCTCTCTGATTGGATTTGAAGCTGGCTCCACAAGAGGGAATTTCATGTCTGGTATTGTAATCCTGGTCAAAAGCCCATGGCCGGTTATAGGTCCTCAGAGTAAACTTACTATTGTCCCTTGGCTAAACGGTTATGTTGTTAAACTACCTTCTAAATATGTATGTTTATACCCTTAGATTAATGCTCTTTCTGGCTCAGTTAGGGAAACTTCTTTTTACAGCTTGAGCAGAAACTCCTAACTAGACAGTGTACTGAGAATAAGAATAAGACTCTGTGAGTGTGTACTCAGCCTGGAGTGAGGTGAGTATCACAGAGGGCACAGAAAGATAGTACGGTCTGAAGAATGGAGTGCGGCAATGGGAACTGCTGACTTCTGGACATAACATGGCTACTTGCATTGCTGAACTCAGCAGCTGTGGCTACCTCCTAACTCCTAAAAGAAAGAAAGCCAGTCAAAATTCCAACATGAATGGTGGAAGAACTCATGAGACAGCACCTGTAGGCAAGAAACTCTTTGCTGGAGGAAGGAGAGCCATTTTTCTCTCATTTTTATGAGGATGTATCACTCATAAGTTAACCATGACCCAGTGCATGACAACCCCCTTTCATCCCCCCACACAGAGGAACATATAGGTAGAGCTAATCAATGGGATAGTTTGCCAAAACAAAACAAAAGACAAGCTTACGAAGTTAGGAAGGGACTGTGATCAAGGGAGTCCAAGGGAGTTGGAAGAGTGACATAAGACTGGTTATGATCAAAATACCTTGTATATACGTGTGGAATTACCAAAGAATAAATTAAAATGTTAAAAGAAGATATATTTTGTGCATAAATAATAGCTACTTTATATACTGTTGTGACTTTTTTGTCAATTAAATTTTCTACTATTTAAAGATGGTGAGGAGTCTTGTTAATAAAGTGAGTAATTTGAAGTAATTATTTTGCTGTGTTGTTGTTTCCTGATCAGATGACACTTGTTTTTACAGTACTGAAATGCTACTTCAGTTAAACCTTGTATAAATCCTCAATCTACCACATATTAGCTTCACATTACACTGTAAGAACTACTAATGGGTTTTACTCAGGTGCACTCTAGAATAAAATAACAAGTAATTCACACCAGCACCTAGTTAGTGGAGTTTTTCATTGTGCTGAGGTTTTTTTTTTTTTTTTTTTTTGAGGTTTATTGTTGCTATTGTTGTTGTCTGTTGTTGTTTGCTGACTCAGACAGATACAGACATCCAGAGTAAACAGTGGATGGAGCTTGTTTTCTTTTTAAGAGGAAACAACACATGGTTTTCCTCTGCCTTGTGGATTTTAGCATCAATATATATAGATAAAGAGTACAGCAATAGCTTATTGGACTCTGCTGATCAAGATGTGCTAGTCTACGTCTGGTTACTGCTCTGGGAAAATCTCTTTTATAGTGATTTCTAAATTTATTCTAAGTGGTTTTTAAATTTATTCAATGAAAATGTTTAGGTCAATTATGTATTATCAATTAAGTAAATATTATAAATACTCATATGCATAGATATCTCTTTTATATATGATTATAAATAATCTTGCCTATTCAACTAAAACATAGGTATGTTAGTATGGCATTGTGTATCTTATAAATTCCATGTAATTTCTCAAAACAAAATTTTGAAATAGATGTTGTTTTTGCCATTTTTAGGCAAGAAGTTTAAGATATTTAGCAAATCATCCTCAGTAAACAGCAAAGATGAGATTTTAAGCCAAGGTAGTATGGTATGGTCCCAAGAGTAAGATGCTCCCCTTAATGCCAGAGGAATTTAAGGAATGCTGGGTAGACTCCTGCCTGGCCTTCCAGTAAGCCTGGATGTTGAGCCACTTCCCTCTCTGGTTATATTCTGATCGCTGCACTGCCGTAACACACATATCTATAACCTGAGCTGTGACTATCTAAACACAGAGAAAGCCAGGAGCTTAGGAGGAGAGCAGTGCTGTAGCAACCATCAGGATGACAGCTCAGAGCTACCTACTAGAGAGGCCACTCTTCCTATGTGAGCATCTTTCTTCACTCCTATTACAAGGAGCAATCCTAATTATTTTCCTTTTATGGCAATTTAATGTTTCCCCAGGGGCTGGTGCCCTTGGTTTTACAAACCGGCTTAGAACACTTATGCCTAAGAATACAGATGCTACACAATGAGAATTTCATTTTCTGTCTGATTTTGTAAGTGAAATAACACTCTGTCACCACTCCTGTCTGCTGCCACCAAAGGTGTTAATGAAACATGACTTCCGGGATTAGTTTTCAAGATTGCCTTCCATTACACTCAGTCGTCTGAAAATGCTTTTTAAATCTGTGTCAGGACACAATGGAGTGTGTGAGAAACTTACTTGGTAACGCTCAGTGAGGCCTGATAGTCACATATATTGTTTAATCTCTGGATTGAAAGGTCAAGACATGCACAGTGTCTTAACGGTTACAATGGAGAGCTGTTCTCAGATGAAAACTGCACAGATTAATGTTCCACTGTTGGAACCCAAGTTTCAGGTTGTCTTTAAAATTGATGTTTCAATTCATCAAAACCTCAGCAGAAGTTGATACCAAGCCAACCATCCTTCAGAAAGACAAGTTCTCTTGATCACAGCTCTTTGGTCTGAAAGTAGTTTCAGAAACACAAAGTTGGATAGTGAGATGAAGGACCATGGGGCCATTCCCTGTGGACAAACTCTGAGTTCTCATTCGGAAGGAACCACACTTGGAAACAGTCAGGATGGGGAAGAGGTAAGCAGCAGACTGTTCACATAGCTCTAGCCTCAGGCCCAACCAGCAGAGTATCTTCCAGCATCTCTTTGTATCCTGGTCAATTCATTGTGATTTAATGTTTACACGGACCTGATCAAGGTTGGGCAGTTTTGTAGTTAGGCTGTACCCATGGGACATGTAGAGATTCCTTGAGCCATAGCTTTGTGCTTCCAGTCTACACATGAGGTAAGCAGCTCAGACTCACTCCCCTTGTGGCACTGTTACCACAGCATGATGAGAACAGCACCCTAGCTTGAAGTGGTTGACAGATAAGAAAATGCATTAGAGTATTGCTATAGCCCCAGCTAAATGTATTTCTACCTAGATTGTGATAGAGAAACACAAAATGACTCTTTAAATAAATAAACAAGAGCACATTTGAGAGCTGTTTTGCTTTCAAAATGATGCATATCATGTCAACCTCCCAGAGATAAGTTATGGAAGAACCAATTGCTAATGTTCTTATTTTTTAAGCATTGTTGGCTTATATTAATCTTTAATTTTAATTTTCACTGTTTTATCCCTTTTGTTTTATTATTTAGGTAGGAAATATTTTTCCCACTGCTGGTGACATTGTTTGAGAAGGTTCTGGAACCTTTGGTGTCTGGGGCCTAGCTAAAGGAAGTATATTTCTGAGAGTATGAGCTTTCATGTTTATAGCACAAGCATGCTTCCTGTCTCAACTCTACTTTCTGTTCTGCTGAGATGTGATGAGGTGAGAAAAAATAGCAAAACACTATACCATCCCTTTCTGCTTTCATAGACTATACCCTCAAACTATAGGAAAACATCAGCCTTCCTCCCTTAAGTTGCTTCTTGCCTTGCATTTGATTGCAGAAATGATAATATAACTAACCCGGAAGGTTGATAACAAGAAGTTGGGTTGTGGATGCAAGTGTATGATTATATAGTTCACAGGCTCATAGAACTGCTTTCAGGGTGACATAGAAGTGTTTAGAGCTGCAGACTAGGGAAGTCCTAGATCTAAACAGAGTTTAATGCATTGTTCTGATGGGAGCCCACAAGACCAGAATAAAATGGAGCAAAAACTGGAGATACTGAAGGTTTTCTGCTTCCAGTTCTACAGAGATACAGGTGAGGAGACCTAGCCAAAACCTAGTCTTGCTACGTGCCTTCTCACCACAGTGGACTGTATACTCTTGTCTTGGCTAATCTTTACTGTAAACTCAAATAGATTGAGAACCTTTGGTCTTGTCTGTAAAGCAGTTTCCAGAGAGGGGTAACTAAGGCTGGATGACACAGCCTAAGTTACTCCTGTTGGGCATTTTGTCACAACAATAAGAAACTTAACTAATCTTTCAACCATGACCCAAAGTTAATCTTTCTCTCTTATGTTGGTTCTTGTCAGAAATTTGGTTATAACAACAAGGAAAACAACTAATATAGATACAGTCAGGTAGATGGTGACTGACTAATAGACACACAGAAAAAATATGAATTTGTTCTAGACAGGCAAACAAGACTCATTTTTTGGTTCTGTAGAAACTCTCAGCTGATCTTTATCCTCAGTAAATAGGTTAATATTAGAATCTGCCTTATTGAAACTGACAGCCATGAGTTTAGAGGCATCATGAGACGAGCCAGAAGCCCTGGTTCTTTATTATCTTTTACATTCTTCCACATGCTTTGTAGTTGTTGTTTTAAAGATTAGAACATCCATGGATGTGAGGACAATCTGGCTGTGACATCTGTCACCCCATTGATTGTCAGGGTTGATTTGGCTGGTATGGTTGGCTAGACAGGTGTCCCCTTCCTCCCTCTCTACTCCATGTGCGTCCTTCCCGAAGTTGTGTGTTCTGTCCAAGAGGAAGACCTTTCCCGAATCGAGAAGTACTGGTCTTTGTTCAGGGTATACGAGTTGCTTCGATTGCCTGCTAAAACCTCCAAACAAGCTCTCAAGATAAGAACATCCTAGGCAATCAGCATCTCCTGGAGTAAGACAAGAAGAGAGTTCAATGGAGTTCTCAACTTTACCTTAGTTTTCTGGAACACCTCCTGACATGGGTCTATGGTGACAGAAGTCAGCAAGGTCTTCTCTCCTGTTCCCACTTATACTTTCTGCATTAAACCAGAAAGACAGTAAAATATTGGTAAATTATAGTGAGACATCATGGGAGAAAGAAATAGTCATTCTTCCTATGCGTAGTGTCCACTCTGAGATCTGCTAGAGATCATTATCATTAATAATGTCAGGCCCTTGGCTAAATGACTAGCCGACATTTGCACATTTAATACTCATCTAGTGAGATGCATAGCTACTCATAGCTTTTGCAAATTAGAATCATGAAAATTTTAATTATGCAAGTCTGAAATTATTTAATATAAGGTATCAACACATTTTCACTTCATTTGCAAATTTCAAATATAGCAATAGCAACCCACTCTCAATTTAAAGTATTACAAAGAATTCCCTAATTCAAAATTAAGCCTATAATGTCATCAATAAGTTTGATGACACATGTCATAGTTCCAGCTACTTGGGAGGTTGAGGCCTTGACGATAAAGTTATTGAGAACAGGCTGGCCTACATAATAAGACTCTTTCTATATAAGAAACCCAATGAAAATTCACAAAAAATAAAAAGGTAAGCATAGAGAAAATTTTCAATCTGAATTACACCATGCTCACATATGGCTGATACTTTTGCTGAAAAATAATAATTGTTAGGATTAGAGTTAAAGCTTCCTGAACGCTAGCTGAATGCTTCCTGGATTTGAAGTCATCTATTTATAACAGGAAAGAAAATCCTGCCAAATAGAACTATTATTATCCCCAATTTGCAGAGAAGGAAGAGAAGATGTGCCACTATTGAGGAAGAAGATGGAACCCAGCTTCACTCCAAAGGATGAATCCTGAATTGTATGTATCTTTAATTAAATCAGCTTTTAGAACTGTCTCCTCCTATGACATATGCTTTCCTTGTGGATTTATATTCTTACCTTTGAAATCAAATTGGGAGGCAGTTAAGTAACTTGTCCACAACCTCAAAGCTAATGGCATCCACATTCACCAGACAGGGAAGGTAAATTAACACACACAGGCAGATCTCACCTGGCACCCCATTGAGATAACCCTGAGTGTTATCTTTGCACCTCTTTTCTTCTCAGAACTATAAAGATGCATCTGAGAAAGCATGAGTGTCCACATGCTGGACACCCTTCTGACTCCTTCAGTTACAGCTTTGACAGAAAACATCTGGGCACTTTCTCAAAGACTCCCACTCTGCTCCTGTGTCCTCTCTAATGCTTCATGTCAGGCAACTGCTAGCACACATGCCCCGCTCAGGCAAAGTTCCCTGGGAGCTGGAGGACAGTTGCTGACACATCCCACCTCCTTCCCTATGTTTTCTACCACAGGCTGGTTTAGCAGAGCATGTCTTACTCTACAGAAAGTACAGGATATATACAGTGTGGCCCCAGAATGAGAAAAAACACTGCATAGTAACTTGTGAAAGGAAGGGAGAGGGTCTTTCCACTGTTCTCTGAGCAGAATGCCCCAGCGCAGAGACAGCTCACTAATGTTATTTCCCTCTTCCACACTCTGTAAAGTACACAAATACAATGATGTTCTCTGAAGGACGACCACAGACATACTTTGCACAGAAGGCATCTATTTATTCTGCCTTTTATGTTGTCTATACACAAAGTGTTAAATAATCCAATCCTCATACATGTGCATCCACAACTCCTTATGTTCCACACAGACTGGCTAGAACAAAAGTTTTCTCAGGCAAGTTGACCCCAGCCTACCAAATGTAAATCCTCTTTGGCACAAAGAAAAACACTTTGCTTAAAAGCACAAAACTTCTAGGAATGGGAAAGGTACCTGATATACAGCACGGTTCGATCACTACCCCTGTGTGAGGGTGGAAAGCTGGCCTGCTTCCAGGACTACCAAAGTACCTTCCTGAAAAAATAAAATTAATTCACAGATATTAGTTCCTATCATGTTTCAAGTTAGTTCTATTATGCTTGACACATTGATATATTTCATGTATAAATATACAATTAAATTACCTGAGTACATTTTTAATTAATTTAGTTATATTAATTTAAAATAGATTATTTAAATATAAATATAATTTATTATACTGATTTAAGCAAAATCAGATGTAGTGTATTTATTAATTACTTGTTTATATAACAGAACATACACTTGTGTATAAATGTGTACGTTTTTAAATATGCTTGCATTCATTCAAATAAACTGCACAGCTGTTTCTTCTTTCTTGTCATAAGCATAAGCACCAGTGTTCAGCATTAAGGCTTTCTGGCATCTATAAGTAACTGAAACTGACGTAGGAGCTCTGAATTCTGCTGTCAGATATCGGAGTGGAACATAGGTGTCTCTGGTCCCATCCACTGTGGTACACCATCATTCGGCACATGTCTGCAGCTCACGGCTGCTGTCACATCCTTTGCTCTCCTCTCACTGGAGACAGAGCCCTACCAGGGAAGTTCCTCATCTCTCTGCTGCTGCCTTCCAGGAGAAGATACCAACTTTTCCTGTTTCTCTTCCTCCTTTCTGAGTAAATGCAGGAGAGACAGTGATGTGCCACACAGGATAACTGCAGCCCTGTGAGAGGATGCACACTCTGACTAGGGATAGGAGTGGCATGATCAGAGAAGCCCACAAAGTCCACAGGCTGTGGAGAGGCCTGCTCAGACAGCAGGTGTGGAGGTGAGGAGACTCCTCCCTACCCTTTGCAGACCACCGAGTCTGCAGGAAACTAGGAACTTGAGGAAATGTCAAGGAAGCAAGCTACTTGTTAAAGGTCAGGGTTGAGTCTGGCTGCCAGAGTGTAAAGTAGAGGAGTCACTTATGTAAAGACCAAAGCCCACACTGAGCCTCTGCAGGTGCCAAAGAATCCCAGTACAGGCAGCTCACAGCTCCACCTATAGGTCTATATGGGAACCCAACTATGATAACTTCTGGGACACATGAGGATGCCAGCCACCCCAAGATAAAAGAGATGACTGTGGACCTACCAAATCATAGAAACACATGCTTGAGTGTGTTTCAAACTACATTTCGAAGTATATTATTTTCTTGTATTTCAATGAACAAATTCAATGAATGAGGAGGTGTTCATATTTTTCCTGTTAACATAAGAAATTTGAATTCGGGATTCTGAAACAGGCCCAGATATGGTTCTGTGGTGTGTGCCCAAAGCCTGGAGCATCATACACTGGTACCCGCTGTCTTCCTACTCTACTGCGTTAGGCTGATGGTGGCAGGTCCCATGAGAAAAATGAAAATGTAATCAAAGCACATCCAGGTCAACTATGAGAATGTTTGGACAAAATTCATGTATTAGAGTTTTGATTAGGGTTTTTTGTTTTGTTGATTGATTGTTTCTTTTACCTGTTCTGAATGATTCTAACTTGTGACCAGAGCTGAGAGCTGTTCTTTAAAAACAAATAAAACACCACATATGATTTGGATGTCATAGGCAAAAGCCATTATTAAAGAATTGATGCTGCAGCACACCCCACTACACTAAAAGACTCCCTCTCCAGGTGTGAACTTGGATTTACATCTGCAAACTCTAAAAAGATAACAGATTGAGAAGTTGGGTTTGCAGGGCAGTCTAATTTACCAAGGAAACAGTCTGGGCTGTGGAACAATGCAGAATGAGCAGCCCACAGTTAGGTGTTCTGCAGAAGACCCTGCTGGCTGGGTTCTGTCTGTCAGTAGGAAGTGAGTGTTGTTTTCTTCACCCTGCAGAAAGACTGGTTCCCTCTGTGCAGGAGGATTCATTTGTGCAACCAGGATGCCTGTCTGCCACACTTCCCTCAAAGAACAATGCCCAGTCACTAAACAGAGGGAGGAGTCAGAAAAGAGAGGACAGTATTTTCCATAAATTCCTTCCTGGTGTCCATTAACTCATGGAACCCTGCAATTGTCTTTCATTTAAGAACATGAGTGTGTGTTATGGGCATCTCCTCAGGGAAGTGAGACAGCTTTGGATTCAGACCACAGGTCAGCTGTAGAATAACAATAACATGTCATCAGCAGTGAGATGCTGAGACCAGTCAGCCAAAAAAAGAGTGCCTGCAAAGGAGTTAGCAATGAATTCCATAAGAGCAAGCCATGCCAGGCCATGACAGCTAGGCTTAGGTTCCTTTACAATCTCAGCCCAAATGGATACAATACGTTCTAATCTGTAAGTCCTTGCTGTTGACAGTGGTGGGGAAAAGTGCAGAGAAAGGAAGTCTAGGGAACCACATCCAAGGTTCCAGAGAGCACAGAGAAGTGCCTGTTGGGAAGAAAGGAAGCCTTATGCGTGATAATCTGTGACTCTACACCAAGCAAAGGAAAACAGAGATGTCATAAACTGCCAGCCAGGCATGAACTCCAGCCCTCCCTTACCTCTGTGGTTGAGTGTCACATGGTGGGAATTGGACATGGTGGGTTGCATCACTCACAGGAGGCTATTTGCTTCTCTTTCTCATCTCACAGCTATTTGTAGGATGAACAGGAATGCCATCCTTTACAGTTGTGACCAAGCCAAAGTCAAGCTTGCATCATTCTACCTGTGCCTTTCCTTTGCCTGAGCAGCTCTAGTCAGTGCCTGCATGTCAGCTTATTCACATTGCCTCCTGTTGCCATCCTGGCCACACCCCCGTTGTGAGCATCAAGTCTGTCCTCAGCGCCTCTCAGCGCCACTCTCACCATCATAGGGAACACAGTGCACAGACGTGCTCAGATCACATGCCGGATTCTGCAATATAGGCATGAATTTCATTCATGTATCCACAGTTAAGATGAAGAGAATGGGGCTAGAGAGGTGGCTCAACAGTTAACAGCACTTGCTACTCTCCCAGAGTATCATGGTCCAATTCCCAGCATCCACATGATGGCTCAAAACCATCTGTAACTGCAGTTTCTAGGGTTTGGTGCCCTCTTCTGGCCACTGTATGCACTGCACACACGTGGCTCAGAGATAGAGGAAAAAACACCCACACATATTAAACAAACCTTTTTCTTTTAGTTAAGAAGCAGAAACCAAGCCATCCTTGTCTGCTAGTGCTCAGCTTCCTATTTGCACTTTAGATAGAAAGTCCAGGGTCCCCTGCTCAGGGAATGGTCTTCCCCACAGTAAAATAGATCTTCCCACATCAATTAAGATACCCAACATCATCTCCAGAGGCATGCCCAAGACCCTTCTCCCAGGTGAGTCTATATTTTTTCAGCTGGCTATCCATGACAAACATCCTGACACGGTCTCACTCGGAAGGTACGTAAGAGGGGTTTGGAGAGGAAACTAAAGTCCTTTGGAGAACTCATCCTGCTTTGTTCCAGGTGACTCTTTGGAGCACAGGAGAGCCAGAGTGGATGATGTTCATCCTATGTCTATGCTGAGCATTATTGTAGCATGTGTGCAGTGCTTGTCAGGGGCAGGGGGATCAGAAGTTGAAGATCATCTTTTGCTATATGATGAGCTTAAAGGCAGTTTGGGCCACATAAGACCTGGTCTCCAAACAAAGCAAACCCCTCCCCAAAGCAAGCATGCAAGCAAGCAAACAAACAAAAACCTCAAAACACCTGTAATTCACAAAATAAACAATCAGAAAATACTCCGTGGAGTGTTTGGGGGAGGGTTTGTAGTACTAAGTAACTCTTAGTTAAGTGACTTAAACAGTAGAATTAATAGCAATTAGGCAAGACACCATAGGATTCATAAACTGTTATTCTGACTTATCTACCACACCTTCTGACAACAAACAAACAACAACAAAAGCTGTCTTTCTCTGCTTGAAGACAGAATCCCAAACAGCACATTTCTGGGAAACATGGGCTTTTTGTGCAGAGACTATCTCAGAGCTAGAGAGCTGGATATAATGATGACTAAGTCAGACTTGTAGCATTTAACTTCTTCAAGGTACATTAACTGTTAAAGTGTCTTTACTGTTTCAACCTTTGTTCCCAAATTCTCATCTGTGAGCATCACTGGCTACTTTAGATTCTCCATGTGGAATTTTCCAACAACTCAAGGAGTATTTTCTGATGGTTTATTTTGTGAATTACAGGTGTTTTGAGTTGCTTGCTTGTTTGCTTGCTTGCTTGCTTGCTTGATTTGTGGAGGGGTTTGTTTTGTTTGGAGACTGGGTCTCATGTGACCCAAACTGCCTATAAACTCATTATGTAGCAAAAGATGATCTTTAAATTCTGATCTACTTGCCTCTGCCACCCAGGCGCTGGATTACAGGCCTGTGATACCACTCTCAGTTTATTGGTGCCAGAGATCAGATCCAAGGCTTTATGAATGCTGGGCAAGTATTCTACTGTCAGAGTAGAGGCTCAGCCCCATGACTTTCATGTCTATATTCTTTGCAAAGCATTCCTATCTAGGTCTTCAGAGTTTCAAAAAATGAGAAACTTGTTCTGGCTCCTTGTGCCAGCAGCTCTGACCATTGGAATAAAAAGAGGAGAATGTTCCTGCTTTGATAAAACAGTTCCAAGGGACAGGAAGAAATGAGGGCTCACTGTGGTTTGAATATAACTGTCTCATGTTTTGGAAGCTTGGCCCCAGTGCAGTGATGCTAAGAGGTGGTAGGACCTTTAAGGACTGTAGCCTGGAAAGTTAAAAAAGGCACTGCTGCAGAAGGAATGTAGTAATTCTCGGGGGCCCGCTGGCTAGTTCTGTCACAAGGATTATTATCTCAGGCTGACCCAGGTCCTGTGAATCACATTATGAGCTCCTGTTACCATGTAATATGTCCCTCACTGGTGTCCCTATCAGGTCCTTGAACTTTCAGAACTGAGAGCAATATAACCTCCCTTTTTTTATGAGGTAACAGAAAACAGAATACTGAGGGATGATGTACTGCCGAAGAAAGGCAGAGTACAAAGTAAAGGTTCTTTATCAAATCTGCTTCTACCAGACTGGGCTGAGCTACACTGCAGGAGAACAACCTGAGAATTTATGGCATGCTTTTTTTTTTTTTTTTTAATTGGAAATTTTATTTACATTTCAGATGTTCTCCCCTTACCCCATTTCCCCCTCTACCTCCCAGGAACTCCCTATCCCTTCCCCCTCCTCTTGCTTCTATGATGGTGTACCCCCACCTACCCACCCCCGTACCTCACCTCTCCATCCTCTTTCTAGGCGATCATAAGACAGACACTTAAATCTCTGAAGTTCTATTTGTTTATACAAATTAGCATAAAAATCTGCATTGCTTAGGTCCAAAGGTTGTGGTCAGATGAAACAAAATGTTAGGTATGGAAGCATAAAGAATGCAGCAAAGGGCTTTAAGAAAGGGAAATCTGTAAAGCTTTAAGTGGTGATAAAATGCAGCAAATTAAAGCAACATGATGAGGATGAGAAAGCAGATATGTTCTTCAAACGTTTCTCTTAATGTTGTTAAGGTGATTCTTATTCTTAGCTAACAGCTAACAGTTCTGTGTGTAACAGATGCTTCCAGCTCTTCCTTCAAAATAAATCTCCCATCTGTCCATGGCTCCAGCTTCCAGTAGTGCTGCAGAAGCCAGCATCACAGAGAGGTGGAGCAGCCTCTGCACTGAACTCCAAATTCCCACCCTCATGGAGCAGTAGAAGGCATCATTTGCACTGGCCTTCAGAGGGTGCCTACTCTTTCACATTCCTGAATGGTTTATTGTTGTGTCTATGCACATCTTCCAGGGATTTAATCTGATTAGAATAATGAGAGGATGAAAAGACAAACACAGACAAATGAACACACAAAAGAGAACAGATCAGGTACACTGTGCTTTCTGATACAGAAACCTCAGCACTCTGGAATCTGTGTCCTTATTATATTGAGTTGAACAGAGAGGTGTGGGGCTACTGCAAGATGAACAAGTAGGCAGAGTTATCACATACAGACAGACAAGGATGAGGGGTTATCACACACAGACAAGAAGACAGGGTCATTACATACAGAGAAACAAGGAGGCAGGGTTATCACATACAGAGAAACAAGGAGGCAGGGTTATCACATATGGTGGGACAAGAAGACATGGTTATTACATACAGATAGACAAAGAGACTGGGTTATCAGACACAGACAAGAAGGTAAGGCTATTACATACAGATAGAAAAAGAAGCAAGGTTATTACATATGGATAGACAAGGAGGTGGGGTTATTGCATACAGATAGACAAAGAGGCAAGGTTATTACATATAGATAGACAAGGAGGTGGGATTGTTGCATACAGATAGACAAAGAGGCAAGGTTATTACATATAGATAGACAAGGAGGTGAGGTTATTGCATACAGATAGAAAGGATGCAGAGTTTATGGTGTATAGATGGATAGAGAGGACAGGTTAAGCTAACTCTCTAGGAACACTCTCTACAGAGTAAGTCTTCAGGTCATAAATATTTAGGGAGAGTAAGCTATGGTGGACATTTTCCTGTATACACTGTATACACTGTGTACTATCATCAGCACATGGACAGGAGGAAGGGGTCAACATTCCTTTGAGGTTCACCTGGCGGGTGGGTGGGGCTGCCATTTTCCTATGAGTCTAGGGTGATGGCCCTTGGCATGGCATATGCGTGTCAACAGAAGACGTTTACTCAGGACTGAACACACTCATGGCTTCCTCTGTCTTCACAGTTTATGATCACACTTAAATTCCAAGTGATTGTCAGGCCCCAATCTGTGCCCTGGGCCTTGTATCATTCCTTCTTGCACATTCCATATTGGAAAAAGAATGATTTTCACCTCCAATGTCTAGACCGGCATAACCAAGAATAGGAATACAATATCTACCTCTTCAGAGGCTACTCCACTCGGAGCCTGTATAGTCCCAACACTTCCGTAACAGAACTTGGGAAAAAAATCATAGGTTGAGGGTTCCCAGCCATTCTGTGGACAGAGGATATTTGAAAATCAGGAAACAAAAGGCAAGTTATACTTTTGAAAGGATTTCAGATTTTGGGATGTCAGATTGCAGAGTCTGAGCCTGTTCCCGCCTATTAGGGTCAATGTGAAATATGAGCACTAGAAGTAAGAGTGTAGTTCCCACTGGCGAGCCCTAGAACAAGTCTTACTGTGCAAACATACATGGGAGGGTGGCAGTTTCATAATGCTAAATAACATAGCAATAATTTCACATTTTCTGACATTAATCCAGGAACTAGAATTTCACAGCAGATTATACAAAATGCAATTCACTCAACTCCTATACAGTCCTAGAGTCACCACTGTCTGGGACACCATCTCTACCTTTAGGGCCAGTGACAGTTTTGGGTTTTTCTTTCAAAATCTTAATAATGAATCTGGACAATGTTGGTGAGCCAGAGACACCTTTGAGTGTTCCTTTGAGTTGTTTTTGGCAGGTGACAGGCATAAAAAGATTTTAATCATCCAAGATTGAATTAAGAGTTTCCAGAAAATCATTGATAGTTGGAGTACATGGGAGATATTCTTCCACCTAGGATGCCCTGTCTGGCCTCAGTGGGAGAGGAAACACCTAGCCATGAAGAGTCTTGAAGTATCAAGGTGGAGGGATACCAGGACAGCCCCCACCCACTCTGGGAGTAGGTGGTCAGAGGAGGATTTTGGGAAGAGGTGACCAGGAGGGGGGCAATGAGAAGGATGTAAAGTCAATGGGTAAAATCAAACAATAAAAAAATTTAAAAAAATTAAATAAATAAATTTTATCTCATCTGGATAAACCACAGTTCCTGTTGGGGAATAAAAGGAGAGAGAAAGAGAGAGAGAGAGAGAGAGAGAGAGAGAGAGAGAGAGAGAGAGAGAGGGCTATACAGGAGGGAGGGAGTCAGATTTGCTGATCGAGTTAGGTGGAGTGAATTCAATCTGCCGGTGTGGATGCTGGGAATACCTATGGTGGTTTTTCCAGAAGATAAAATTGGTTATGAACTAATTATTGATTGGCAATTGTGATATGATGGCTCCCTGGATGCCATTGTCATAATACATCACAAGTATTCTTGAGCTTTGTTATGGGATAAAGTTAAGTTACTTGAAAACAATTTGAACATTTTAGTATTACACTTAAATATGTTTAAACATTACATTTGGCTAGAGCTAATTTTGTTAAAAATGGAGGCAGCCTCTCTTAGTACCCCAGCCAGTGCTGCAGTGAACTGTGAAATTCTCTACTGCAGCTGGACAAGCAGGCAACATTTAGGTTTTAATAGCATCACATACTTACTTTCCATTATGATATGATTAATGTCTTGGTCATAGTAGTTTTTCCATGTATGTGACTAATGGTTGCTTGTCATGTTTACAGAACTCCAGAGATATTTGTGTACTGTGAGAGGAAGAGTAAGAATTAAAGGACGACTTGAAGGTATGTTGTCATAGAACAGAGTTCATGTTGGGACTTCTACAGTGAGTATGTGTTTAACTAGTCATTATTTGTTGAGACAATGTTAACAAAATTATTATTTTAGAATACATTTTTAGAATAATTTTGTGAAAATTATATGATAAATTTAGGCTAACTCTGTCTCCTCACACTTGCTTGAGGTATATCACTCTAGGGTCAGAGTCCCTGGAGTCCACACACCAAGACCAGATACAACCACAGAAATCTTTATATAAAACCCAGAGTTGTTACAAGGCAAGTTACCATGAGAAATCATTGTCTGCTCACCTCTAACTTCAGTTTTAGATAGGGTAAGAGATAAACACAATTTAGAAGCTTTTAAACAAAAGTATAATATATACATAGAAAAGTACACATATGCTGAGTGTGGTCCTGGAAGGACTTCCAAAATTCCATTCCCAGGATGTGATCTTGGCTGGGCCACTGTGTCCTATAGTCAACCAAATGTAAACTATGGAACTTCAGATGATGTCTTATAGAAGTAGTTAATATCAACTATTGAGATTAAGCAACAGAGATTGTTCTCTGTGATGCGAGGGGCCTTGGCCAATCGTCTAAAGACTTCTAAATAAAACCTGAAACTTCTCTGTGGAATCAGAAATCCTATCTCCACACACAGAGGCAGCAACAACAGCTATTGTTCACAGGTTTTCAATGACCTTGTTTCTTCTTCTGAAGCCATGTGCATGCAGGTGTGTGTGTGTGTGTGTGTGTGTGTGTGTGTGTGTGTGTGTGTGATGTGTCTATGTGTCTGACTGTATATGTGTCTGTGTCTGACTTTATGTGCATATCTCTCTCTTTCTGTCTCTGACTCTCTATCTCTGTGTGTGTGTTTGTGTTTGAGCACACGTGCACACATGTATGTGTGTGTAAAATCTCAACTGTGCTTGTCTGCTCTCCTTAGCTAACCTCTTTCCTAACTTAAAGGAACATAATAGATTCATTATATGAAACAAACCACAAAAGCAAATTTATTAGACTTTAGAAGTGATGATAGTCATGGCAGTATGGGCAGTGAGGTGACTGCTCTGTGTCCTGGGGCCTGCAATGCTACTCTGTGAGAGAAAAGAGGAAAAGAACAGTGAAGTTGGATATCTGGAAACAGATATGAAGCCATCTGATCAGTGGCAGCACCTGTCTTAGGAAGGGAGGACTATTGACCTGCTTTGTCATACTTAGAAGATTGCTCAGCTGAGACAAAGTTGAGTCTTGGGCTGTACTGAGGCAGCACTGTGACAATGTACACTAGCCCTCAGTCAGTCATGAAGACACTGAATGACTAGTATCTGGCTTAGTGAAATGTAGCCCAATAGCCAACCCTTAAGTACAACATACAGAGATAGTGAATAAGGGAAAGGCTTTCTTGGAAGAGAGAGCTGATCTTGACCTTATCCCCACATTTCAGTTGTAACATGTAGCTTATTGCTACCCTGCATAAGCTCCGGGAAGGGCCCATGATACCAGCCCCCACCCAGCTTCCCTTGAATTCACAGATAAAAGACACACACGGAGTTCTTTTTCAGCTTGCCTTTGGACACTATTGCTGAGTGCTACTATATACCACCTAGAAAAGTGTGCCCTTAATAATATTTTTATCTCCACCGCTCCCACCTGCCCTAAACTTCAGATGCCAATTGCATCCCTGATCACTTGCCTGTAAGAGTGGCCTTTGTGTCTACTCTGTTTTGAGATCTCACATTGCTGATCAACTTTTCTCCATCAAAAGCCTGGTGAACTCTGTTTCTTCTTCCTTGAATCTCCCTGCTTGCCTCCAGTGACCCAGAAGTCCTGCCTGTAACTTCCACCCAGTGATTGTCCCATCGCTTTCTAGACTGACAGATCAAGAACCAATTGGGAAACAGGACCTCAGCATCAAAACTTCCCTTACAACCATCAATGAAAGGGTTTAGAGTCTCCTAATCACATTCATGAAAGAATGTTAAGGGGTTTGGGGAGTCTGTGGTAGATGATCCCAGGTTGCTGTCAACACCACCAGTGGGCTTGAGGACTCATGTCAACATGAAACAACCTGGAGAATAGAGGCTTGTAGTTTTACTGATCATGTCATGGGGATCCCAATATTTTTTTTCTGTTGCCTCCTGTTCCCATCAGCCCACTCAATATTTCCCTCATTGGTCTCAAGATAATTTTGCAAAAGTTGAGTCTCATAGAAAGCATCCTCCCCAAAAATATCTTATATCAATAGCAACCATCCAATGACCTAGAGCAAATACTTGCAAACAGCTAACTGAGTACCAAGCATAAGGCACTAGCAGGGAAGGGCAGGCTTGTCCAAGTAGAACTTTAAAAGCACACATGGGCATTAAACCCATCTTTCCCATGTGTCCCAGCATGTGCTCTCTATCTAGAATGGATCCATTTCTACTTTACCCTCCTAGCCCCCTTTGGCAGTGTTAACCCACAATGCCATGATGAGCAATTCTTTCTCCTCACATACTAACTCCTCCATTCCTCTTGCTCAAGAAATGTCAGACCACACTGACTGGCTCTGAACCTTTAGAAAGGCTTTTCTAGCCCATCTTTTGTTACTCACAGCCCTTCCAGTAAATACCAGTTCACATGACAAAAAAATCAACCAACTACAGGGAAAGGCATACATGGCCATTTGTGAAGGAAGTGAAACACAGAGGGAAAAGAAAATGTCCTTATCATTACATTCAGTAACGCCTCTCCTCTTGTTGGATACTGTCTCTTGGTCTATTTATTTTTGATTTATGATATTGTCTAGTTTGTATATGCCATCTCCAAATTGCTTGGGAGTTTAAATTTTAATTATATTATTTATTTTATGAAAGATGAGACACATGTATGCATGCACGCATGCATGTACAGCTCAGACTATAACTTCAGGTACCCATTTTCTCACTCTACCATGTGGATTCTGAAGATTAAACTCAGGTCCTCAGACTAGCCTGAAAGCACCTTTACCCATGGAGCTATCTTGCTAGTCTCAAATGGCTGTGTTTTGTTGAACTTGCTATTCATGGTTTTATATTGAAAAAAAAATCATTTCACTCCAGGATCCAAAAATAAATGATTCCCTAAGAATGTGAAAGGGCAAGAGGAACTCCACAGGTAACTCAGTCAGAGGCAGTGGGGGAAGGGGAATTAAGAAATGGGCAGCAGGAGAAGTTCTGCCCATCAAGAGGGTATCAGTGAGGTCCAGAAAGAGATGTCCCCAGAGTTTACTTAAGGAATCAGAGAACATCAGCCTAAACCCAGTACAGAGCCTGACACTCAAGACCAACCCTGATATTGGGAGTCTGGTGACAACAATGTACCTCTCTCTTTTCTTTGTTACTCCTCTTGTACACTGTCCCTAGCAGGAGAGTCTACCTGAGCCTTGGTCTCTATCCCAGGGAGAGAAGAGCTCTCTAACACTTGGTCAATGTCAGGCTTTGGGTGAAATTTAGAGCAAACCACCTTCAGTGACAGCAGTGAAGCCATCATATAAGTTGATGGGCAAATCAAATCACTATTCTCAAGAGTGACCACAGAAATCCTGTGTTGCCTCCAATGTTCGGGCTGTTTCTATTCATAAATAGAGAAAGGACCATTCCAATGGGCCAATTCTGATGGTGAATGAAAAAGAAGAACTGATAAATTTTCTGGCAGTATCATGGCTCACTCTTACCAGTGTTGGTGGTAGTTTCCATACCAGAACAACCAGGGCATTATCCACCAACACATTCCCTACTTCTGCATTTAGACAGTTTGGAATATTGGTGTGGGTTGGGCTTCACTTGAAAAGTAGCTCTTGCTGATCCCATTAAGTTTATTTTAACTGTGTGTAGCCTGAAAATGTTAGAACACTGAGATAGTTTCCTGGAAATGGATCTTCCCACACAGACAAGCCTGCAAATGAGCCTGCCCCCAGCAGTCTCCTGTTACACATGATGTATGCGTGCTTCCAGGCTGAGCATTCCATTTACATACAGGCCTAAAGCTTGCACCCAGAAGAGCTCTCAATTTTGCAGGCATCATTATTTATGTGCTTTCCCATGCCATCCCTACTGCATTGGTAACTACACAATCTGCACAAACTATCAAAATAAAAACCAAGTTTCAGTTTGCTTTAGCATACTTCAGTCATCTTTTACATATTTGAAGCTCTATTGTTTAGCTGAAAACAGAGAACTCAGAGATTCCAGGATGGGCCTTATACCCAACAGATATCTTGGAGTTTTTCTTTTCAACGTCAAGCTCAGTGTTCAAGATTAGGCACAGAAGCAAACTGGAGACTACAGTATATAGCATGAGAAGTCTTGAGTCTGTGGCCTTGGGTATGTGGCAGTGCCTCAGTGGGCTGGTCAAGATTTCAGAAACAGGGTACTATGTATGCAATTATGAAGAACATAGATTATTCTTATTGTCAGAGGCACAGATCATTTATTACCAAAACAAAATGGTCATATGTAATTGATAACTAATGATTACTGGGAGATACTTTTAGGAGGAAACGTAGTTATCTGAAGGTCCTTGAGATCACTCAGTAGTTTAGGGTGCCAGCTTAACTACTTAATTACAAACTTACCACTAAGCTTCCTGACACAAGTTTAATCCTCAGAACTTACATCATACAAGGAGAGAATTAGCTCCCTTAAGTTATCTTCTGACCTCTACATGTGTGCTATGGTGTGTATGTACATGTGTGTACATGTAGCCTTTCGTTATTCCTGCTGTGACCATGACCATATCTCAAATGTCTCAGGACGTGAACTAAATGTTTCAGTTATACAAGTTGCTTGTTATTACTTTCAGTTACCAGATAAAATTAAAATTCAGAAAGTATAAATGCCTTATATGAGGTTATACTTTAATATCTTCATGAACTCAATTGAGTATCTGTTACATAAAACTTCTCTCTACCTATATATAGCTAACAATCATTTGTAAGGGGCATTAGTCAAATAAATAGATAATTGGGAAATTTGAACTATTTATGTAACCTGTTGTTTCTTTTTAAATAATGAGTACCTAACATGTAGAATACACAATAAGAATGTAATTATTATTCTTAATGATAGATAATACATTTGCTTTATTTGTTTGATAAGTGTTGGAGAATTAATCCCAATAATTACTCCCAAATCTTGTTACTCCAAGGTTGTATGTGTAATTTTAACATGAAGTCTTGAACTATTTTCTGTGACTGAGGTTTGTGGTAGCTCCAAGTTTACCAATTATAATTTTGAAGGAAATGAAAACTAACAAATATGTCATACTTTAAAAATTGTTAAGTAGGAAGCTGATAAATTTCTGCTACTACTTGAAATATTCTTTCATTATCTTTTTAAATTATTGAATATTTTTCACCTTTTTTTTAAGCTCAGAGAGTAACAATCAGGTCAATGAGAACTCCCTCACTAGATAGCCATATTGACAGACATGTCTGGCAACTCAGGGCCCACCTCGTCCTCTCTCGATCTTCATCATGTTTCTACGCAAACTGTCACGGTGAAAGTCACCCATGCTGGCAACAGACTTGGGAAAAACAACAACAACAACAATAAAACACTATCAGAGTAAAAAGAAGAGTTGACAGGCAACCCCAAAATTCAAGGTAACCAAATCTGAAGAATTCACAAATATACTGGTTCATGTTTCTTGATGTGTCTAGAAGCTCACATCTCACTGCGATGTCAGTGGAACCATAGAGTATCTTCCTTTAAGAAACTTGTCAGTGTAAAAGCATTGCTATCATCAGTATTTCCATGTGCCCAGTAAGGTGAGGAAGCCTACAGAGAACCTCACGAGATGCCTAGCTTCAAGACTCCCAAGTTTTACAGTGAATGGTTGGGCATCCCAGGACTCAGGAATCAGGTACAGAAAACTCATGAATTCTAAAATGTATTCAAGGACTATCAAGGGGTTTGCTGAATGCTAAAATGAAAAAAAGAATTTTGCAAATGGAATGGGTTTACAGGGAATGTCTTTGAAGAGTAAGCCTGCAAATAGTTAATTATTGATTATTACCATCCAATCCCTTTACCAGAATTAAATGTCAAACACTCAATTTCCTTAATTATTTACAAACAAAAAGAAACTTCTGAATCAATCAGTACTTACAGTTACCAGTAACTAAACTTTAATTTATTTGTTTATTGAGCAAGCATTTAGTGTACCACTGTGTTATTGAAAAAGAGATAAACACGGGCTGCTTCACATTACTTAGGAAGAAGTAACTAAAACCAGCACAATCAGGACAACAAAAGCCAAACAATTTACTCAGGTATATCACACCCACCTTCGGTGTCTGTAAGATATTTTTAAAAAGCATAATTTTATTTTGTGAGTTGTTTAGTTTTTGCACATTTCTCCTAGGCAATGTGATGCTGGCACTTGAAAGGTTTTCAAAATTTTATTGTAACTACCAAATTTGATCTCCCCTTCTCTTCCTGCCAAAGCAAAGGAAACCTCCCGAGGGTTGCAATTGGCTTCAGCCTTTTCCAGCTTAAAGGAACTGCTGCAAAAATAGGTAAACTACAATGAATTTAGCCAGCACATTGTTACCTCCATATGCTTGGCACCTGAGTGACTCTGAAATAATACAAAAGTTTCCCTTAGGGACTTCCCAGGAAACATCAGAGACAGCCTCCAAAATCAAAGTTATATTAGTTTGTAGATTAAAGATCTATATAGGTCTCCAGAGTAGGGATTCTCTTCTAATGACAGTTCAATCCAGAAAAAAAAAATGACCTTAACTGTTTTAAATAGAGAAATATGATTCGCATATTTCACAGAATTTGTATGGGGGCATAGAACAGCTAGGTGAGATTAGGGAATGCCAAGGCACTCAGAGTTCAGAGTAGTTTAGAAACCACATCTCCCCAGGATACTGGAGGATGATGACAAAGTTTGCATGGTGAGAAAGCTAGGTCTCAAACACAGGACAATTGACTAACTGAGGTACTCGTTAACATCAAAGCAGATGCTGACAGACAGTCTCTACAAATTACAGGGTATCACTGAAGTACCCTGCACCTACCCTAAACTTTTCCAGCCCAGGGCTCCCCTTCCTCCAGCTACCCTTCCATATATAATCCAGACATTTTGGTTACCTGATCCTTTTGGTCTACTCTCTTAGCAATTCTCTTGGCCGAAGCCACCCCTCTAGGTTGGTGGTTCCACTCCCCTCCTCTTTTCCACTCCTCCCTTTCCTCTCGTGGTCTAGCTCAGTCTCTCCATGTTCATTCTGGACTGTCCCAGACTTTCCTGCCCCTGGCTACACTCTCCTTTTTATCCACAGTAACTATTTCCTCTACCATACATATAAATAACTCATATCCTTTCCTTTTTCATTTCTTTCTGGTTTTTTTGTTTGTTTTTTGGGTTTTGTTTTTGTGTTTTTTTTTTTTGTTTTGTTTTTTTGTTTTGTTTTTTTTTTTTTTTTGTTTTTTTTTTGTTGTTGTTTTTTTGTTTTTTTTTTTTTTTATTCAGGGACAAACAAAAGAAAGAGGGTTGTTGTATGTTTGTCCTTTCAGTGAAGGAGAATCATCAAGGTCAGCCTAAGGCAGAGTGAAAGACAACATTCCCTCACATTCTCCCTTCTAGTAAGTTTCAGGAATACAAGCAATGAATCTCAAAATGAACAGATCCAGAGAATTAAAAAGCTCTTTTTTTTTTCCCTTTTTTTTTTTAATTTTTATTTTTAATTTTTTTTTCAGCAAATCAAAAAAATTTAAAAAGCATTCAAACAGAATAAAATGAAAATAAACAAACAAGCAAAATACCAAGGGTCAGATATACTTATACAAGAATTCTATAGAGCCTTTAACCAAGCAATACTTTTTGAGTTATGTTTAAAAAAATTCAGAACCACAATAAGCTCCTTCACAAAGCAAATAATATTGAAATAGTGAAATCAAGTGTAAACCCAACAAAAATATATAAATTATAGTCCAGTATCCCTCATGAGTATACATACAAAAATTCTCAATGAAGTAGTTGCAAACTGAATACAAGAGATATAAAAAAATAATATTCCATGAATAACTGAATAACTGGGTTTTTTTTGTTTTGTTTTGTTTTGTTTTAGAACACCATACTCCATATACAGGCTGCATGTTTTGGGATAAGTGAGTTCTTAAACAGCTCTTTAAACAGAATTGTTCCATTATAATATATTGACAAGATGGAGCTGCACGTGGTGGGCCCAATGAAAGACAATACCATCAGCAATCCCAGGTTACTCTTTCTCAAGCAGAAGCAGCAGACAGAAGGCTGTAATGGAGATACACACAAGGACTGTGTTTCAAACTTCTGTTTGATGCCTGCACCACAACCTTCACAACAGCTATCCAGAGTCCTCTGAGTGAAGCTATGCAAAGGAAGGAAGAGGCATGCTGAATCCTCCTCCCCACTGCCCAGTATTTAGGAAAAAAAAACAAAACAGTGAAACCTTAGCAATTACTGTAGATATGGCTTGAAACTCCCTTTGCACTGGTGATTCCTCCTTGTGCTAGATTTTTGCCATTGTAACAAAGTACCTGAGAGAATCATCTACAGGGAGAAGCCTTTAGTTTGGGTCATGCTTTCAGAGCTGTCGGCCCATCACTAGTTGGATTCATTTTTTCTCAGCAAGGCAGAACATCATGGTGGACAGATATAATGAGGCAAACCTAGTCACCCCTTCCAACAACACCATCAACTGGGGACCAAGCTTTCAGCTCATGCACCTTTGGAGGACATTCTAGCCACAAAATCCATTCATAATAAAGCCTACTTGCAACGAAAACTGCATCAGTAATAACTGTGTCTCTAATAAAAAAAAACAGTAATAATTATGTCTATATTTCCAACAATTTCTGCAAAGTTCATGTATTATTTTATTGCTCTCTAAGGTTTTTAAGAATAAGATGTCATATTCCATCCCATTTAAGTATCTGATGGTGTCTCTTTTTTTCTACTTGGACTTTGATTCATGCAGTGCTAACTAGGCAGTGGGCATCTGATTATCCAGCTTGAAGTGGCTCAGCTAGGATGCACTGTCCAGAACACAGCTTGCTATATCAGGCTTAATTGCCCTGGGCTGTCAGAACTGGGCATCCAGCCTTGACGAACTCTTCAGAAAACCCTAAACCAAAGGAAAAGTTCTGCCCAAGACAGTCTTCTTAGCTGGCAGGAAGTTCAGACAGGTCTCTGCTATTTGCAAAAGTTCAGACAGATCATTACTGTTTGCAGAAGTTCAGACAAGCCCTTCCTGTTTGAAACCCTCTGACATCCCATTTCTTATATCATTTACTTTACAAAACATAACTGCAAACTTTCTCTGCCTCCATTGAAATTAGTCTCCTTAGAAGACTGTAAAACTTTGGTTGGACGTTTGTTTAATGTATGTAAGGCTCTGGGTTCAATTCCCAGCACCAATCAACTATATTGAAAAATAATTTCATACTAATAAATTTACTCATTGGAGGTGAAATGCATAAAGGATTTGGGAAAATATCTATACTAACATATATCACTGAAGTCTAACCTCAGACTACTTCTATACATTTATACATTGGCTTTGCAGCCTATCTCAACTCCTATCCTGGCTTGGCACATAGCCTCCTGGATGTTCTAATGGAAGTGCATCCTTCATCCTCCACCTGAGCTCTCTAAGAGCCTATGCACAAGTTTATCCTGGAGTGCCTTGCTTTAAACAAATCTTATTAGTACATATTCACTGTGCAAAGTACCAAGTTTTGTGATGCCATTTTTATATATCATTCACTTATCAACTTATCTGTATCTTTTAGTATCTTCTCCTGACCCAGGTTTCCTTCTGCTAGTCTTTTTTCTCTCCTGAAATTGTCTCATTCTATTTTCAGAATGTGTGTGAGAGAGTGAAAGAGGGAAGAGAGATAGAGAGATAGAGACAGACAGAGAGAGAGAGAGAGAGAGAGAGAGAGAGAGAGAGAGAGAGAGAGGAGACAGAGACAGAGAGAAGAAAGGGGTGTGTTACATTTTAAAATCTGAGTCTACATGCCATAGAAAATAAGCAGCATATGACCTTCAGATCTGATTTCGTTCACATAATATGATAATCTTCAGGTCCATCTATATTTCTTGAAAAGGAAATAATTTTGTTCTTCATAGCTGAGTTAACTCCAGCCTTTCATGCTGTGTCTCCAAGTGGCAGCCTGCTACTTGTACTTTGCTGTCTGTCAAATTGGAATTTCTAAGTACACGCAACATTAGGATCCCTTTCTTGAAAAGGGAAGTGGGCATGTGAAAACCTATGAAGAATCTCATATAAACAGAATAAGGCATTGCAGAGACTACTATATTATCTTCCCTCATGAGCAGATAGATGTCCCTGAGCCTGTCAGAACATCAGTGCTGCCCCTGTGCATGTGATGTGAGCAGTTTCCTGCATAGGCTGGTGTTGAATTACATAGGAGTACCACATCTCAGTGCTCACTGAGTTACAGACTTCAGGCTCCCTGAGTTCACGTAGATTAGGATCTTCACGTACAGAGCATTTCAGGCTGAACAGCACTGCATAGCTAATACTTAGAACAACAACTTCCATCCCTTGACAACACCCCAACAAAACTTAACCCAATGGATCAGCATATGTTTTACAGTGTGTGCCATTCTCCAGAGCACACACTGAAGTGCAAGGAGAGTTTTTGAGGTAGATGTTTTCCACAGTACTCACACTTGGGAAGTGCTCAGATAGTATTAGAAAATTGAATTTTGGTCATTGAGTGTCTAAGTTCTCCTCAGTAATGGCCTTTTTTTGCAAACCAAATTTCTTCTCAGAGTATAATTTTCTCCCCATATCTCTGAGAAACATAGTGTGGAACTCTTCAAGGGGAACATAGAGTAGATGGAACTGTGAAGTTGCTTTTTGTGCTGGAAGACTTACTTATTCCTTCAGCTGCCAGGCACTTGAATCAGAAGTTCAAAGGCCATAGACCTGCAGAGGAAGCATAATCTCTCTTACACAGACTTTCCCATGCATAATGATCTTTGTCAGTGTGCAGAAGCCAATTAAAATCCATCACAGTGTCAAAGCAAGCATCATCAGAGACCCAGGAAATAATCCTATATTAGCCTCAGGGATTTCTGGGTCTCCTCCCAGTATTTAACATGAGTCAAACCACAGGACCTGCTTAATAAATAAAATACACAGTCATTTCAATGATTTGGTCACAAAATACAGATCCTCCAAGAATAGTTAATTTACCAGCTCCAAATATCATGAGAAATCAGAAAATTCACTGTCAAGTGTTTATAGGCAGTTAGCCTCTCGACCTGGAAATGTAGAACCAAGGAAGGGAAGAATAGTGAGGTCTAGTTAGCACAGTGGCACGGAGCTCAGGCAGAATCCCCTGGTGCTAACTGCTCAGAAGCCATTTAGTATTGCCTCTACTCAGATGCAGTTGTGAAGCCTGGTGGGACATAACTGCCTGCTAGGAAGCCAATGCTATACATAAAAATGCCTTCTACACTTTATATGCAGTGGTATAGGACCAAAAGAACAGGAGACTCAGGCTGATAAGGCTGAACATGGCTCAGAGACTGAAAACACTTTCCCACAAGCCTGAAGGCCAAAGTGTGATTCCTGGGACAGAGACAACTAACTTCCAAAGGTTGTCCACCTCTAACACACCACAAGATGTGCACCACCCCCCCAGGCATACGATAACTAATTTTAAAGAGGAAATCAGTCTCTTCTCAAAGTTCCTCTGACTTACACTTAGGCATTATTAACTGATGTCAACCAACATTGAGGTATGATCCTTTGTTCAAAGGGAAATAAAAACATATGGACAGTTACTTTTTTAATTTACAGAAGAGATATGGCAGGGGAGAACACAGAAAAGTAAGTGTATTAACTGGGTGCTTGCAACCTTTGCCCAGGCATCATAGATTTGGACTGGACTCTAGCAAGGAGAGAATGAATAAAGGACAGACACACAGACATAAACAGAAAAGCTGAGATCAGGAGGACTGAATTTTATAGAGAAGTAAACAGGGAAGCAGGACTACTGCATACAGTATCCAAGGAGTTAGAGTTATTACATACAAATAAACAAGGAGGCAAGGTTTACAGGATATAGCCAGATCAACAAGACAGATTTACCAGTCTTCAGGCCTCTGTCAGGGAGATGTCTTCAGGATGTAAACTTCCAGGGAGAGGGAAGCCATGGTGAGCATTTTCCATACATACTGCCAACAATGGAACTTGATACCTAAAGGAAGGCTTTGCCATTTCCCCCTGAACCTCATTCCCAGAGTGAGGGAAGGTTTTGCCATTCCTCCTTGTATCTGAGGCTTTGGGGTCCTTGTCATGGCTCTACACATGTCAACTGCACAAGTTCACTCCAGACTGCACACATGGGGTTTCTCTGCTTCTTACAACTGTTAGCATTGGAGATGATTGAGTAATGATAGTTCTTGACACAAGAATGCATTTACCCTTGTGGCTGCCTCTTATGTTTTGAGGACAAAAGTTTCCTTTAAGTTTCCAGCAGGTTGAGGGTGAGGAGGCCCCTCTTTGCATATGCTCATCTCATGCCCTCTCTCTGAAGATTCCCTTTCCAGTAGCTCTCCTGCTCTGGTCTCACAGCTCCCCACCACTGAGCAGTACATTATTCTGCAATACTCTTGCCCCAGGATTAACATCTTGACTTTGGCATCAATTATGGTTTGACCTTTGCAATGTTTCCCATAGGCTCGTGTAGCGTGTAATTATGAAAGACAATCTACGCTAAGGCCAGCTAGGCACCAGCATAGGTAGTCTTGGACTCTTCCCAGCCTGGTACATAGTCTAAGACTGAGACCGAGTGTTTCTCCTAGCCAATACCTCTCCCATAAATGCAGGCTCTGCCTCTCTAGAGCTTGGAGATTGCTCTCTCTGCCCCTGTGGCCAGCTGCTGCCAAATCACTCCAAACTCCCAAGTTAGCAGCCGCTAGCTGTGGGTGTGCTCCCGAGCTCCACTATGGTTCTCTCTCCCCTGGAGCTCGATCCTTGGCCACCTTTCCTGTTTCAAAGCCTGGCCGAATTCCCTGAGTCACCTTGAATGGAAAACACCAGACAATCTTAACTTAGAATCAACACACAACACAACCACTGGGCACAGTATTTATCATCCTAAACTCATCAACTATTTTATGTCAGAAATCTTCTGGTGGCAGAATCTGCCACAAGATCTAACAGTTCCTGCTCTACGTCTTGTTCCTCTCAGTCTCTGCCTCGCCAAACAAAAGGACTGTTCCTATCTCCTGCATTTCTTCTTCCTCTCTCAAGCCCGGAAGTCCTGCCTCCTTTTCACTCAGCAATGGGCTTCTTGTCATCTTTATTATCTAATCAATTAACTAGGGGAAATTTCTCTACAAGCTCATGTTGGAACATTTGATATCCAGCTGTGAGCACTGTCTGGGAATGTTGTGAAATAGGATACAGTTGGGTAACATAAATCACAAGAGGTAGGTCTTGAGCGCTCTTGCTGGGCCCCACTCTCCACTGATGTCTGTATTTCCTACTCTTTGGAGATGGGAACAAGTTGAGCTGCAAGTTTAACTACCACTGAAGGGAGCTGACCTCCACCCATTCACCCTCAGACTAAGTGTGTCTTGCCAGTGAGCTGTTTCTTTGTAGAGAAAAGTGTTTATATCCTATTTATTAATCTACTCACCCACACTGTCAAGTTGAGACTATACGCACTTAGGAATAATATACTGATGGATTTTTCAGTCATAATTTTTGCTGTTTTCTTGGTTATTTCAATCATGTTCATTCCTCTCTTTGTCCAATGTTTATATTATGGATATATTTTTTTAATTAGACTTGACTGACTCTTAGTTCTTCTTTATCTATTCTTATAATAAAATTTATTTATTTATTTTATTTTTTTTTGGTGCTCTTATGGCCAAATAGATATATACACGTATGTGAGCTAAATTAATTCAACCACCAAAATGAACAATCATCCTCAGGAAATTAGTCAGGTATGGCTTAGAGCAATGGATAAGGGAGAGGAGAAAGGAGCAGACACTTCTGAGAAACAGGTGTGGAAAAGGTATCCAACAAAATTTTCTCTGCTAACCACGGATATTCTCTAGACAATGGTCTCCAGAGCAGGAATACAATGCCACAAATTAGCCTGTCTCCTTTTCCAAAGGAAATTTAACTTCCCAAATAGTCCAAGACTGAGATTATAATCAAGGGCCTTGAATAAAGGAGGTCACAGTACTACACAGTTCACAGTCACAGCCTATCACTGTATGACAGTTTAACCTTGCTGGACATTCCCATAGGATCCTCTCTGGCAGCCCAAACACTGTTTAACTCTTTGCAACAATAACACTTTTGTTTTTCAATACTTGAGCATCTGGACAGTGTTCATCTACACCTGGAAAATATGCATTAAATTTCAAAACAGTCAAATTACTTAAGCTCACAAGCTAATATATTTAGAATATTCAAGACCAGTTTATGATGTTAAATTTAATATTAGTTTAGTCTTACTAAATTTAACACTATTTTAGTCTAACTTTTAATATGAAATTTAATATCTTGACATTTATATTTTAATATTAAGTGAAACAAAGAGCTGCTTAAGGAATACTGGTCCTAAAGCTCAACCTTATGTTAATATTTAATCAAATCTAAGTCAGAGGACATTTTAGTTCATAAAATTCCAGAGATAGTGGATACTTGTGACATTAGTATTCAAAATAACATAAGGAGCTATTATTTTAAGCTCAGTTTCCCTTAGAGAATGAATTTGTAAAAGAACAAAGTTGAAGACTTATATTTCTAACTTTGACATTTACTATAATTGCATTAGTGACTAATGATCATAAAAACAAAAATGCAACAGATATGTGTGTGTGTTTGGGTATGAGTGTGTATATACATGTGTGTGCCTATCTCTCTCTCTTTCTCTCTCTCTCTCTCTCTCTCTCTCTCTCTCTCTCTCTCTCTCGCTCTGTGAGTGTGTGTGTGCATGCAGTTAATTTGTTTTCAAAATAGATACTAAAAAAATTCAATAGAAATGATCATATAAAAATGCTGAAATAACTAGGAAAATAATGAACACTAAACTTTAATTCACCCAGTGTTTACAAATTATCTGTAAAGAGAATACAAACTTTAAGATGTGAATATGCTAAAAGAAAATAGACAAAACCTTTGTGCCCCAATGAAGGTAAAGGCATTTTAGGAAATGAACAAACAAATAAAAAATACAAACCATAAAAGAAAAAAATACTAATTCATTGCAGATTGGCACGTATTCTCTAAGAAAATAGAAAGTATGTAAGAGCAGCACATGTTTTTGATCAGTAATGTGTTGCCACAATATGTAAAGAACTCCTCTAACTCAACAATCAGTAGACAGAAATCATAATAAAAAATATATAGTGAAAGTTCACAGACAACTTATTATAAAAATTTGAAATACACACTTGAGAAACTCAACTTTGCTATCACAAGGGAAACACAAATTTACAATGAGATGTAATTTCAAATTTACCATAATGGTGATTATTCAAATTCACCATAACGTGATTAACAGAAAAGATGAAACCAAGTGTGGATGAAAAGTCTAGTTCAGTCAATTTATGAACCTTTGACTGTTTCTTTAAAAAACTAAGTATTTTCAACAAGAATGAAAACTTCTATTCCTAGGTATTTACCCTTAAGAAGGAAAACAAAAAAAACTATGTTCACAGAAAGAAATGTTAAACCTGCTCAGACAGATGTGAATTGTAAGAGCCTCCAAATCTGCAAATGAAATACCTAAGTTATTTGAACTGGTGAGTACTTGCAAGTTACTGTCAGCCCACACAATATGGTAGTATTTTGCAAGTCAAAAGTAAAACAAACAAACAAACAAACAAACCAAAAAACCACTGACATATATAAATAAGAATGAAACTCAAATGTATGAAAAGCAAATAAAGCCATGGTTTTCACACATTATATTATATATTATATTTATTATATTATATTATATTTTGTTATATTTATTATATTATATCATATCATATTAATAATATATAATTATTATATTATATTGTATAAGTTATATTATATATAAATATTTTATATTACATATAAATATTTTGAATAATATATACAAGTATATAAATATATTTATTTATATATTATATACTTACTCAAAATGATGCAATGTTTATCTTTATAACATGGTACCCATACCTTCTGTTCATTAGTATCATGTAATTCTGCTTTGGGTTGATAAAAGGCTGGCACTTTTTGGCTTCCTCTAAAGTTAGGCGATACACCCAATTGAATTTTGCTGCTCATCCAGCAAAACATACATAGAAAATATGTCTGGATCCATCCTAGTCTTTAAGGACTGCACTCCCTCTATCGAGTGCTCTCCACATGAAGTCTCTGCTTCACCAAGACTTGAGTGAAAAGATGCAAGGAGAAGCTCTATAGGTGTGTGAAGCAGCTGTGGCCACCGTGGGAACAAAGCTCTCTGTAGCTTGGTAAGGTCCATGTGCTGGGAAGACTATGTTATGCCGTATAATTTATCCTCACACAATTCAAGATTTTTTTTCTTCACCACTTATGTGCATTTCCTGAATCTGAACAGGCATGAAATACTGATGAAAATATTATCATTAAAGTTTCTTGCCAACCACCTCTTAGGAGAGGATGTTAATTTGATGGTACATCCTACAGTATAGGGATTAATCTATATACCACTTTTATTTAAAATACTTTTTCTTATCTTCCTTGCCAGTCAATATTCTACACATGATCCAAGAGACCAAGCAATTTTATTTCTTCTACATTCCTTATTTTGGAAGCCTGGAAGCATCTCAGAACTTTCCTGTGATGTTTTTACGATAATGCCCTAGCCAGCCCTTAACATAAAAAGATACACACTGTGATTTGGATGGAGGGGGTAGACTAGTCCTCCCACTGTGTTCCTTTCCTAAATACTGCACATGGCCAACACAAGGCAATCTTCCCTGCAGGAAGAGAGAACATTTGAACACACACAGACTTGTGGACAAATCCTCATATTTTGACCATTGTAGAATTTCAGTTGATCCCCTTCAATGTGTGTTCTGTTCATGCAGAACAGAGTAATAACCCATGTTACTTCTTTAGTACGTCTTCAAGAGCCAAGTAAAATAATACCATTAAGTGTGCAGGAAGGTTGGGAGGGCTCTTTCTTAGATGGAAAAACCAGAGCCAAACTCTGTCTAGATATCCTCAAATCCAGATAAATAACTTGAAAATGATCATATGAACTCTTATGCAAATATACCATAACAGTTGATAGAAGGAGTCCAGCTGCTTCATTGTGTCTTAGTTTTCACTATTATTACCTAAATATGCATTTATTATTTTATATACCATATGCACCAGACATTTTTAACAAATTTATTCTTAGCAAAGTAAATTTAGAGATAAAATTAAAAAACATTCTACTGGCTAAGTGAATTAATATATAATTTCCTGTCTTGTATGTGATGTGACTAGTTGCTTCAAGCAATTGCTTCCTTGACTTGCCCATGGTGAATTGTATGGTGAAGAACAAACCATTCTTAAGTAAGTTATTTTGTTAGGGTATTTTTATCACAGCCTTGAGAAAAGAAACTAAGATGCTTGACTGTGTGCTTTAGATATTCCTTTCTTCTCCCCCACTAAATAGCTAACACAAAGGAAGCTCCAAAATGTAAATCCTGGTCTTTCTATGTTTATTTTATATCCTGAAATTTTATTGAATTATTTTGTAAAGTATTCTCTTCAGTTTTTTTGGAAGCATAATGTAAATTATTGACAGAGTTCTTTGTTACCTGTTTGGTGAGTTGAAACAGTGAAGTCAAAAGCTTTGATTTGATAGGAGACTTTCATTACTGATTCAATCTTATTGCTCTTACATTCTTTATAAGTTTTCTCTCTTCATGATTCAGTGTTAGTAGATTGTGTCTGTCTAAGCATCTATCAATTTTCTCTAAAGTACCCAGATAGTGACAATAGTCTCCAACTCTTCCTTTTCTGTGGTGTCAGTTTTAATTTATTATTTTTATTTCTGACTTTACTGTATTAAATTTTCTGTGTTAGTTACTTTAATAAAAATTAATCTCATTTTTAAAGACAACCTTAGATACATTGGGTTTTGCTATATTTTTCTACCCTGCTTTATTTATCTCTGTATGACCTTTCTCTTGCTGGTGTTAAAATTAGAATGATCTTTGTCTAACTCTTTTAAAGGTGGTATTAGGCTGATTTGCCATTGCTAACTTCATTATCAGATGCCTATATCTCACAAGACTAAACAAAGCATGTTAATAGCCTCAAAAGATTTTTTTACATGTTTCCTTCGATTTCTTCTTTAACATACTGGTGATTCAGAAGTAAGTTGCTAAATTTCCATGTACTTGGGAATATTCCAGCTCAAGCTGGAATGATTATCTATGTGTTATATTGATGATGTAATAAGACATTGACCTTATAATGGTAAAGAAAAGGAAAAAATGATGAATCTATGGGGAATATGCATGGATCACTGTTAGAGACAACATGCCAAACACAGAAAGAGAGAATAATGGTGGATTGCAGGGCTCAGGAGTACTGTGAGGAGATTAGTAGAGGGAATAAACTTAAGATATAACTAAATTCTTTAGAATTAATTTTTAATGTTGGGACTGTAGGAAGTAATTATAAAATTCACACTTAAAATTTGCAGGAAGGGTAACCTAAAATACTCTCACCATGAAGGAAATCAATGTTGGAAAAATGTTAATATGTTAGGAATAAACATTTCAATGTGTGCACACACGTATTCATCTTAAAGTTGCATCATTGTCAATCAAACATAAATAAACTTGGGAAAAAATAAGCATATGAAGATGAAAGTGAATATGTTGGGATATTTTTCTCTTGAGAAAGATTTGCTTTGATTTTCTTCTTTTCAACTGTTAGTTGTTCCTGCCATAAATAAACCACTCATCTGGTCACTGAACTAATTATAATCTAAAATGGTTATTTTCCTACTGAAGAAAGGAATAACTTTCTCATCAGCCTTCTGTTGATAGTGACTTTGAGTTTATTGAGAAGACAGAACAGTAGCATGGTCTATGACTGTCTGTAGCAAAACTGACCTATTTTATAAGGGGGTCTCAAGCTTTAGAGTGGACTGTGAATGATACAACACCCATCTGCTAAATCTCAAGATTGACCTAGAACAGAAAGACCATTGATTTTTATGACTCTGTATTGAAAACATGAAGCACGAACCCAATTTTTTTTTTAATCTCACTGGCCATTTTATTTTCTTAAAAAAAAAAAAAGAAAAAAGAAAAATTGATTTAAACCTGAACAACATCAAAAATTGTTAGTACAATTTTGCTTCTGTCTTTATGCAAACTTATTCCCCATGATGCCATTTATAACCAGAGTTATAATTTGATATGCTAATATACTGGGACTATGAACTGAAGGTTTTACAGAGGAAAGAATATATATATATATATATATATATATATATATATATATATATATATATAATTACATACAAGCATTAAGGTCAGTTCTAGGTTGAAGAACTAGCAATACAATAGATGCAAAGAGTCAAGGAAAAATCAAGACAATAAACACAAATAGTCAAAAAAAAGCAAGGCAATAAACAAAATTCCATGATCACTCTCATAATCACTATTTCTAAGGGCTTATCAGGATGACCAAAATATCTGAGCCAACTTCCCTGTCCTGGCCCAAAGTCATTTTCATAACTGAAGCCTACTTCTTTGTTCTAACCTAAGATTTAGATTCCTGCTGAAATTACTTCTTTGTTCTAGCCTAAGATTTAGATTCCTGCCTGAAATTATTTCTTTGTTCTAGCCTAATGTCAGATTCCTCCCTGAAGCTCTACACCTCTCCCCCTTTTTTATTTCATAAACAAGACTGAGCCTGTCTTAGGTCATTTTGACAAGAATGCCTTCCTTACCCATTGTTGAATATGCATTATCAAAAGCAATGCAATTATGTCTTAGGTTGGTAAGTCTGCAGAATCTTACCAATCCTTGGCTTACAAGCCTGTTAAATTAATAACTCTGTCTGGGGGTTCATTTTCAGTTTTAAGTTATGTACTTTGCCTGCCAACATGTTGATGTTGTTAAAGATAAGCTGTAACATGATGGGCAGAAATAAAAGTACTCCCAGGACAAAAGGGTTAGCATGATCAAGTTATATATACCATTGATGAAGCTTGACCAAAATAGAAATACTGACCTCTGGCCATGGGTAATTTTATCAGTAGTATCTGCTGCATCAATGCACAGCAGAGAATCATTCTTTAATTTCATAAGCTCACTATGCAAAATTAAAACATCCAGAGAGGTGAAAGAATTATGCCAAATACACTGTAAATCTCTTTAAATTTTTTCCTAATTATACTGGCAATCATTCTAAATTTTAGAGGTAGCACAAATCCAATGGTATTTGGTGTGACACTTGAGATAGCTCCTTACTCTTAAAATCTGAACCTCCTTCCAATAATTTGAATAGGATAAAGAGCATCAATCCTTTGTTCCAAATGCCTATCTAAATCCTCTTGTACATTCAACACATTAGTAACATTTTTTGCTAAGTGATTAACAAAAGTAGTTGACTTAACTTCTTGTGTCACAGCAATTGCAGAAGTAGTGGTGCTAACAATTAATGTATCTAAAGCTGTTTTACCACCAATAATCAAGCTACCCTCTTACTTCTGCTTAAAGCCTGACTCATTTCTTCTAGTACTTGCAAGCTTTTTTTCAGAAAACCAAGGCTCTGTAATACTCAGGACAATAAAACAAAAGCTGGTTGATAGACCTCCATAACTGACATGTCAGGTTTCAACACACTAACAAAATTATAAAATGTACAATCAATGCAACTTACATTAAATACTGTAGATGAAACAAAAGTAATTTATCTTTATAATTAAAAGGGCCTTAACACATGTACTAACATTTGTTAGAAATCCAGATCCTGTCCGAACTTTTATATCTTGCTAACATAACATCAAAGAGAACTGCAGCTAATTTCCAAATATGTCTCTGAAAATGTCCAGAACCAGCCTTCCAAATGAAGACTGTTATTTCCAATATTGGATTGATGTCTAGACCATTCTATGATTGAGTCTAAATAACTGGTCACATTTAAGAAAAATACAAGAGTCATTATAACTTCTCTTTTTGATTCTTTGTTCCACAGGGTCTGAAAAATTCAGGCAAGGCAGCTTATCCAATCTGGAATATAGGCAAGCAAAGATGGGTAGGGAATATAAGTCCAAAACAGCTTCTCAGTCACCATTGTCAGGGCACTAAGCAAGCTCACAGGTAAGCATCATTCTTTGTCCCAGCATTAACATGTCTCACCCATCACTCTGGCAGCCACCATGCTCCTTCAGCATCCTGCAGAAGAAACACAAGCATGCCCTCTTTCCCATATTTAATACCTGATCGAGATCATGCCTTATGCCAGTAAGTGGATCCTTCCTTTTCACCTAGGCATAAGTATTCCTAGTTGTAGGGTACCATAGACACTCAGCAGAGAGTTCCTTGGCATCCAATTTAAAAAAATAAATAAATAAAAAGAACATGATTTAAGTAAATTTGTGGTGTATGGGAATATACCTCCCCCTTTTTTATTTTATGAAGATACTGTTTTAAAGTTCCATGGGCCCCTTACACAGTCCCTTGTCCTTGAGGATTATAAGGAATCCCAGTAAGATGGGTAATATTAAATTGTTGACAAAGTCTCGAATGTTTGACTGCAATAGCCAGTTCCATTATCTGTTTTTTAAATTATTGTATAATTTATTTATCTGCAGTTCAGATGTTATTCCCTTTCCCCATCGCCCCCCCCCCCGAAAGCCCTTATTCCATCCCCTCTTCTCCTACTTGTACGAGGGTGTGCCCCTACCCATCCACCCACTCTCACTTCCCTGCCCCAAATCCCCCTAAACTGGGGTTTTCAGCCTTCACAGGACCAAGGCCCTCCTCTCCCACTGATGCCCTACAAGGCCGTCCTCCACTACATATACAGCTGGAGACATGGTTCCCTCCATGTGTGTTCCTAGGCTGACTGTTTAGACCCTGGGGGCTCTGGTTGGTTGGTATTGTTGGTCTACACATGAGACTGCAAGCCCCTTCAACTCCTTCAGTCTTCTTTCTAACTCCTCCATTGGGTACTCTATGATCAGTTCAGTGTTTCCTTGCAATCATCCACCTCTGTATATGTCAGGCTCTGGCAGAGCCTCTCAGGAGTCAGCTATATCGGGCTCCTGTCAGCATGCACTTCCTGGCATCCACAACAGTGTTTGCATCTGGTGAATAGTGGTATAGTTGGATCCTCAGGTAAAATACTATGTCCAATTTTCTGAGGAACCACCAGACTGCTTTCCAGTGTGGTTGTACCAGTTTACAAACCCACCAACAATGGAAAAGTGTTCCTCTTTCTCCACATCCTCTCCAGCATCTGTTGTCACCTGAGTTATGTATCTTAGCCATTCTGACTGCTTTAAAGTGGAATTGATTTGATTTGCATTTCCTGGATGACTAAAGATGTTGAACATTTCTTTAGATGCTTCTCAGCCATTCGATATTCCTCAGTTAAAAATTCTTTGTTGAGCTCTGTTCACCATTTTTTAATAGGGTTATTTGATTGTCTGGAATCTAATTTCTTGAGTTCTTTGTATATTTTGGATATTAGCCCTCTATCAGATGTAAGATTGGTAAAGATCTTTTCACAGTCTGTTGGTTGTCTTTTTGTCCTACTGACAGTATCCTTGGCTTTACAGAAGATTTGCAATTTTATGAGGTCCCATTTGTCAAGTCTTGATCTTAGAGCATAAGTCATTGGTGTCCTCTTCAGGAACTTTTCCCCTGTGCCCAGGTGTTTGAGACTCTTCCCCACCTGCTCTTCTATTAGTTTCAGTGTGTCTGATTTTATGTGGAAGTCCTTGATCCATTTAGACTTGAGCTTTGTACAAGGAGATAAGAATGGGTTGATTTGCATTCTTCTACATGCTGATCTCCAGTTGAACCAGCACCATTTGTTGAAAATACTGTCTTTTTTCCACTGGATGGTTTTAGCTTCTTTTTCAAAGATCCAGTGACCATAGCTGTGTGGATTCATTTCTGGGTCTTTAATTCTATTCCATTGATCTTCCTGCCTGTCTGTACCATGCAATTTTAATTACTATTGCTTTGTAGTACAGTTTTAAGTCAGGGATGGTGATTCCCACAATAGTTCTTTCATTGTTGAGAATAGTTTGTGACATCCTGGGTTTTTTTTTTTTTTTTTAATTTCAAATGAAATTTCAAATTGCTTTTTCTATCTTTCTAATTCTATGAAGAATTGAGTTATAATTTTGATGGGGATTGCATTGAATCTCTAGATTGCTTTTGGCAAAATGACCATTTTTACTTTATTAATCCTGCCAATCAATGAGCATGGGAGATCTTTCCATCTTCTGAGGGCTTCTTTGATTTCTTTCTTCAGGGACTTGAAGTTCTTGTCATACAGATCCTTCACTTCCTTGGTTAGATGCACACCAAGGTATTTTATATTATTTGTGACTATTATAAAGGGTGTTGTTTCCCTAATCTCTTTCTCAGCCTATTTATTCTTGATGTAAAAGAAGGCTACTTATTTGTTTGAGTTAATTTTATATCCAGCCGCTTTGCTAAAGTTGTTTATGAGGTTTAGGAGTTCTTTGTTGGAAGTTTTGGGGTCACTTAAGTATACTATCATATCATCTGCAAATAGTGATATTTTGACTTCTTACTTTCCTTGAATAAAATTCAGTTTGCAAGAATTTTATTGAGTATTTTTGCATTGATATTCATAAGGGAGATTGGTCTGAAGTTCTTTTTCTTTGTTGGGTCTTTGTGTGGTTTAGGTATGAGTGTAATTGGATTCGTTTGATCTCCTTTTGTTGTCTAATTGCTCTGGCTAGGACTTCAAATACTATATTGAATAGGTAGGGAGAGAGTGGGCAGGCTTATCTAGTCCCTGATTGCTTCAAGTTTCTGTTCATTTAGTTTGATGTTAGCTACTGGTTTTTAGTATATTGCTTTTTCTATGTTTAGGTATGGGCCATGAATTCCTGTTCTTTCCAAGACTATTACCATGAAGGGGTGTTGAATTTTTTTCAAATGCTTTCTCAGCATCTAATGAGACGATCATGTGGGGTTTTTTTTTTTTTTTTTTGAGTTTGTTTATATAGTGGATTACATTAATGGATTTTTGAATATTGAACCATCCCTGCATTCCTGGAATAAAACCTACTTGATTATAATGGATGATCATTTTGATGTGTTCTTGGATTCAGTTTGCAAGAATTTTATTGAGTATTTTTGCATTGATATTCATAAGGGAGATTGGTCTGAAGTTCTTTTTCTTTGTTGGGTCTTTGTATGGTTTAGGTATGAGCGTAATTGTGACTTCGTAGAACAAATTGGGTAGTGTTCCTTCTGTTTCTGTTTTATGGAATAGTTTATAGAGAATTGGTATTTGGTCTTCTTGGAAAGTCTGAAAGAACTCTGCACTAAAACCATCTGGTTCTGGATTTTTTTTGTTTTTTGTTTTGTTTGTTTGTTTTTGTTTTTGTTGTTTTCTTTTCTTTTTCTTTTTTTTTTTTTTTTTTGGTAGAGAGACTTTTAATGACTGCGGCAATTTCTTTAGGGGCTATGGGACTGTTTAGATAATTTATCTGATCTTGATTTAACTTTGGTACCTGGTATCTGCCTAGAAAATTGTGCATTTCATCCAGATTTTCCAGTTTTGTTGGGTATAGGCTTTTGTAGTAGAATCTGATGATTTTTAAATTTCCTGGGTTTCTGTTGTTATGTCTCCTTTTTTCAGTTCTGATTTCACTAATTTGGATACTGTCTCTGTGCCCTCTGGTTAGTCTGGCTAAGGGTTTATCTATCTTGTTGATTTTCTCAAAGAACCAGTTACTGGTTTTGTTGATTCTTTGTATAGTTCTTTTTGTTTCCACTTAGTTGATTTCAGCTCTGAGTTTGATTATTTCCTGCCATCTACTCCTCTTGGGTGTATTTGCTTCTTCTTGTTCTAGAGCTTTCAGGTGTGCTGTCAAGCAGCTAGTGTATGCAAATCTCCAGTTTCTTTTTGTAGGCACTTAGAACTATGAGTTTTCCTCTAAACACTGTTTTCATTGTGTCCCACAAGTTTTTGGTAGGATGTGTCTTCATTTTCATTAAATTCTAAAAAGTATTTAACTTCTTTATTTCTTCTCTGACCAAGTTATTATTGAGTAGAACGTTGTTCACTTTCCACATGTCTGTGGTCTTTCCACTGATTTTGTCATTATTGAAGACCAGTTTTAGTCTGTGGTGATCTGATAGGATGCACAGGATTATTTCAATTTTCTTGTATATGTTGAGGCCTGTTTTATGACCAGTTGTATGGTCAATTTTTTTTGGTGGAGGTACCGTTAGGTGCTGAGAAGAAGGTATATTCTTTTGGTTTTGGATGAAATGATCTATAGATATCTGCTAAATCTATTTGGTTCATAACTTCTCTTAGTTTCACAGTGTCTGTTTAGTTTCTGTTTCCATGATCTGTCAATTGATGAGAGTAGAATGTTGAAGTATGCCATTATTATTGTGTAAGGTACAATGTGTGATTTGGGGTTTAGTAAAGTTTCTTTTCTGAATATTGGTACCCTTGCATTTGGAGCATTGATGTTTGGAATTGAGAGTTCATCTTGGTTGATTTTCCTTTGAAGAGTGTGAAATGTCCTTCCTTATCTTTTTTGATTACTTTATTTATGGTTACTCCAGCTTGTTTCTTGTGACCATTTGCTTGGAAAATTATTTTCCAGCCTTTTATTCTGAGATAGTGTCTGTCTTTGTCACTGAGGTATGTTTCCTGTATGCAGCAAAATATTGGGTCCTGTTTACATATCCAGTCCATTATTTTATGTCTTTTTATTGGGGAATTGAGTCCATTGTTGTTAAGAGACATTAAGAAAAAGTGATTGTTACTTCCTGTTATTTTTGTTATTAGAGGTTGAGTTATATTTGTGTGGCTATCTTCTTTTGGATTTGCTGGAAGAAGATTACTTTCTTGCTCTTTCTAGAGTATAATTTCCCTCCTTGTATTGGAGTTTTACCTATATCATCCTTTGTAGGGCTGTATTTGTGGAAAGATATTATGTAAATTTGGTGTTGTCATGGGCTATCTTGATTTCTGCATCTATGATAATTGAGAGTTTTGCTGGGTATAGTAGCCTGGGCTGACATTTCTGTTCTCTTAGGGTCTGTATGACATCTGTACAGGATCTTCTGGCTTTTATAGTTTCTGGTGAGAAGTTTGGTATAATTCTGATTGTATAGGTCTGCCTTTATAGGTTATTTGAACTTTTTCCCTTACTGCTTTTAATAGTCTTTCTATGTTTAGTGATTTGGTGTTTTGATTATGATGTGATGAGAGAAATTTCTTTTCTGATCTAGTCAATTTGGAGTTCTGTAGGCTTTTTGTATGTTCATAGGCATGTCTTTCTTTAGGTTAGGGAAGTTTTTCTTCTACAATTTTGTTGAAAATACTTACTGGCCCTTTAAGTTAGGAATCTTTGCTCTCTTCTATATCTATTATCTTTAGGTTTGGTCTTCTCATTGTGTCCCAGACTTCCAGAATATTTTGGGTTAGGAGCTTTTTGCATTTTGCATTTTCTTTGACAGTTGTGTCAATGTTTTCTATGGTATCCTCTGCACCTGATATTCTGTCTTTTATCTCTTGTATTCTGTTGATAATGCTCGCATCTATGACTCCTGATCTCTTTTCTAAGTTTTTTTATCTCCAGGGTAGTCTCTCTTTGTGATTTCTTTATTGTTTCTACTTCCATTTTTTTCCTGTAGAGTTTTTTCAATTTCTTCACCTCTTTGGTTGTGTTTTCTTGTAATTCTTTAAGGGATTTTTGTGTTCCCTCTTTAAGGGCTTCTACCTGTTTACCTGTGTTTCTCCTGTATTTCTTTGAGGGATTTATGATATTCCTCTTAAAGTCCTGTATCATCAACATGAGAAGTGACTTTAAATCCAAATCTTGCTTTTCCAGTGTCATGGGGTATTCAGGACTTGCTATGGTGAAAGAACTAGGTTCTCATGATGCCAAGTAACCTTAGTTTCTCTTGCGTATGTTCTTGCACTTCGCTTTCACCATCTGGTTATCTCTAATGCTACCTGCACCCACTGTCTGACTGAAGCCTATCTCTCCTGTTATCTTGGTTGTGTCAGAACGCCGAGTCCAGCTGTCTCTGTGATCCTGAGATCCTGAGTATGAGAGCTCCTGGGAGTCAAGCTGCTTCTGGGATCCTGAAATCCTGGTGTGACCAAGCTCTGAGATCCTGTGATCCTATGATCCTATGTTTTTGTGTGTGTTAAAGCTCCTGGGAGACCAGCATCCACTGGGGGTTCTGTGATTAGGTACAGAGTTGGCACCTTAGGTCTGTTTAGGAAATTGGTGCCATATCTGATTTTTAAAATTGTGTTATTTGGTTTGAGGTTTTTCTTTTTTTCTTTTTTCTTTTTTTGGGTCTAACTTTTGAGTTCTTTATGTATTTTGAATATTAGCCCTTTGTCAGATGTAGATCTAAGAACTTTTTCCATCTGTAGGCTGGTATTTTGTCAGCCTACAGACCTCTTGACAGTGTCTTTTGCATTTTCATGAGGTTCCATTTCTGAGTTGTTGATCTTAGAACCTGAGCCATTGGTATTCTGTTCAGGAAATTATCTCCTGTGTCAATGCATTCAAGGCTATGTCCTTCTTTCTCTTCTATTAGATTCAGGGTATCCAGTTTTATGCTGAGGTTCTTGATCCACTTGGACTTGAGCTTTGTGCAGGGTCATAAATGTGGATCTATTTGCCTCCTTCTAGATGCAGACAGCCAGGCAGACCAGCATTATTAGTTGAAGATGATATCTTTTTCCATTGTATGGATTTGGCTTCTTTGTTAAAATTCAAAGGTCCATAGGTATGTGATTTTATTTCTGGCTCTCCAGTTCTATTTCATTGATCAACTGTCTGATTCTGTATCAATATCATGCAGGTTTTTTTTTTTTTAAGTCATGATTGCTCTGTAGTACAGCTTGCAATCAAGAATTGTAATTTCTCCAGAGATTCTAAACAGAGAATTCTCAACAGAGGAATCTCAAATGGCTGAAAAGCACTTAAGGAATTGTTCAACATCCTTAGTCATAAGGCAAATATAAATCAAAATGACCCTTAGATTCCACCTTACACCAATCATAATGGCTAATATCAAAAACTCAAGCAACAAATATACTGTAGAAATGTGGAGAAAGGAGAACATTCCCATTGCTGGTGAGATTGCCAAATGTACAACCACTCTGGTAATCAATCTGGCAGTTTTTCAGAAAACAAAATAGTTCTACCTGAAGACCCAGCTACACTGCTTCTGGGCATATACCGAAAAGATGCTCTACCACACAAGGACACATGCTCCATCATGTTCATAGTAGCTTTATTCATATTAACTAGAAACTGGAAGTAACCCAAATGTTCATCAACCAAAGAACAAATACAGAAAATGTGGTACTTTTACACAATGGAGTACTTCTAAGCTATTAAAAACTACAACTTCATGAAATTCACAGGCAAATGGATGAAACTAGAAAATATCATCCTGAGTGAGTAACCAAGTCACAAAAGAACACACATGGTATGTACTCACTGATAAGTGGATACTAGGCAAAAATTTGAAATATTTATGATACAACTCACAAATCATATGAAGCTCAAGAAGAAGGAAGGACAAAGTGAGGATAATTCAGTCCTTCTTAGAAGGAGGAACAAAATACTCACAGGAGGTAGGAGGGATTTGGGAGGAAGAGAATAGGGGGAAGGGAAAAGGGGGAGCAGGATAGGGGAAGGGAAGAGATGGTAATGATATAAGAGGGTCAGGAAATTGAATAGAGGTGTGTAGCAATGAGCGATGGGAAACTGGGGGTAGCCACCAGCAGTCCCAGATGCAAGAATAGCAAGAAGCTCCCAGAACTCAATGGGGATGAGATTAGCTGAATTGTCCAATAAAGGGGAGGGAGAATCAGTAGAGACCATATCCAGAGGTTAGGCAAGGCTCTCTGTTGGTGGATGGGAACACACACATCTCCAAATTTATCCCAAAATTGCTCCTGTCTAAAGGAAATATGGGGACCAAGTGTGGAGCAGAGACTGAAGGAAAGGCTATCCAGAGACTGCCCCACCTGGGGATCCATCCCATACACAGATACCAAACCCAGACACTATGGAGAATGCCAAGAAGTGCTTGCTGACAGAAGTCTGATATAGCTGCCTCCAGAGAGGCTCTGCCAGAGCCTGACAAATACAAATGCGGATGCTCACAGCCAACCATTGGACTGAGCATAGAGATACCAATGGAGGGTTAGGGGAAGAACTGAAGGAGCTGAAGGGGTTTGCAACCACATAGGAAGAACAACAATATCAACCAACTAGACCCCCCAGAGCTCCCAGGGACTAAGCCACCAATCAGAGTACACATGGAGAGATCCATGGCTTCAGCTTCATATATAGCAGAGAATGGCCTTACCTGGCATCAATGGAGAAGAGGTCCTTGGTCCTGTGAAAACTAGATGTCCCAGTGAACAGGAATGCCATTGTGGTGAGAAGGAAGTGGGTGGGTCGGGGAGTACCTTCATAGAAGCAGGGGGAGGAGGATGGAATAGGGGGTTTGTAGAGTGCAAACTGGGAAAGGGGGTAACATTTGAAATGTAAATAAATAAAATATCCCAAGACACAAAAAGAAAGAAAGTACACCCTCAGTTGTAGTTTATGGCCTAGGACTGAAAGGGTCATACAAAAGATTTCAGGCTTGACAGCATGAAAAGAGCCAGTAAGAGGCTGTTTCTGAAGCATAGTTGCAGCAGAAGATTCCAGCATATGGGAGATGCCAGTACCATGGGATGATCACCAAGAATAGTAGGAGCAGTGGAGTGGATCAACCTGAGCTTATAGTGCTACAGAGGGCAGAGCTGGAGTAGTGATGCCAATGCCTCCTTTGGAGGCGACTAGAAGACCATGTGTGGATCCCAGACATTGAAACAATAAGCTGTAACATTGAAGCTGTCTTGGAGACCCCAAGATGCCAAAGCCATAGGACATCTCCTGAGAAATACTACTAACAGGGAATTGAACCAACCCAGGAAAAGAACTTTGTTGCATTCAACAAAGGAGTTGGCAATCTTAAGACTGCTATGACATCAGACATGGAGATGCAGAGTTTGGAGTTTTCCCAGCTGGTTTCTTGTCTTGATTTGGGGATTACAGTTAAATGATTGGAGGAATATCAGGAGAGACTTTGAACTTTGGACTTTTAACATTGTTGAAACTGCTATAGACTATGTGGACTTTTGAAGTTGTACTAAATGTATTTAGTATTATGCTATGTTTAGGTATGGCCTCCTTAGACTCATATATTGGAACAAGCCTATGGGGTCAGGGAGTAGAATGTTATGGTTTATATATGCTTAGCCCAGGGAGTGGTACTATTAGAAGGTGTGGCCCAGTTAGAGTAGGTGTGGCCTTGTTAGACTAGGTGTGTAACTGTGGCGTGGGCTTTAAGACCCTAGTCCTAGATGCTGGAAAGCCAGTATTCTGTCAGCAGCCTTCAGACGAAGGTGTAGAACTCTCAGATCCTCCTGCACCATGCCAGCCTGGATGCTGCCAGGTTCCTGCCTTGATGATAACGGATTGAGCCTCTGAACCTGTAAGCTAGCCCCAATTAAATGTTATCCTTATAAGAAAAAAAATCATAAATTTTGCAGGTAATGGATGGACCTAGAAAATATCATCCTGAGTGAGGTAACCCAGACCCCAATAATGTGTACATGATATCTACTCACTGATAAATGGATATTAGCCAAAAAGTACAGAATACCCATGATATGCCCCCCATAGACCCTAAGAAGTTAAACAAAGAGGAAGGCCCGAGTGAGAATGTTTGAATCCCACTTATAAGGGGGAACAAAATAGTCATGGGAGACAGAGGGAAGGAGAGAACTGGGTGGGAAAGGAGAGGGTGAGAGAAATAAGCAGATACAGTCAGGTATGGGGAGAGACAGGAGAGAGGCTCAGAGGGCCAGGAGAATGAATTTAAATATGCAGCTCCTGGGAGTGGGGTAGAAGAAATCTCTAGGAAGTCCCAGAGACCTGAGAAAGGAGGCTCCAAGGAATCAATGTGGGTAACTTTAGCCAAAATGCCCAACACTTGCAGTAGCCAGACAGAAACTCCAATGGAGGGATAGAAACATCAACCCACTTATAAAACTTTCAACTCAAGATTGGTCCTGTCTAAAAGAAATTCAGTGACAAAGACAGAGCAGAGACTGAAGAAGTAACTGACCAGAGACTGACCCAACCTGAGATCTATCCCATGGTCAGACACCAATCCCTGGCAGTATTAGTTATGTTATGTTGTGCTTTCAGACATTAGCCTAGCATGGCTGTCCTCTGAGAAGCTCCCACCAGCACCTGACAAAGACAGAAACAGATACCTATAGCCAAACATTAGATGGAAGTTGGTGACCCCTATGGAATAGTTAGGGGAAGAATTAAAGACCCTGAAAGGGATGGTAACCCAAAAAGTAGACCAATAGTGTCAACTAACCTGGACCCCTGGGAACTCCCAGAAATGAGCTACCAAACAAAGAGGCTCCAGGCATATATGTAGCAGATGGTTGCATTGTCGAGCCTCAGTGGGAGAGGATGCACCCAATCCTGCATAGACCTTATGCACCAAGGTGGGGGGATACCCAGGGGCAGACATCCTGTCAGACACAAAGGAGAAAGCAGTTGGGGGAGGAACCTTGTGAGGGGAGACCAGGACTGGTAGCAGCTTTGGTGATGTAAAGACATAAATAAATTTTAAAAAATAGAAAAAAATGAGGCATGTCACAGATTGAGTGAAAGAATTGCTAAACTCATGGTAATTTCTGAGAACAGAAATCATTATAACTTGCTTGCCAGAGAAGATATGATGGATATCATAAACAGGATGTCATAAATGGGAACTGAACATTTAAATTCAGCTTGTCTTATCAAGACACTATGCAGTAAGAACAGATGTACCTAGAAACAAGCAAGCTCTACTTTGGTGTATGTATGTAAACCGAGGCTTTATACAGGACACACTGTATTTATCCATACTCAAACCAGAAGCCAAAATCCAAACTACATACAAGGGGGTCTCAGGGAGTAGTGCCATCATGAGAAGTGTGGGGGCAGCAGAGGGATAAACCCTCATCACATCTGCACGAGATCCACATATTTGGTCTGAGCCAAATAGATGGGAAAAAAATCATTTGGATGACCACAATTAATACCAGACACGGTAGGTCATCTTTGCTGTGACCTTGTGAGAAAGGAATTTCATCTCCAGGCATTTCTTCCTTATACCTGTAACCTCCACCCAATTATGGAACACCAGACGAATGCAAATCACCAGGCTAGTACTCCTTAAAACAGTCAAGGGCATCAAAAAGGGAGATGAGGGATGAAAAAGAGAGTATTCTAAAACTGTTCAAACTATCCAGTAGGATAGTTACAAGCATATGCTACCAGTAGGATAGTTACAAGCATATGCTACCAGTAGGATAGTTACAAGCATATGCTACAAGAAATTGATGCAAATATGGAGACTAAGACATTCAAGCTGGGGAAATTGGAACACTGGTATTATGTCTGAACCCATGTTCAAAGGCCTGAGAATCAGGGATCAATAGGACAAATTTTTGTCTCATCAAAGATCAAGGAATACAGAGGGGCAGAAGATAATGTCTCGGATTAGTTTTTAAAAAGGGGTGGTCATCCTTCCTCTACCTTCGGATTTCTGTTTGTGCCCTCAGGAGACATCTCCCCACATGGAGGAGAACCATCTGATTTGCAGAGATCACCAGCAGAAATGCCACTCTCTTCTGGAAATGTTTTCAGAGACATACCCAGAAACAATGTGTTATCTTATATATCTTCTAGCCCAGTCTAGCATAGAATTATTCATTAGAGACAGCAATGATGAGGAGTCAGAAATGAACTGTTATTTATCCAAAGCTTAGGAAGGACAAGACACAAGGCCTTTATATTATCTCAGTGAAAACAGCAACTCTGCAAGCACTGCGTAATCTTAAAAACAGATACACAACCCCAGATACAATGGTCACAACAGGTAAAGATCAGATGTGAAGAGAGATTGGTTATGTGAGTCTAATCCTTTGCAGATAGAGAACATTACCAGAGCCTGAAATAACGTTATTTTTCTACCCTAATGACAAATGCAGTGGCAAATAAGGATAGCATGTACTTACTCCAAGTTTAAACATAGACATCTTTACTTTTAAGCCATGATTCACACATCTTTATAGGTCTATCAAATCTGGAGGAACTTTTCAATTAACTGTGAATTTAATTGTGAGGGTTGTAAGGACAGAAGAGAGAAGAGGAAGAGTTAGAAGATCCAGAGATAGAATGGAAGGATAGAGGGAGGAAGAAAAGCATGAAGAAAGGAAGCAAAGACTATGTCTCTATGTCTCTGTAGACTTCATACCCAATTCAGAGAACACAGGGACCAAGCCAAGAGCCATGAATAACATGAATTTCACCTCTGGCAGCTCATTTTGGAGAGCTACTTCTCAGTTATATGTTCAGAGTTACGTGCAGTCATATGCTGTCTCCAATGCCAGTCTAAATTGAAAATAGGTGATTCTAGAAAGTGAGCATTCAGGGGGCAGAGCTGGTCTCTTCTAACCCTGCCGGGTCTCCTTAGAGAGCACACAACACTTAAAATAAACTGAAGTGTACATCTACATTAATAACCCATGCTTACATATTTTAAAATCTAAAATGCATTTAGCACAAAATTTAACTTTTCATTCAGATGTTTTCCAATAGAAATATGAAACACACTGAATTTAACTTAGGCAAAAGGCCTTTTTAATTATGTAGGTATGGTGAGTCAAAGACTAGATTTGGTCTGATGTCAATTTTGAATTTTAAAATCTATTCTTTAACTCTGACATTTGCCAGCAAGTGATTCAAATTGTTATAGTTTATTGTTTGGATATTTGTGTTAGTTATATTTTTCTTATTGAAATATGATAGTAACTTAAAGGAAGAAAGGTGTATTTTGAATCACAATACACAGACTACAGCCCATTGTGGTGGGGTAGACTTGCTAGGTGAAGAGTGTTCATGGCAGGAATTGGCATCTCAACTGATTCACATGTTGGAGGATGAGAAAACAGAGACAGGAATGGCATCAGGAACCAGGCTACAATGCTCACAGGCCCATCCTCAATGATTATCTCTGCCAAATAGATCTTACCTCATATTGGTTGCATAGCTATCAAAATAACAACACATACATGGGATGGAAAATAGCAACTTGAGCCTGTGAGAGAACATTTCAGATGCAAACCATAGAAGTTGACTTAGACATTATAGGCTTCTTCAGTCTTGTATGGGGAAATCATGTTGGTTTTCGACTTGGCACTATCAGACTAGAATTTTCTCTATTAAATTTCAACTTTATTGGTGCAAATGAGAAATGTTAATGGTGTTGAAAATATTCTTAATTTGGGTATACTTATGTTATCATTAATCAAGTATTTACTTCAAAATTATCACTAATTTCTCAATTATTTCTTTAAGTAAGTATTTATATCCTCCTATGGAAGAGCCATTAACCACTGTTATACCAGCATTAAAGAAAATAAGACACATACATTAAGTGACACTATTTTTGCCACAAAAAAGTGAGATGGGGAGATATGGACATTGCATGTGAATCTAGGCTGTGATCACAGGCACATGGTTTTTGACACATGGGACAACAACTGAGAACAACCTCCCAGCAACTTAATTCCACAGCAAACCTTCATTCTCATCCCTAAGGTTAAAGATTCAGTCCTGCCAGTTGTGGTGGCGCACGCCAGTAGAATTTGCTGAAGGAGGCAGAGGCAGGAGGATCACGAGTTCGAGGCCAGCCTGGGCTACACATTTTTTTGAGGCCAGCCTGGTCTACAGGGTGAGTTTCAGGACAGTCTGTGCTATCCAGAGAAACCTTGTATCGAAAAAAACAAAAAAGAAAAAAAAAGATTCAGTCCTAAGCCTAGTAATAAGAGACTAGGAGTATTGTCATAGAAGATTAAGCCTTTTAATGAATTGTAAAGACTTTCTGGTCTGGTTCATAGATCTGTACACTTTTGTTTATCACATGTATGATGACCAATTTGAAGTTAGGGGTGAACTGACAGTAATGATATACACAATAAACTTTATTCACAACAATTAAAAAAAAAAAACCAACCTCCCACCAAAAATCAATCTTTCTTACAAATTCCTAAACAAGAAAGAAACAAAACTGTGACACAAGCTTCTATTTATTCTATTTTATTTTGTTCTCTATTGAAACATCAATTGAGAGGCTAAGTGCCACCATAATATTGAAAAGAATTTGTATGTGTTATTTGTTTGGTTTGTTGAAACAGGGTTTTACTCTGTTGCCAGTCTGTCCTGTGCTTGTTCTATAGCCTAAGGTGACCTCAACCCTATGGCAATCCTCCTGCCTCTGTCTCCCGAGTGCTAAAATTACATGTGTGAGCTACCATGCCTGGTTTGTATGTATAATTTTAAATTAATGCTATTTTATGAAAAATCATATGTTCATTGTCAGCACTAGAAGTAAGATAAGAAGAATGAGGCAGGGGCTGATAGCAAGTTGATAAATGTGTTAATTCCGAAAAATGGCAAATAATTAATGTTGATATGTCTTTATTAGAGGCCAGAGTCAAAAATAACTTCCAAAAATACAAAATTATTCAGCATCACTGAATTAACTTCCCAAGGAAAAAAGAACCTTATTTTGTCAATGTACAGTAATTTTATCTTCTCATAAAACATTCACCATATCTAGAATACATATTTATTGTCAGTTTCAACTTTTCCCCAAGAGCTGAACAGATAGTTCACATTGTATGCAATTATTGCTATGTAGAATGCCCTGGGCAGCTTGTCATTGTGTTCTAAATTTATCTTCCTCTATATTTCCAAAACACTAAAAATTATGAATATTCCAGCCATGTTCACTACTTGACTGAAAGTTGCATAACTATTTCCCAAATTATACAGCTTCTATTTCAGAAGCTATTTGTAAATCAAACTTCAGAAGGTCAAAAATACTACATTTTATATATGCAAGGAATATAATTAAAAAGTTAATTTTTAAAAAGTGAGCTGAGAGCAGTACTTCAGAGATTGGAGATATGGCACAAACACTCACAGAAGGATCCTAGCTTTGACCACGATTACCCAGCCTTCTTAAAGAGTAAAAGGGCAGTGGAAAAATACAAGTGTAGCTATAGGATTGGGAATTAACCTCACTCAGACTTCCTGGCTTCTCCTAAGCTTGTATCCTGGTTCTATATCAACAATCCTGGATTAAAAAACAAAAGTTACAAACATCCTTGCTTGAGTTCCATATTCCAGCCATAACTTGCAAAAGAACTCTGCTTTTTTTAGAGTCCACTCCAGTTCTATGGACTCCAGAAGAAGTTGGCACCCGAAACCCAGAGATCACATAGGCCATTTAAACCCCAGTGGAGACACCCTACTGGACCTGAAGATTCACTGTTCACCAGAAACCCAGGCCACTCAGACCAGAAAACCAGAGAAGAAACAGATATCCAGGGGAAAAACAACCTAAAAAATAAGCTCAGAAATCAGCACTTAAATCTGTAATAACTCTAAATCACAGATGACTAATGGCCAGTATAAGAACACAGTCAACAAGAGTCAGGGCGATATGGCATAACCAGAGCCCAGCTATCCTACTACAGCAAGCTTCAGATATTCCAACACACCTGAAACACAAGAATATGACCTTAAATCCAATCTTATGGAAATGATAGGGAGCTTTAAAGAGGAAGTGAGTAAATCCCTTAATGAAATACAGAAAAATACAACCAAATAGGTGAATGAAATGAATAAAACTGTTCAAGAACTGAACATGGAAATAGAAGCAACACAGAAAACACAGACTGAGGGAATCCTGGAAATAGAAAACTGAGGTAAGTGAACAGGAACTACAGATGAAATCATCACCAACAGAATACAAAAGATGGAAGAGAGAATCTCAGCCATAGAATATATGATAGTAGAAATTGATACATGGGTCAAAGAATGTTAAATCTAAAATGTTTCTGACGCAAAACATCCAGAAAATCTGGGACACTATGAGAAGCCCAAATGTAAGAATCATAGGAATAGAAGGAAAAGATTTCCAACTCAAAGGCTCAGAAAATATTTCAACAAAATCATAGAAGAAAATTTCCCTAACCTTAAGAAAGTGATGCCTATAAACATATAAAAAGTTTACAGGACACCAAACAGATTGGACCAGAAAAGAAAATCCCCCTGCAACATAATGATCAAAACAATAAATGTACAGAATAAAGAAAGAATATTAAAATCTGTAGGTGGAAAAAGCCAAGTAAAATACAAAAGAAGACCTTTAGAATTACAAATGACTTCTCAGCAGAGACTCTATAAACTAGAAAGACCTGAGCAAATGTTTTTCAGAGTCTAAGGGACTACAGAGGTCAGTCCAGATTACTACACTAGCAATGAACATAAATAGAGAATACAAAATATTCCATAATGAAACCAAATTTAAACAATATCTATCAAAATACAGCCCTACAGATTTTGTAGAAGGAAAATTCCAACCTAAGGAAGTTGAAATGAATCAAAGAAAACACAAGAAATAATGTTACACCAGCAAAACCAAAAGAAAAGAAAATGCAACACACACACACACACAAACTACCACCAACATCAGAATAACAGAAATTAACTCACTGGTCATTAATATTTTTCAACATCAATAAATCAATTCCTCAATAAAAAGACACAGACTAATAGAATAAATGTGAAAACAGGATCTATCTTTATGCTGTATACAAGAAACACACAATAATAGTTACTACTTTATAGTAAAGGGCTGCAAAAAGATTTTCTAAGCCAATGGACCCAAGAAGCAAGCATTCTATAGCAATAAAATAGACTTTCAACCAAAAGTAATCAAAAGAAATGGGGAAGGACACTTCATAGTCAGCAAAATAAAAATACACAGAGATGATATCTCAATTCTAAATATCTATGCCTCAAATGCAAGGGCACCTGTATTGGTAAAGGAAACATCACTAAAGCTTAAATCACACATCGATAATGGGAGACTTCATCACTTGACTCTCACCAATGGACAGGGCATTCAGACGTAAAATAAACAAAGAAATAATGGCACTAACAAATGCTGTGACTCAAATGTATATGGGTTGGTCTGACATTGTTTGTATTCTAATACTAAATACTGTTTTGTCAAAATGTGGTTACCCCCAATGAGCAGATCCTCACATACTTAAAATGGTGCAGTGATGCCAATGTGAACCTTCTCACCAACGTAACTGGTTGATGTAAGGCTAGAGCCTATTGGGCAGTGAAGGGAAAAAGGTAGAACAGAAATTCAAATGACAGGGATGCAGGTAGAGAAACCAGAGAGGAATACAGAGGAGGAAGCTGTTGGCATGGACCAAAACCACATGACCAGGAGAAACAGCAAGTAACAAGGAACCTTATAGCTTGGGAATAAGTTAGTATAGCTCTAGACCTGTCCAATCTAGACTTATGGTTTATAAAATAAATACCTGGATTGTGTGTCTTGTATATAGGCTTATTAGAATTATAATTTCCTTCCACGTTTGGCACCCAATGTTTGACACCAATTTGTTGTAGTAAATATTTAATAATAAATAGGGGTTTTTACCCCTCCTTAGATCATTCACTTTCCAGATATACAACTTTTATATCTATAATAAGCCTTAATCAGTACTAAAGTGGGACAGGTATTTACCCACCATGATATTATGTCTACTTCCCTATGAATAACCCCAAGTTATAACTGCTATATTCCATCTGGGCTGCCCTTAACTCCAGTTGGTCAGCTCTCATGACAATGTATTCAAAACTCATATACTCCATGTCATCTCTCTTTTTCCTTCCTTCTTCTTTCCTCTCTCATGGTCTCTCCTCAGCCCCCAATGCTAGGAACCAAAACTCTGCTTATCTCTCTTCTGTCTAGATATAGTCTGTAGGTATCTATATCTGTAGGCATCAGGGATAACTTAGGTGGCAAGGTTACATAGCATCACTTGTGAACATGCAGATTTTATCATTCCTGGGGACAACCAGCCAGGCCTTGGGGACCAATATTTAGCATTACAATACCTAGCAAAAGACTAAACCTCATCACAAATGGCCCTAACAGAAATCTACAGAACATTTCACCCAAACACAAAAGATATACCTTCTTCTCAGTGTTTCATGAAAACTTCTTCAATACTGGCCATATAATCAAACACAAAACAAGTCTCAACAAATACAAGAAGATTAAAATAACCCCATCACCTTATCAGATCAGCATAACTTAAGGCTGGACTTCTACAACAACAGAAACAACAGAAAGTCTTCAAACTCATGAAAACTGAATAACTCTCTACTCAGTGTCTATTGATTGGGTCAAGGAACAAATAAAAAGAAATTAAAGACTTTCTAGAATTCAATGGAAATGAGTCCACAACATACACATGTAGGGAAGTTTCTGATGCTAAGGTCCTGTTCCCCAGTTAATTCTCGATCTGTCAATAAAGAAGCCATGGGTCAATTGCTGGGTGGAAGGAATAAGTGAGGCTTCTGGGTCCCAGGAGGCAAGTAGAAAGATACAAAGATGGGGAGATAGAATTTACCAGGCTTCAAAGAGAGAAAAATCACACAACCATGTGAGCTCTTGGAAGGAGTGATGGCCCATGGCCACTCCTACAGGAGAGAGGTTGGAAATGTTTAGTAGGAACTAGATGTATCTGAGCAACTAAAGTTTAGCGCAAATGGAGAGGTGTGGAGATGAGAATATTGATAAGAGTATGCTTTTCCAGGCAGGAGACTGTAGCACCCAGCAATTGTGTCAGAAGCAAGTTGAAAATGAGCAACTTGTATGTGTGTCTTTTATCTGTGGATTCAAGGAAAGCTGGGTGGAGGCTGGTAGCACAACCCAATCCCAAAGCCTAGGCAGGGTAGCAAAAGCTACAGGCAACATACACAAACTTAAGGGATACGATGAAAGCAATGTTAAGAAGAAAGTTCATAGCAGTAAGTGCCTTCATAAAGAAATTAGAAAGATGTCATACTAGCAACTTAACATCATAGTGAAAGCTCTAAAACAAAAAGAAGTAAACACACCCAAGAGGAGTAGACAGCAGGAAATAATCAAACTCAGGGCTGAAGTCAACAAAATAGAAATAAAGAGATCAATACAAAGAATCAACTAAACTGAAAGCTTTTGCTTTGAGAAAATCAACAAGATAGACAAACCTTTAGCCAAAGAAATTAAAAGGCACCAGAGAGTATACAAATTAACAAAATTAGAAATGAAAAGAGAGACATAACAACAGAAATTGAGAAACTTCAAAAAATCATTCAGTCTTCTTTAATAACCTGCACTCCACAAAATAGAACAATCTGAAAATACAGACTATTTTCTCAATAGATACCACTTACTACAGTTATATCAAGTTCATATTAACAACCTAAATAGATCTATATAAAACCTAAGGATATAGAAGCAGTCAATAAAATATCCTACCACCACCACTACCAACAACAACAACAAAAGCCAGAATGAGATTTTAATGCCAAATTCTACCAGATGTTTAAGAAGAGCTAATAACAGTAATCCTCAAATTATTCTGCAAAATAGAAACAGAAGGGACATTGGCAAGTTTGTTTACTGAGGCCATAGTCATGCTGACACCTAAAATACACAAAGAGTTCACAAAGAAAGAAAATTTCGATCATTTTCACTCATGAACATTGATGCAAAAGTATTCAACAAAATATTCACAAACAGAATCCAAGAACACATAAAGAAAACCATCCATCATGATCATGTAGGCTTTATCCCAGAGATGCAAGGATGGTTCATAATACAAAAATAAATCAGTATAATTCACTATATAAACAAACTGAAAGAAAATAACCATATGACCATATCATTGGGTGCTGAAAAGTGTTTGACAAAATCCAACACCCCTTCATGATAAAAGTCTTGAAGAGATCAGAGATACAAGGTACACACCTAAACGTAATAAAGAGAATGTACAACAAGGTGATACCTAACATCAAATTAAATGGACAGAAAGTTAAAGTTAATTCCACTAAAATCAGGAACAAGGCAAGGCTATCTACTCTCTTCATATTTATTCAATATAGTGCTTGAAGTTTTAGCTACAGCAATAAGACAACTAAAGGCTATCAAGGGTAAACAACTTGGAAGGGAAGAAAAAGTATTGCTGTTCACAGATGGTATGATAGTATATATAAGCCCCCAAAAGTCTCCCAGGGATGACCTATGCCTGACAAACACTTTCAGCAAAGTAACTGGATACAAAACTAAATCGATAAAAGTCAGTAGCCCTCTTATATACAAATGAAAAATTTGTCTGGGAAAAAATTAAGGAATCAACATACCTCATAATGGATACAAATAGTATAAAATATCTTGGTTTAACTCTAAGCAAGCAAGCAAGTGAAAGACCTATATGACATGAACTTCAAGTCTCTGAAGAAAGACACTGAAGTTGAAGAAGATATCCAAAGATGGAAAGAAAGATGCTCATGAAATGGTAGGATTAACATATTAACCATGACCATTTTACCAAAAGCAATCCTGAGATTCAATGCAATGTCCATCAAAATCTCAACACAATATTTTACAGAACTTAAAAGAATAGTATTAAACTTCACATAGAAATACAAAGAGCCAGGATATCTAAAAAATAAATCCTGTATAAGAAAAGCACTTCTAGAGGATCACAATCCCTGATTTCAAGCTGTAATACAGATCAATACTAATAGAAACTGCATGATATTGGCATAAAAACAGACAGACTGATCAACAAAATGGAATCAAAGACCCAGAAGTAAATCCAAACACCTATAGACATTTCAGTTTTGACAAAAAGACAAATTATACAATGGAAAAGAAAATATCTTCAATAAATGGTGATGGTCTAACTGGTCATCTGCACATAGAAGAATACAAAAAGATACATATCCATTACTCTGTACAAAAATCAAGTCCAAGTGGATCAAAGACCTTAATATAGAACCAAATACACTAAAGCTGATAGAATGCAAAGTAAATAATAACATTGAATGCATTGGTACAGGAGACAAATTCCTGAAGAGAGCACCAATAGCTCAGGCACTAAGATCAACAATTAACAAATGGGATCTCATGAAACTGAAAAGCTTCTGTCAATAAAACAAAACCAAAATAGCAGCCTACAGAATGGGGAAAGATCTTTACCAACTCCACATTTGACAGAAGATAAAGATAATATCATATATGTGTATATATATATATATATATATATATATATATTATATTATATTATATGTGTGTGTGTGTGTGTTGTGTGTGTGTGTGTGTGTGTGTGTGTGTGTGTGTATGTATATGTGTGTGTGTTGTATATATACCTGATTAAGAAATGGAATATACATCTAAACACTAAACAGAGAATTCTCTACTGAGGAATCTTGAAAGACCAAGAGCACTTTAAGAAATGTTCATCATCCTCAGCTATCAGAGAAATACAAATCAAAATAATTCTGAGATTCTATCTTATATTGTCAGAATGGCTAAGATCAAAATCTCAAGGGACAGCACATATTGGCAAGGATATGGAGCATGGGAACACTTCTCCATTGCTGGTGGAAGTTCCAAATTTTACAACCACTTTGGAAATCAATTTGACAGTTTCTCAGAAAATTGGGAATAGCTCTACCTCAATATCCAGCTATACCACTACTAAGCATATGCCCCAAAGATGTTACATAATCCCACAAGGACACTTGCTCAACCATGTTTGTAGCAGCTTTAGTTGTAATATCCAGCAACTGGAAACAACCTAGATGACCCTTAACTAAAAAATGGATAAAGAAAATGTGGTCCATCTACACAATGAAATACTACTCAGCTATTAAAAATAAAGACATCATGAAATTTAAAGGCAAATGGATGGAACTAGAAAAGATCATCCTGAATAAGGTAGTTCAGATCCAGAAAGACAAACATGGTAAGCAGTCACTTATATGTAGACATTAGCAATAAAGTACAGGATGACCATGCTACAATCACAGACTCATAAAAGCTGAGCAACAAAGATGGCCCAAGGGGAGATGTATGAATCTCACTAAGAAGGGGCAATAGAATAGACATTGTGGGTGGATGGAGGAAAGTGACTATACAGTGGTGGAGTAGGGGTGGAAATGAGAGGAGGTGGGATAGGATGGAAGGGGAGAATACTTGGAGAGATTGGAAATTTCTTGGATGAGCTAGAAATCTAGGGAATGGAAACTCCCAGGAATTTATGAGGGTAACCCTAGTTAAGATTTCTAGCAATGGGGATATGGTACCTGTACTGGCCATCTCCTGTAACAAAGCAAGACTACCAGTGGACAATTAAGACACCAACTCAGCCACAGACTCTTGAGCCTGCAATTTGTCCAGCCTACAAGATACGTAGGGATATAGATGGAGCAGAAATTGAGTGGCCACCATGACAAGTCCAGCTTGAGACCCATGCCATGAGTGGGAACCTATTCATGACACTGTTAATGATAATCACTACACTTAGAGATGGTAGCCTACTATAACTGTCATCAGGGAGGCTTTACCCAGTAACTGATGGAAACAGATGCAGAGAGCCATAGCCAAACATTATGCAGAAGAGGGTTTATTGACTGGCTTTGTGTGTCAATTTGACATAAGCTAGAGTCATCAGAGGGGAAGGATCTCAGTTGAGAAAATGCCTCTATGAAACCTAGTTGTAAAGCATTTTCTCAATTAGTGATAAATGGAGGAGGGCCCAGCTCATTGTGGGTAGTGCCATCTTTGGGCTGATAGTACTGGGTTCCATAAGAATGCAGACTTAGTAAGCAATGTGAAACAGTTCAGTAAGCAACATTTCTCTGCATCAGCTGCAACACTCCTCTGCAAACAGCCTCTTTTGTAGCAGATTGTGTTCTCATGCTAATTATGTTACCCAAAAACTGTTTGCAGTGTACAACACATTGGATTGGTAAACTGTTACCATTTGGTTTTTGATGGGTTAATAAAGTTACTGTCAGTCAATGGCTGGACAGGGAGACAGGTGGAACTTTTAGGATTCCCAGGAAGGAACCAAGGAAGGAAAAAGAGGGAGACAATTTCACAATGAGGAGAACACTGGAAAGGTACAGAAGGGAGACACAGCTAACATGTAGGTACGGGGAAAAGTGGCCCCAAGAGGAATGACCAGCAGATTCCAGGGCAGCAAAGATAAAATATAGATTTATTAAGTATCAGCTCAGGAATATTGGAGTGGAGTATGTGTTAGCCACGTGGAGTTAGGGAGAGGCCTGGCCATTGAGTTGCTTAAGGTATTTAAAATATAAAGCTATGTATATGTGTTTTTTCTTTCAGGAATCGAGAGCTTTGGGGAAATAGCCAGAAGCATGGACTCACCTCCAGGAAGTATAGAGCAGAATAACAAGTTACCATATTAGCTCTGCTTTAGTTACTGTCCTGACTTCCTCCAGTGATGGAGTATGATCTGGAAATGTAAGCCAAATAAATCTTACTCTCCCCAACTTGTCCTTTGGTCGTGGTGTTTCCTCACAGCAACAGAAGTCAAAACTAAGCCAGAGAGGGAGAAAGGATTGTAGGAGCCAGACAGTCAAGGACACCACGAGGAAACCTACGTTATCAACTAACCTGGGACCATAGGGGTTAATAGAAACTGAACCACCAACCAGGGAGCATGCATAGGACTGATCTAGGTCCTCTGCACAAATATTTAACAGTTGTATAGCTTGATCTTCATGTTGGACTCCTAAGAATGGGAGCAGGAACTATCTCTGACTCTGTTGCCTATCTTTAGGACCCTTTCCCTCTACTGAGCTTCCTCATCTAACCACAATAGGAGGAATTGTGTCTAGTTGTACTGGGAACCAAAACCAAAACCAAACAACAAACAACAACAACAAAAACATGCTCATGTGAACAGGTTACTTGGTCAGATTTTCTAGAATTCAAAGCTTTCTAAATGTTTTTCATTGAGAAGAGAATTAATGATGGATACATAAATATTTTTATTTTAAATATTATATATATACAGCCTGCTTCCTCTCTAGCTCCCACAGAATGAATGCCTAGTCCTGATTCTGGGTCTCTTTGATGGAACATCTGGTACTCTTCCCTTCTGTCTATTGTGTGTCCATGGTACACCAGTCTGTCCATGTCTGTCAGTTTATGTGATTTTATTTCATTGCTTGAATGTTACTCTGTGTTTAATATTAAAATAAAAAAATGGTTAAAACTTTATCTGCTGGCCACTCACCCCTTGATTTAGTTTTAACTTATTTAAAAAGAAAAGCAGTCTAAATTGACACAACAAAAACTGATAAACTGCTTTTGAGCCCTTCACTTGTATCAAGGAATCTAGCACTGCTGGAGAAGTCTTGCCAGGGGCTGATTGTCTGTGCAAGCCACTCTTACAGGGACCAGCAGCTTCTGGGATTCTCTGGACAGGAAGTTGGTAGCTGTTTCTCCAACAAAAAATCTCTGTGACTGTTGGGTTCAGCCCGATGACAAGATGCTCCCACCTGGAAATTATAGCTAGAAAAGTAAGAACATTTTGTCTGTCTAGTCTAAATAATAAATGTGTGAAGCTATTTTTTGTTTGTTTTTGACTGGTCTTAAATGTCTAAATATGTTCTGAATGTCTTGGTTATTGATTTTGGCTTATAAATTATTGGGTATGGTTAGGAAATTGTAACATTGGTAACAGAAAGTTGGCTTAAAACTGATAACTCAGGTTGGAGTCATTCTGCTCAACCACACATGACAGGAGCAAACCCAGGGAAACAGTCTCTAAAGATACCTCTAAATAGGGATAATACTTTATGTAATTCCTGTCTTAGAAACCAGACTTATAAAAGATAGGATTTAAAACAATATTTCTTTAATGAGGTATTAAAAGATGCACCATCATGCATTCATATACAAGAACTGGCAACAAAACTTTGCAACATGAAACTAATGTACTTGTATTGATTTCAGAGAGACTGGATTGTTTACACTGTTAAAAGTTGATTTTGCTATCCAGAATTATAGTTATGATCTGAAATTGCAAAAGAACTTTTTAAATTTAGTTTAATTATAGTTAAAACTAATGGAACATTGGCAGTTTACAATTCAATCACAGGAGCCTCATGAAATATTTATTCCTATTTCAAACAGCAATTAAATTGGTTATTACAGAATACTGATATTTGTCTTATTGCATTGAAAAGTTTTTTCAGGCAAAATTAATAATCACTATCCAAAAGACAAGATGTTAAATTTGCCTCTATGCATGCTTTTGTATCTTCTGTAAATTTGCACATCCAGCCCATAAAGGACGTGCTTACTATATTTACAGATGGCTCATCTAATAGGAAGGCAGCATATGTAATTGGATCATATGTTTATTTTCTTGACTTATGCCCCGACCTGGCTTCAGCAAAAAATAATTGAATTATGTGCTGTAGCCATTGTTTTTGAAATGTTGAAATATCAAGCTTTTAATTGCATACTGAAAGCCAATATATAGCTCAAGGTTTGCAATTGCTTGAAACTATTCCTTTTTTAGATACCACTAATTCTCAAATCTTGCAATTATTTATGCAAATACAACTCAATTTAAGAGAACATACTGTTACTTACTTTATAGGACATTTAAGAGCTCATACTGGATTGCCTGGACCCCTTTGTGAGGACAATGTCACAGCAGATTTGTATACCAGGCACATTATAGGCCTTACACAGGAACAATTAGTTAAACAATCTTATTCTTCACATCATTAAAATAGTCATAGTTTGAGACAATTTGTTAATTCTAGAGAATGTGCACATCAAATTGTAAAGCCTTGTCCTCAGTGTCTTCAGTTTCTTCCTGTACCACATAATGCTATTAGTATTTGAGGACTCATAACCAATAAATTAATGCAAATAGAAGTAGCTCATATTTATGATTTTGGAAAGTTAAGATATGTACATGTAACTATTGACACCTTAGACTTCTTGTTGTAACTGCTTTACCAGGAGAAGCAATTAAAACTGTAATTACTAATTCCCTACATTGTTTCTCTATGCTGGATGTTCCAAATCAGATTAAACAGATAATGGAACTGGCTATTGCAGTCGTACATTTGAGATATTTTGTTGTCATTTTAATATTATCCACATTACTGGTTTTCTTATAATTCTCAAGGACAAGTTATTGTGGAATAGATTTCATAAGACTTTAAAGCAATATCTTCATAAAATAAAAATAGGGGAATTATATCCCAAATACCTCAAAACTATTTAAATAATACTCTTCTTATTTTAATTTTTTAATTTGGATGCAAAGGAACTCTCTACTGAGTTTCTATGGGACCCTATAACTTGGCATACTTATGCCTAGGTGAAATGCAAGGATCCACTTACTGGCATATGGCATGATTCCAATTGGGTATTAATATGGGGAAGAGGACAAATTTGTTTTGCTTTGTTGGTGGTAGTAGGTTTTCTTTTGTCAGTATGCTAAAGGAGCATGGTGGCTGCCAGAGTGATTGGTGAGATATGCTGATCTGGGACAAAGAATAATGCTGACCATGAGCTTGCTGACTGCCCTGTCAGTGGTGATAAGGAAGCTGTATTGGGCATAAGTTCCTGACCCACCTTTGCTTGTCTATATCCCAGGCTGGACAAGCTGCCTTGCTTCAAGTTTTTAGACCTTGTAGGACACAGAATGTGGAGACTGTAGAAACTGTCATTGAAAAATTAATCAAATAGAGAAGTTGCTATAATGACTCTTCTCTTTCCTTTAATGTGACCAGTTATTCTGACTCAATTATTCCAATATTAGAAAAGAGAAGTGGAAAGTCGGCATTTGGAGGCTGGTTCTGGACATTTTCAGAGACATTTTGAAAATTAGCCACTGCTTGTTGATACATTTACAATGGATAAAATTGGAATAGGATCTGGATTTCAAACAAATGTTAGTTCATGTGTTAAGTCTCGTAATCTTTTATTAATTGTCTATGATAAAATTACCTTTGTTTCTTCTATGGTATTTAATGTAAGCTGTGTTGATTGTACACTTTCTAATTGTGTTAGTGTATGGAAATCTGGCATGTCTGAGGTGGTCTATCAACCAGCTTTTGTTTTATTGCCAGTTAGTATGACAGGACCATGGTATTCTTAAAAAGGCTTATAAATATTGAAAGAAGTGAGTCAGGCTTTAAGCAGAAGCAAACGGGTAGTGTATTTGATTATTGCTGTATAGCAGCTTTGATTACTTTACTAGCTAGCACCACTGCTTCTGCAATTGTTTTGATGCAAGAAGTTCAGACAGCATCATTTTGTTAATCATTTAGCAAATAATATATATATATTATATATATATATATATTACATAATGGTCTGAGTAGACTTAGACAGGCATTTAGAACAACAAATTGATGCTCTTTATAATACTATTCAAATTATTGGAGCAACATTCAGATTTTAAGAGTAAGAAGCCATTTCAAGTGTCATGCTAAATACCAATGGATTTGTGTCATGTCTAACATTTTCATGACAGTCACTATAATTGGGAGAAAATTCAAAGATACTTCCAGGGTATTTGGTATAATTCAAACACCTCTCTGGATATTTTAACTTTCCATATCAAGATTACAAAATAAAAGAATGCTGCTATAGTGAGTTTTGATGCTCCAGATATTATTCATAAAATTATTTGTAACTTAAGGTCAGTAAGTATTTCCATCTTGGTTAAGCTTCAAGAATGGCATACATAGCTTGATCATGTTGGCCCTTCTTGTCCTGGGAATTCCTGCCCATTTTGATAAAACTTTCCTTTAACAGCATCAACACGTTGGCAGCCAAAATACATGGCTTAAAAATAAAAATGGATCCCCAGACAGCTTCATTAGTTTAACAGGCTGGCAGTCAATGACTAGTAAGATTCTGCACAGAGCCTTACCAATGTAAGACAGAAATATATCGTTTTGGATAATGGATATTCAATGACAGGTAAAGAAGGTATTCTTGTCAGAACAACCTAAGACAAAAGCAGTCTTGTTTATGAAATAAAAAATGGGGCAATGTGGAGAGCTCTTGGTGTTGCTTCAACAATATTGGAAAAAAATTTACATTGGGCTAGGACAGGGAAAAAGGCTTAGACAAGAATTTGACATTGGAGGTAGGACAAGGCTCAAGATGAATACAACTGAGGAGTGTGTTCTTTGTGTCTTGATAGTCTAGTTAAGTCCCTGAATACAGTAATCATGGAACTTTGGTTTATGCTTTGTTTGTTCCTTAACTACTCTGTTCATGCCCTGTCTGTTCTTTGGCTACTTTGTCTTTGAACTTAGAACTATCCTATTGTTTGCATGTTCCCAGAATGGCATAAAAGCAGACTGGAAAAAATAACCTGCTTCAGCACTGGCTGTAGTCATGTTATAATGTTGTCTAATTGTTTTCTCTATTTTTTTAATTCTCACTTCCTCCCTTGAGACCCTGTTGACTGACTGAACTGGCTTGGACATATAAACAAAGCTGAATACTACTCAATCTATCTTTGAGATAAAACTCAACAAACAAAAAGGGAAAGGAGGAGGGAGGGGAGGGAGGGAGAGGGGAGGGGAGGGGAGAGGGGAGAGAGAAAAAGAGAAAGTGAAAAGAGAAAAGAGAAAAATTACCCTCTGATTGGAACAGAATTCCTTCCTCTAAGACCTATCCTATATTGGCCATTTCACATCTAGGATTTAATTGTCAGCCTTACAGCTTAAATTTTCTCTATATTGGTATGTTTTCTGTCTGCCTCTGAAAGACAGTCAAACTTACAGTAAAAGTATACAAGACTCAATTTCTGTATATCAAGGATTTTATGACTTGGGGAGGGGTATTCAGAGTAGTGAGCTCAGCTTACTAGATCAGCACATTGAAAGTATAAAGCATAGTATAGTTTTTGTATTAATTAATGTTTGTATGGTTGCTTGTTCATGCTTATTTGAGAACACAAAATGGTAATTTCAGAAATTACACTTCTTGGCAATTAACCAAACATAAGTCTACACAAAAGGTGAAGCTTTAGTTAATTTTTCCTGAGCTTATGACAAAATACTCTGTAAAAAGAAGCATAACAGGGCCAGGCAGTGGTGTCACATGCCTTTAATCCCAGCACTTGGGAGGCAGAGGCAGGCAGATTTCTGAGTTCAAGGCCAGTCTGGTCTACAGAGTGAGTTCCAGGACAGCCAGGGCTACACAGAGAAACCCTGTCTCGAAAAACCGAAAAAAATGAAAAAGAAAAGAAGCATAAGAAGGAAAGGGTTTTATTTGGCTCTTAGTTCAAAAATATAGTCCATCATATTACGAAATCAAATAAGCAAGAATTCCAGGCCACTGTTTGTTTACCTTGCATCCAAAGTTAAGAAGCAGAGAGCTCAGCTCTCTTTGTTCTTTTGTATAGTTCATGGTCCTAGCCCAGGGAATTTTTCTATCCACAAAGAGTGGGTCTTTCTACCTCAATTAGCCCAATCAAGATAATCTCTAATCAGGCATGCCAGGAACCAAGTCCCAGTTGTCTCTAGAGTTCATCAAGTTGACCGTTGAAATCAACCATCACACTGCATATAGATGTTTATATCAGGTTTACTCAAAACTGACAAAACTTGCAACTAACCATGGTATCTTTGGATGGGTGAATGAATAGAGTATATTACAGCCAGGAAGCAGAATATTATTCAGCACCAACAACAAATGAGCTATTAAGCCCTGAAAATACATGAAGAAATCAAAATGCATGTGAAAGAAACAAGTCTGAGAGAGAATAAAATGTCTGATCTCAGCTGCAAACAATGAAAACTGAGTGCATTCAGTACAGAGGGGAGATGAAGCAAACATGAGACAGGGATAGTGAAATCACTTGGTGTGATGTTATAAATATCACTTCCCATTCATCTAAACTTTAAGTCCTAAAGCCATAGGAGTGGGCCCTAATGGAAGCTTTGAGTGATGCTGATAAGGAAGAGAGGATCATCCCTGGAATAATATCCTTCCATGAGCATCTGGATGCTGGGGAAAAGTGTACAGGGCCAGGGCTGTAAATACTCTGTTTTCCATTTAATTTTACTGCAAATCTGCAATTTATCTTTCAGTGTAGTCTGTTTTAAAAGTAAAGAAGAGTCATGACATTTGCAGAAAATGTATGCAGCTGGATATCATTAGGTGTTAGGTGAAATAAACCAGATGCAGACAAATATCACATTTTTTCCTCAAGAGTAAAGGTAAGATTTACTCAGTGTATGTGTGTGCGTGCATGTGTGACAGAGAGAAAGAGAGAGAGAGAGAGAGAGAGAGAGAGAGAGAGAGAGACAGAGACAGAGACAGAGAGACAGAGACAGAGAGAGACAGAGACAGAGAGAGACAGAGAGAGACAGAGAGAGAAGAGAGAAACTAGAAAGGGCTTCCAGAAAGAGGAGAGAGTCTTAAGTAAAATGGGCAATATGGGAATGCAGTACATGTGATAAAACAAAGACGAATTTAAAGTTGGGACTACATGAAAGAAGGAAATCTGCTGGAATGGGCAGGGCAGAGAGGTAAGCAATACAGGGCAAAGAAGATGATGGAATAATAACAAATCTAAATAAAGATGCCATACTATAACTCATGAATCTGTATGCTACCTGAAAACTCCATTTAAAAATATTTTAGAAGAAAAGAGGAAGGAGACAGACAAAGCAGTTCACTTCCATAATGCTAGCATCAGAGAAGCTAAGGCAGAAGTACCGACCCCAGACTCAGGTGCACTGCATAGGGAGGGCATTCCTCAAACAACAAAAGAAAACTCAAGGAAAAAACACCTACTTTTCCTGCAACTCTAAGGCTCTCTATTATCATGCTTCTCATGACTTGTAATTTCTTTTTTCTTTATTCCATGAACCAAGCAAATCTCTAAATCTCTATGGCTATGAAAGTCTTGGTTTGGGGACACATTGGGAGGGGTATTAGTGTGGGTTAATTCCTTATATTTAGACATTGTCTTGTGATGGGAGTTGAGTTTCCCCAATATTTCCTGCCCTGCCTTCCATTTTGCCACTGGATTTAATACCATCTTTCCCAAAATCCTGGTAGCTCTTCTTTTATAATTTAGCAACAGCAACATTGAAAGTACAGCTAATTCCCAAACATTTTTTACACTACTAGAAAAGGTTTATTAAAACATCCAATGCTTTCTTAGAGTACATGAGAATGTCAGTCTGTAGGAACACAACACAAATACATTAAAAACTTTATGGAAAAATAATAAAAGTTGAAAATAAAAGGTTCAAAGCCAAGTAAAGACCATTTCTTGTTTGATATTAATGTCTACCACATGCTGCTTTTAATAGAAATCAGACTTTATTTTCCCAATTATGTCAATTTTATTTTCCCAATAAACATAGCTCTTTGCTGTGGCTGGAAGTGCTGATAAAACAAAAAGCCAATAAATTAATTTAGGCAGAGAAGAAAAGAGAATCAGAAAAAAATGTATAATGAAGTTCAAATGAACAGTAAGATGGAAAATGCCTCTTGGATTTTTGTATGTGACTGTCATAAACACACACACACATACATATATATACACACATATATACATATATATAACACACACATACACACACACACACACACACACACACACACACACACACACACATATATATATATATATATATATATATATATATATATATATAATCTCCTTTCAGTTGCTCATTTTATCAATAACTCCAAAAATATTAGTCATAAGACATTTTGCTGGATTATATGAGATATAACAAAAATGTTTAAGAGCCAAGTGTGATGGTAAACATTTGTAAATGGTATTTGTAAATGCATAATTAAATGGTAGCACTGGGGAGCTGAAAGGTGAAGATCACGAATTCAAGGCCTGCTTGTACTATACAAGGAGGCTTTCTCAAAATAAAAAAATTAAGACTCAATTCATGTCACTTTAGATGCCTTATCAGCAGAGAACATATAGAAGTTGAAACTTTAGTTTGCTCTGTCACTCAGTGACAATTGCCTGATCTGGTCTTGAAGGACTCCTTCACCCAGCAAAGCCCATTGACCCAGGCCAGTATGGGTAGTATTGCCTTCTGCCACAACGGGAAATCACAAAATTTGAGAATAACTGTGTAGGAAGGTTGATGCCATCTGGAGATGGTGCAGCACCCATGATTGGGCCTTTCAGTGACTAGGATAAGATAGTCACTTTCTGTGACTAGGATATTTCTGTGAGTAATAACAAGTACCAGGGGTTAATGCCCTGTAAGTCACTGCATCTTATTGTTCAGTATTTTGTTTTCATTGTAACTTTTACATGGATCATTTCACACTGAATTGGGGGAGAGGATACTGGCTCTTTGGTGATATATTTTTTAAAAGGCTGTGGAAAAAAAATCTTAAAAGTTTAGAGTCCAGGGAGATAGCTCTACTCTAAAGTAAAATGGGAGCCAGCAAAGGAACTGACATTTTGAAGGGACCTTGGGAGATAAGATTTCAAGAGGGGATTTAAGGTGTATTTTAAGAAAGAAAAACAGCTTGAATCGCAAGTGTATTTTCCAGGAAGCATAAGTGACTGACAGCAAAGGCAGAACCACAGAGACAGCTAGGAAACCGGAAGGACTGAGTCTAGAGCCAGTGTTCAAAGGGAAGTCTACATCAATCATTTAGCAAAAGATGAAATAGCATCTGAGTTATCTGGGTTGCACAGACCTTTAAGAGGTGCAAAATGCACTGGAAAAGACCTCCTAGAGAGCAGAGGGCCAATTGGTCTACTATAATAGCGTAGAAGGCAGAAGAGGGTTGCCTCAGGGCAGGTGAGAATCCACAGCAAGGCAACAGCTAACTTCAGGAAGACTTTGTGCAGTATGATTTTACTTTATTTGGTGATTAGATTTTTAACCGAAGCCAGTGCTTGAGATGGACAAGAAGGGCTCGAGGTGATTCTGAGACTGGAACTGCAGAAATCTGAACTCAAAATCTACAAGACCTAAGAAGATGGAAGATGGGCCTTTCTGGTTTGAATATGAAATGTCCCAAATAGGCTCATATGTTTGAACATTTGGTTCCTAACTGGTAGTAGTGTTTGGGAAAGTTGTGGAATTTTACTAGGTTGAGCCTTGTTGGAGGAATTGAGTCACTGTGGGTGGGACTTGAGGTTATACAGCCCCACTCTTTATGCTTCCAAAGCATCTATGCACTGTTGTCAGCCAGCCTCCTGCTTCTAGCATCATGCCTTCCCTTCCTGCTTCCTTCTCTTCCTTGCATGATAGACTTCACCCCTTTGGATCAGAGAGATGGCTTACAAATGCAGACACAAGTGTATCCACTTACTTTTACCTTAGCGCCCTGTCCTAAGGCATCCCATTGCAATGAAAGAACATTTTCTGACGTAACAACAAGACTTGCCACACATGTGGTGCTCCTGGTGAAGCAGCTGAGACTCCAAATCAGAGGATCCTGGGCTCAAAACCAGCTCTGTGTAGCTTCTGATTCTTATCCTTTCTAGTTCTTTTCCCAATGTCCTTTAGTTACATGCTTGACCCAAGAGATTCCAAATTAAACGGGTGGCTCAGGTGTTAAACACAGCCAGAAAAATATGGTTAAGATGTTTTGTATTTGTTACTAAAGAAGAGGGGGATTGAACATGAAATACTAAAATCCAGATGCTGTCTTACTCATTTCAAGCTTCTTAACTGTGAATTTGTTGGACCTTGAAACCCTGGACTCATATCAGGCTGCCTGTTAAAGAAATTCATTCCTGGATGCTAGAGAGATGCTTGGTGGTTAGAGTGCATGAGTCACTTGCAGAAGATCTTATCTTACATTGTACCTCATCCAGCAGCTCACAGCTGTCTGTAACACCAGCTCTAGGGTGTGTTTTCTGACCCCCACAAGCACCCAAACATGTGTTCCTACACACAGAGGAAAGGAACACCCACAGACACATACACACACACACACACACACACAGAGGAGAGAGAGAGAGAGAAACACAACAGAAGAGAGACTTATACACAGAGAGAAGGAACACACACAAACACTAACAGATACATTTACATACATATACACACATCTATACACTTATGTACACACATACACACACTGATATATACACACACAAATGCACACATACACTCAAACATATATATACACACAAATACATAAAAACATACATACACTCATACACACCCACACATATACTCATACACACACACACATGTAGTTATGCACACCTACACATAAACAGATATACACACATACACAGATATACACACATATGAACTTACATACACAGAGAGAATGGACACACACACAATGCACACATATGAACACACACACGAGAAAGAGAGAGATCTTTACGGGTTTTGTCTTTAAGAAAGCCACTCCTACTGCTACATCCTCATGTGGGTTGTTGGGCATCTCAAGGTATATCCCTCTTCCTACAGGGAGATCTTTCCACACAGAGCCTATGCCCAGCTCACATCTTCCTACAAAGCATTTGTCGTTCAAATCGCTCTTTTCACCATGTCCCCTTAGATGCATCAATCCCTCCTGTGGGTGCACAACAAAATCCCAGGAAGCTGCCACCCAGGCTGCACAGGAAGTGGAAAGCCATGGGGAGCCAGGTCTCTTGCATCAGACTGGTTCATTAAATAATTCATTTAACAACTTCTTCCAAGACCCTGGTGCTACTTAATTACTTGCTTGCTTTCTTCTCTCTCTTTTCAACTTTCCTTTAATTGAAAATTCAAGCCAGGCATGTCACAGCCTGGGAAGTCAGATCGCTTGGAGACATCTTCTGACTGTCTCATTAGGTGTCCAGCCACTGAAAAATGTATGATGGTTGAAGAAAAGGATGCAGGAGTAAACAACTACAGAAAAAAAATTAGATTTCCCAACAATGCCTAACGAGGAAAACAGCACTTACAAACAGAACTCAGTTTTTTCTTTAACGAGGAAAGCAATAAGCAGCAGTCATACCAATGTCCTGGGAGTACAAGCTTGATTCTGGCAAATGAGGACTGTAACACATGGTGGTGTCAGTAATAGGCAGGACACACACCAAGATAAAGACAAGGCCTGTACATCATTGTTACCTTAAGGGGCTGAGAGAGCAAGTGGAGAGTCTGAACTTTGTACCTTAAGAATGGGTGAGAACCCATGGAGCAATTTGAGTCAGAGATAGGGATGCAGCCCTACAGGAAGCAGAAGAATGATTTGATTTGCATAAAATCTTGTGGTTTCAAGAACAGCTGGCTTCTTAGGGCTCCCAGACACAGTGGTGATACTCAGTAGTGGCCAAAGCAGATATGCCAGGAGTCCACAGCCCTTTGTTAAATGCTGTTCTGAGGCTACAAAAAACTTATTGTAAAAGAAAGCTATTCATTCTATAAATAAAAATAAAATTCTGGAGAATCAAAGTGAATACAAACCACCCAAATAAAGCAACATGTGTCTACCATACAGCTGAGCATCTGGGGTTTAAAACTTTTCCAAATCTTATACAAGTGGCCCTGCTCTTGTTTTTCTCAAGAGGAAAATGGAATTTAGAGATGCTGAAATGTCTGAGAGTGCCATCTCTCTTACAGCCCCACAGGTGTCAGGTAGGAAGAACAGAAGTTCTGTGCTTTCCTAGGATTTAAATGTATGGTGTTTTAGCTCTTGAGTCAAAATTTTGACGAAGAAGAAGCACAGACGAGTTGAGGAGCTGAGACTTGGGCTAGAGTGGGAAGAGCTATGGAGTTGCTGGTTTTCTCCTGACCCTCTCCACAGGGATCTCTTTGCCTAGTATCCTTGACATCATGGCCTGGTGTCATCCCAGCCCTACATTAGCTTTGGCAACCTGGATGAAACATTGATGGTCCCTCAAGAGAGGCTATGAAGTCACTACTGCAAGCAAAGTGCTTAACACTCTGAGTTTCGGCTATCGAATTGCTCCTTTACAGTTTAATTCTTCCCTTCAACTCCCATGGACCACCTGACACATCAGCTTCTGTCTTGTTAAATAGAGAAAGAATCTATGCAATCAACATGACTAAGTCTTTGAAGTACAGCCTAGAGGTTGAGTCCTAGAATTAAAACTAATTAATGCTGTTTATATTACTATGACTTAGTTATGTAGAAATAAAAGCTACAGTTACTCCTCTCTGTCAGATGGCACAACATCATCCAGCTGAAGGGGTGAGGAGGTTCTTCCTGCAAAGATCTAGGGCATTCTCATTGCTCTGACTTAAAAAAACTGCATAGTCTTTGTTGTCTGTAGTTTGTGTGTATGTATGTATGTTTATATGTGTATGTTCATGTATATGTGTGCATAAGTATGTGTACATACATGTGTGTATATGGAGTGTTTGTACATGTGTGTGGTATGTGTTTGTGCATGTGTGTATGTATATACATGTGTGGGATTGTGCATGTGGAGATCTGTCGTGTGTGTGTACATGTGTATGTCTGTGACTTCATGTATGTATGTGTCTGTGGTATTTGTGCATGTGTATGTATCTGCTGTATGTGTGTACATGCTTGTGTGGTGTAGGTGTTTGTGCATGTGTATGTGTCTGTGGTATGTGTGTGCATATATCTATACGTATGTATTTGTCTGTGGTATGTGTGTGTGCATGTGTATGTGTGTGTGTGTATGTGTGTGCTTTGACTTTCTTTCTCAGTAAAAGAAGCATATTTTCTACTCCAGATCAGAACTGGCTTCTGGCTTCATGTCTCCCTGTATTGTGTTGGTAATTTCAAATCCATTCTGATCTTCCTCTGTTAAGGTCTAGATAAAATATTAAGACCTAGGTGGGATGTTAAGGCCTAGGTAACTATTACCTAGACAGCCTGCCATTATAAGGAAACTTTCTCATATGTTTCTGCCGTTACTAGAAACCTTTCTAATGCCAATATTGATTATATATTCTGTTACATTCTTTGCTCCTGGAAACCAACCATGATAGAAGTCAGTAAAATATTTTGTGTAGTTACCCACAATAAGCTTGGACCCAAACGAATCACTCAACAGCACTTCCTGCACCTGTGTAGAAGTTTTTATGGTATAAACTTTCCTAGCATAGACCCCAATATAAGAGAAACACCTGCACCAATATAAGAAACAATTTGGAATAAGACTTTCATTTTGAGTAGTGGTACAGTAAAGTTTAAGTTCCCAAGACCTTCCTAGGAATTGACATCCTACTTGGCAGAAAGAGACATGTGCATCAGTAACTGACATCCTGGTTTGTGGCAGGATTTTCTCTGTCCAATCTATTTAAATATTGGAGCAAGAGGAAGCCTGTGATTGAACTGGGAAAGGGAAGGCAGAGCTAAGAGTTGGAGGGAGAGAGACGGAGACAGAGGAGAGAGCGGAATGAATCAAGATGGAGGACAGACAGGAAGAAGATCCAGATCCGGTGTGGTCTTAAATAGCCACAGGTGGCTATGAATATCATGTAGGGATAGAACAACTGGGATAATTTGTCTACCTTGTTGGGCAGCTTGTATCTTTATCAATTAGCCCTGAAATTATTGTGTGGTGTTGGGAGTTGACTCCTAGCAGAAAGCGTCTATCATCTTTGCAGCCATCTCAGGCCATATACCCTGACGAGAGACTTGTTTTCAACAGCCTACAACAGCTAAGCACACTCTGATAAACATCTTGTTTTTCTCCTATACTTGTTTTGCTGTTTAGTGCCCCAGCTGCAAGGCGTATGTGGTGAAGTGTCTTCAGCTATGTTCCCCTGCTTGTCCATGGCTTCAAGGCACGTGGTAAAGTACTCATGATTTCTTTTCAGTAAAAGAGACTTGATCAGACTCCGTCTTGTCTCCATTCTTCATGTTTCTTGCCCTTCCATCCCTACTCTCTCTCTAGCTAGACCCTGTTGATTGACACAGGTCGTTACAGTGTGGGCATCTTGTGATTTGAGATTTATTTATATATAAATATAAGCTTTAAGAGTTTTGTTTTACTGGGTTACTGGAATGTGGGACCATAGACCAGAGGGATTATGGGTGAGAGGGTCCAAGTGGCACTGAGACAGCAAACCAGAGCTGGGAAGACTGTAATCAGTCACTGCATTGGGGCTACCTGTGGAAGCAGTGGAGTTGGCAGGTGTTGAGCTCTGAGTCAGAGTCCCCATGAGATAAGAACAGGTTGCCCATTGCTGCCAGTGCATAGCCAGCCAGCCTGCCAGGGATGAAAGTTGCGGCAGTAGCATGGGAAGCCTGTGGGATTCTTTTTTAATACTTCCCACAACACTGGTTGACAAGTTAAGACATGAATGTTGGACAAGTCCCATCCTGGTAGACAAATTAGGATATGAATATTAGATAAGGCAAGTCCCCTGCCACAGTTGAATACCCCAATCAATGGGAGCAGGATAAATATACAACAAAGATATGTTACTAAGGAAATCTCCTATCTCTAAATCCTGATAGTTGAAGTAACTTAGCACAGATGTTCATGGATTTGGGGCTTAAAAACCTTGTAGGATCTTAACTCGCAGTCATGGTTCAGTTGCTAAATCTGGACCATGGCCCTGGTTGACCTGGGCCGTAAGCTCAATAAATCATCCCTGCCTGACTGAGATCAGTGTTTGTGTGGTTTGTGAGCCAATTCCTGGACCCCAACACCTTGAAGATCATCTACTTTTCTACTTCAGTGTATGTCCCCTGTCCTACCTTAGAGGCTCACAGGTACATCAAGTGGGTTTCTGACCTCTTTTCATAGCTCTTCTTTTCCCACACCTCTCTATCATGGGAAATCTGCTTTCCTGGCTTGGTGATATCTATCTTTGTACAGCTCATTGGGAAATTGCCTGAAGTAAGAAACTTCCTGAACCTTTGTTATATCTAAGCACATCTTTTGTCTTCTCACTTTTGACATACTGTTAGGCTCATTTTTGACATGTTAGGCAATTTTTAAAGTTTCTCTGTGACTTGAAATTGGCTGAAGTCATTGTAACTGGTTTTTCTATTGTGGCTGTGTAGGTGTCACTTTCCTCTTGCTTAATAAAAAGCCTGCAATTTTAATAGCCCAACACACACACACACACACACACACACACACACACACACACACACATACACTTTTCGACTTTCCAACATGATAGTTCTAATTACCCCCAGAAACTTACCTTTCACCATGTAAGTAATGGCCTTCTTCCCAGTCCCTCCCTCAACAATTTCCAAAGGAAAATAATGTGGACCACAAGTGTGAGCTGCAAATGGAATTTCAAATTTTCCTTTTCTATTTTCTTCTTTTTGTTTATTGAGACAGGAGCTTTCTGTGTAGTCCAATCCAGGTTCAAACTTCTGCCTCTGTCTTTCCGGTACTGGAATTATAGGCATATTTCATCATGAAAAATGAGAGGGGCAAAAATTACTTTAATGACACATCATTTTAATATATTGTTTTTTATAATTTTATCCAGGATATTATGTCACCACTTAATATAAAATACTTTTAATATATTTTACGTTTTAAGTTTTGTTTTAAAACTTTAAATTTTGACATATATTCTGTAATAAAAGTAACCCTAAATAGGGCTAGCCTCATTTCTAGGGCTGATCCCATATCTGTATCAGCTGTGTGTAACTGCAAGCTGCAACATTTGGCAGCATAGGCATACACTATGTATCTTCCTCTTCTTGAATTTTGTCCTCTTTTTGCTTTTAGAAGATCAAAAGTTCGCCTTCCAAGCATCCTGCTGGTAGTTTTATTTTTGTAATCACTTGTAGTCACTCAAACATTTCTGTTGTGTTGCTTCCTTTTAGGTGGAAAGTATTAGATGGTGTCTTGGGCTTGCTCACTATATCCATCATACCTTCAGCTCTCTGCACACACTGAAGACAGCTTGTGTTCTGTTTCTACTACAATTATTTTCTTTTAGTCATATTTTGCATTTACTGGCTCATTTTAAAGTCTGATGATCTGTGTACAATCAGATCTAAAAGTACAGGATTCAGTTACTAACATAAACAAGAATTGACCGGACCAGCTGCCAGGCTAGGAGCAAGGAACCTTGGACTGGGTCTTATGTGAAGGATGCTGTTTCTAGAGAAGCCCTGCGGTTTTCAGCCAGGCAAAGAACACAAATGTCCCTAATTCTCTGGATGCTACAGGGTGGAAAGTTCACTGGGAATGGGGTAGCACTTGCTCAGCTCATTCAAATGAGAACTTTCCTCTCTCAACTCCTCTCTGGTGAATATTGAGCTCCAGAATCTCTCTCCCCAGGGCTGGCTTCAACTGCCTTGGTTTATTAATTTACTTTCTGTTTTGAGAACCTCATTAGAAGCTGTCATCCACTGATGACCTAAGCAAATGTGAGTAATTTCAATTGTCAACTTGACTGGATCTAGAATACCCTCTGGGAGGATGTTTCCAGAGAGGATTAAATACCATCGAAGTACCCTCAGAGTCTGGGTGGTAGCAGCTCATGGGCTGAGGCCCCAAACTGAATACAAGGGAAAAGGTTGGGGGGTGGGAGGCTCCTGTGCACCTGCATTCCCCTCCAACTGCCTCTTCATCTTCAGAGAATTGGGCAAGCTGCCATGGACCAGCGCTCTGCCTGTCTGCCTGCCTGCCTGACTGATTGTTTTGATGTGATAGACTGTAATCTCTCAACTAGGAATCAAAACAAACCTCTCCTCCCTTAAGCTGCTTCTCACCAAGTATTTAGTCTCAGGACTGAGAAAAAACAAATAATACAACAGCCTTACCTCTGGGAAACAAGGGCCCCACCTAGCTTGGAGTATCCACACACTCAGTGACCTGTTGGCAACTTTGAGCCCCTACCTGCATTCAGCTGCATAGTTAAACAGTAGAACTGTCTTTTGGTTATTTGGTTGTTTGGTTTGGTTTGGTTTGGTTTGGTTTGGTTTGGTTTGGTTTGGTTTGGTTTGGTTTTACCTAAGCAACTCCCTGATAGTACATATTTGTTTTTATTCAAATATGTGTAAGACCCATAGTTAACTTGTAAGCCCAACCCATCTCAAAGACAAAGTAACTTCCTAGAAAGCTGGGAGTTGTAGTTTTTGGAAAATAAGAAGCCTCACGGGAAAATATAATGGCTCTATTGGATTATCCTTATAAACCCTGGAAACAAACAAAACAGACCAAACATATCTGAGGCCACTTAGCTGGGAATCCCAGGGAGTGACCCTGACCCTGACCAAAGCCCATTCCTCTCTTCTTGATAGTTTTTAATTAGAAGCCTCCTTCAAATTGGGCTCAAATGGTGGAACTGTTTTTTTCTCCAGGAAATCTCAGGGTTAACATATGTAGTTCCAGAATATGTCTTAGAAACAAGGGCAATGAGCATCTAGAGTCTTGACTTGTTAAGGGTCTATATGTTGTAAAGCAATTGCTCTCTGAAGGAGATAAAGATCCCTGTGTTCTCTACTTTTCTCTTGCTAAGATAAATACTGTGAGCAAATGCAGCTTGTTTGCTGCCTTTTGAAGAAAGAGTAGATTCTGGCTTAGAGAGCCAGAGAGTCCATAATGGTGGGGCTTGTCACACCAGCAGCAGACAGCCAGAACAGGAAACTGGGAGATCACATCTTCAACTGTAAGCATAAAGCTGAAAGAAGAAACAGGAAGTAGATTAAAGCTGTATAATTTCAAAGCCTACACCCCCCCCCATAACTAACTTACTTCTGCAAGATTGTACCATTTACACCTTCCCAACAGCTAGTCATCAAGTGTTCAAATACCAAAACCTATAGAAGATATGTCTCATTCAAACCACCACAATCCCTTATTTACCTTCTTATTCTTGTGTATAATAGGACACGTATATGACTAAAATCAGACGCATGATAGAAAATGGCATGCAGTAGAGAAAAACTTATATAACCTGTCAATCAAATAGAGTACCAACCAAACTACAACTCTGACAATCAGCTCCTCCCCATAAAGGGAGACACCACCACCACCATCGCCATCTCTAAGCGTGGTGCTTCCAAGGTGTCTCATCTTCACTATGGCTTTGCTTTTTAATGTTGCCACTTTTTCATCTGGGAGTGCTTTCTCATCCTTCGAATAACCTGGAAACACCCAGACAATAACCTCAGTAGCCTTCACAGCAGCAGCAGGCAGGCACTCTATGCTTAGCATGACCTGGGAAGTCACCAATAGCTTCTACCGTATGAGGCTACTTCAGTTTTAAATTCCCTATCTGTTATTTTAATGTGGGAAGATGGGTACCCGTGTTTGATGTTCCATCTTGAACCAACAGTAGTTCCTTTATATTGTTTTGGAATGCTTTGTTCTGACTAAGAAAAGAAAATGTCCTTGAATAGCATGCATAAAACTATCATTCAGAGAAAATGATCTAAAATTCACCACATCCCAATTCTTCTAGGAGAGAAAATGATGGCAGTGCAGAACCATCATTTGCTGGCACTCTGCAGTATTTGGTGTCTGTCATTAACCTCAGCCACTGGCTTTATTTATTAACAGAGAAGCAAACTGAGCCTCGGGAAGAAATGTCACACGTGCAACACGCTTAGTTCTTCATTTTCATCTCAGGCACATCTGTTAGCCTCTGTGAAGCAAGCAACTGGACCTTGGTTTAGCAACAGGTATGTGAGTCAAAATGTACAGAATATATGCTCTCTCTGAGACTAAAAGCTCTACACACCACAGCCCCACAAAGAAACATAAATGGAAGAGTCATCATCCCAAGGACACACATTGTAGATTTAAATACAATCTTTTAATTGATTCCTCCAAATCACCTGTTCTCTGTGAGTTACAAATTCCAGAAGATTGATTTCCCTAAAGTAAAGTAAATCATACACTCTGCAGCTGATATTTAATTCCAGCCCTCAAAATCCAAACTGCATGCCACGTCCTCATGATCAGGAGCCCTGTGACAAGCGTTCAAGTCCCTTTGGTGTGAAGGTGTGCATTGAATTTAGTTAGGCTCAGATGGAACTTGGAGCTCAGCTGGTTCATTAAATGTGTTTTCTTCAGGTTTCATAATTGGTAGTTCACAAGAATGCTGGAGTCTAGGCAGTTTAAGAAAGTATGCTTGTTATACCAGTTATCTGTATTAAAGCAGTAAAATAGAAATGATTCTGACTGCTGTTGTCCATCTTTCTGGAGATGGACAGTGGGGAAAATACTAAGACTGTCATTTATTCCTGTACCCATTTGCCTGCTAGCAAACATGATTGACAGATATCGCATACAACACAGGCAGGTCAGCGCATGAGACTTTCCCATTAGTTGACCATCAACCCTGGGTCAATGTCACCACTGATAGAATCCAGGGGCTCATTTCTACTGAGGACTTCTTTGGAACATAGCTCTGATGAAATACTATCTTTTATGGATTAGTCTCACAGATTATGCTAGAAATATTTTTAAATTGATCAATAATCCTGCCTGCCCTGGAAAGTTCCACCTTTCTTATGATTAGTACTATAAATAAAATTGCTGCAAGTTGTCTAAATGGCTTTTAAGTTCCAGAAGAAAATAGAAAATTCCCAAAAGGAGATATTTGTTCTTGGGTTTTAGTAGGCCAGGAATTTGCCTTAAGTGATGATATCAAATTCTAAAAGATCCCTTGCTTCCTCTACCACCAGTGAATGTCAGTGATGGCGACAGAGGAAGCGCCGTCTCAGATCTACTGACAACACAGCAATGCAATTTGATTTAATCAACAGATTGTTACTTTTCTTCTTTACTAAGGAACTTAGGACCTGGTAAGAACTCCATATATCAAAAGCCTAGGATGGCACCAACTCTGCTAGAAATGATTGTGGCTGGCAGGGGAGCTTTCCAGCCATTTCCTATCATAAGTTCCAAGACAAAAACACAAGGAGCACCTATGCAGTTGGTGAGTTGTAAAAAACACACGAGGCAAACAATCATTTCAAGGTAACTATTATGTTCTTTGGACATTGAAGGTTTTAATGATAGAGACAACCAAAACCATCATAGTGCTGTGTTACAGTGCTGTGTTACAGCTCTGCATCACAGTGCCATGTTACAGTTCTATATTACAGTGCTAATTTGCAAGTCTGTGTTACACTGCTGTGTTGCAGTGCTATGTTACAGTTCTGCATTACAGTGCTGTGTTACAGGACTGCATTACAGTGCTGTGTTACAATTCTGTGTTACAATGCTGCATCACAGTGCTGTGTTACAGTGCTGGGATTGAGTGTGTGTGATTCTCTAATCCTATGTTACCTCACTCCAGGCCCAGCACAAATAAGTTAACTACATGCTCTTGGCAACAGGTGGACTAGAGATTGTAGGTTTGCCAACCAACTATTTCATCAAAACTAACAAGTTGTTCATCATAATGAAAGACCCTCTTCTTGCTGTCACCAATCTCTCTTATCTTCTATTTATTTTTTGTTATCTGTAGATCTTGCATTAAAATCTATGTTTGAATCTATAAATTTCCACTTTGACAATTCTATTTCTCAAGTGTATTTTATGCCTTTTTTTGTATTCTTATCATTTTCAAAGTGAGATGTACCTGTGTGTTCTGTGCACACTAATCACAGTTAAAGCTCACAAGGAGTTACATGTCACCTGATCATACCTAGTTTGGTTTCTTCTTCCTTTATGGTGTACCTGGTTATTTATTTTTGATTGAGTTCTGAACTATATTATGATGTACAGAGAAAGCAGAAGCCTGAAAACTACCTTCCTCCAGCAAGGCCCCCTGTCTGTTCGGCAGCTAGAGGAATTCTGGCTGAATGAAATCAAATCAGTAGCTGATTTGATCACTTTCAGCTCTTGTGTTTATTTTTCCTTACTTCCAAAAAAAAAAAAAAATCCTTGGGAATTTCAAATAAAATCTTTAGATCTTCTGTTACTTCCCCTTTGATGGGTCCCAAAATGTTTGTTTTATTGTTTATTTCTTTCTTTCTTTAGTCTCCAAGAGCCTGTCAAAACTCTGCTCAAGTTCTCCACGTTCTTCTTCTTTGGTGCAATCATCTTGAGGACTGGGGAAGATAAGGTTACCTTGACTTTCAAAACTTGTACTTGCTTTCAGCTCAAGAATGTCCCAAGACAGCCTAGTTCAACAGTACTCCAAAGAAGAATGCAGTTTTCGACCTTTAAAACAGTTAGCACACTCCTAGCTTAGTTTTTCTTCCTCCATAAAAGTAAGACCACATTTTAAGTATTTAAAAATTCCCAAATATTAAAAAGTTTTTGACAGAGAAGCATCTAAATTGATATCTGCAAGGAAATGTACGTTTCTACCAGGTATGATGATTGGATTTGGAATCTCTTCACTATCTCAGTTTCTTCTCCGGTTGCCAATAAAACACTATCCCAAACACAACTTAAAAGACAATGCCTTTCTTCTTGACAACAGTTAAGGATACAGTCTGTTATGGTGGGAAATCATATTGGCAGGAACATGACATAGATAGTCGACATCATAATCACAGACAAAAGCAGAGAATGATACACTTAGGAGCTGCTGTTCAGTTCTCTTCCTCACACAGGCCCAAGTCTCAAGCCAGGGGATTAAACTGCCCTCAGTGGATATGTCTGAGTAACTAGAATAACCAAGAGAGCAATCCTCCACAAGCTTGCCCAGCAACCCTTCTCCCAGGTGATCCTAGGTTCTATCAAGTTGAAAATTAACATTATCATCACAGTAATGGAAGAGACATACTTCTGGCATGTGATTTAACTGAGGAGAGAAGGCTCACCCTGAATGTGGATGACACCATCCTGTGGACTGGGGTCTCAGACTGAATAAAAAGTAGAAAGGAAGCTGGGACCCAGCATTCATCTCTCTCTACATTCTGACTGTGCCTGCAGGTTAACCAGCTGCCTCGTGTCCCTGTTGTCATGGCCTCCCTGCCAGAACGAATTCTCCCCTTAAACTGTACCACAATGAACCCCCATTTTCTCTAGTTGCTTCTTCTCAGGTATGCATTCACAGTAATGAGAAAAGTAACTAACATGCCAGGTAAAACAGGAATCCACCAGCAAGTTTTCTTCATTTGCTTTTTATTTTTTTCTTATCTTATTATATTTTTGTTTGTTTGTTTCATATATATGAGTGCTTTACTCACATACATGTCTGTTGACTGTGACCATGACTGGTGTCCATGAAGGTCATCACATCCACTGGTACTTGTGGAAAATATTTAATCTCAAATCCTCAAATCGGGATTTCTACCCCACAGTTTAGGATTACTAAGTTATTGCAAGGGGATTAAAGTGATTAGATGAATACATCAAGAGCATGTGTGAGTTCAGACCAATGTGAGTTTAAAAACAGCCCATTTTGTGCTCCTCAAAATTTAGATCTCTCTGGATCCAACCGTTAGCCAATTATCTACATATCAACATGTGATACTAGCTAGCCAAAACCCCTCACCCATATCTTATCCTTTTGAGAATGGGTTTTCAGTGACTGCTGGCAGATTCTGAGCCTTAGTCTTTGGAGTGGAGGTCCTGCGCTGCTTCTTCCCAGGATACAAAGTCCTGTGTGCATTGACTTGATTGATTGACATACTTAATTGAGCCCCATGATTCCAGACTCCATATCTATATCTATATATATCTATCTACATCTACATCTACATCTACATCTACATCTACATCTATATCTATATATCTATATATCTATATATATATATAACTCTTCTTTCAACAAATGAGTGGCAGGTAAACTATTCAATTTTCCCTCTGGATGAGAGAGCAGCATGGGTGGTGAGAGTTGGAGCAGAGTGTTTGGCCTTTGGTTTAGTGTTATTTTTACGTGGTTAGGGGAGAGAGGCATCAGCCATTCAGTTTTCCATTTAGGAAACTTAGGGTTAAAGAAGTTGGGTGGTGAGTTCAAACTAAATCAGAAGTTCATGGGACTGGCATCAGAACTGGCCTGACTCAAGACGCTCACAGAAGACCCCACTTGTCTGTCACACCCCCCTTTATTACAGTAGAGACCACATTCTGCCCATTTGACATTTTATCAAGAGAAAAAAAGACATTTTTTAAAAACAAGTTCAATGACTCATGGTATGAGTGTTAAATAAACAAACCATTAGGTAAAGGTATCAGAGAAGACAAAAATTAACCAAGATATTTTTTAAAAAGTGCAATGGGGAAGGCAGAAACTGGATTTATAATTTCATTTTCCCATACTTATTTTCCTAAAATTAATTTGCTGTGTTCTAGCTTTGTAAATATCTATGCTTGGTGCATAAAGAAAGTAAGCCATATAAGAGCAGATAAAGGAGAAAATTACCTAGGCTCTCACCATCTTGATGCAACACTGTCACATTTTGAAGGATATTTGTACCTGGTATCTTCCTCACATGCTTTAACACTGAATGTTGTAGTATGAAGTGGACTGACCATGCATGTGAACTCTGGTTTTACTGACTGTGTGGACGGAGGTTGTTTCTAATGTAATCATACACAGCATTGCAGTGAATGTCTTATTTCGTGCACTTTTGCCCTGACATGAGAGGTAAGGCTAGATTAATATGTGTGTGATATTTAAGAAGAGCCATGTTGATTTCCACGTGACCCGTGTTGTTGAGTTACAGACAATGCTTCCTCATCTTGGAGGTCAACCTGCTCATGAGAAAGCATGAATTATTTGTCCCTTGCACCTCTATGATCTATTTCACTTTTAGCATCAGGCCCTGGCCTAGTGATATATGTGTCTAAGTGAACAGCTTGCAAAGTCTAAGCATGCTTAGTTCAGGGGTATAATGTCAGGAATACCATTTGTGTTCTTTCATACACAAGAAATATAAACATGTTTTGTTATACAATATCTTCTTTAAAATCCCACTTTTTAGGCTCAGTTTCACACAGCAACATCAAACCAAGCATTGTCAGTGTTATTAATTATTGCTAACTTTATAGCTGAAGACAACAGCTTGCTATATTAAGATGCTACTCTTTGACAACTCATGTGACCTTACATCTTTTCAAATATTCATTGAACTGCATATGATGGCTTATATCTGTAACATTTCCATCTAAGAATGTGAGGCAGAAGGAACCCACATTTGGGACCAACTTGGAGTCCAAGTCAACCTGGACTACATGAAGAGATCAAGAGCCAAGTACATGGAATAGCCTCATCTTACAACAACCTTTATAAGAGCTAACCTGCTTGAGATTAATATTAATGCATTCCAAGAGCAACACCCAATGACCACAATACTTTCCACTAAGACACGCCTTCTAAAGGCTCCACCATTCCTCTCTGTCACTGAATGGGAAACCAAGATTCTGTTCATGAATACATGGGGACAAAGCATATCTAAATTATAGCAGTACAGGGGTCCATGTTAATGGATTTTCACTAAATTAACCCATCTAACTAGCTCCAATTCAACATCAGAACATTGCTAGTAACAGACTATTGTGGTCTCTTTTGATCATTCTCCCTAACATTAAACTCACACCCTATTCCTAAGGTGATATATTAATTAGATAGGTACATACACTAATGCTTGTATCTTCATTTTTCCTTGTTTGCTTCAATACTTAAGCCTTGAGGCCATTATCTTCTCTGTGCTCAGAGTCACCCCATCCAGCACCCAAGAGCTTCCTCCACGGATTTGCTTCTCATTGCCTTTGTCACTTCCACATGGCAGTCATTCATCTACACCCCATTCAGTCACATGTCATTCATTCACATACCACTCATTCACCTATATGCCATTCATTCACATACCATTCATTTGTTGATTTGATTTTTTATTGAAATAATCCACCCTTTTAAAATACCTCAAATTAAATCCCAACATCAATGTAACAAGACATTCTGTGTTAGGTTTGTTTTTAAATACATGTTAAATGAGTGCTTTTAATGTTTAAAAACTGTGTCCATGGGACATTATTCTAGTTTCATTTCTATTATTATGACATGATACCCTGATAATGAAAAGCAACTAGGAGAAGAAAGAGTTCATTCAACTTAAATTCCAGGCACTGTCCATGATTGAAGGGAAATCAAAGTAGAAGCCCAAAGCAGCTACATCCACAGAGAAAAGCTCAAAGAAAGGAATGGATCTTGCTGCCTGTCTGCATCGTCCAGCTGTTCCTGTCCAACATAATTCAGGACTCCTGCCCAGGAAATGGTACCACCCACAACAGGCTGGGTCTTCCTACATCAATGAACAATCAAGACAATTCCCCACACACATGTACACAAGAAAACCCAATCTACATAATTCCTCAATTGAGACTCTCTTGGCAAGTGATTCTGGGTTATAGCAAGTTGGTATCTAAAACTAACCATCATAGTCATTAAGAAAAATCTTATACCATACTTTATGGAGGGCTCATTGAAAAATAATTTCTATAAAGAACATTTTAAAAAAATGCTTTGCTGTGCTTCATGGTTTATCATTTACCTGACTTAGAAGCTAGAAAATTCATATCCTGTCAGCATTCCCCTGTTGTTTCAGTCCTCAGGAGTTTCAGCGGATAAAGATTACAAAACAGGTTCAGAAATGAGAATGCTAATTTGAGAACAGGCAATGAAACTGACAACTCCCAGTCTGCCTATGAATTTGAAGTGGTGCAGCAGTATACTCTGTGCCTGCACCAAATGCCTCTGAGGCCAGCTACAGCTCCACCATTGTCCTCTGGAGAGTGGGAACAGAATATGGTAGCACCATAGTGGTAGTCACAGAGCATGGTAGCTCCGTGGTAACAGAACATAGTAGCTTCATGGTGACAGTCAAGCTTGGCAGGTCTAAAAACAAGAGTGCCTTCCTCCAAGGTAACTTAGAAATCATTCCTTCAGCCTAAATAAAGACAACGCTGGGTCTGCTCTAAAAAATATTTCTTTACTATCCTAGGTTACAAAGTTCAAAGTATACTACAGTCAGCAGAGAAAAGCCTCACCATGAGACAGATTCCTATAACATGAGACCAAGAGAATAGAAACTTTAACAGTCTATGTGATGACACTGAGACAAAAATTATCTGCTCTACCCAGGTGGAACAAATAAATCTAACCAAGTTACAGGAAAATGAAGACCCCTTCCTGTTTAAAGCCAAAAAGAGAAGTGTGTGTACACAGGATTGTCAGATGCATGCTACTTTGTTGCTTTGAAAATGCCAGAAGGATCACAGAAGCCACAGTTACAGGCAGCACCTGTAAACTGCAGAAATAAACGAATGAATGAATGAAGTCTCTCTAAAACCCAAACTAGGGACAGATCTACCTGGTCAGCCCAGGGAGACCTTGTTGGAGTCTTTAGGGTGAAGTGTGAGTAACACATTTTTGTTCAGGCACTGTGCTTGTGCCAAACGTTTTGTGAGAAGAAACAAATAGTAAACGAATACACCAGTGATGTTGTGACACTCATGTTAAGAAGGGCAGCTGTTCAGTCATGACTCACTTGATTCTCTCAGAAATTGTGAGAATTTTTAATATTCCACGTCACAAATTTCAAAGGGAATGTTCCCTAAAATTTTTTATGTTTATATAAAATACATTATGCAATAATTTTAAATAATCTGTTATCTAAGCTACTAAAATTGTGAAATAGTATTTTTAAGCAAATAAACTATTGAATTTCAAACTCCTGCGTTCATTCACTAGATAAGGCCTCCAAAGGACTGCATTAAAGAAGCATGTGTTTTCATTTTGGGAAGAAAAGCATTTATGAACTTGGAAATGTTGTTTGTCCAATCAAAGACTGAGAGCTGGATTCCCCCCCAGAGAGCAGCCTATCTCAACATTTCCTCTTTCTAGGAATGGGAGGCATGTTCACTCTATCCTTCCTGCTCTCTCTGCACATCTGTCTCCAGACCAACATGAGGATTTTCCAGGTATCTGCCGGTGTTGAAGGTGAATGTCCCTTCCAGAAGCTGCAGTACTTACTCAGCGGTGATTCCCAGAACATCTCTAGTGAAAGCAGCCAGTGGCAGAACTTCAGGAGCTTTTGGGTAGGAGATGAAGACTGTGAGATTATCCTCCCTACTAAATGTGTTCACAAATTGGGCATGAGCACTAGAACTATGACAAGCACACATGTACCTGGCTTAGAAACCAAGAACCAACAGGACAGGACACAGGAAGACCTCTTTGTCTGTGTGCTCATTGTTCACAGATTCAGCTGAGGCCATGGATCAGGAATAGAGAATACATCAAAGATGGACAATAGACTTGCCTACCTGCCATCATTGTCTAACAATACCTGTTATATTTGCATTGTCATGGCCATTGTTAAGTCTCTCAGAGAGGAGCTAGAGCATAGCCAGGGATGTGAGCTACATTGAAAATCCATGCGATTTTAAAGTGTAAAACTTCAGCATCCATGGCTGCTGTGTCATGTCCCACAAAGTCTGAGAGATGATTGTAATATGATATAAACTGATGGGTCAAGTATAGCATGGTGGTATATGCCTTTAATCCTAGCACTGGGGAGACAGAAACAGATAGGCAGACTTCTGTAAGCCTGGAGCCAGTCTGGTCTACATACCAAGTTCCAGGCCAAGAAGATCTTAAAACAAACAAGCAAGCAAATAAACAAAAATGGATGAGAGATTCTGCTCTCTAGCCTCTGAGTGCCACTCACATGAGATCACACAAATGGTAATGTTAATAGCAATGATCATGACAATAGCTTTGATATTTGTTAACTCGGCCATCTCAACAACCTTGCAAAGTGGGTATTACTAGTAGGTAAAATGATTGGACGAAGTCTGGTTCTTGGTAAGGATAACACAGCATATAAATGAACAAGGTAGGATTAGGCAGTCTGTATCTAGAATCTGCACTGATCAGTACCTCATCATACTGCCCAACATGGAAGTCACATGATCGACTGAAACAAGGATGCTGTGTCACTATCACATAGAAAGCGTAGAGGATAGGCAGTGGATTAGCTGAGTCTAAGCAGCAGGCAGCAACCCTGAGGACCAACAAAAGCAGACATAGTGGTAGTGAATCTGGAATGAGGCTGAACTGAGTCAAGCTGGAAAACCAGTACAAACTAGCTCAGTGGGCCACACAAGCCTGGAGCACACCCATCTGAGTGCCTGGATAGAAGAAACCTTAATCAAAGACCTCAGCCAGCCCAAACATAACTTCAAGAATTACTTGAAAGAACTATCCTAAATATTTTCTTCTAGCATAATTATGTCATTATCTGGTTGCCTCTTTCAACATAGAGAAGATATAGAATTCAATGCAGAAAGAATTAAGAAAATGTCAGTCATAATGTTATTTTTTAATGTATACATATTTGGTATTTATGAGAATTTATAGTAAACAGAATTTGGTATATTAAAGTAATAACTTTGACTTGTCATTTTAACTAAAAGTTAATGTATAATTGAGTTATTGGCTTGTTAATTTTATTTTTTATAAAAAATGATAACTTTTAAATGACTAAATAAATATGTTAACAAATAATATTCTCCCAATCTTCTTATTCCTTACCACAACCTTGTTTTCTATCCTTGTGAAGAAATATTAAAATTTTATTAATATACTCGTAGGCTAATAATTTTAAATTAAGATCTTACTAAACTATTCTAAACTATTAGGTCATTAAATAATATTTGAGAGTCATAATACATAGAAATTTAATTTATTGAATTCATAAGACTATCTTAAATACTTAACTGAGGTACTTAAGAGAAAATAGTATGTATTAAACGCATAGATTCAGTTTAAAATATTTAAATGAGTTTAATTAAGAGAGTTTAAAATTTTTGCAATAATATATGTTTACTATAATATTGCTTCTTCATATGCATCCAAGGAATTTTTATTTCCCAACTGAACTAGAAATGAGGCTGAGATGAGATCTTGCTGTTGGCTTTTGCCTCCAGGAATATTCCATTTGTTGTAAGATGGCTAAAGCTTGGAACAGAAGCAAGGTGTTCTGAAATGGCCAGAAGAAAGTAGCTGAGGATTGGTAGTCAACCTGGGACAAGGCATGTCCAAGAAAGCCACCTGTCCTGTCACAGGCTGAAACAGCTGTAAGAAATGCAGCTCTGTCCTTGACAGAGCAGCAGTTCTCAGCCTGTGGGTCTCATTGAACGACCCTTTCACTGGAGTTGCATATCAGGTATTCTGCATATCAGATATTTACATTATAATTCATAACAGTTAAAATTGCAGTTATGCAGAAGCAACAAAATAATTGTATGGCTGGGGGTCACCATAACATGAGAAACTGTATCAAAGGGTCACAGCATTGGGAAGATTGAGAACCACTGTGCTAGAGTTTTGGTGACATATTTGTTATTGCAGCATAAGAAAACCTATCCTCACTACAGTAGTCATACAAAGCCCCTTTTGAATGGTTTTTTTAATCAATAACATTTAAAAATAAAGATTTAAAATCCAAACTACAAGTGTTAATGAAAACTAAGTATTTAAATAGACAGCTTTAATAAGCTTAGCATTAATGTTTCACCTCTCATTTTCTATGAAAATTTCAAGCCTATAGAAAAATCAAAAGATATTACCTTGAATACCATATCCTCTTCACCTTGAATCTACAATTAAGATTTACCCTGCTGGTTCATTTCATACTATTGTAAAGTGCTATCAAAGCTACTGGGAGAGAAACAGTCATCTACGTTCTTACCCAGCTCTGAATCCTGTGAGTCCAATAATAACTGACATACTAAGTTGTGCCCATTGGTGTAACAGCAGCATGGATATTATGTGGCCAACCAATTGATTTTGGATTGGATTCGTAGACCCATGAAAGGAAACTCATACATGAACATGTGGTTGAACTACTTTCTAAACATTTGGATTTATAGCCCAAATTAGTGCCACTCAGCACCTTGTTGGAAAAGTTTCATGTTGCAGTGGGTGGTAGACGTTATTGAAAGGACTCAACTTGTTGAAAAGCTAAGAATATGGTGAAGTCTCAGTCTCTACTGAGTCATCTATACCAGCCCTGTAAGGATGGGAACATGGAGGGAGAAGAAGCAGGAGAGAGAGAGAGAGAGAGAGAGAAAGCGAACCAGAAGATGGGAAGTGCATTGTAAACAGAAGTCTTCTGGATTTGACATGCTTCTGGCCCTCATGAACTCACTGCAGCTATGGTTACACAAGGCCTGCACACAAATGTATCTGCTAGCCTTTCATCTTGGAAGAAGGCTCATGAGGTCCCACCCCTCTTTGAAGGGCTGCAGATGGTTAATGTTTACTCAGGAAAGAGGTGTCAGTTTCTTCAGTTACTGATAAATTGCCCATGGTCCAGTAAATAACATCTCACCCATGCTCATGTGAGCATTAAAAACCAGAGAAACACACACACACACACACACACACACACACGAGAGAGAGAGAGAGAGAGAGAGAGAGAGAGAAAGAGAGAGAGAGAGAGAGAGAGAGAGAGAGAGAGAGAGAGAAGAGAAGAGGAGAGGAAAGAGAGAGGAGAGAAAGAGAGAGAGAGGGGCATAAAAGTAGAAGGACTTGATAGAAGGAAGAAGGGCATCAGTGGGAGAAGAGGGGGATAAAATAGGATTGTTAGAAGGCTAAAAAACAAATCACTGAAATTCACACTGTATTATACATGTGTAAGACCAACAAAGAATAGAAATTTTAAAATTACTGTTTATCTTTTTAAATATCTTTTATCCCCAGCTCACAATAAACAGTATATCCTGTCTTTTATAAATTTCAATGTAAACTATAATATCAGTGTTTCACCACAAATTCTTACAGTGTATGTCATTAAGTATTTAACACATTTTAGATAAAAATTCATAGGTAATAATTTTACAGTGTGAGATATAAAAACTGCTTTTTACCAACAGATGCACACTGTGTAACCCCAAATCTTACTGAGACTTAAAATGTTTCCATCATCACAAAAAAGTCCCCCCAGTCTCTTCCCAGGCACCTCTCAACACACAGACACCCCACCAACAGACACCCCCAACACATCCCTACACACACAGTCACCCACCCACACAAAGCACACACATATACACACATATACAGGCACACACACAGGTACCCCACATACATATACAGGTATCACCTTTCTACACCCAGACAACCCCCCTACACACACAGGCACACCACACACACATACAAACACAGATACACATAACTGCTACATAGACAGACAAAACACAAAGGCAAAACACACACATAAACACAGGCACAAACACACACACACAAGCACCCCCGAACACATAAACATGCAGCACCACCCTCCTATACATATGAACTCCATCCTCCATAGGCACACACACACATAAAGGCACACACACAAATGCATACACACACACACACAGAGCCCCTCCATATACACATAAAAGCACTACCCTCCTACACACAGGCACCTACACACACAGGTACCTATGCACAATAAAGTACTCTCAAACACCAAACACACAGTTCCTTCTATACACACACACACACACACACACACACACACACGCACCACGCACGCACGCACGCCGCACCGCCGCGCGCACTGGCAGCAGCCAATGTTCTGAACCTTTCTAGTATGCTTTGCTTTTCATTTGTCTTTTTTAGAGTTTCACAAAAATGAGATCTTATGCCACCTATTCATTTGTGCAAGATTTCTTTCATTCACCAAAATGTTTTGGAGATTCATCAATATTGTTGTATATATTCATGGTTTGTTTCTGTTCATTGCTGGAAAGCAACTCACTGCAAAGCTAACCGTACAGTGGCTTGTTGATGGATTTTTAGATGATTTCTGGTTTAAATTACTGTAAACAAATCTGTTACTCAGAGGTCACTGTCTGGAATTGGTGTTTTCAGGTTCTTGGCATCTTGGTCACAGAACTGAAGAAGCACATAAGACTGCAAAGTGGCAAAAAGCTATATTAAAAAGCAAAGCAACAGTATAGGTCAGATGCACTGCAGCAAGCATTGGGCTCATTGACTGGCCATCATCAAGAGCATAGGTATGGCTAAGGGCCTTTCTTTACTGACTCTAAGAGAAGGAGATTGTCAAGGGGTTATGTCGGTAGTTCTCTGTTTTGATGGACAACCTTGAATTATGTAAATTTTACTCACAGTGCATTTCTGTTCTTATGATGCATCTGATTTTAATTTTATATACTTAATTCTGCAGAAGCATAGGATGGTAAATAAAGACCTTCTTCCTAACAGTTCATTTATTTTTCATAATTTTTATTTATTGCAATGCACCTAAAACCAATTCATGCCAACTCAGACCCCTTCCTCATGTTCCTGGGCCTTGTTTCAACAGAAAAGGGGGTATTGCCCTAGGATTCTCAAAGAAATGAAGTTTGCTCTCCATTTGAAGTGGGGTGGTATACCTGCTAGCCCTGAATCTAATATGAATATTGCTGCTGAAGTATTCTGTAGATTATCTGCATTAATCTGGAAAATACATAGGCATGAGATTGCTGGGTTGGGGGGCACATGCTTATTTCTATAGCAAATATCTAGACCATTTCTAATGGCAACTGTACCATTTATAGTCTCACTAGTGAAAACCATGAAACCATTATTCATCCAATTTTATGAATCTTTCCATTTTATCCTGAGATGTACAGTAGAATCTCATTACACTTTTCATTTTCTTTCTTTCTTTTTTTTTTTATTTTTTATTTTTATTTTTTTGGGGGGTGGCTAATTATATGTTTTCCTTTGAGAAACTTGCTTCTGTTCAAATAGTTTGCCCCTTTTTCTAAATTGGGGGTGGTTGACTATTTTGGTTTTAACTTGGAGGAGTTTATTTTATATAAAGAATGTGACCACTTTATCATATATATATATATATATATATATATATATATATATATATATATATATATATAAAGTATATTCTCTCAAATTATACTTTATCTCCTCATTTTTTTTTATTTTATTTTCTTTATGAGGACAATTTAGACATCAGAAATTTTAATTCACCATTTATCAATTTATCATTATCTAATTTTCTAAGGAGAAACTATGAAGAAGGCCTAGTGCTTTCTATTGAAGAGCTTTGTGGTATGCTAGAATGATGGATGTGTACCTACCTCTAATTGACTCAGTGTATTAGTGGGATCATAGTCACCTTTCACAGGCAGAGTGCCTTTCTTTGACTTGACCCACACAGCAGTGGCCATATCCTTGCTACTGCACTTACGGCTAAAATCTCAGGAAAGAAACAGAAATCACATCTCTAGGATAGGATATGGTGTATCTACATCCACTCAGTCACAACCCTGGGGTTGCACATGGTGTGTCTACATCCATTCAGTCACAAGAGTTCTACCCAATATACCTGAACCTGAGAAGACCCTTGCTGAGGAAAACCAGAAAACTCATTCCATCCTGAACAGTCTTCCACAGCACATTTTAGTGCCTGGAATCTCATCTGTTACACAAACAAATTGTGATTCATTCTCTATCCTTTTTGTGAGAGATGGGATTGGGTTTTGAAAGCTTAGACAGTCTGTTTGTTATTAAAAAGAGATAAAATCCTACAGGTACACTTCTAGTTCCCTCAGGGCTGTGGGGATGCAGAATGATGCAGGGCCTGACTCAGGGCTGGTGGTGACAACAGATTTCTCCAGAGGTTAGGTCCACACTTGGAAGTCAGGCTCTTTTTGCAATGCTGAGCTGAGCTATTAATTATCTTCTGGCAATTAGAGAAGAGAAAACTCTTACAGGTATTTAGTTCCAACACAAATAGGCTTTCTGCTGGACACATCTCAGAAAGGCTGTCCTGGGTGAGCACCCCACTGTGTTCTTTTTATCTTACTTGGCTTCCTGTAATCATTGCCTCTGTCTATTCTACACTCTGCACTAAGGACATCAGTAGGTGCTGAAAAACATTACAGCATTTATAAATTAAGATTATGTAATACAGTGTTCTTCAAAGTGTTTTCCATAGATGTTTTGTGTCATTGAAGGAAAAATAAAAGGAAAACTAAGTACTCAAATGAATTTAAGAATATTAACTAAATTATGAAAGCAAGTCTTGTTTACTACAGTATGCCCAATAAACTGGGCAAACAGATGTAGATCATGTATTTTCTCAGCTTTATCATGTTCTTGATGTATTTGATCATGTGTATCTTTAATTTTTATTTTAATTTTTTTGAAGGCAAAAGAGTTTGTGGAAACATTGGTCATCATTCCTTTAGGGAGTGAAATCAGCTTTGCAGAAGGGAGCACGACCAAAGGAGCACTGTGCTATGGTGGCCCATGTATGTCAAAATGTAATCAAAATGGCTTTTGTGATTCTTTAGGCTGATATCAGAAGCTCATTTTAAAATGTTTTGGCAACAATTCTCTTTTTATCACCTCACAGCTCCCTTGTAATAAGCCTCTAGGTACTCACTGGATCAATATTTCAAACAGGAGATATTTCATTATGGTAGCTATCCAACAGAACAATGCAAAAACTACCTGGAGATTTGAGAGGGAGTAATGTACAAAATGAATTGGCCATACATCTAAATAAGCAGAAAAATCCATTTTATCTCTTTAACCCTCTAACCCTTCCTGGTATTGTGTAGTTGGAAAATTCTTCCAGGAAGAAAGATACAATCAGAAATGTGGATCAAATAATATTGAGCTGGAAAGAATGACTAAACAGAAAGGTCTTCAGACTTGAATGTGAGTCAGAGAGCAGCTTGTGAATGTTACAATGTACCCTGTAGTATAGACAGTTGAGATTATGGCTTAAATGTTGAATAATGATTATAACTCCCCCAGGATTTGTTAAGAATGCAGAGCAAGGTCTCACTTCCAGTGAACCTGACTTAGGTCTGGAGTGCAGGCTTTGAATCTGTGTCTTTATAAGTAATGCTTTAGGCTAAGCCTTATGAAATAGGGATGCACAGTCTTCATGTTCCTCAAAATCATAACAAAAGAAACTGGAACCACCAAGTCCACTAAGGAGCTGAGACCCGCACCCCTGATTCTCAGGTCAGCATGAAAAACCAAATCTTTTGGGTTCAGACTGCATCTTAGAGAACCTGACCTAAGGTTGAACTCAAGTTAACTAACAGGCCAGTACCTAGCACCAGTTTCCAGGCTAACCCCCAACAAGACCTATGTCTAACACCAGCTTCCAGGTTATTCCCCAGAAACTCTACATCTCCAGGTTACAAGCCTGCCCCTGACATTTAAGTTCCTAACAACCACCAATCAGGCGGAAAGCAGAAGTTACGTTTATGATTTGGCTCCCAGCACCAGCCAATTATGTTAAAGACCATAATGGCCCCACAATCAGATGTGTACCAGGCTAGATACAACCTTCTTGCCTCTATAAATGCTTGCCGGAAACTGGGATCAGCTTCCCACCCGTTCTCCTGCATCAGAGATGGTGGTGTGGACCAAGCTCAAGCTTGAATAAAGAGACCCTACTGCGATTGCATTGGAAGCGGCTCCTCGCTGGTCTTTTTGGAGTTCATAAACATTTTGTGGCATAACAAGCACACTCTCCCCACCACCAATCCTGGACTTGGAGCAGTTAACAAACAAAAGAGGCTTTAAACTTTCCTTACATCAGAGCTGGTTGCTCTCGTAAGTTAGAATGATCTGAAGCTGCCTAAGATCTTGAAAGTGGGGTTTGCGTGCAGAAGAACGTGATGGCCAGCCCTGTCCCTCCAGGTACTGAGTCACTCCACACAGGGCTACTCAACTTGATAGGGGCAGCTTATGTACTTCTCTGTTAGTGTATTCAAGTAGAGAAGACACTTAATATCACATTATTAAGAACTTCTTTGCCTGGGGATCCTGTTCTAAGTTATAAGAAAATGAATTAAACATCTAGTTCATTATAAATGTACTACTGGAGTCAATTGAAACTTAAGCTGTTAGGCATGCCTTTGAGGAGGTTTACTTAATCAGATTATTTGATGCAGGAAGACATACATCCCCTAAATCTTGGCCATGCCTTCTAGTGGCAGCCCACACAAAAGGATGTAGGAAGAAACTTTGCATTTTGCCTTCTTGCCATTCCTCTCACTGAAAAGCTTGTCCACCCTGTTGGCTAAGGCATCCCTTCACCTGTGTTAGAACCAATGTGTTTTGAATTTTAGTGTAGACTGAAGACCATCATCTGTCTAGAAATTATCCAGGACTCCAGCACTAGGAAAACTAAGACACCCAGACTCATAACTGAACAACTGAACTACCTGATTCTCAACCTTCCCGTTGGTGGACTCCTAGAACCACAGGGGCACAGAGAAGAGAGGGGAGAGAGAGAGAGAGAGAGGAGAGAGAGAGAGAGAGAGAGAGAGAGAGAAGAGAGAGAATCAATTCTGTTTCTTTAGAGAACCCTGACTTTTTATGATGGTTAAACCATGAGCATTTCAAGCTTCTGAACTTGACAGATATTTTCAAATAATTCTTTCTCTGAGCTCTACCATCTGCTGGCAGGAAATCGAGCAAAGGCTTATTTAATGTCACTGCTACCCAGCAAATTGAGAAATGCCATCATTTCCTTTCCTATAACAAAGAATACATTTTAATCTCACTTTTTTTGGTTACCAGGAAGCATGCAAACACATCCTTTTCTAATCAAGCAACTACACTGACAGAGTAGTCTAATCATGTGTGCTCTTTTCTGCTTGGTCCCTTGAGGTCGTCTTCGATTGTCTTATTCATATTTTTGGCTTGAATTCATCAGCACATATGCTAGCTCCAATTTTGCTTTTACTTTTCCAAATATTCATTGAAAAGGAGCAAAATATGCATAAAAACACACCCACCAGCATTGAAGCCTAAGCCAGGTGAGACAGATGTTGTCCCAGCTCCTCCAGGTCCTTTCCTCTCTCCAAATTATTTACTTTTCTGTCAAACCAGAGATGAGAGCCTTATCCAAAGCTTCTGAATCTTTGGGTTATAATTTTTGGAACAGAAGGCTCTTCTCAAACAAAGATCAACTTAATCAACTAGAATCTTGTTTCTAGAAATCAAATGAGCAATTTGAAAATCAAGAAGTTGGCAGTAAAAGTAATTTTTTTAAAAAGTCACTCTTAAAACCCAAACTCAGAGGGAAGCATGTGGGATAAAATTATAAAGATACAAGAGTGGCAGATGTCAGAAGCCTTAAGAAACAATAACTGAAGGGATAGACAACAGAAACCAAAGAACTGGTAGACAAAGACACTTGCAAGCTGAATCACTGTGTCTACAACATCTGGAGAGATCACTGGATGAAAATTCAGTGTGTCCAATGGGAACAGCTGTGCCTGGCACAGGATGGCAGATGTAGACTAGAGTATAGGAAAGGTTAAGTACATTAGGCCCATGTCTGGTGAGTTCTTTATGCTTCCCTGAATACTGAGTGATGTCCAGCTCCACACTTCCATAGACCTTGGTCTTCTTTGATAGGCTTGTCTTAGGATTTCTGTTGTTTTAGTAAAACACCATGACCAAAAAGCAAGTAGATGTGGAGATATAGTTTATTTGGCTTACACTTCTACACTGTAGTCCATCATTGAAGGAAGTCAGAACAGGAACTCAAAGAGGGCAGGAACCCAGAAGCAGGAGTGACACTGAGGCCATGAAGGGATACTGCTTACTGGTTTGCTCCCTGTAACCACAGGAAACCTTCTTTCTAAAATAAATAAATAAATAAATAAATAAATAAATAAATAAATAAATAAATAAACAGGGCTACCAGAACAGAGATGGCCCCACCTATGACCTATATGACCCCACCTACAATGGCCCGGGCTCTCCTCCATCAATCACTAATTAAGAAAATGCTCTACAGGCTTGCCTACAGGCAGATCTTATAGAAGCATTTTCTCAATTGAGGTTCTCTCCTCTCAGATGCCAAGTTGGTATTTGACTATCCAGCACAGAGATGCTCCCACAATGCCTGGGCTCAAGTTGCTACTGGGTTTCCATCATGCTGTCTTCTTTTTTATCTTTCCATTAAAATTAAATCACCAAAATTTGTATTGTAAGCTTGCCCATGGATTTAATTTAGAGCCTCTAAAATAGACATCAACAAGCAATGCCCATACCGCTCAGTCTTACTGTCCCCATCATGCTTTGGAGTCCTGATGATGGGACCAATTCCACTTCCTCTTGCGGATTAACAAGACAGATGTTAATGACACATCTGATGATCTGACACAGGTCTTAGTAAACTAAAACCCAGGGCTTTACTCCCAGGAAGCTGAGCGAAAAGCCCACTCCCCTCCCCAGTCAACTCTCTTACAGCAGGCCCTTGCCCTATCTCCAATTGTCAGCCCTCATCGTATTCTCAGTAATGGATGTTCTTCTCTCTGCTCACTTACAAGAGCCCTGTGATTCCATACTGCTGTAGAATGATACCTCAGTCCACAATACATCCTACAACGACATCCACACTGTTTTTCTTCTGTGTAAGGAAGGTAGCACATTTGCAAACATCAGAACTCAAGACACAGACGTCTTTGAGAGACCATTGTCTCAACACCACAGACATCAAGCAAAGCCCCTTGCCTCATGTCTGTCTTTTTCAAGTGCGTTCATGTGGGCAATCAATGTTTGAAGTTTGCAGAAGAAAAACTATTTAGAATAGCAAAGATCAAAGTATTACATAAATTATAAATTTACCATCTCCAAGGTGCCTTCAGTGGAACTAAAGACCTTTATGTTTGAGAAATTCTTTCTAATATAATCTTTATGAAAATTTTCAAACATGGAGAAAAGTTTAATTATATACTAAATATTTTAATACAAAACAAATATTCTACCAACATTTTACAGTAATTCAATATCTAGACACCAACCAGATAGATGCCGGCATTAGTTTTTAATGCCTGTTTTGAATATGATCCTCTTAACAGTTTCTACTCCTAATGATAAAATAAAAATTTTTGCTGTCAAAAAAAAATCCATATCCTATGTGTGTGTAGATCTCTTCAGTGTCACATGTCAATGCACTCAGGACATATACAGTTTTAACAGTCCTCTGTGATGGACAGCTATCTACATCTTCTTAACAGCATGTCATCTCAAGGGCCAGCTGCCTTGGTCCACATTTTTCACCCCAAGCTTTTCCCAAAAGCTTTAAAATTCTACTCAATGTGGCTTGTCAGACACACATGGGCAATGCAGGAACTGTTGAGCTTGAAGCAAGGAAGGTACTGCTGATGTGGGAAGGCAGCATGAGAGGGACCTACACCAGAGATAAAAAGCATGTAGCTGGATTCAAACATCTCTGCTCTCTCCTCATTGTTCTTGTGTCCCATTACTTGCTAGAGTACCTCTGAGTTATTACCTGAATCTGTCTCTGTCTCGTTTGATGACCAAAATAAAACAGATCCCCCCTTCTCCTCCTTCTCCTCCTTTTCCCCTTCCTCCTCTTCCTCCTCCTCCTCCTCATCATCATCTTCCTAATCTAAAAGAAATCATCTCTTGATAAGGATGCTGCAACGGCCTCCTAATACATTTTCCTTCAAATTTTATTCTCCACCCAGCATTCAGTGTGATCCTATCACTGAATTTAAAAGTTTTCAGTTGTTTCCTTCTACACTAAAACAAACTCACATGTCTTACCATGGCCTGTGGAAGTTTGTGCCCCATTTCATCCCAGTACTACAGCCTCACCTGCACATCTCCATGATGACCCAGCTCAGCTCAGAACTACAGCCTTACCTGCACATCTCCATGATGATATATCCTAGCCCAGCACTACAGCCTCCCTGCACATAGCAGTTGTTCCTTAGCTCTCACAATGCTCCAACTACTGTACCCTTCCTCCAAAATGCACCAGGACTAACTGTATTCCAGCATCCTTACACTTCCTAGTCTTTTCACTCAGAATTGTCATCCCATATAATGCAGGGCTTTAGTAGCAATGGCAATGTTCATGTAATGGCTAAATCTTATTCTTGGGCTATATTCATGGACCATCTTAAACAAAGCCTGGGAAAAGGATAAGTTTCACTGTCCTTTGTTTGCTCAATGGCTTTCCTTCTCTCTACATTCTGAACATTTATCACCCACAGAGCCATCTTATTCTTGTTTTCTGCTGGATCTTCCACCACATTGCTTGTCACAGTAAATCTTCTTGAGTAAAGCAATGATTAAAATGGATAGAAATAGAAAATCCACAAGAGAAAACATAACTGAGGAAACATAAAGGCATCTCTCTTCTGAACAATCCAAAATGTGATGTAAAAAAAGGCAGTATTTTATGTAAGTTGAAGTAAAGACGTTCCATTCTTAATCAAGTTAGCAAGAATACAATAATTCTTTGTCTACAGGTACAAATCTTCTAGAAAGAATTTGGTAGCATCTATGAACGGCAATGAAAATCCTCACACTCTTTGATATAGTCATATTATACATGAAAATTTATTCCAAGGAAATGATATGAAGAAGTACATGGAAATATCATATGCACTGGGGTTTTTATTGAAGCTATATATAATAGTACATATCAAAACAAACAGCTCAGTCATTCCATTTCTACTTGAATAAAGAGGATTAAAAACAATGGTTATAGAGACAAAATGACAGCAAGCAAAGATTATCATCTTATAAAATTAAATTGCAAACTAGCAAAATTTATCTATACTAAGGCTGTAAATATGGATAGAAATTTTAACATAAAATATACAAATGTGACAAGAAAAGTGATGAGATTAAAAGTAATGTATGCCTAATTTTCCAAAACACTTTATACTTATGACCATGGCTAATAAAATAAATCTATCTTTCCTATGTAAAAAAATGTTTTGAAAATAAGACTGATCTTTCACTCAATCTGAACAGTCAGTCCATTCCACATGCTAGAAATTGTTCAATATGAACATTAATAGCTTGAATTTATCTTGAAGATGTACATGCTGTGAACAAATGGCTCTAAACCTAGTTGCCATACAGTACAGGACTCACTGGGTGCTGAGGAGGCTCACAGGATAAAGGCACCTGTGTAGGGAGTGCACACTGTCCAGGCCCCACTACAGCACACTTGGCTGCTATTAATGTGTTCTTGTTGCTAGGTGTATTCATTTGTCTGCTCAAGTGGCTGTTTAAGATGCCTCCTCTTGAAGCAAGACATCAAGTGCTTTCCATTTATTATGCTGGCATCTTCCAAGTTCTCTTGAAAGAACCACAGAGAAAAGGCACACTAGGCACTTGTAGAGTTGTGCCTAGAATGACATCTTACATACACAGGCACTTTTTAAAGTCAAGGAGCTGAAAAGCTCAGTGTTTGATGAGGTAGCTGGGTCCCTCATCCACATCTGCTCCACTGAAAAGGCCTAAGGGCCACGTACAGGCAATATGAAAGTGAGTTCACCTTCAAACTGGATCTACAGCCCTGTAATCAAATAAGAAGCAAGTACAGATAACCATAAGAAATAACCGTTTTGTAAAATGTTTCTACAGAGGGAGAGACACACTATGGCCATGGAAAGAAGATGCCCTGGAATCTGCAGTATCTCAACAGTAAGCAGCACTGGAAGAACCTCAGGAGTGGGATGATGAATAGGACAGGTGCAGAGGGTCTGTGCGCTCACAGCAGACAGTGTGCCCATCCACTCTGAGGTCAATCTTTTCTCAGAAGAGAGACTAGGCAAGATAATATGCCACATGCTTCAAGGACCAGTCGAAGCCTGCAAACCTTGGGGATGTGAACTTTCCTCAGAACATAGAGATCATGGGAATTCTAACTGTGCTGAGGAACCAGGGTTTAGGGACAACTCAGCATTGACCTTCCTTTTTAATTACAGTTTTGTTCCTTTCAGACTGTTATAAAATGGCTGTGGATTAGTGTCCTATAAATGAGGGACTTACTTTTCCCTTGTGGAGGCCACTTCCTGGTGAGTGATTTCAACTTTATGAGGCATGGCCCCTTGCACCTCATAGGTAAGCATAGGTGAAAGATTTCTAAGGCCTCTTTGGTAAGGGTTCTAATCTTAAACATGGGAGTTCCACATCTCATGGCCTAGTCATCCCAAATGTCCTTCCTGAAGATTCCATTCAAGTTGGGTTTAAGGTATAACATATTACTCTGAAGGGGCACATTGAAACCATGACTGTGGAGGTATATCTTTATAGCAAAGACTTCTAAATTTTCACCAGGTCAGTTACCTTGGCACTGGTTTGTGGATGTTAGAGAGCTACATGATTCCATTTAGACAATGAATAGGAATCCACAGACGCTTCCCATGTGTCATCATTTACTCTTGATCCTAAAGGCTTAGACAGCAGGTACTTGCTAGGCATAGAAGAGTTACCAAATGGAAAGGCCATGCCTTAAGCACCATATATGTCTGCTTGTCTGCAAGCTACTTAAACTTTATGGACCTTAGAAAGAAGATTTAGTTCTACTACATTCGGGAGATTGTCTTTTATTATTTCTGAGGCTAATATTAATCCTGGTCTTTCTAAATCTTGAAAAGCTTGAGTCTAAATATTTGCTACATCTTAGAAAAGTGGCTCAATAGATAGTGTTTACTGTGCAAACATGATGAGTTTGGTCCTCCAGAAACCATGTAAAAGCTAGGCAAGCTTGGCATGGTGCCCGCTTCTAATCTCTGTACTCAGGAGGCAGTGAGAGGATCCATGAGGCAAGCTGGTTAGTTGTTCTATCTAGGAATGATGAACTCCTGGTTCAGTGAAGTACTCTGCCTCAATAAACAAAGTAAAGAATGACAAAGGAAAGCACCAATGTCTGTTTCAATTTCAGGCCTCCACATGCACACACATTCCCTCATATGCACACACACACATGAACACACCCCCACATATAAGCAAAGAAAGAATAATATTCCCAAAATGTTCTTAGCATCATGCCCAGAACATTATAAGCCCCCAATAAGTGTGAGTTATCATTACAAATGACATCCTGTGTGAGGACAAAATGGCTCAGCTTCTAGTTGTGCCTTGAAAGAATGGTAGGCTTTCAGCTGGAAGAAGTCTTGGAGGCCACATTTCAAATGGGATTTATGGTGTTCAAAAGGCTAGAGGGAAGGAAACATTTAGGAAATAAGATTATTCCTGTTTCGCTGCATAGTTCCAAAGACAGAATTGATGTAGCTGGATGTGGGAAAGCTGACTGCTGCCCAATGCTAGAGAGTCCTGAATAAACTCAGAAGCTTGAGCAACATGACACACAGGCAAATGTGTTCTCAACCATTTAGGGAGCCAGAGTGACAGGAAAGACTCATAGGAAAGAGGAGTAGAGGGAAAGAATGAATGAAAGGAGGAGGAAGGAAGAGAAGGAAAAAGGAGGGAAGGGAGAGGAGGGGGAAGGGAAGGGAGAGAAAAGGTAGGTAGAGGGGGAGAGGTACATTCAGCAAGAAATCTTAGACTTTTCCAAACTCCAAAAATGATGGTGATAAAGGTAAAATTGGTAGAAATAGGCAAAGCACCTACCCTAGAAGTATTCTTAAACTGTATCAGCAGCAACTTCAATGCTCGCTCTTCCTTTGGATCAGGAAACTCTTTAAGAATATGGTACAGAGTTAGAGAGATTTCTCAGTGGTTAAAAGTAAGTGCTGCTGTTGTAGTGGACTTGGGATCTGTCCCCCTGACAGAACCACATGGTGGCTTATAACCATTTCTAACTCCCATTCCAGATTTAACAACCTCTTCTAACTTCTCTAGGCACTGGGCACAAATATGACACCTATACATGTATGTAGGCAAAAACACTCCAAAACATAAAGAAGCTCCTGGTACTGTGGTGTCATTTCCTGTATTGTTATCCAACTTAGCCTAAGCAAGTTAGCTCTGGGGTCCTCCATCTGCAAAAAAAAAGTTGTCAACAGCTGTTGGGGGTATTATGAGATTGCCTTCTAAAGTTTTAAATATGAATGGCTATGCAAATCTACTTTGGCTTCCCTGAAGGCTACAGTGCTCCTGTACAGGTTGAGACTTCTAATTCCAAACAAGCTGACTCTGTCTGGCATGAAGGCATCTCAGAAAATGAAAGTTTGCTATCATCGACATCATGACCTGAACTGGACTCAACATAAGAGGAGTTGAGCATTGTGGTACACATTTTCAATCTGATGAGCCAGAAGCACACAGATCCCTGTGGATTGCTGGCCAGCTTTGCAAGCTCTAAGTCAGTGATAGACACTGATAATTGAAAAAAAAATCTAAAATAGATGTTTTCTGAAGACTAACACCCAAGGTTGTCTTCTATCACTACCTGTACATACACATTTGCACAATGTACCCATGCATATATACTCCTCACACAACATACACCTGTTAGGCATATATCAGATAGATAGATAGATAGATAGATAGATAGATAGATAGATAGATAGATAGATAGATAGAGATAGATATAAAGATATTTTTTAAAGTAGAAGTAAAATGATATATTTAACCCCAGGCACATCAATAGTAGCATAAAACATATGCATGCTAGAGAGTTTTACAGTTTTGTAGTGAATTTTAAAGCTTCCATTGTATGTTGCTATATGTGAAATGGAAAGTGTATAATGGGGTACTGCAGGTATAATGGGGTGTGGCAGGTATAAGAAAAGGAAATTCAATATATGGAATTGTAAACCAACCAAGTACACTCACACAACTTGATGTAACTTGCTTAATATCTAGAAATAAATATTTCAATGCAAGCATTATCTCATGTGATAGGAAACTTTAATACAATAAAAGACTTGATCCATTAGTGTGATATAAGTTCAACATTTTATTTACTTAACGATGTGTCCTTCAAAACACTCAAAGCAAAATGTTACCAAGGATAAGAAGAGAAACATACAAATTTACCATTGTACTGAAGGACTTTGCACAAATTTATGTGCAATAGAAGGACAAAAAAGATACATAATTCAATAAAGTATTCAGATAAGCTGAACTATACAAATACCCATTTTTACCATTTTTACTACTTATTGTTCTCTATATGAATATCCATTTATCTATCATCATGTACGAAAAAAGAGCTCTGAATGTTCAGATATATATAGTAAAACACTACCCCAAAGCCATCTTCAGATTGATATTTAGATAATTCTTTACTGAGGTGACAGTCATGCTCCTTCCATGTCCATGGTTGCTTTCAAATTGCAATGGAAGAGTTAAAGGTTATGTTGGAGACCTCATGGAACAACCATGGGATTTGGAATTCTCCTGCTCCATAATCTAGGTTTCCCATAAAGCACTGTGCCCACCAAGGATGCTAAAACATGATTCTACTAAAACCATAACTGAACTTACACCTGGTCGCACAAAGCTTTCCTCACCAGCAAAAGCACTTTTAAGACACAAAAATGACATTTTCTGCAGAAGCTACACCCATTCTAGAAATAGGTTGCTGTCCTTTTCTTAGATACCATCCTGTTTTATCAGTGTCCATGCTGACATCTATATTAAAACCTTTCCTTGAATAAAAGTAAATTAAAATAAAAAGTAGAACAAAACAAACCCCACTGCTTCTGTCTCTCCTAAGTGATTACCTAAGAAGACAAAGGCAAGAGAAGTCAGGCTGTTGGCGAATGTTCTTCCCTGGGCTTTATCTCATGATACAGGGCTTCAAAGGGAAGTTTATTGTAAGGTATGCTCCAGATGAGAAAAGGCAGCTCATGCAGAATTGTTCCAGAGAACACAGAGCACAGCATGTCCCTCAACCCAGGCGACTTCTCTGGGAAAGGAGGTAATCTTTTCAGAGCTGTCCTCCCTGAGCAGCCAAGCAGCCAAGGGGATGAGCCTGTTATACACAGTTTGCCTTAAGGGAATACTAAAAGAGAAGGTACAGAGGCCAGAGTTAAAACCAGAGTAAGAGCCAGGATGATGTAACAAGATACATTCAGATAGAACTTGTCCCAGCAGGATGATGTAATGAAGTACTTTAGGATAGCAAGAGTACCTGCCCCTGTCCTTAAGCATTGAGTGTGTTGCTCCTTGGAGTCTGAAGTTCCTGATTATTGTGAAGGTAACCTTATTGTGATAGATAAGTCAAGAGAAACCAGAAACTCCATCTAAGTGGCCACCTCTCTATGGGTGGCTTTGCAAACATTTCCCCTCTTGCAGTCCATAGAGTTTTTAATTTCAGGGTTTTCACGAGGAAAGATTATGACATGAAGAGCCAAAATATACACAATAACTATCGTGTATTGAGCTTTTCCTGAGACTCAAGAATTGGGTTGATTTCTTCATGTAAGCAATTATCTGAAGTGGAGATTTCTGGTTTCTTTGGAGACTCGACTGTTTCTTGTAATGTTTCTCTGGAAACTGTCTTGCAAGAGATTGTTTTTGCTGAAGCAGACATATGGGAATCAGTAATAACAGAAAACATTCTTAACCAGTATGGAGGTCCATGAGTCAGTGAGAATGAGCTTGGACACCTCCATTGGCCATGTTCTCTTCCACAGCCCTGGATAAACACTATGGGCTGCCCTCCTGGGCTGATGAATCTGGGCTGAAGGAGACTCCAAAGTTTGTGCTTTATGGTATCACAGAGCAAGAAGCCATGGCAGAACACCTAGCCTTCTTGTCTTACCTGGATACCCAACTCCAAATCATGGCACCTATAGCTTCCACATATCAGAAACCTGAAAATCCTGGACAGCATTTTGCTCAACAGAAATGGCAGATGCACTGTGTTGCTTTCAGAGAAGGAAGTGACATGCTTGAAGGTGGACAGCTACCTTAGGAAGCTCAATATCATCCAAGTCTCTTCTCTCCTTCGAATTTCCTGTTCCTAAGGTCAATGGAATCATGCCTGGCTCCCAATGAATTCGAGCTAGACTTACTGCCTTTCCCAATGCCCAAATGTTTCTACTGACTGGACAATGAACTTTGAGTTTACTTTTTTTATTTCTGAAGTGTTTCCAAGTAACTCACAACGTACCCATCTAAGAAGGGCATGAAAAGTACTCAAGTCAGGACAGCAAAGGATTGGCCTTTGGGGAAGATAAATATAAATCCATTATACCCTTAATAAAAGTATGAATTTCATAAATCCCTTATGTTTGAGGAAATAAATCAAAGACTGAAGTCTCATGTTTTGACATTGTAGGTAAACTGCTTTATTTTAGGCAGGCACATTTAGAGTTTCCTGTGGTGTGTTTACTATGCATTGCATTGCAGTAGGATCTAATCCTAAAGAATATTCAGTAGGAGGCCATTAAAAAGAAACCCTGCAGAATTGGATCCAATGTAGAGCCCCCAAAGCTGTTCCTGAGAGCCTAGAATATGGGAAATGTCCCCTGGTTGCTGCTCTTCTCAGGAGCAGCTTTCCACCTCTTTCATGTCCCCAGTGGTAGGAAAAGCATATTAGTCTGTACTGTGGTTCACAGCAGCCTCTTCTCCTAAAAAAAGAAGCATCTGAAAACCCACACATCCCTGGTGGTTCAGAAAACCCTGACAGGAAAATAAAAGTCTCCCCACTCTCTGCTTCATGACCTTTACTTCCAAATGGAAGAATCTATGACTTGTTGCCAATCACCACACCTGCTGCAAAATTAAAATTAATAGTGGAAAGATGCACAGATGGACAGATTAAGAATTAATGAAAATATGAATGAATTAACTAGTGAATGAATAAATGAATCAGTGAAACACTCTCTTCTTCATAAAGTCTTACAGAAAATCTAAGTGTCCGTGGTTCACCGAAGTATGCTATCCCAGACTCAAATAGTATGCAAATGTAGAGTGTTTTATTCTGCAGAAGTCCAGCATTCTCCCATTACCAAGATAGAGAGACAACCAAGTGAGCTCACACAGCCTGATTTAAAGCACATTAGGGGATTCCAGGGTAGGTGACCTTTATCTTGCTCCATGTCTAGGGACATTATATTACCAGAGCATGAGGGCTGGAAACTGTTGCTGATGAAGTCTGGAAACTGCTGCTGACCCATTGTCCTTGCCTTAGCCCAGGTACTGAGGCAGCTTCTGAGGGATGGACTTGCCTGGACTTACCCAGTTCTTGGAAACAGAGATTTAGGCCTGAACTGCCAATTTAAAGCCTGCCATGGAATCAGCCTGTCTCAAAAGTATTTTGGTAAATGTTTGCTGCCCAGTTCTAGCTTTGGAGTCTCACTCACATTGGAGTGGCTCACAGATGTTTCTAGAATACTTCAGTTGACTGAACAAACTCAGAATGGCAACACCTGTCATAATCGAGGTAGCAGCAAGAAAACTGATTAAACAGACTGAGCCATGAAAGAAAATGTCAGTCTCATAGAGCAAAGGTCTTGGGTGTTCTGCTTAACTCTCAAATTGTGACATGATTGATTGTGCTTTCTCTGTCCTATTTATCTTCTGTCATTTCCAAGTGAAAATTTCTTCCAACAATTCCTGAGAAGAACACTGATAAAGAATCAGCTTGCTAATTAATTTAGACAACTATCACAGTCATAAGCAATGTGTTTAGAATCTGGCTTTCCAGGATGGTGTTCATTTTTCTAAATGTTGGTGTCTCTGGGGTTTGTGTATAAGCTGATGACGAGATTGCTCCGTGGTATCATTAAGGGGGAGGCTTTAACTGAAAGTATGAGAGGAAATATCCAGAAAGAAATTTCTAGAGGTATCTGGAAGCTCCCAGAGCAGAGAGAAAAAATAGTAGGCATGCTCAGCAGACTGAACATATGTTGGGAGACCCTGATGCTTAGATTATGAGAAAGCCTTGAGCTCAGTGCAAAAATGGTGACTCCCTTTGTCAGCTGTCAGCAGGCTCTTCTTTACCTGGGGGACCCCATACACCTACCTGAAGAATGTCACACAGCACACAGCTCTTGGTGAACTATAGGTCCAAACCTCCCTTCCTAATAAAAAACCCATTCAGTGAGCATCTGGGATTCCTGGACTACTTCCCCATACTAATGAGGCATCTCAGTACCTTAGCCTTCAGCCAATGACCTTTCCCCACCCTGGATATTCCTAATTACTTCCCCAAAATTATATAACCTTTGGTTCACCCCAAATAAAGTATATACACACAAGCTGTTTTGTTGAATACTGTCTGGAAGAGCCGCTTCATTGACAGTCTAAAAGAGCTGTAAGATTAAAGGGCTGTAACACTGAGATCTCCAGAGGAACTCCCCCACCCCCGTCATGCCTTGTATTCACTGCCAGACCAGGGTCCTACTGACACACTCAACCTGGACTTCACATCATCATTTCACACCTGGTATGTGCTGGAGTCCAAATACACCATGGGAAGACATGGGTCTATGGGCTTGGGTCCCCTCTATTTTTTCTCATTCGATGTGCAACAGTGGCACTTGGACATCACATGGGAAGAAGTGGAAAAATGGAACCACAGACATAGTCTGTGAGAGAGGGAGGAATAACTGGGGATAAAGAACAGAAAAAGCACACTGAAAACAGCGGGAGCTGGAGATGAGACTAATGAGACTAGCTGGTTGTTAGAAGGGTAAGTAGCTGGGAAAGGCCAGGAGACTGGGATAGGAACATTGGAAATACATAACAGGCACTTGTCAGTAGAGACTGGAGGATGCTAGGAGTTAGTATGGAACTTGATTATGTTGACAGATACAATAGGTGTATGTTAAGTGGGTCTCTTTTGCCAGATTCATTTTGGCATTTTGGCAGGTGGGAACCAATTCACAAGCTCCTGAGGAATGTTGGCTTTTATCTAACCAACAGAAATCCTCCTACAGTCCAGGTTGAGCTTACTGCTGGGTATTTGGATTGCCTTTTGGAGTTTTGAAAATTGGAGTTTCCTTTGATCCTGACAGTTTGATATTATAAAGTACTTAGCAATGGTGATGAAAATGAAGGGCATGGACTGCCCCCATTCTCTTCTCTGTATTGGAATTTGATGGGTTTTAATAGATCCAGATCTGAACTGGAGGAGACATCTCAAACGTAACTGATACTGTTTCATTCTGCTATTTTTAGCATCAAGTAGGAAGTATATATCACTGTACACACTCTTGAAACCCAGCAGGAACCTACCCCAAAGAGAGAGCGTCATTTGAAAAGACAGAATCTCAAGGCCTCCCAAGTTATATGGAGAAAGTTTCCACAGTGATATTTAATTTTATATATAAAACATTCTGTGAGTTCAGAGAGGGCTTGAGGGTTTCCATAGGTCACAGAGTTCAGAAAACAGAGTGCCAATCTAGAGTGTAAGTTGATTGTATCCATGGTCAATACATTTATTTCTTCAAACATAAATAATATACATAATATTTATACAAAATGATACCTTTTATAGTGCTCAACCTAAAATATTTATAACAGGCATTATGTAAAATAACCTGAACAAGCATCCTATAATCTCTCATTAGGCTCTAGAAACATCTATTTCCCAGAAACCTCAAAGAAACCTCCGCCTTTCAAGCCCACCATCCAGGAGCCAAGTTCCATAGGTACTCAGGAATTGAATCTCAGATTATCCAAACAGATGAGAGCTGCTGTTCCTGGCAGCTACTCTCCTATCCATGAACTCTGAAGGGCCATTGGTTTGTAAACTTGAAACCAGGCATGGTCTCAAGGCTGGTTCTGTGCTTGGGCAGGACTTCTTTATATAGGTGTCCTCTATGTACTGTGTCTTCGGATGAGCTGAGTTGTTCCCCTTGAATCCACCAGCTAGCCTCATTCTTATGCATCCCAAGACCACCATGCTCTTTTCTTTTACCTTTTGCCTGCCTTGTTCCTGCAAGCATTCCAATGCCTCTTCTTTTGGTAATTACCAGTTAACAAAATCCTAGCATTTGCTTCAAGATCTTCTAATGTAAAACATGCAGAGAAAACGCTATGTCATCAGGAACCAAACAAATGCTTTCCCTGCCTCTGGTAGCTCTTCAGAATCTCATGTCATGGATCTTTCCCAACTGAAGAGGATGATGGGATGCTTCTCAAAGCCCCTGGTAGAATTGCATAGTGCATTCACTGTTCTCTTCTGTCATCTTTACCTAACCAAAGACACACTGTGGTGGCATAGAAAACACAACAGGGTTGTGTAAGGAATAAGGCTACAAGCTAATAGACAATAAAGGTGGATGCTTACTGTGAAGCTTACATTAGGGCTCATTGCCTGCTGTGTCCCTTCCTTATAGACTGTGCCTTGAAGGATACTGTTGCCACTCTGCTATTTTGAAAGTTGAAGAACAGAAGATAAAATGGCTATGCACTCACTCAAGACATAAATGCTGAGGCATTTGAATATAGGAAAGCAAGAGTACACAGACCCTGTCATCTTGCATGAACCTTGAAGTCAGCTTCCAGCTGAGAAAAAAGTAAAGGTAAACCAAGAACAAAATATAAATCTTAAGTACTATGAAGAACAAAAACATGAGATAAAATATCTAACTTTGCACAGTTTACAAATAAGCAAGGCAGTTTTCCAGCCCATATATCGGACCAGAGATGGAATTCTGTCATTAAGAACCTGAGCTAAGCAGCTTCTACCTATTGTTTAAAAATAAGGAGACATGTGGCTTTCGGCCTAGTGTGTCTTTAATGACAGGGTGTTTCCCTGTCCACAGAGAAGTGCTAGCTTGGTGTAGTTTCCTCTGTCTTCATATTGGACATGCACAGGAAAATAAGAGTTCCTTGCCTTTACTCTGCTTTTGGTCTTGCTTTTCCTTCTCCTCCTGCATTTGAACTACTCACATTATGCTCCATCTATTTAAAATTTTAAAAATATACCTTTTCCTTTCTTTAATTGTATTTAAAAAAATCTGCCATATGGTAGTTTGTGTGTTTCATACAACCCAAAGGACAATGCCAGGTGTTCACACTGTAGAGAGGATGGTGGAAGAGATGGACAGAGGAATAAAGGATAGAAGGAAATAGGGAGAAATGAGTGGGGGAGAGAAGGAAGGAAAGACTAAATTGGCCCCTCAGCCCTGTGCTCTGTTGGCTTCAACCCTCCTCCCAGATGGTCCTCCTACCATATTGCCATCTTGCCTAAAGTTTTTCCTCTCCTTATTTCTGCTCTTTCCCAATTTCATGTTTATTTCTTATGCAAAATATTTGCATAACAGCTTTTGCCTTTATAATACCCTTGCCTCTTAGTCATTTCCCCCAGGCTTCATCTTCTACTGCCTAAGTGTTTCAGCAAGGCACTTGTCTAAATTCGTATTTGCTCTCCCCTAAGAGAAACTCTACTGCCAACTATTCAAACAATGCTATTTTTCAGCCTGCTACACTTGTTTGGACACTCAGAATATAGCTCTAAATGTAAGAAACTAATTCTGCAACAGAAATGGCGTTGTATTACAAAGTAAAAGAAAAAAGTCTCACCTGACTCGTTCCGACATTTTGAAGCTATAGTTCTGTGTATATCACTGAAAGAAGCTAATTAAAAGGCCATTTCCCCTGCCATCCCTCGGGTGCCACACTGGAGAAGGAAAAAAGGCAGGACAAATGACCTGTACTTTTTCACAACTCTTAATTGGTGCTATCCTACCCTTGTCCCTAAGGAGGAGCAGCAACTGACAACTGCTACATCTCCTGGCTCTGTCTTTTCAGGGCCACATCAGAAGGGAAAACAGCAGACATGGAGTGATTAAGTGTTGCCCTTCCATGGAAACAGACTCCACACTGCCCCCTAGCTCTTGTGGTCCATCCCACAACATGAACCACTTAGGTGGGCTTTGGCTCCTTACTATCAGCTCAATGCTATTCATTGTACGACATACTAATTATCCACTCTGCCTCTGTTCATCCAATAAATTAAAAGGAATCTACTTTGTAAAGGAGAAAAGCAGTTTAAACATGGGTGGTGGCAAACATCATCATCAACTTCAGCATGAAGAGCATACTTCTTGTTGCCTGTGAAATCAGCTGGAGTTCTGGATTATATCACACACATTCCCCCAGATTGTTTGGTAAAATTATTAAAACTACAGGCTCAGGACTCAGGATCCTGGGAAAAAGTCCTAAGTTTGCCATGGGTGACTTACCCAACAAAACTCTGCATGCAATCATGTAGAGTTTTAAATACAGATATCACACATAAGATATTGTCCCTGTACATTGTTCCCTTGTGACTTTACGATGAAAAGATCATCAGCTTATTCTACTGTTTAGAATGCCTTAGGAGCTGTCCGTATTAGTCAGGGTTCTCTGGAATAACAGAATTTATAGAATGAATCAAGGGCAGGGGAGATTTATTAGAGTGAATTACAGGTTTGGGTCCAGTTAGTCCAAGATTGGCTACATATGAATGGAAGAATGTCTTTCGTACTCAAGAACTCAGTAGTTATTCAGTCTATGAGGCTGGATTCCTCAACTGGTCTACAGTATACAGTGGAATCTCAAAGAAGAAGGCTCTAACGCCAGTGAAGCAATGGCTTGCTAGAGAGACAGGAACAAGCAGGCAGAGTTAAGCTTCCTTTTTGCTTGTTCTTACACTTCTGCTTCCAGCACAAGATGTGGTCCAGACTAGAGTTCAGCCTTCCCACCTCAAACTATCTGGATTAAAGCAGTGTTTTCCTGTCTTACAGGTCCAAATTAGATGTGGATCATCCCATCTGAAATCTAACAAAAAATTCCTGGTAGGGTGTGCCTCTTCATTTTTGGGTTTTATTTAATTACAGATATCATCAAGTTGACATCCAAGAATAGTCATTACAGGGGTCATCTACCACACACAGTTCACCTAAGCACCATGGTAGCCAAAGCAATTCACTATATGGTCATAATCTGTCCTGGTTCTCTTTGGCATGGAGTTATATCCAAGGAACAAATGCCCAGAATTGTATAGGTAGCCTTGTATGTAGGTGCTGGCAAGGTGGCAAGTCTGGCATGTAGAGGTGATGGGTGGGTAGAAGAAGTGTGCTTGGAATAATCACAGTGTAGCTTAACATTAAAGCATCCTCCAGTCCTCATTGATTACTTCCCCTTCACTAGCAAATGCAGATCATGGGGCTAAGTGACAGTAGAGCCACCAGATGAAGGGTCCGATTTTCTCCAGTCACCGCAAGAATATAGACTGCTTTTTCCTCAGGCATACAGTAAATAAGCACATTTATACTTGAGTTTATATAAACAATACAGTAGGCCTACACTGACTAATCCAAGAGACCTGGCTCCTGCTGCCTCTCAATTACTATTATTCTTAAATTTTCACTTTATATTTAAATGGTATCGGGCAACCTGATGTGCTTTATAAAATGCATTTTTATTTTCAGTTCCTATTGGCTTTTACAGTTTCTATTTTATAAATATAAATAAGTACCATTTACACACCAAGTTTTCTCCTTAGACAAATGTCCCTCCTAGAATTTACCTATGAGTACCTCCATTTGCATGACCCCAGCTGATCCATACTGCCACCCCAGCACTGAATTGTTAGCCTCATAGTCAGTCACAACATTTGCAATGACATCAAAGGAGTCACAGAAGACACTATATACTGGACACAGAATTTGGATACTGAACTATAATTGAAGGGCACATCAATACCTTGTCAAACCATCCATAGATTACATAGATATCTCTAGATTTTTAATATAGATCATTTTTATTCACAAGATCCTCACATTTTTAATATAACAAAAAGTATAGTAAGATAAAACAAAAACAACTATCACATTGGAGCTGGACAAAATAATTAGAAAAGAAGAGCCTAAGGGAAGGCACAAGAATCAGAGATGCACTCATTTTCACACTCAGGACTATCATAAAAACACTAAATTGGAATCCATAATACATACACAGAGGACCTGGTGGAGATCATTCATGAATGTGCTCGCTGGTTCAGTCTCTATGAGTTTATATGAGATCTGCTCATGTTGACTTAGAGGGTTGTATTTTCTTGTGTCCTCTATCCCCCTGGCCTTTATCCTCTTTCTGCCTCCTCTTCTATAGGGTTCCCTGAGATCTGAGGGGAGGAATTAAAAAGACATCCAATTTAGGATTGAGTGTTCCAAGTTCTCTTACTCTCTGTATAATGTCTGGCTGTGAGTCTATTTGTTTTCATCTGCTTTAGGAGGAAGCTTCTCTGATAATGACTGAGGAAGGTATTGACCTATAAGTAGAGAAGACTATCATAGAAGTCATTTTATTGCTGATTTTTTTAACACCAGTAGTATTTGCTTTTATCCCTAAGTCTCTGGGCTATTTAGTTTCTGGTTCTTAACCACCCAATCAGTGTCAAGTATGGGTTATATCTCATGGAGTTAGCTTTTAGTCAAGTCAGATTTTGGTTGGTTAGTCCCACAAGCTTTGTAGTACCACTGTTGCACTGGCAGGTAAGGCACCACTATAAATGACAGGTTTGTGGCTGGGTTGGTGTTTATGTTTCTCTTTTAGTAATATGCAGAGTACCTCCCTGTATCAAAGATGCCAGAACATGGGGGTAAAGGCTCTATGTAGGTACCAGCTCGACTTCTCCAGGTTCAATGAGTTGTATAGATGTTGTCTTCAGCAATATAACCTTGCCATCAGTTTGTGGAGAACAATGTATAGTCTTTGCAACAGATTGGCTTGTTGGGGATTCCCATAGGATACCTTTGGACAACAACATAATTAGATGTAACTCAATCCCAGAATTAAAAACTTCATTTGATGACTACAGATGGTCAGTTGGGACTCTATCTCCCCTGTTATTGGTGATTTCATTTAGATTGCCTTCATATATGTATATATATTTAGGAAGCTTCTACTGTATTAGATTTCCATACTACCACTCAAAGGCCCTTAATATTAGCTATCTCTCCTTTTAGTTCATCCTCCTTCTCACTTGATCCTCCCTTTTCAGATCCATCCACCCTCCCTCATTCATCAATAACTATCTAGTTCCCCTTTCCTTGAGGATTGATCCCTTATTCTATACTTAACCTTTGTGATTTTTACAGATTGCAGCTTGCTTGGTCTATCACTGCTTTAAAAGCTAATATCCACATATAAATAAATACATACCATATTTGTCTTTCTGAGTTTGAGATACCTCACTCAGAATGACATTTTAATAGGTCCACCCATTTACCTGCAAAGTTCATAATTCTGCATTTGCCCCTGCTTCTCAAAGAACCTGAATTTCAAAACAAAATATTATACAAAAAAAAAATTTGCTCGTTATGAGGTTTTTCCAAAGTCTTCTGAGATAACTACAATCATTTTATAAACCTCTAGACTGAAACTCAAGGACACTGAACAGCTTCCTTGGCTTCTGATGTCCATATCTCTTCACTGTTTGAGAAAGTCCCTTTCTTCTTCAAAATTCATCTTGGAGAATCAATGCTTTACCTATTCCTGCAATACACAGTTGCTAACTACTACTATTACAAATACTACTACTACTACTATTTTTATTGCTGCTATTGTTACTGTTGCAGCTCTGAGAACAGCTCTTCTGTTTTTGCTTTTTCCACAACCTTGTGTTAGCGAGATCACCTTGGTGTAGTGCTCACCAGTGTCTATGTTTATATAGCTAGTGCTCACATACATGCCTGTAATAAACACTGACTTCAGCTGAACCCTGTTGCAATTAGCTGATTTGTCTCATAGTGACATGATGCAACCACATGTAGAAAAATGACATTTTTGGTTGATGGAATTCAGTGAACAGAATTTTAAAACTGAAGGTTCTATGGGTAGCAATGCTGTGGGGCGGTGGGCTGTGAGAAACATCTGGGTGCCTGGTCCAGCATAGGCCCTTATTGGCTGGTAGGAATTTGGCTCTGCTCCCGGACCCTGGTTCTTTTCATTTAGCTTCAGCCCTCCACAGCCCCTCCCACAGAGAGGTCTATGCCATCAGTCACCAGAAACAGTACCTCAGGCTCTCCCACATGTAGATGAGGTATCTTCAAGCTCTCAGACCAAGCCAATAGGTGTTATCTGCTACCAGACCGTAACCCACCCTGAAACTGTATATAAGGGCTCTATTCAGGAGAAGTAAAGGTGTCCAAGAACCATCCCAGTGTCCAAGAGTTTCTGTTGCAAGAGTTGTAACACTTGGGAAGAGATCTGCTCTCCTGGAACCTGCCTGGGACACCAAGCTGCCTCCTTGCCAGCTAGCCAGCTTCTTATCGGCCCAGCCTAGGCCGGCTCTGTTCAGGGAGACAGGCACAGTACCTGGGAGTGACCCAGCAGTGACAGTGGAGATGTGAGCAGAGGCAGCAGTGGAGGCAGGCAATCTCCCCTCCCTGCTCTCACTCTGCCCCCTTGGCCTGGACCCCTACACCAGGCCGGGCCAAGTCGTGGGATGCCCTCCAGAACAGGGGAACCACACAGTGCTTCAATGAATGTGAAAGTAAAAAGCAAGTTGACAAGATAGCACTTGAACCTTCATAAAGGAAGCTTGAGAACAAGTTCCACACTCTTTTGTCAGATGGAGATATTGGAGAATGAAGGAGGAAGATTTTCTGAAGAATTTCTTTATAGTGTAATGCCAATCTGCTACAGGTCCTCTACCTCCTAGGACAGAGGTTGGAGAGTTCTTCTGCCTAGTAAAAAGAAGTCACAAAAGGCTTCTTGCAAAATTGACTGTTCTCCATTCAGAAAACTAGCACAGTCTCTCCTACCCCTCTGCTCCCAGGTAAGCATACAAATGACAGAGATAGGTTAAGTGGCTGTTGTGGTGTTCAGGAGGCTGCTGGTTTGAACATGCCATGGGCTCTCAGAATTCAATGGAGTATGGGATACACAAAATCTCCATTGATCAGAGGGATGGTAAGTAGGAAAAAGAGGCATAGCACATAGTTCCTAACAGTCTTTCCAACAGGTTCTCCAGGGATAGATGCCAGCAAATAGGATTCAAAACAGAATGAACAGGAATATTGGCTGGCCAATTCCTGAGAAACTTAAGGAATGAATGACCTTGGTCTCCCTGAAATAGCACTATGTTCATCTAGGTCCTGGTGACCACAAAAAAGGGAAGAAGCCAGCCCATTCTCCATGAGTTTGTCAAAGTGTCACTTGGAAGTTTAAACATTTGTTTGGCCCGAAGTATTGCATTCTCCTTCATATTCTCCTGCCTTTCCTTCCCTTTCTCCCTGCTACCCATAAGATGACTGGATTGCTGTGCTCATGTAACAAGGAGAAGCTATTCAAGTACTAGAGCAGCAGGCAGGTAGGAGGAACGTTGTCTCCTCTATGGACAGATAGAGACTCCTCAGCCCTTACCTGCTTCCTGTTTTACTTCTTCCAGAGAGGCCTGGGTATCTTTAGGACTCATTAGCCCTGGACAAATAACCAGTGTTCTAGTTCTTGTGTTAGCCTCAGAAGTCAGGATTCCTTAACACCAAACTGTTAAGTTCTTGGTCTGAGAAATCTGAGACCCTTGAATCTAAGATTTGAAAGCCCTCTGGAACTCTACCAGCAATCAGAGCCTGTGCTTTCTCTTCTCTGGTTCCTTCCACCCTTCAGCTACAGCTCACTGATTTCTCTTGCTATAAGTTTACTTCCATTGCCCTTTCCCTGGCCTTGACCACATTGTTCAGCCATGTCTTCAGCTGACAAGCAGCCGTTTCCGTGCCCCAGCTTGGCCAAGCTAACACTAGTTGTCACTGCTCTACTATCTCTGTTGCTTCTTTTTATGCATCCAGGTCAGTTCATAGTACTGAGAGGAGGCCAGAGAACACTGAAGAGAGAAGCCTTTGATTGGGCCTACAGTTGCAAAAGCAGAAGAGGCAACAAAAAGGACTATCTCCCAGACACCTCATCAAGTAAGCCCAAGTAACTTGCTGTATGGTCAGAGGAGCAACATTTGAATGAATGACAGCATATCTTATATGCAAATTAAGGTTTGTTTTGTACCAATCACAGTAATCCTGACATGCAAATGAAGACTTATATTAAATAAAGTTTTGTGTCTGTTCCAATGAAAGCTTTTCTTCTTTAGAACCAATTACATCAGTTTTACTATGCCCAGCCTCTGTCCTGGAGGGAAAGCACAGTAAGGTCAGAGTTCACTGAAGTCCATGATAGCAAATGTCTGGACAAACTTTTTTAAGCAACTCTGACTAAGACACCTTCAGGAACTGAGGAAACAATATGGATTACCATATTATTTCCTCAAGGTATTCATGGAGTAAGTAAGACAGATGTTGCAGGCATAAAGCAAGCCTGTCTGATTGATAGTCCATTTGCTCAAGGCAGGCAAGACAACAAGGAAGAGTCCCACATCTGCCACTGAAAAGTCCAGTTGCCCAGTGCCAAGGTTTCGCTTATGTACAGAAAATCATGCATCAGAAGGATCTTTGCTTATAGAGAGAATGTAAAAATCTTATCATTACCACTAAGTGATTTTCACAGAACTTATCAATGCTTGACAGCTAGTGGTATGTTCCTCTCTCCCATCTCAGCCCATTGGAATTCCAGGAAACAGTTGCTGAGGGAAATCAAGGACCCAACAGGAGTCATAGGTGAAGCCACATGTCTCATCTTCCCAGGCAGAACTTTTACCTGAGCCAGGTCAAAGCCTGGGAGAGCTGAGGAGAGCTTCCACTGGATTTCACAGCAGTTTTTAGGGCATTTTCAACTGAACTCTTTAATTACTATGGTCATATAAACAAAGTTACTGCTTTTCTTCTGTTCGTTAAAGTAACAGAAAAGCATGAGTCATCATTTTCATTTGGAAAATAAAGTTGCCCCCTTCCCCTGTGTGAACTTCTGATCATTGGTGAAAATGAAAATAAACTTGTGCTTAAACCAAGCCTGGTGCCATAGACCTACTATTCAAGTACTCAGAAGGCAGAGGCAAGAGGATTCCAAGTTCAGAGCAAGCTTGGTCTACACAATAAAAGAGTATACAAAAAGAGTTCAGAGCCAGCCTGGTCTACACAATAAAACAGTATAAAAAAAAAAAGGTTAAGATCTTGCCTAGTGACATAATTCTTGCCTACAAGTTCATGCATACACTTTAAGTACCAAAAACAAACAAGCAAAAATGTACTTCCATTTGTGATCGTGACGTTCACATGCTCTGCTTCTGTACCTTCCAGACACCAGGTTCATCACTGAGCAGAATCACTGAGGTTGTCCTAGTTCAGAGTCAACAGGTGGAACATGGGAAATCTCATCTCAGAAGACAGAGCCCTGCTTAGAAATATCATCCAGACTCATCTATGCATCATTATACTTCCTTTTCCAAGGAGAATTACTAATCACAAATATTGTCTACAGTCCAAGAAACCCTATACTTTTGCATGTCTTCTCTCAGTAGAAATGACAATAACATTAAATTTTTTTATCAATAGGAAATGTGAGCTTTACACACTTGGAAACTGATTAAAAGTAAAGGTTAAAGAATGACTATGATCAATAAAACAAATGTCAGCTCCTACTGCTGAGGATGCAGAATAAGGGAAACACTGGTGAGACGGCAAACTTAAACAGCTTCTGTGGAAATTAGTATGGTGGTTCCTCAGAAAGATAGGAATAATCTACTGCAAGATTCAGTTATACCATTCTTGGGCATATAACACAGACACTTTGTTCTACCACAGAGACCCTTGTTCTACCATGTTCATTGATACACTATCCCTAAATGTCAGAAATTGAAACAAGTTAGATATCCATCAACAGATGAATAGATAAAGAAAATGTGGCATGTTTACAAAATGTAGTACTACTTATCTATTTAAAAAATGAAATTCACAGATAAATGGATGGAACTAGAAAGAATCTGTGGGGCTATGGCACATGTGTGGGCATGGATCCTGTTGGGCTGAGATGTGAGTCCCCCTCAGGTGGCTGGGAAGCTGAGGCTCAGGGAGCAGAAGCATAAGCACAGAATTTGACTGAGTTCATTCCACATGGCACCAGGCTGATGCCAGGCTATGGGAAACCACAGAGCTCCACTCCAGGCATGGGTAGATCCCAGTCTGAGGTCCCATGTGGGCCAGGCTCTTGGGTTAGGGGTCCCCAGGCAGAGGTGGCTGGCTGGAGACTGACTGGTCTCAGCCCTTGGGCTCCCAGGCAACCTCAGAGGCCTCAGAAGGACTGATACTGGGAGTGGGAGTGGGGGTCATATAGGTGCCGGGTAGATGAGACTCTTGGTTGAGGCAACTCACTTGGCTGGAGTCATGGCTGGTTCAGCTAGCCCATTTGGGTTGGTGGCCTCTTGTAGCTAGAACATAAGAAGTCCTCAGCAGAGATTAGACTGCAGCTCAGTAGTTGAAGACCTTCTCCACAGTCCCCCACAGCAGCCCCAAAGATAGAGGAAGTCCATGACTTTAAAAGGTTTATTGTCGTGGCAGAAAGTAGATGAAGCTGTACCCCATGTTCTCAGGGTGGGCCTGAGGTTAAATACCTTTTGCAAGTAGGAGGAGGGTCTGGGAAAGAATGCTTAATTGGCTATTCCCTCTGGACTTTAGGTATCTCATTAATATGGAGATCTCTTGAGGCTTTGGCCTGTAGTCATGCCTCTACATGTGCTACATGACACAAACCTCTCTTTGGCTGTAGAGGGCTGTCCTAAGTGAAAGGAACCAGGGCCCAGGAGCAAGGCAGAAACCTATTGTCCCTTTGGTCTCAGGGGTTCAAGGACTGTGCTCAACCAGGTACCCAACTGCCTATCACAGCCCACTCCCCACAGAAATCACCCTGTGTGAAGTAATTCAGACACAGAAAGATAAATGTGGTACATATTGTCTAATATAGGATATTAGCTGTTAAGTAAGCAAAAAGATAGTTAGGGAAGACTATGAATGGTGGGATTACAACTGGAATGGGAAGATCACTTGAGGAAGGGAAGGGAAGAAGTATAGGAGGGGGAATATCAGAGAAAAAGCTGAAATTAAGGGGTGTTTGAGTGGTAGTATGAAAACCTCCTGCAGTAGAAGCTTCCTAAATTATGTACATATATGAAGGCAATCTAAATGAAATTGTCAAATAATATGGGAGACACAGCTCCAATTAGACATCTCCTGTCACCAAATAAAGTTTCTAATGCTGGATTGAGTTACATCTAATTGACTTGCTGACCAAAGGGGTCCAGTGAGAATTCCCAAACAACCTAGGCTGTTGCCAAGATACAGGATTCTTTCTTTAAAATGACAGCAAAGCCATGTTGTTGAAGACAACACCTATACAACTTAGAGAAGTACAGCTGATGTCATCATAAAGCCTTTGCCCCTGTACTCTAGCATCTTTGATATAGAAGGTTACTCTGATGGCTGCAAGGGAGAAACATAAATACCAACCCAGACACAAAACCTTTTTTTAAAATTGAATATTTTATTTATTTATATTTTAGATGTCATCCCATTTCACCTCCCTAGAACAGTCTTATACCATCTCCCTCCTCTGTTTTGCTTTTATACCTTTTTAATTACATGCTAGTATTAAGATCAGTTCTAGGATGAGGAACTAGCAATACAATAGATGTAAATAGTCAAGGAACAAACAAGATAATAAACACAAATAGTCAAAGAGTAAGCAAGGCAATAAACAAAATTCCATGAACACTCCCATGATCACTGTTTCTAATGGCTTATCACCATGACCAAAATATCTGAGCCAACTTCCCTGTCCTAGCCCCAAGTCATTTTCATGTCTGAATCTTTGTTCTAGCCTAAAATTTAGATACCTGTCTGAAATTACTTCTTTGTTCCAGCCTAAGATTTAGATTCCTGTCTGAAATTACTTCTTTGTTCCAGCAAAAGATTTAGATTCCTGCTTGAAATTACTTCTTTGTTCTAGCTTAATGTCAGATTTCTGCCTGAAGCCTACTCCCTTGTCCTTGGCCAATGTCATATTTCTGCCAAGCAGCCCATTTCCTTGACCTTGGCCCATGTCAGATTCTTGACAAGCAGCCCCAAAAGCTCTCTGCCTCTCCTCCTTTTTAATTTCTTTAGTAAGACTTAGACTTTCTTAGGTCATTCTGACAAGAATGTCTTCCTTACCTGTCATGGAATACGCATTATCCAAAGCAATACACTTCTGTCTTAGGTTGGTAAGGCTCTGTGCAGAATCTTACCCATCCTCGCTTGCCAGTCTGTTAAATTAACAACTCTATCTGGGGGTCCATTTTCAGTTTCAAGCCATGTACTTAGGCTGCCAACATGTTGATGTTGTTAGAGACAAGCTTTAACATAATGGGCAGTATTAAAAGTATTCCCAGAGGAAAAAAAAAAGGGGGCTAGCCTGATCAGCTATATATACCATTCTTGAAGCTTGACCAAAACAGAAATATTGACCTCAGGCCATGGATAATTTTATCAGCAGTATCTGCTGCATCAGTGCTCAGCAGAGCAGCATTCTTGAAATTCATAAGCTCACTATGTAAAGTTAAAACATCCAGAGAGGTGAAAGAATTATGCCAATTACACTGCAAGTATCTTTAAACATTTTCCTAAATATAATGACTACCACTGTAAATTTTAGAACTAACATGAATCCAATGGTATTTGGCATGACACTCAAGATGGCTCCTTACTCCTAAATTCTGAACTTCTTTTCAGTTATTTGAATAGGATAAAGAGCATCAATCCATTCTTCCAAATGTCTATCTAAATCCTCTTGTATATTCGACACATTAGTAACATTTTTTGCTAAGTGATTAACAAAAGTATCTGTCTTAACTTCTTGTGTCAAAGCAATTGCAGAAGCAGTTGTGGTAGCAGTTAATGTAATTAAAGCTGTTATACCAGCAATAATCAAGCCCATGCTCTTGCTTCTGCTTAAAGCCTGATTCATTTCTTACAGTACTTGCAAGCTACTTTTAGAATACCAAGTTTCTGTGATACTCAGGACAATAAAACAAAAGCTGGTTGATAGACCTCCATAACTGACATGCCAGATTTCAACACACTAACACAATTATACAGTCAATGCAACTTACATTAAATACTGTAGAAGAAACAAAAGTAATTTATCTTTACAATTAAAAGAGCCTTAACACGTGCTAACACAGGTTTGAAATCCAGAACCTTCCCCAACTTTATCTCTTGTTAACATAACATCATAGAGAACTGCAACTAATTCCCAAATATGTCTCTGAAAATGTCCAGAACCAGACTTCCAAATGAAGACTGTTATTTCCAATATTGGATTGATTTTTTAGACCATTACATGATTGAATCCAAATAACTGGTCATATTTAAGAAAAATACAAGAGTCATTAAAACTTCTCTTTTTGATTCTCTGGTCCACAAGATCTAAAACTTGAGTCAAGGCAGCTTGTCCAATCTTGCGTATAGGTAAGCAATGATGGATCAAGAACATATGTTCAATACAGCTTTCCAGTCACCATTGTCAGGGCACCCAGCAAGCTCACAGGTCAGCATCATTCTTTGTCCTGGCATCAGCATGTCTCACCCATTGCTCTGGCAGTCACCATGCTCCTTCAGCATCCTGCAGAAAAAACACAGAGATGCCTTCTTCCCCATATTAAACACCTGATCAGAAACATGCCTTATGCCAGTAAGTCAGCCACAAAATCTTTGATCTACAGTAACTTGTCCTGCCTACAAAATATGCTAGGGAAAAAGGTGACACAAAGCTTATGGGAGCAACCAACCAATATCTGACTTGACTTAAGGCCCACTTCAGGAGATGGAACCCATGCCTGCAGAAGAGGAGGTGAAAGAGTGTAAGAGTCAAGGGGGATGGATGACACCATAGAAACATAGCCATCTAAATATGGGAAGACTAGAGCTTAAAAGAGTAGTGAATACATGCCCTATCCCTAACTTAGAAACTCTTTCCAATTGATAAATACTTGTGAATGAAAATTTATTTTAGTCCAAGGGAGTTTCAATGGGAAGGACAGGTGACATGTCCAAGTAGATGGCCAACAGATAATGAACATAATGAATATGGATAATGGACATCTTTAGAGGTTCCTTTTCTCCAAATGTCCCATCAAAGATTTTCCTTTTCTTTTCTCATTTTAAATTTTATCTTTCTATTTTTGTTTTATTTTGCTTACACAATAGGTCCACTGCATATACTCTAAGGCATCCAGTTTTGTGTTTTTACAGGATTCCTGAGTAAGACAACAAATGGGTTTCTGCATCTATAACATCTATAACTTTTTCTTGTGCCCTTTGTTAGGCTCTTTACCTTCTGTTCATTTGTTTTTGCCTCATTCCAACGTGTTTGGTTTTGTTTATCATATCATATCACATCACATCATATCATATATTATTATCATCCTTTGGAAGCCTGCTTGTTTTCATTTTCCTTTTTTTTTTTTTTTCTTTTTATTGGCAATAGATTCTTTTCTCATACATTATATCCTGATTACAGTTTCCCTTTCTCTTTTCCTCTCAGGTCTTCCCCACCTACCTTCCCATCAGGATCCATTCCTTTTCTGTATCTCAATAGGAAAGATCAGACTTCTTAGAGATATCAAAACCTACCAAAAAAATAATAAGATAAGATAAAAATAGTCACACTGAAGTTGGACAAGGCAAACTAACAGAAGGAAAAGGACTTGTTGTAGTAGTTATTTAAAATGGCCTCTGGCTCAGGCCGACTGTCTAAGCTGCAGCGGCTCTGCCTAGCCCAGCCACCATGTTTCTCTGCCTGACACCAAGTGCACGATGCAGCTAGAACCAGCTGGCAGAAACACCAGCCCTGCCACCCACTAGATGCCAGCATGAGCGATGGCTCTGTCAATCTTCCACATTGTCTCTGCAAGGCAGGGCATTGCCCAGACCATTCCACCATCCATGCAGGTCCAGTAAGAGAATGAGACTCTAATTCTTATAGATTAATCAAAGCTTATATATTTGGCAATTATCAGTAACAAGATACCCATGCAATCAGAAGTGTAACCCAATACCCAACCTAGGTATACCAACTACCTTTGGCTGCTACAGACACATGAGCATCTGTCTCCATTGCTCCTACATCTCTGCCTCTCTTGCTTTTCTCCTCTTCCTTTTTTCTCTTCCTCTCCTAACTCCTCCTCTTCCTTTTCCTCTTCCTCTCCTAACTCCTCCCACCTTAGTTCCTCCTACAAGGACTTCAAGAAAAAGCACATGAATCAGAGACTCACTGAGTTCCAAAAACACTAACATGAACGTTATAATATATAGACAGAGAACTTGGTGCAGAACGGTATAGGTCCTGTGCATGCTGCTTCAGTCTTTGTGAGATCATATGTGCTTTGCTCAGTTGATTCAGAGAGGCTTGTTTTCCTGGTATTCTCCATCCCTTCTGACTCTTATACTCTTTCTGCTTTCTCTTCTGTGGAGTTACCTTAGCTCAAAGAGAAGGGATTCCATAGAGACATCTCATTTATAGCTGTGTGTTCCAAGGCTTCTCTGTGTGTGTGCAATGTCTGGCTTCAGGTGTCTGTATTTGTTCCCATCTGCTGCAGAAGGATGCTTCTGTGATGATGGCTGTCCAAGGCACTAACCTATGAGTATAACAGAATATCATTAGGAGTCATTTTATCACCACATTTTCTTAAGATCAGTAGTAATTGGTTTTATCCTAGGTGTCTGGGCTATCTAGTTTCCTATTGTTGGTCATTGAAGCAGTGTCTGGTATTGGTTCCATTTCATGGAGTAAGTTTTAAGACAAATCAGACATTTGTTAGTTATTCTCACAAGCTTTGTGTCACCTTTGCCCTAATATATTTTGCAGGCAGAAAAACACAGTAGACCAAAGATTTTGTGGCTGGGTTTGTGTTTATGTTTCTCTTTTGTTAGAATGCAGCGTGTATTCCCATACTAAAGACACTAAAACACTTCCAGCTCTACCTCTCCAAGGTCAATGACTTGTATAGATGTTATTGTCTTCAGCAATGAGCATTGCTATAATTTTGTGGAAAGCAATCCACTGTTTTAGCAATAGCCTAGGTTGTTTGGAGATTTTCATGGGACCTCTTTGGCCAACAACTGAACTGGATGTGACCTATTCCCAGTACTGAAAGCTTTGATTGGTGACAAGAGATAGCCTGTTGTGACTTGATCTCCTTCATTATTTGGAGACTTCAGTAAGATTACCATCATACAATTTAGAAAGTTTCTATGGCACTCCCTCAAATGTCCCTCAACCTAGCTGTCTCCCCTTCAATCCCTCCCTCAATCCCACCTCCAATGTCCCTCCCAACCTGATCTTCCCACCCTCTTTCCTACCTGATCCTCCCATTACTGTCCCCCATATCCCCAGTCCACCCAATAAAATCTATTATATTTATCCCTTTCAAGGAGATCCTAGCATCCTCTAGTTCCTTCCTCTATACCTAACTTCAGGGTCCCTGGCTGAAACTCAGGGTAGCTTTCCACAGCAAGCAGGTCCCAATAACATGAGAAAGTCCATGGGTTCCAAAGCTTTATTTTTCATGGTGTGTGATAGATGGTCTAGATGTGCACCCCCTGTGAAACTCAGGACAGACCTGAGTTAAATAGGGAGGGAGAAGAAGAGAAAGTCTGGGGAAGAATGCTTAATTGGCTATGCCTTCTGGCCTTTGGGTATCTCATTAGTATGTAAATCTCTCTAGGGCTGAGGCCTGTAGTCATGCCCTCTACCTTTGCACTTTGGGAGGGTCTGCATTGTCCTATGTGACTAACAGCACAGGTTAATGGAGTTCCATGCCACATGTTAGGAGCCTGGATTCTGGGAGCGCGGCAGAATAAATGCCCATCCCTTGCTGGGTCTCTGGGCTACTTCCAGCCAGCACTTCTACCAAAAACCAAGACCCCTTTCACGGTCCTACATCTCCTGTTTTCCTTTTTTATTTAAAAAAGAGAGGTGGTCACTGTCAATTGTAGTGAAAATTTTGGATGAGGAAGTCAAAAGAAAACACTATGTAGGCCAAAGGAGGATAGCACAATTAAGTCACAGGGTAAGGGGAGTTGAGGGTGGGGGTTGGGAAGGCAAGGGATCATTAAACCAATCAAATACAGGTGGTACAGTTTCAGGGTAATAACATCTGATTGATCTAGATAGACATTATGTTTTCCTTACTAACAAAGTAACTTTTAGCTATTTGACTTTGGCAAAAGAGCTCATCTGTAGCTGGGAGGTCTGGATCTGTCTTCTGTCTCAGCATGTGTTTCTGCATCCAGCAAGCATCTCTGGATTTTGGCATGCATCTCTGGAGCTTGGCGTGGGTCTCTGGGTCTCAGCATGTCTCTGGAGTCTTCAGTCAGACAAGATAGCTGGAAGGAGGCAGCTTGGTGTCCCAGGCAGGTTCCAGGAGATGGCATTGTCTTCACTGCATCTGTGGGTGTATCTGTAGGATAATCACAGCAGGGAAGCAGCACCCCAGCAGGGGGTGTCTGCAAAGGGTGGGTAGCCAATATTAAGCTACTCTGGAGCAAGCACGTCATGGTCTGTCATTAATATCCTATAAAGGCAATGTGTTTGAGGAAATTTTAGTCCTGGAAGCCACCTTTGAGTCTGCTTTGGATAGCTGAGGAAGAAAACATCATGTCAATTATGTATCTGGGATAGGCAGCAATAGTTTGTCTGTAAAAGGAAACTAGTTAATTAAGGATTGAAAAATGGTGATCAGCATAGTTGATTTGACCTGTGGCAGTAGATTAGGTGACTTTTAACCCTTAAAGAAATCTCAAAAAGTTGAAAAAAATGTTGGACATATATCATGAGTGTTATGGAGAAAAGAAAACATTTAAACAAAAAAAGCAAGAAAATTTTCAGTTGAAAAACACAAACTTTGTTGCAGGTATTCCTGTTAGGGGGAAAAGCATTAATGGTGTATTTAGAAGCAATGGGGGAGGGGCCTGCCTTGCCTTGCGGCAGCTGTTCTGCCACATGGTGACTGGGTGTTCCAGCAGAGAGGCCACCTATATTCCCCATTTGTTTTTCTTAGCCGGTAAATCCTAAATGTAGAGAAGGAGAGGAAAGCTTAGAGGAAGAAACATAGAGGCTTGATAGGAGAGTCAGAGTCAGAAGGAGTGAAAGGCTGTGAAAAAGATTGAGCCATCGTAGAGACATGTGGAAGCTGGATTGGAGCTGGCAGCTCTTGGGAGCAGTTCCTCCAGGCCCAACTTGGAGTCCTCAGCCATGAGAAAGAAAACTGTCTCAAAACGGCAAAGAAAATTTTTACCCAAGGGAAGACGTCCTAAAATGAGAGTCTAAGGAACACAGGGGTGACGATAGCAAGCAGGGTCCCAGACCTGCTGCTTCAGGCAAGCCAGCTGGGCTGTAGCTGGCCGCAAATGACCAAGGAGGTGAAGGGGCAAGGGAGCAAGGAGGGTGCCAGCCCTGCTGCTTTAAGCAAGCTGGCTGAACTAAGTAGATGCAGCCTGTCACAAATGATGGAGGAGGAGGGGAAAAGCCTACACTAGCAGGTGGCATGTGAAAGACTGACCCCTAGGGGAGATAAGTTAGAGACTAGAGCTTGGAGCCAGTGTTCCTGAGAAACTAGCAGGCATGCGAAAGACTGACCCCTGGGGAGGGCAGAGAGTGGAGATTAGGGAGTCGCTGCTATCTTGTTGATTTGGAGAGAGAGAGTGAGAGAGAAACCTATGCTAGCAGGCAGTGCACTAAAGACTGACTCACTAAGGGAGAAATGCTGGGGACTAGAGTTTGGAGCCAGTGCTCCTGAGGAAGAGAGAGGACAGTCTCAGCCTTGAGAAGGAGCCCCTCACTCAGGGAAAAGAGTCTTAGAACAAGGATCACGGCAGGTGCTGTGGCCTGAAAGACAGCTGTTAGCTATGAAGGAGCCCTCTCTGTGGACCTGGGGGATGGGCAAGGTGGAGGCTAGGAAGTCGCTGCCATCTTGCCCTTGAGTTGGAGAACATGTAGAGGAGAGGGAAGAGAGAGAGAGAGAGAGAGAGAGAGAGAGAGAGAGAGAGAGAGAGAGAGAGAGAGACCTAGTCTTTTGAGCCAGACAGGAGCTAGTAGTAGCTAAGAATCAGAGAGAAGATGAGATGCTGGCCAGAAACACGTGGAGAGAGAAAGAGAGAGGAGAGAAGACAGAGAGAGACCTATTGTGATTCCCACGGCTCCAAAGAGACTGGAGTGCGGGAATCTTGACTGAGTTCACTTCTCGAATGGTATTGGGCGGGCGGTACAGGGCCCCACCTGGTGGGGGATTTCTCACTCAGTCTGAAGTTCCACAGAGCTCCAAGAGGTGGCCGGGACTGACTGGTCTCATGCCCTTGGGCTCTCAGATGCGCTGAGAGTCCATGGAAGGACCGAGACTGGGGGCATGTGGACACACAACCGGCCAGCCCACAGCAGAGAGAAATGATGGAGGAGAGAAGAATGAGGCCCTGGCAGCGCTACCCTGGAGAGACTCAGTTACTGTACTCACTTAGCAGACTTGTTGACCAGGCTAGATTGCTTGAAGAGGCAGGCAGTTCCTGCAGTCGTGTCGCTGTTAGAGCCCATGTTGGTCACCAGAAGCGGGTTCCTGTGGCTGGAACACAGAGAGGTCCTCCAAATGGGAAATTAGTAGTGGCAGCTGCAGCGACTTGGCATTAAAGGCCTTTTCTGCATTTTCCCCACAGTGGGCCCTGGAGACATGAGAAAGTCCATGGTTCCAAAAGAGTTTATTTTCATGGTGGATGGTAGATGGATCTGGATGCACCCCCCATTTAAGCCAGGGCAGGCCTGACTTAAATAGGGAGGGGAAAAAGAAGAAGGTCATTTAATTTAGCTACAGCCTCTGGCCTTCATTAATATGGAAATCTCTTGAAGCTGAAGTCTGTAGTCATGCCCTCTATCTGCAGCTGGATACGCAAACTTCTCTGGGAGGGGCTGCTTAGCCAAACGTGACTGCAAGACGCAGGTTAAATGGAGGTCTAGTCTTCCTGTAGGAGACCTGGATTCTGGGGGCGTGGCTGAACACCTGCCATTTCTCCATTGGAGTCAGGGTTCAAGGCCCATGCCCAGCCAAGAATCAAGATATCTTTCCACAGCCCTACACCTAGCCTGTCTGAATCTACAGATTGTAGCTTGGTTATACTGTACTTAACAGCTAATATCCACATATAAGGAAATACATACCATATTTATCCCTTTTTATCTGATTACCTCACTCAGGATGTTTTTTTTTTTTTTTAATCTAGTTCAATCCATTTGCCTGAAAATTTCTTGATTTCATTATTTTTAACAATTGAGTGTGCTCCATTCTGTAAATGTACATTTTTTTTATCCATTCTTCAACTGAGGAATATCTAGGTTATTTCTGTTTTATGACTGTTATGAATAGAGCAGCAGTGAACATAGTTGAGCAAGTGTCTTTCTTGTACAATGAAGTATTTCATTGGGTATATGCCAAAGAGTGGTACAACTGGGTCTTGAGGTAGATTGTTTTCCATCTTTCTAAGGGACCATACACTGATTTCCATAGTGGTTGTAAAGGTTTGCACTCCCCCTAGCAATGGATGAGTACTCCCCTTGCTCCACATCCTCACCAGTTTAGCTGTGCCTATTTGTTTTCTAAGAAGAGACAGAAAGGGGGGTGAATCCAGATGGGAAGGAAAATGAAGAAGAACTGGGAGGAGTAAAGGAAGAGAAACAGCTAATCAGGATATATTGTATGAAAAAAAAAATTTCAATAAAAGAAAACAAATAAATAAGATACCACCTGAGTTAGGAAGGAATCTTAAAGAAGTACAGATGGAGGTTATGTGGACAACAATCATGCAGAGAAATGTCAAGGCAGGAAGTCATTGAAGAAGTCATGCTAGCTCCTTGAAGAAGAACTGTGATTACAATATGCAGTCAAATAGAAATAAGTCCTATATATGTCTGATAATCACACAGGCCTCCTAATGTTCTGATTATGACAACTCTGTACATGCAATTGTTTTAAAAATGTATTTGGGTTCTTCAGTAGACATTTCAGAATACAAATAAATTTGACATAGACTATTTTCTGTATAAATAATGTTTTTGTATTATTAAATGAACAGAAATTTGTCAGTTGTTATAAAAAAATTATCATGGAATTGCTCTCCCTCTCTTTTCACACTCTAAAGCACACATACACATGCATGCACACATGCACAAACACATAGCTATCTATTAGAACTACAGTGCAAAACCAGAGGAATAGCTGTTGATTCACATGATAGGAATTAATAGAGCCAAGATTCTGTCTGAGGCTTATCAAATCCTGATTTTACTACCTTCTACTATAGGAACTTGGGCAAGTTGTACTGGGTCAAGATTTTCTGTAACTGATATTTCATTTACATATTATACATTAACATTTTCTGCAGAAGACCCCAAAATTATTTAGAATTATTGGATATCTAATAGCTCAATCACACTGGACAACTCCGAGCCTGATCAAAGCTGACCTAGGAAGCAACCCCCTCCCCCAACATCTCTCCATCTGTAAACTGAAGCCCTCATGTTGAGGACACACACACACACACACACACTCATACTTCTCAGCCAAGGATAGCTAGGACATGTTACCACACATAATCATAAACTTACTTAAAACATTATGAGGAACTGAAGAGATGACTTAGTGGTTAAGAGTGCTTGTTGCTCTTGCAGATGACTTGGGTTCATTTCCCAACTCTTACATGATGATTCACAACCAACTGCTCCAGAGAATTCAATGTCCTCTTCTGATTTTGTGGCATCAAGTATGCATGCAGTACATATAGACAAAACAGTCATAAATATAAAATAAATCTCAAAAATAAAATAGTTATTAGTTTGTGGTACATCTCAATAGCTCAGTTCTTGAGCAGGATCCTTTTAAATTACAACACTTATCTCAATAGTTGAGAAACCAGTCAGTCTCCATTTTGTTCCTAGAAGCCATTTTGAATCTGTAGTCAAGTTAAGATTCTGTTTATTATAAAATATAAATTTCTGTTTCTTGGTGCTGGGATGCATCCTACACCCCATATTCATAGAATTACCAAATACCACCACCCCCAGAACCACTCATTCTCAAAAATGGTGTGCCATGTCCCACTTTCCTTAACTGCCTGGTCTCACTTAATTTTTTTTATTTATTCGATATTTTATTTATTTACATTTCAGATGCCATTCCCCTTCCCTATTCTCCCCACCCATTAATCCCCTATCCCATCCCTCCTCCTCCTTTTTTCCTTTATACTGTTTAAATTACATGCAAGTTTAAGGTCAGTTCCAGGTTGAGGAACTAGCAATACAATAGATGCAAATAGTCCAGGAACAAGAAAGACAATAAACCCAGATAATCAAAGGACATGCACAACAATAAACAGAGTCTCGTGATCACTCCTGTGATCACTATTTCTAAGGGCTTATCAGGATGATCAAAGTATCTGAGCCTACTTCCTGTCCTAGCCCAAAGTCATTTTCATGCCTGAAGCCTATTTCTTTGTTCTAGCTTAAGGTTTAGATTTCTGCCTATAAATACTTCTTTGTTCTGGCTTATGTCAGCTTTCTGCCTGAAGCCCACTTCCTTGTTCTTGGCCAATGTCACATTCCTGCCAAGCAGCCAGCCCAGATTCTTGCCAGCAGCCCCAAAAGCTCTCTGCCTCTACCCTTTTTTTTATTTCATAAACCAGACTGAGCCTGTTTTAGGTCATTCTGACAAGAAAGTCTTCCTTTTTTTTTTTTTATTGGAACTTTTATTTACATTTCAGGTGTTTTCCCCTTACTCCCTTTCCCCTCCTCCCTCCCAGAAACTCCCTATCCCTTCCCCTCTCCTCTTGCCGTTATGATGGTGTACCCACACCCACCCTCCCCAGAACCTCACCTCCCCACCCTCAAATACCACCCCCCACAATGTCCAGCCTTCATGGGACCAAGAATCTCTTCTCCCACTTATATATAGCTCCCTTGCATATATAGCTGGAGCCATGGGTGAAAATTCTCCACCTTGTGGTTTTGCCCTATAAAAGTGGCTTAAGAAATTGCTCCAGGCTGGTCTCATGAAGCTTCCTTAGGAAGAGACAGCCATAGATTGAACTTTCATATGTACACAAAATAAAGCTTACTTTAATTGCCATTATTTGGCCATTAAATAGCCATTATTTGGGTCACTGAGATTAACAATATATCAAAAGGGTGGTCATAACTTAACCAGTCTGGTCGTGAGCATCTCTGTATCTCTGGCAGTGAGTTTTATATTATTTTCCTTGGCTTACTTGTGACACACATTAGAGCTTAGGTTTGAGGCAGGCTAGTCTATATGAAAGTTCATGCTACTCTCAGCATGCTGAGTTAATTCACTTGTATAAAAATGGATTATGCACCATTTCAGGGACACTGATATCAACTCCCCAGGCAGCACTGCCATGCAAACCAAGTTCCTGTGTGTGGGTCAGTGGACTCTTCATCTATATGGCACTAGACTACAGTGTTCCCCTGGTTTTAGTCACCATCTTAAGGGATATCACTTTCATGACTTCTGCTTCCTCCATGTGACTCTTGTAGGAGACTGCTGTCTCTCCTGGGACAGCTAAAAGGCATTCATGGAAATAAATACACATTATTCAAGCAGCGAGACTAATTCTAACTACTACTCCTCTTACCAAGGTTGTCAGATCAAAGTCTGGACCATGTCAGCCCCAACAAACCAGGCTCACAAATTTCCAGAAGTCCAATTAATAAACAGATAATCCTGAAAATCCTGAAAAGCAGGAAAAGGATTTTTATTTTGTCATGATGGTTAAGGAACAAAGAGATGTAGTAAGACACACACACACACACACACACACACACACACACACACACACACAAGTATATCTTGGGGTCCTAACATGAAGCTTGGGTTTAAATAGAAGGCAAGATGTATGCATAATTACATAGTCTTGGTCAAGGTGTGAGCCCACCTGTCACAGACCCATCTTGGTCTCAGTTCCCAACTAATCTACCTTATCAGCCAAATTGTCAGATTGTATAAAATTTCTGCCTTGAGGTGCTTTTCCCCTTTAGCTGGCACTGTGCTTCAGCCTTCTCCTTCTGCCATGGGAAATTTAAATGTCTTAATTTCCATTGTTTCAATAGTTTGATGGCCAAGTAGCAGGGCATACATGTCTTTTTGAATATCCTCATTCTTGCTGAGGATATTAATATGTCCTCTCTCTTTATAAAAATGGGTATTTTAGTAAGCATTTGAGAAGTATTCAATAGATACAAGTATCAACTGCATATTGAATATCAAGTGTTTTCTGTTGAAGAAGGAATAGTTGAGTAGTGACTACTACTCTATGCCTTGTCCCTCACTAACTAAAGCCCTCTTGTGTACCTGTAAATGGCATTTGCTATGCCTCAGGGGAGCTCTACCCTGCCTTAGGTTACAAGGAAATGAAACATGCAGGTCCTTCTAGTCATCTCCTTCTATGAAAGCTTTTTCATAACTTTGGGAAGTCCATCTATGTACTAAATCAATATATACTTAGGCAAGTCTCAACAATGTGTGGGTGTGTGATAGACACAGGTAATAGAAACACTCCACAGACATTTGAGGTGAGTTAATGCTGGAAATCCAGGATGCAAACTGTCCTTCTGGTTTGCTGGTAAATAACTAGTTCCCTGAAAATGAATGTTTCTAGTGATTCAAAATAGACCCTAAGGGATCCAAGCAGAGCACAGTCCAGATCAGTTCAAAGCAGTGTGAGGAGCAATCCTGGCTGCTGTCTACCTGTAAAGTACATATAGCCCATTAATCCACATCTAGAGTCTATCTGTAATTGCCTGCTAAATATTCTGTCCAGCCTTCTTGACATATTTTATTTATATGAAAGAAATCAGATGGACACTTCTTAAGAAGGAAGAAAGAAGCTCTGCTAAAGTAGATCTCTGCCTGTGTCCTACTGGGCACATTAAAGCCATGAATAAAGCACCAGAAGAACAGCAACCTGTGACAAATCTAAGGACTTGAAAAGAGTCCTAAGAACTAACTGCAGTCCAGGAGAAAACTCCACACTTTGCCAATCCTGATGGGTCTCAAGGAAAAAAAAATGTTGCGTCTAGTTCCAATTACCCTCCTGGGAAATTTCACTTGAAAAATTCATTAGATGCAATTATCACCTTCATAAATTTTACTGTCCTTTCATAGGTTTGAATCAGTGGAGAGCATGAGAAAATGACTTGATAAAGCAAGTGACAAATGCTAGGCTTGGCTTAAAATTATCTCAGAGATACCCTGCCAGGGAGCCACCAGATCTAAACAGAAAGGGCGAGTGCCTCCACCATGAATGCACACCACACAACATGGGCTTGATTCATAAGAAGACCAGCCATGTCAGGTATGTGTGTATAATAAACTATCCAACACTCAGCGGTTTAAAAGAACATACACTTTCAATTATTTCTCTTGAATCTTTACACTGGCTAGGGCTTGATTGCTCTGAGACAGCTGGAAACATCATGTATTCCTTCTCATTTTCCTGGGACCATGTTGTGATTAGACTCTGAAGTGTCCCCACACAACTGACTGCGTATTCAATGTATGGTCCCCAGGCAGAGGTGCAATTATGGGTACAGCTGGGAGCTTTAGAAGAGGCCTGAATAAAGTAGGTCACTGGTGAAATCCCTTTGAAGTCCACTGTCTTATCCTCTCTGTCTCTGCTTCCTATCTGGTGTGAATGGACATCATCTTCCTCCACATGTTCCCACCACCATAAGGGGCTGCCTGTGTATGGGACCCAGCAACCTTAGACCAACCTCTGTGAACCGAAGAGATGACTCCTTTACTCTCAAGTTATGTTCCTGGGTATTTTAGTCACAGACAGGCAAATAACTAGCAGGGCAGCTGGACCCTGAGGATTGTCTTCATAGGGATGGTAAACATTCAACAGGGAGCTTAAAGTACCATTTATTAAGCCTCTGCTTCCTTCACCTCTGACAACAAACAGCCCAGTGGCCCACAGTAAGTCACTTGAGTGAGCCCCAAACCAAGGAACAAGGACACCCATTCTCCCTTCTCAGGGGTCAGAACTGTGGAGCCAGATACTGAAGGTCCTTCTTGTATCTGTTGTCAGCTGGAGCAGACACTCTTCTAGGAATCTAGACTCCTTTCTTCCTTAGAAATATTCTTGTTCCATGCACAGAAGCACAGAATTGGATATAAACAGGACCTATCTGACTTGGTAAGGTTCACTTACTATTATGAGAGGAGAAAGGAGAGCCAGACCCAGCACCAACTGCCTGCTTCTAAAAGTCTTCTCAAGAAGGACCCAGAGGAAGGCTGTGAGCCTCTCAGTGCTCAGCAACTGGGAGAGAGAGGGTGGCCAGCTCCTCAAGCAGCACTCCTCCAGGTCCTGAGTGGGACACTGGAAATGGCAAAAGAAGATGTCACTGACTAACGTGCTTCAAAAGGGGAAAGCAACATCTAAGGCTGCAAGAGCAAAATCTCCTGCAAGCCTCAGGGCCTCACCCTCCCAATGGGCGTCACTGTCTATCAGTTTGGCAAATCAAGAGAAAGTGATTGGAGTAACTTCTCTGCAGAGTGCCTACTGCATGAAGATGGTTCTGATAGGACATTTCTCCTACATGCTGTGCTGTGGAGAAGGGAGAAAATCTGGGTTGAAGGTAGGTGGACCAGTTGGTGTTACACCCTGCAGCATGTTGTAATTTTAATGCAGTTAAAATGACTTGCATTTTTTAGTCCTTCTGTAACAAGACATCCAACATTGCCAGACAACATCATCATGATGGTTACACAGCTTCCTTAAGATTCAGTGTCACCCTGTCACCCTTTGCCAGTGGCTTTCATTCATGTCCTTGCACTATGACTGCTGTTGCCTCTGCTATCACATTCACATTCCACATCTGAATAAGGATGAGCATTGATTTGTATAAGAAAGCATTCCTGGATAACTTCTCCCTGTGTATTCCTGAGCCAAAGGCCTTCAACATGGCTGCAACACTTCAAAGCAAAATTGTAGCTCTCCAACTGATTTCAGAAGGAATAGAGGATAAGTGTCATTTAATCACAAAATAGACTGTCTGTAACAGAGGCAGATTATAGAACGACTTGCTAGCTTCTATCTAGTCCTCTGCTCTCACTAAATATCTGTTTTGAGAAATCTAAGTTACTCCAGTTTTCCCATCAGGGAACAGCATTAAAGAGATCTCCAGTATTCTGTTCATATTCAGGATGTCTTGAGAGTCACATGGCAGGGTGGACATGCTTGGTCACTCACCCTCCTCATAGCCCCTTGTCCTGTTTATTGGCAAAGACCTGTCATGTTACAAAACTGTGGGATAATAAACCTTGACAGAGACTTAGGCAACTCCCTGCTCCCTGCCAGATTCCTGGCCTGGAACACATGCCACACTCGCCACATAAGGAAATGTGACCTGTGGCCAAGTAGGTCCAGAACAGAGTTCTCCCTGCTAATGAGGCACCTAGAGGCCCTGAGGGCTTAGCCAATAAGCTTCCAAACCCAGAATCTCCTCCCTGCAAAAGATATTTAATCTCTAGTTCACCCTGAGAAGTTGGTAGGGTAAGGTATGTACTCATTTTCCATGATGTACAGCAATAAATAATATAGATAAACACGGATTGTCTCCTTCAGCTACCACTGCCATGAGTAACATGGAAAAGGCCTTCACCTACAGTCACAGCTATATCTCCTGCAGAAGGCCCATCTGCACTCCCAGACAACCTCCACCAAGCTAAGGACAATCACCCCTGAGCTAAGCCTGAGCTCCACCTTCCCCCTGCCCCAGGCTAGATGGGGCATCATAGGGGACCTCAGCCTGCAGGTCCCCTAATTCTGGCTCTTCTGTGACTCCCAGTGGTGCCTGGATGTTCAAGAGCCAGAGAACCCACACACACACACCTTGACCCCAGCCTTGTCACAGGCCTGGGGATCCCTGAACCACCTCTGGCTTTCCCAAATCTCAGAATCCACTTTCCCATCCCCAGAGCTCTATCTCTGAGCTCCCCTGAAGCCCAACAGCAGCCTGGTGGCAGCACTGGGGGTGGGCAAGGACCAAGAAAAATCTGGTGACATTTTCTATGTCAGATAAGGCACAAGCATAAGATCAATAATGGTCAATGAAAAACAAAGGAAAGTATGGCCTGTGATATCATTGTCTGAGAAAGATTTCCTATCAGAGTCAATCAGAAGAGTTTGTAAAGTCTCTCAGCTAAGAGAACTCTGCTCTTCTCCAGCTGCTTCAGCCTCTAGACTCGGGTACATGATTTGCAACAACTATTTTGAATCAATGAGGTAACAAGATCATCATACTTAAAATGATAAAGTGCAAGGATAACTGTAATCATTGATCAATCATAGGCCCAACTTCTCCTGGTTTTATCATAGCAAACAATAAAAATCCTACTTACGTACACTGGTTTTTAGAGTGAGTTTGTTTGTTTGTTTGTTTGTTGTTTGTTTGTTTAGTTTAATAGCCCAGCAATCCTAAGCACTGAAATTGCCTGAAAGAAATAATTCTAAATAAAAAACTATCCATTTTTTTACACATTGTTTGTGGTTGTGAGTGAGTGTTTGTGTGTGTGTGTGTGTGTGTGTGTGTGTGTGTGTGTGTGTGTGTGTGTGTGTGTGTATGAGAAAGAAGCTTGCTCGAAAAACCAAAAAAAAGAGAGAGAAAGAAGCTTGATGAGATCCAGGCTTTGGATGTAGTAGAATGTGGGTAAGTCCTAAGAGCAATTGCTTTTCAACAAGCAGGAAAGGCAGTTTGGCTGTATTTATCTTCATGACATCTGGACAGCAGAGTCTAAGCCAAAATAGGCCACTGTTGCCTGATGGTGACTAAGTCCTGTCAGTGTCCCAGCTCTCAGTATTCTTGCTGTCTCTGTCAGCACAAGGCTGTCTCTTCAGAAGGGAGCACAGTATGAGCCCAGGAAGCCAAGATACAAGGACTGGTTTTAAAACCCCTGCAGGTGGTCATTCATCTCATTACTTCATACAAATTCATACAGGACAAGGATACTTAGAGTGTGCTTGTTTCCATAGATACCCAACTCCTCCCACCAACCTGTATCATGTTTGAAAGCAGCATGGACAAAATGTTTAAGTCAGTAGTGCTTACAGCTGCTCATTGGAATATTGTTATACCAGGGCGGTGGTGGAATTGTGGACAAATCAGAAACTCAATTCATAAAGATTTGAAAATAACCACCCTCCCTCATGTCTTCCTCCTTCCATTTAAATAAAGGATTAACATGGTTATTTTAATGACAAGCCATGAGTATGCAGCATATGTATCAGGTATCACACCTGCACTAATGCCTTATGAAGTCATCTGGAACAGAGGCACCTGGGGCGCCACAGGGTTTCTGCTCTACCACCTCACCGTGGAATGTCTACACAACTACCTAGAATTCCACCAGGAGACAATTTTTTTCTCCCACTATTGTCAGCTTTCCCTGGCTGTGACAAGTCTCTGAGATAAACAACTCAAATAACGATGTCCTTTTTACTCTTATGGTTGCAGATATTTCTGCCTATGGTCCCTCAGATCCAGTGGACCCTTGGCTCTGCAGTTTCTGAGCCATGATGCTGTGATGTTCAAACAGAGAGATGGGAAGTAACTAGGGTACCATTTTGCATTCCAGCATCCCAGCCCCCATGGACTGCCTTCCATCCCTGGATCAGGAATCTGTTGTTTACATGTGCCCCCAGTGGGAGACCCAGCATCCAGCATGCGAGACTGTGGGGACATTTAAAACTCTGACCCTCCCCTTGTTTATTAACCTGCTCAAATATTTGGATCATCACAGACACAGGGGTATTTATTTTGTGTGCTAACTTCCTTTTTCTTAAGTTATCTAGCCTTGGCTGCTGGGAGCTCTCACAGAGGACTCCATCCTTCTGCTTCTGAGCAGTGGTTGTATATTATCTGGCACTGCACAACAACCCAGGCCCCTTTTATGTATTTTCTTCCCCAGTTTTCTAAGTCATTTCTTCAGGTTTCTCTGGTTCCTTTCTTTAGAAATGACACTAGGAACCAGGACAGTGAAAGTTGGTTGATATTGGGGTTTTAGACTCTCAGTGATCACAGCAAGATTATGTATGCTTATAGTAACCCATGTACACATACATGCCTGTAAACAGTTCATATGTGAGTATCTGAATACCAAGCCAAGCCAGGATTCATTGTGATGACTCTCAATTCTAATTCCTTACCACATCAGCCATAGCTTCCCCACTGTTATCCATAAACTCCTACTGCACCTTCGAGAATACTGGACCTTGATGCCTGCTATATGTTTAGTTGGCACTTCAATTCCTGGGTGGGCTGGGAAGAGAATGATGATGTCTGTCTTAGAGTTCCCATTGCTGTGAAGACACACCATAACCAAAGCAACTCTTATAAAGGACATCATTTAATTGGCTCTACAGGTTCAGAGGTTCAGTTCTTTATTATCAAGGCAGGAATCATGGCATCGTCCAGGCAGGCATAGCACTGGAGAAGCTGAAAAGTTGTTTATCTTAACCTAAAGGAAGCCAAAAGCAGAATGTCTCATGGGCAGCTAGGAGTAGGGTCTCAAAGCCCACCCCCATAGTGACACACTTCCTCCAAAAAGGCCACACCTCCTAATAGTGCCACTTCCTGGGCCAAGCATACCCCACTGTGTGAAACAACTGGACAGAAATCATATACACAGGACTGGTAGAGGATACCTCAGTGGTAGATCACTTATTTAGCATATACAAGACCCTGGGAGGGGAGGAATTAGAGGCGTTCTCCATCACAATAGTGTTCATGTATGATGCCTTTGGCCTTCAATTTTGTAGAATCCATAATTTCCTCAGCTTCTCAGATCAGAGGCCCCCCCATCTCTGAATCCCTTCATTGAGATTGTTTTTCATGTGTAACACAAATTCTCTCCCACTGTTTAATTCCTTCCTCGGGTCCCGAAATGTATTTGTATTGAGTACACTTAATTCTATAATGTACAAATACTTAACTACAGAGGACAGAAAGAGGCCTGAGCTTTCTTGGTTCTGAGCCACAGTTACTTCTTTATACCTCTGGCACAGAAGGGCCCATGCTCTGTTCTTCTATCCACGTCCAGTTCCTGATGCCCTCATACCTTGCCAAGTTTGGGCTTTTCTTCTGAACTTTCAAAACAGCTAATAGTCCCTTTGTTCCCTAAAAGCTGTTGAGGCTATCGAAGCAGGATGTTCTCTACCACCACTGAACCTGCATTTCCCATGCCACCTTGTGGAGGAAACTGTGAAGTGAAGATGGATCTCCTTGGATCAGCAACATTCAGACATTCTTTCCCCAAGCCTTCCTTAGAAGGCTGTAAGAAGACTTCAATGGACTATTTCAGTAGCAGCCTGGAAAACCACAATCTAAGCAAACAGACAATGGAGACTCAAGAGACACCAGACAATGGAGACTCATGAGACAATCTCCATTGTCCTGAGGTTTCAGGGAGTAACAAAGATTCTATTAGGAATTGAGCTACAGGATATTCATGTCACATTGTAGCGAACTGTGACCACATTAGGCTTGTGTCCTGAGGCTTTCAGTGAGGCTGAATTCAAAGACAGTAGACTAATTTGGGGGGAGAGGAATGGCAGCACAGGGTTCAGTTTACTGCTCACTGCTACTCAGGTCTATGACAAGAAAGGACAAATGGAAGAAAATGAAGTTTGACAAAGCAGAGGAATGTGAGCCAGTTTAAAATTCCAGGCAAGTAAGGTGAAGATAGAGCATTCCTTAGAAGCATGGAGAGAAAGTTCATGCTTTGTTCTGGGACAGTAGGAAAGGCTCTGAGGGCAAGACCACACACATACAGATCCTGTCTTGTGAAAATGCAAATTCAGTTGAAAAGAGAGATCTGAAGCAATTCTTGCTACACAATAACCTACCCAGGGAACATTTGCTTGGATTCAGCCTTGAAGGTACACAGAGGCCATTGTAACTGTGGCCCAAAGAAGACATCTGGAAACAGCAGCAGAACTTATCTGCATTGTCCACATGGTACTGGTTATGTGGGATGAAAAATCCAAGAAGTATTTGGTTATAGAGATTTATAGCAAAGATCCAGAAAAGTCTCTTGGAGTAGCAACGTCAGATCCTTGTGTGGAGCCCGAAGGCTACACTACCAAGACCCCAAGAAGAAAACTCACGGAGGGCAACTACTGCAATTGCAAGAGGATTTAATTAATTAGTACAATGCATTGGGGCTGCTTGCTCACGCAGGAGAAGAAGCAGCCAAGGATGCACTCTGGCAGAAGCATATATACAGTTTGAACAAGGCAGGTGTCTTTGGTGACAAACTGGTCGTTGGTATTGATGGGCTATGGGGGACCCTCTAATGGGGAGCTATCTGTTGTCAGACAGCTCCATATGTCTGATAACCCAAAGTTTTTCTTGGAACCATGTGTCTTCACCCTTTTTGGAAAGGGAGGGATCTTGTGGTTTTTCTTGGGACTATGTGGACTCACACTTCTGAGAAGGGAGGGGATCAGGAGGTAATTTTCCATGGACTTTACACTTGTCAGGTGGCCCTGGGAGGTGGTTGCAGAAAGTTGAGAAGATGAAATCTAGGTTGCAACACAGCCTAGGCTGGTAGAGAGGCAACACTGGTAATGACACAGATAGCATCCTTGCTACTGACCACCCATCACCCCTTGTAGTCTTTTCTGTTGGAGAACCCTGCTAGTAAGATCACAGTCCACTATGTCTGCATAGTGCTCTGACCTACCTATACACAAAATGGAGGACTCTTTTTCTCAGCAGGGTTACCTTTTTCTACCTGACCTTGCTTGGAAAGTATCTCTGAGCATGGATGCCTGACCTTGTTTGAAGTATGACCCTAAGCAGAGCATTTTCCAAATGCTGCATGACTCAGTACATAAGTCCCGATCTAGCTGCCTGCCCATATGATAATTAGGTGCTGTGTTAAAATAAATCAGCCCTTCCCATCCATATAATAACTAGGTACTATGTTATGACCAATCACCCTTTTTCACTTGTATCCCTAAAAGCTCTTACAAATCCTATCCCTGGGACCAAAAAGTAGAGCCATCTCACTGAAGCTGTCTCTGTAAGTTCTTCTGTCAAATGCATGGCCATCCAAATCCTGCCCCCATTCCTGCTCCCTCTACTTCCATGGGCCTGTGACCATTACCACCTCCAGCAGAGAAAGGATACCTACACTTTTCAATAAACCTGGGTTTTTTCTACTCTGGTCTAAACTGAATTTATCTACTACCTAGTAATCGCTCCCCTGGTTCTATGGTGGCCAGTCCACAACATTTACTTTGCCTTATGGTTTCCTATCAAATGGTAATGGTAACATTTGTTCAGTAAAATTGTTTGGAACGTTAGACAATTATGTTAAATTCTGATGACGCAGATCCTGAAATGTAAAAAGAAGAGGAGGAGGGGAGGAAGAGGAGAAGAAGAGAAGGAGGAGAAGGAAGAGAAAAAGGAGGAGGAAGAGGAGGAGGAAGTCATTGTTATTAATACTGTCCTCATTGTAATGTCATATCAGCAGCGACTCAATTTTATCAAGCCTTCATTACATAAACACTGCACTAAGTGGATTGCATTCATTTTTGATTTAATTTTTATTCGTTACTTATTTTGTGTATGTGAAAGAGAAAGACTGTGTGTGACAGACACAGGGTGACAGAGAGACCGAGACAAAGAGAGATGGTTACATGATCATGGCATATCACAGAGGTCAGAGGACAACTTGAAGAAATTGGTTCTCTTTCCATCACGTGAGTCAGAGGGACTGGACTCAGGTCGTCAGGCTTGGCAGCATGTGCCTTTAACTGCTGAGCCATCTTACCAGCATATGGTGTCCTTGGTAATTTTATTAATCATCCATTTATACCAGAAGGTTATAGATAATCCATCTTATCATATGAACAGATCTGAATAAGATTGCCTTTTCTATGACAAATTCATCTGCAGCCACCTGAATAAAGAAGAACAGAAATAACTCTCTGGAAGGTCAGTGGGTTTGCTTGGTAATCCAGACAGGAGCATAATATGGTTACACCACTGCCCAATCTTCTGAGAGACAGCTCTCAGCCTTCCAGTTCTGCTGCCCTGCACCAGACCAGAGAGCTGGTTATATAAATGGTTTCCTCTCTGACTCATGCATCTCTCCAGACTGAGGCTGCAGTTCTCAGTGACTGGTAACTATTTTAATGAAGAGGAGAGAAAATTGCCATATAGAGAAAAATCCCTGAATAAACAGCAGGAGCATAATTGCTATGGCCTTCAGGCTCCTGGGGACTCACGCCACTTTCCAAAGTGATTGTCACGATTACCTGCTGTTTAATTGTATATTTAGGACTCTGTGGAAATTGCAAACATATTTCAGTTTAACTGTAAGAGTTTGCAGTCTGAAAGAGGTAACACACTCACTCTGCCTCTGGATAAAACTCGTGCAGTTGTGTTCATGTTCTGGAGCTTGTCTGTGGAGAATTTTGAGGACAACCAGTTTCACTGTCACCATCTGGAAAGCCTTGTGAGGTCACTTTTCTAGCTCAGGACCACCACTGGGAGCAGCCTGCTAAAGGAACAACGACCATACAAGGTAGTCCTCTATTGTTGAAACTCTGACATCTTTGTGCTGCACTCCAAAAGGATTCCATAATCTTAGGAACAACATGGGGAGACCTCAGCGGCCAAGCAAAGGGGCAGATTTTCCAGATTGCTCTAGAATGAGTTTCAAGCCAGGAAAGCCTCATGTCCAGATGTAGATGCACACAGGACACAGGCTTCTTAAATCCTAGTGACAGCAGTAGAATATGGTGTCTCTAAGAATCTGTGGCTTTTTCTGCTGACCAGCACTTTTCTTCCAAACTCAAAAAGCATAGTGTAAAATGACAGGTTCCATGGCAGCACAGGCTGGGCAAGTGGCTGAGGAGAGTGAGTAGACATGGGCCAAAGCAGAGAAAGGTCTTACCCACCAATCATCAGATTAAAGATCACAATCCATTAGTTCTCAGTGGGCATGGTCAACACTTGCAGACTTAGGGTATTCCACTGCAAACACACATGCTCCCACGTACCCATTCCATCCATGCCATACAATGTAGCCTCTTACAGAAGCATCAGATTCTGTACGGCTTAAATCACAGGGGGTAAAAACTTTTCTCCCAAATGTCAGGAATTTTTTTCTATAGACTTCACAAATGTGTTTTACTTACTTACATTTTCCCTGTCTTGAACCTAGGGACAGAAAACAGTTTGGGAAATAATGTCAGTTACTAAGCTATCTACATAACAGAAAGACTTGCCTTGGCTTTGGCTAAATCTGACTACAATTTAAAGACGTGTTATTCTTGAAAGGTCTCATGGAAAATTCTACAATATTTTTCTTGCCAAGTAATGGTGGTGTATGCCTTTATCTCAGCACTTGGGAGAGAGAGGCAGGAGGATCTCTCTGAGTTCAAGGCCAGCCTGGTCTACAGAGTGAGTTCCAGGATAGCCAGGACTACTCATAGAAACTCTGACTGGTGGGCAGGAGGGAAGGGAATACTTTTTTTCTAAGTTTTGGGAATGCATGCCATATCTAGGAAACCAAGGTAAAATCCTCTGCATGTGGATGTCAAAAAGACATAATTTGCCTTGAGTTCTCTGACATCTGTTAAATAAAGCAGTTGCAATAGACCAGTGTTCCCTTGCCTGATTAAATTTATTTGTGTTTGATATTTAGTTTCTGCTTTCTTTTTTTTAAGACTTACTTTATTAACTTATTTTATGTATATGAGTGCTCTATCTGTATGTACACCTATATGCCAGAAGAGGGCATCAGATTCTATTATAAATGGTTGTGAGCCAGCATGTGGTTGCTGGGAATTGAACTCAGAAAGAGAAACCAGTGCCCTTAACTGCTGAGCCATCTCTCCAGCCCTAGTTTCTGTTTTTAGAATTAGAGATTAAAACCAGGGCCTCTTAAACTAGCAAGTACTCCATTACAAAGCCACATCTCCAACCATTTTTAACTTTTTGTTTTAAAAGGGAGGTGGTTCACTAAGTTGCCCAGGATTGCCTTGAACTCAACCAATAACCCTCCTGAGTAGCTGTAATTATAAACCTTCCCTAGAGGGGTCCAGTTACCCCGGCTATATCAGGAAGATATTTGTAAGATGTGATGGCCAGGTCTTACCTTGAGTCAAGAAATCAGGCTCTGTAGGGAGAAGGCCACTTGGTTAATGTTACCTGGACAATTCTAATGTGATGCTGGGCTTAAGATCCAAGGAAAGGTTAATTTCTGAAGCCATACCTGTATAGACATTCTGTCACCTGCTACATAATCCTCTCTAAACTGGATTTCAAAGGAGGCAGAATTAATTTAATATGACCCCTAATGAGTTTTGCCTTTGTTTAGGCCCCTTCCAGCCTGTGACCTTGGTTTCAGTTAGGAAAAATGATGATGTTATATTACACAGAGAAGACTGAAGTCAGAGGTCCCACTGGCTTTGAAGAAGACACCCCGCTGCCGGAGAATTTTTCTCTTTCAGATCTCACGTACTGGTGTCTACTTGCTAGCACTGTGGTATTTGGAGATTGAGCTGTCAAGAAGCAGGAAGATCATGGAGATGGGAATTCTGTGACAATCTGAGCTCCTGGCCTTACAATAAGAGTAAAGGAATCAGTCTGCTCTCTTTCTGCCTTGGGAGAGTATAGCTAGAAGTCCCCAGACTGCAGCCCAGAAGAGAACCTATCAGAACACATCAGCCTCAGGCCTCCATTTACCAAGCAGGGTTAGAGACACTATCCACCAACTGTTAAATTTGGTGATACTGAATTCTTACCATGATGAGGACCATGGCAGCTTAACAACAGAGCAGGTACTGTGTAAGTTAGTCTAATCTAAGCTTAAGTTCTGTGTCTACTAAGTGTAGCCCTTTGGGCAAGCAGCTTATTCATTTTGATAAGCCTCGGTTTCCTATTATGTGAACTATAAATAATAATATTCCCCAATCTCCCAGCATTTTGGGGGTAGGTTAGAAGGTGGACTGTGTTTAATAAGCATAGAACTTACACCTCATCACAATTAAAAGCTGGTAGTAGGAATGGCCATTACAAGTCTTTTGCTAGGTAGTTATGGGATAATTTGTGCATTTTAGCCCCCATTGTGACCCTTCTTCCTAAGAGATCATTCTGCAAACCTGACTGACATGGGAGACAAACTTGGAAATGTGGAGCTGGGTGATGAACAAGTATCTGCCGAGGAAGGCAATGTCCTGTCACAGAGCTAGCAGGTAGCACTGGCAAGAGGGCCAGTGCTGATGACCCTGTGTAATGGCTGATTGAAGCTACAAAGCAAACTCCTGTGTTTCTTCTTCTTAATCTGCACCTAATAAAGTCTAACCTAAGCTAATATAGTCTAATCTAACCCATTATAGTCTTCTAACCTTTGTGATTACTAAAACTACTGTCTCTCATGCTGTTTTGTACTTTCTTCAGATACCAAGTGCAATTTCCAGAGTCAAAAATTGGAAAGCTGCTTGACAGCCTTAGAAAAGCTACAAAAAATGATTTCATGTACAAAGCAGAATCCAGGGAGCATAGCCCAAAGCACCTACTACTCAAGTGGCCCTGTAAAAACAAGTTCTGAGGCTCGCTGCAGAGAGATCTTCGCAAGGACTGTGGGGAAGAGAAATCTAAAGCTGGGTCCCAAGAGGGACTCCTACTTGGCTGAGGAGAACTTTTCAGAAAGTTACCTGCCAACCTCCAGAACTCACATTTAAGAAGTATGAAAAAAAAGGAAGTAATGAAACAAGGATACAGTCCCTCCTACAAAAATAAACTCTTTAAGAGGCTGAAACAAGGGGCCTGGAGAGATGGCTCAGTGGTTAAGACTACTTACTGATATTCCAGAGGTCCTGAGTTCAACAACCATCTATAAAGGGATCTGATACTCTCTTCTGGTATCTAAAAAGAGCTACAGTGTACACATATACATAAAATAAATGAACAAAAATTTTAAAATATTTAAAAAGTATAAAGAAGCAAAGTTTGAAGGGATAAATGAAAACATACTAAATTATACTGAAAGACAGGCATCTAAATGCAGCAGATGCATTACAAGAAACTTTGGTTAAGAAAAAAACAATGAGATTTAGATAAACTCATCTGAGAATTGTAAAATTATCAGCATCCAATTAGAGGTCTTGATTATTTAGTGTACACAGGCCACATGAGTGCCTTGTGACAAGGGCTGTTCTGTGATGGCACCAGAAAACAAGTTCAACATTGGTTCCACTGCTGAATTCTACCTCCTGGAAGGTACACAAGAGTCCCAGAGAAGAATGTCTGCCTTCATGGTGCCTTATATGAAACAGAATTCCTTTTAGAACTGCAATGTTCATTTGATGGACAATCTGAAATTAAATTCATGCTTGCAAAGTAGCCATAACAACCACTTCAAGCTGTAGGATTAAAATCTAAAGCAAATGTTCCAGGTGAGCAATGTTCAAATATGCAACTGGCCCTTGCTCACACAACATAGAAGGTGACTGCTGGTCACCAGAGAGCTCTTCTTCATTCTGCAAATGAAAAGCTGAAAGCAGCCACCAGAAAGTTAAAGAGGGAGACAGATCAAAGGAAGGATAGAAAAGGGAAAACTGTTCAGGTTTTATCTCAGGATAGCCTCTTGCTGGTCCCTACTGCCACTGCATCTTAGAAGTGAAATAAGTGCTAGGCCACCACACACTTCACATCCAATGAGGTAGGTCTCCTCGAACTGGAGCCAAAGGCACAGACATCAAAAGGTGATGGAGCAGCCCAGCACAGCAGGTTATCAGCAGGTACCTCCGGTGTCCCTGATATTCTTAAGACCACATCAAGGGATTCTTTTTCAGAATTTTTCTGTCTGACACTTTTCCAAGCATTAGAAAATGATCTACAGACCTTGACACTGTTTCCTGTGTGGACCAAAGCTGAGTCCAGAGAGAGGTTCCCCATGGTCTGAGTGCATGGACTCTTGATGTTTGTGACATATTCAAACTCTACACCGTCTAACACCTCACTTCATGTTGACGACATCATGGGCCTTATGTCCGTGCATTTTTCTGAATCACTTTGTTTTTAGCTCAAACCAAATTTTTTGTAATGAATGTACAGCTTTCTGACTTTTGTCTTTCAATATAATTGTTTATTTTAACCTTAAAAAACAGTTTTCTGGCAAGAAAAGACAATTGGGAGGAAGTATGGAATACTTACTTCAGTGTTCTTGTTGCAAAAGCATAACAATTTTCATCTTAAAAAGAAGCATTTTCCTTTCCTTCCTAGACCGAAGAGGATTGGACTGTAGAAGATGCAGAATGCTGGGTTTCTACCGAGGCAAAAAGGTGTGTTCCCAAGGCACATGACATACACTTTTGGTTTTGGGTCAATTCATAAGAGTCTTCCAGAAAAGACCTCCATAATTTTTGAAATGAGTAGCCAATCAGATGTGGCTTTCTGATTACATGATAGTATATACAAATTAAAAGATTTTTAAATGTTATGAATAATCAAGTCATAGGTGAAAATCAGAATGGTACATAAAAGTGTGAAAATTATTTAGCCTCTTTTGTGATGATGGTGGAAAGTAAACTATTGAGATTGAATCTTTCTTGTAAAAATAAAAATACCAGCAATGATAATGTGACAGGAGTGTCTAACACACCCTCCACTACCAAAATGGCACAGTCTTCCCCTGGAGGGGCTACAGCAGTGTTTAGCAAGCTCTCAATTAATTTCATTTTATTTGGAACAGTTTAAACCATCAAAAGTAAACCTTTTGTTATGTTCAATAATTAGAAACACTTTATAATCTCTAATAACTATGTAACCTCAAATAGACAGTATGTGGTGAGCTGAAGCAGAACAGAAAACACTGAGTTCTTAAGTGGGTCTGTGGCTGCACTTTGAGTCTACTTCATAGACACTCCTCCTTCTACCAGTTTTCAATTCAATCCCAAAGTAAATACATTCTGCATTTTCACTATGATAAAAATGACCAGACTGGAGAGCTGGCTCAGTAGTTCAAAGCAGTTGCTACTCTTGAATCAGATCTTAGTTCAGTTCCCAGCAGCCACATGTGGTCCCTGACAATTACCTATAACCTCAGGTCTAGGAGATCTGATGCCCTCTTCTGGCTTTGTAGGGTACTTGATTCTCTCTCTCTCTGTCTCTCTCTGTCTCTGTCTGTCTCTGTCTCTCTCTCTCTCTCTCTCTCTCTCTCTCTCTCTCTCTTCTCTCTCACACACACACACACACACACACACACACAGAAACAGACATATACACACAGGCACACATACAGGCACACACACACACACAGTTATTGTGATAACTTTCTAAATTGGCTGGGCATCTGAATATTGAGATTTTATTGAACTCATTGGTTAACTTTAAGCATCTAGAGTTTTGATTTACTGGGTGATGGGTGTGGTGGCTGATTTGGGGTGGACAATCATGGCGTGGGCTAGCGTGGCCACGAGAGGAGTTCTGAAGCTCCAGCCCCACTAGAGAGCCTGCTGAGATGAGGACATCCAGCTGGGGCCACCAGTACCACTGTTAGTGCGGGAGCCAGCAGGATGCATTCTTTTTTAATACCTCCTACTACAGATAACTACCTGTCTCAGTCCTAAATTTGTCTTCTTGGCCTTACTGTGTAGAGTTAGGGTAGGCCACACACAACCATTTAACTACACAGGACTTGGCCCCCTAGTAGACATTGTACTTAGTAGAGTAGGATTACTAAAGTTAGTTACTTTCCTTTACTAAATTTATAGAGGAGAGATGCACTCTGGTGGGCTATAAAGAAATTTTTGTGTATGACATTATTTTAGGGATCTGCTGCTGCATGGAAAACTGTTGTGGATAGTCCCAGCCTTGTATTCTGATCCTAGTTTCACTTTCCTGGGAGGGGCTGCCGAGGATGATCGAATCTGTACACAGGTGATGTCTTGTAAACCTTCTGTCCAATTAAAACTTGTAAAATAAAGGCTAGAGCCAGTGATTGGGCAGTAGAAGGGAGGCAGAGAAAAAGGCTTGAAGGAGGAGAAAGTGAGAGGAATTCAATATAAAAGGGAGAGAGAGAAGGAGGTAGAGGCAGAAAAGAAGCAGAAGCAGAGGTGGAGGTAGAAGCAGAAGGAAGTTGACAGCAGAAGGAAGTCGAAGGAAGAAGGAGTAGGAAGCCGACGACAGAGGAGCCGGAGCTGGACAAGCAAGAGGCCTAGATAAACCACAAGTTATAAGGGATCTCATAGCCAGGGATTAGAATAGTATAGTGGTAAATCTGCCCAATCCAGGCGTGCAATTTTTACTATAATTATTGAGTTGTGTTTTCCTTTACTGGTCTCATTTGGTAGGAGATCTTACCACGACAAATTTGGCGGATTAAATAATTTCTACTACAGAAAACCACTTTAAAACTCAATGACTTTAAGATAACAATGACATTTTAGTCAGCATACCATGGGAAGGCAGGCTCTGATGTGCCTGAGGTTACCTGTGCAGTGAAAGCAGGCTCTGATGTACAACTCTGTCCCATGGACTGGAGCCGAGGTTACCAGTGCAGTGACACTCAGAATGCCTAAATGGCTTCTTGAATCTTCAGGCAGTAGCATCACCTAAATTTCTTTATGCGTAGGGGGCTGGCTTTATGGAGGATTTGTGATAGGAATCCTGTCCTAAAACTCTCTGAAATATACTTGCCTCTAACAGCATAAGACACTCAGGCAGGATATGAGAGTGAGCAAAGAGGCTGATGATCAGGAAGCCTTTGAAGGGGCCTGGATGCAGAGCCCTGTGAAGAAGCAGCAGACCGTCTGGAAGCAGCAGGAACAGAGTGGAGAGCATAGTTATATCAGTTATTCTTTTCTTTGCCATGACAAAATGCTTGGTGGAAGCAACTTAATAGAAAAAGGATTTACTTTGGCTCTCAGTTGAAGGTCCCATAGATGAGGGGTGTGATAGATTTGGCACATGCTGCTGAGACTTCTCAGGCCTCCATAGAACAGGAAGCAAAGTGTGTAGAATGCTTACACTCTTCTGTCTTTCTCTTTACCTCTTTTATTAAGTCTGATCCCTCAGGTCATAGGATGGTGACAGTCACATTCTGGCTACATCCATCTTCAGTTAACCCTCTCTAAAGTAGCCTCACACTCATGCCTATAGATGTGTCTCCTAGTGTGTTCTAAGTCCAGTTATACTTATAGTAAAGATAAATCACTACAGTCACCTGGAACCCTTATGGGGTTTCCTGGAAATGGATTGAGGCAGAATAGGCACATAGAGTAAGCTTAGGATTTGGAAAGTATAGATAATTATAAGGTACAAGGCTGGCACATGATGATTACAGAGCAGAGCAGCACTGGCTTGGAGTAAGGAGTGTTATAAAGGAGGACACTGGAGTTTTCGACCAGTAGGCTTGTATGTCAAAATCACACTTCAGGAAAACACTTGCTATTAGGAGGAATCAGCTAGTCCTTGAGAAGCAGTGTCCCCAAGAACCAGTCCCACAATACTAGAGCATCAGGAACTAAAGGTTAGAGAACTTGGCAAGCACAGACCCATAGACAAGCCTCTGCTTGCACAGTGCCTGACAAAACACTAACATGGTGAAGAAGCATGGCACAGACAGAGGCAGAGTCTGTGGACGGCCAAGAACGTGATAGCCACAGCACATTGCTAAATAAACAAACATCTGGTTAGGTCAACAATGAAAGTTCTGAAGCCTAGAATCATTTATTCACCCTTGCAATCCTTGTATCTTGTTTTTATTTTCTTATTTCATTAATGAATATGAATTTTTACTAAGAAAATACCTAAGATTCATCAACAAAATAAATAGTAGTGACTTAGTTTATGCCCCTACAAACCCATGGTGAGGATTCTTGTACATGTGAGTTCATAGAGAAAGGGAGCAGAAAGCTGCCTGGGCAGGGAGAGGCTATAAGACTGAGTCCACTGAAGCTTGTATGCCCAGACCCTGGATGCTGAGTGAATCTGGAGTTGACTAATCTTGCGAAAGTGTTGGTTCTGTAATCTCAGTGTGCTCAATGGCAAGTCTGAAGGAGAGAAAGAGGCCTCAGCCATTGACTAAAAACTCTGTGATGGAGGCCTGTCACATCCATCATAGCCTTTGATCCATCATCGTCTAGTCTGCTGCTGTTATTAAATGCAACATACAGAAATTCAGGAAAGTCCAGGGTCAAGGTTCTAGTTAGTTTAGAATCTGATGAGGACTAGTTGTTCAGAGTGGCATCTTTGGTGTCCTCTGATGGCAAGAGAGGAAAACAGATCCGTTAAGTATTGATTCAATGACCCCATATATTCCAGCAGTGTTCTCACAACCCAGTCACTTCTGGAAGCCTTATTACTCTCTCATCTGTCCAAGGTTTTGCCCATTCCAGGCAAATGCTCTACCACTGAGCTATATGCCCAGTCTCTTTACCTTTATTTTGAGTCAGGATCTCTCACTATGTGGCATAGGCTGGCCTTGAACTTGAAGCAGTATCTCCTTACTTTCCATGCAGCTAGGATGGTAGGCCTGTTTACTGAGCTCAGAGGACTATATTTCTTAATATTACCACACTAGAGAGAAGTCTTAAATTTGGACTTTTAAAAGGACACACATTCAAGTCAGAGCTCCCTGACACCTAGCACTTCTACAGAGGTGGTAGGTATCCTCCCTCTATCAGCCATCAGAAGCTACCATGGTGATGACAGCTTTCTTCCAAAGGGCTACTTGGTAACATCTCCCATGCATGCCTCGAATATCAACTAATAAACTCCTAATATGCCTTCTATACAGAAAATAAATGTCACAAGAATGCTGGATGAGCAAATGTTAACTACATAAAACTCAGAACTACCCTAACTCCTTCACGTATGAAGTATGTGCCATGATCTTTCATAATGACGCTAGGAAGTGCTGGACCAGCTTTTTTCCCCTTTCTCTTGTGAATGGCTTTGAAACTCTAATGCTGAGACAGATTTGGCTAAATTTTTTCCCCAAATTTTCTGCTGTGCTAAAAAACGCATGAGAAATTTCGAAGGGAAGTCTCAGTTCTGAAGGTTGTAAGCCTAAATTATAAACTCACATCAATAAGTCAGCCGTCTAAAGGTTCTAAAAATAGGGGTGGATAATAAGAGTGCTTTCTCAAGCAAAACCTCAGCCTTCCCTCTGCTGCACTCAGAGAAAGCAGAAATGAATCTTTCTCCTCACGTGAAGAAACAGATAATGGAATGCTCGCACAGATGCCTTGGATGCCTGGGATCCTGGGCACAGACAGTCTTTCCATCAATCTCGTTTATTTTTTTCTGAAATCTAATTCTCAGGCCATTACACTCAAATATTGAATTAGGCAATGTCTACCAGATACTCTCAGAAGAAAAAAATAAAATAAAAACGAAATGCCTTTATTAGCAGACATACTAATTTTCTGTTTTGTTTTGTTTTGTTTTGTTTTTTCCATCAATGATGAAACATCTTCACAGAAGTGGATAAGATAATGGCTGGCTGGATTTTAAGCAAATGATGTAATAGAAGTGCTTGGAAACATAGAGAAGTTGGGGGTCAACAGACAGGATAGAAAAGGCTTTTATCCAAAGGCTCCAGAGTCTCCAAATTAAGAAAGAAACTGGAGCAAAAGACTCAGCTTCTAGGAGCACCATGGTCACAGCGCTGTGTGAGAGCCAGAGCTCGGCTCTCCAGCTCCTTCTCAAGCCCCATTGTCTTCAATAAGCAAGCAGTACAGCTGGGTCAGGCCAGGACTAAAATACTGGTGTCTACAGGAGAGAAGGGAGACACAGCTCTGCGATAAGCCACAAGGAAAGTCAGAAATAAGTATGGTGCCTCAGGCCTGTGAGTCTGCCTCTCAGGACTGTCACAGGATGACTGCCATGCATTTCAGGCCAGTCTGGCCTACAGAGGGAAATCATTTAAAATAAAAAAGAAAGAAAAAATACCACAGAGAATTGTGGTGTGTGTGTGTGGGTGTGTGGGTGTATGGTGTGGGTGGTGTGTGTGTGGTGTGTGTGTGTGTGTGTGAGAGAGAGAGAGAGAGAGAGAGAGAGAGAGAGAGAGTGTTTTAGGATTTTCTTATACAAATAAATCTATGGAATAAATCAATAAGTATTTGAACAGATATTTCCTAGTTTGGGATGTGGGTAGTTTAGCTCCCCTCATGTCCCTACATGAGAGTTTTGTGCAGACATCCACCTGGAAAGCATCTTTATTTCCAAGTTTGACTTCCATGTCTCCCCCATGCCTTTCCTTCTTCACCTCTTCCCTCTTTCTAAACCATTTTATTCTAATTTCCTCACACATTTATAAGATGACATGTAGGCCACCCTGGGGTCATGAAAGGCCATCTGCTTCTGCTGCTGGAGAGCCTGGTGACACTCCAGAAGATCCCACAGGGCACCAACCATCATTTGACAGGCCAGCTGCCCTCCTAGGGAAGCACAGGCTGGCCTTGAGTCCCCTTGAGGAGTTGGAGACTGGAGCTAACAGCAGGAGTCATCTGAAGTTCTCTTAAAAGCTAGCTCTACCAAGCAGGGGCAGGAAAAGGAGGGTGTTCACACTGGGGCTTCCTCCCCCAGTGTCAGCTGATCATTCAGATGACAGGAGTCAGCAGCTGCCAGTACACAAAAAGAACAGCCTAGATTCTATCTCCAGACGATACGTTTGTAGCTGACTCTGGTTGCTTCACTTAGAATTTACTAGGTGGAATTACATAAAATTGAAGTATGTGTTTTGATATATAAAAACAGCCAGACATGATTTCATATGGTTCTACCTATTCAGTCCTGTGGTACATGTGAAAGAAATCATGGTGAGAAACCCACTCCTTGCGCCGACCCAACCCCACCTTGGAGAGATGCCATTCACCATATTGATCACACTATTCATATTCCTTAACATCCCCAGTGTCAAGTCCCATCAAGTCTGCATTTTGCAGAGTGAGGAGCCCTCAGCAGAGTCATCAAACTACCCAGCAGAGACTCACCATTCTCTAAACCTCCCTCAGGCTTCCCTGCATTGCACTTCTTAAGCAGAAGTCATTCACAGTCACAAAATTGTCCCAGTTTTTCTACAATTCATTTATACATTCCGTTAGTTTTCCTAAAAGCAAAAACAATAGAAATAAGAATGATAATCGGGGTCAGGTGTCTCTCCATGGATGAGGACATCCTAGCACACACAGATTTGGTTCTCAGTACACACACACACACACACACACACACACACACACACACGCACACACCAAACAAAGCCTATACATAAAATCTAGACCCTGAACTTAACACAAGACTGCTCAAATTTTTCTCAAATAGATAGATGTGTGTGTGTGTGTGTGTGTGTGTGTGTGTGTGTGTGTGTGTATTATAAGAGTTTATTTAGCCAACTAGCCATCTTCCTCTTAATATTTAAGATACTGGAATGGTTTTACTAATACAAACCTTTTGTGAACATACAACTCATTCATTGTTTGAACACTGCTGTCAGAGAATTCCGGCACTATCATCAGAATGACATCTATACTTTGTGATATACTTTGTGATAGCAAGACAGTACTAACCACAGCAACTCACAGTTAAGTAATTAAGACTCCAGGCCTTACATGCCATGTAGGCCATGGAGCAGAAGGACCCATCCAGGAAATGGAAAGTTAAGAATGGGTGGGCAAAGTCCAAGCTCCTGACTTCCCTTGTTTGGAAAGCTGTCACAGGGAGGCAGCTGTGAACTGCCAGTTCTGCTCTCAAGCTAGTCAGTCAGCCAGGGGTCCCTAACTCAGCTAATCCTGACAGGTGACTCTTCTGCAGAATTTAGTGAAATGGTGCTGATTTCATGCTCCATCCTTTGGACCTGCTGATCTTCTCTGCTGCTCAGGTACTTAACTGCCTGCCAAGAGGCTGGAGATGAGTCCATTACTGGATATAAGACAACCAAAAAAGGTACTTTTTTTTATGGAGATATTCCTGATACCCTCAAAGTTGTTTTGGGGTTGGAGCATTTTGTCCAAGCTATTGCACATTATGGTTACTTATTTCTTCTGATGGCTCTACACTTTTCAGCACAAGGTACTTCCATGAGGAGAACAGACTGGAAGTTGCTAGTAAGACATTGCTTGATAACAGATGGTTTGGACAAGCCCCAAGGAAGACATGTATCAGGAGTAAGCCTTGACCCATGAGGTGAAATGGAAACTACCATGTACTCAGTAGTTCAATACTACCTGAAATCCGTGGGAGAAGAAGTCTTTCAGGCAACATGAAGGAGAGCACACATTTGGATCTTCCTGGAGAGTTTCCAGGTGATGGACATTATAGAAAAGTGTCCTGGCTCATATGATGTCAGCTCATGATGATGACAGGCAAGTTGAATATATGAAACCAGACTTCAGCCAACTTCTTCCTAGCATACAAACTGCAAAGTTGTCTGGGCTGATTAGGAAATCATAACATTTTCCAGTTCTCTCAGTAGAATCTCTCTGTAGTGACTGACAAATATATAGCTTCCTGTGTCATGCTTACCCTGACCGTAGGCTCAGATTTACAACTTCCTAATAAGAACCATTTTCATCATGTATTATTACATCCTTTGCCCTTTTCTCCTTATATCTATTTCTGCAGTTTTTCTAGTAAACACCCTCTCCTGGGTTTATTTTTACCCTTAAAGATAATGAACAGAAGATTTGGTGGAAATCTGGTTTATCTAAGTTCCTCTATGACAAAGGGTCAACGGAAGAAGTTGATCTGAGAGGTATTCCAGCATACAGGAGGAAGGAAAGTAGAGGAGAAACTGAATCAACTAGCCATCCAGCATCAATCAGAGGACCACTGCAGGCAGTGGTGCAGAAGGCTCTGAGGAACTCTGAGATGACAAGTGCTTCAGTGATAAGTCATTACAAGATAGTGAGGGATGTGAAATGCATATACAGTAAGGAATGTGGAATGCATATATAGTAAGGGATAAGGAATCTATATGTAGTAGAGATAAGGAATGTATATATAGTAAGGGATAAGGAATGTATATATAGTAAGGAATACAGAATGTATGTATCGTGAGGTATGTGATACAAATACACTAAGGGTGTGAAATGTACATACTGCTGAGATGAAGGAAGAGTGATCCCAACAAAATTTTTAACCAACCCACAGGTATACAAAGTGAACTCTGGTGATAAGAAAGACATAGGTGGAAAAGAAAACTAGTTGACTGGTTTGAGGTTGACCGTGAAGCACGTGGGTTCTATGGTGTCTGTTCAGTTTGAAAAGTGGAACAATCAATTGCAGGATGTGGACCAAGACATTAGTTAGCTGAACTCTTAGACATCCCTAACACGGCAGATGACAACTGTGTGCATCTGGGACCGTCTGGGGCAGAAGGCATTGCTCTCTTTTTTACCGAACCTTCCCAGCTCCATGCTAAGGTTCTTACACCACACATCTCAGCACTGCCTGAGTCAATCCTGTGCTTGTGACAAGGCTCGTCCCTCAACGACCTAACACAAACCCAGCCTGTGCCCAGCAAAGCTCTGCCAACCCCAAACAGCCACCTCCTTCCCCTGCTCACTCTGCATCGTTGTAAGCAGAGAGTAGCCCTAAAAGGTATCCATGTCCTGTGAGTATATCACTGCGTGGGTTAGTTTTTGACAACTTGACACAAGGTGGGAAAAGGAAACCTCAACTGAGAACATTTCTCCATCTGATTTGCCTATGGGGCTAGGCTGTGGTGCATTTTCTTGATTAATTATTGATGTGGGAGTGCCCAGTCCACTGTGGGCAGTGCCTCCCCTGGTCAGGTGGTCCTGAGTCATGTAAGAAAGCAGGCTGAGCAAACTATGGAGAGTAAGCCACTAAGCAGCATACTTCCAGAGCCTCTACTTCACTTCCTGCCCTGATTTCCCTCGATGGTGGGCTGTGATGTGTAAATGCCAAATAAACTCTTTCCTTTCCAAACTGTTTTTTTTTTTCCTTTTGTCCAAATGTTTTATCAGAACAATGGAAAGCAAACTAAGACAGTCATGTCACATGGCAAAGGGAACTTTGAACCTGTGATCATTTTGAATTCCATGAGTTAGTCTAGCACAATCAAAAGTGACCTTGGGATAGCAGAGAGATGCTGAACAGTTAAAATCAAAGAGATGTTGGCTTCAAAGCTAGAAGATCAGGCTGGCAGCGAGTGACCTGCAGTGGACCCTGGAGTCTAGCAAAGGGCAGGGAATATATTTCTCCATGAACTCTGCTGACACCTTGATTTCAGATGGAAACTATTCAAGTACTTCTTAACCTGTAACTGAAAAAAAAAAAAATATGTTAAGCCACTCATTTGCTAAATTAGCACACCAGGAATAGTGCATAGATGCAGAGGTGCTAAGCCACACTTCTGAGCTATTCTGGATAGTTCTAAGTCCTTCCTGCCTGAATATCAACCAGAAAGGTTCTGTGACCCCCACATGTACCTAGACTTTAAAACTGAGTCCTTTTAGGAAAGAATTTACCCTCAAAACCAGTTTGCAATGAATGCAGTGTTCCCAACAAAAACCAGTAGCTTAATCCTTAGCCCCTCTCCTTTTAGGAAGCAATACAGTATGCAGACTAAGAACATTGACTCTGGCCACTCATGTCTTCGCCTTGAATCCCAGCCCTGCCATAATTAGCCCTGTGACCCTGGGAAGTTTACTTCTCACTGTCTAGTTTATTAATCTAAAAATGAGGAGAGAATCAGATCTATCTATTCTGAGTTGAGCAATATGCCTTCCTCCCCAAACCAAACCTTCCTAGATGCTGAGAATGCAGCCCTGCCTGGAAACAGTTTTTACAAACTGAAGTAGCTGAGACAAGGTCACCCTCAGACGCTATTTGGTGAAACTCCCCTGAGTCAGCAATACCTGAAATCAACATATTGCTCGGGTTTCATTTCTTCCTAGAAACTTCACCATTTTGTTAGCCAATCATGTAAGAATGTGAGGCCTGGTTCTGACCAATCAGAATGATGCACAGGACCCTTAGAGTTTATGATGAAAACTCAGCAGACTTCCTCCTGGGTGGTCTACTGGCCCTGATATCTAAGAGGCTGTTCATCCTTTTGCAAAGATAAAACTTTTGATTTGTCAAAATACTTTGAATCGTGGGATCATTTTCTTGAGAACTCATATGCATTTCTAACAATAAGTATATGCCTTTTTTTTCATTAGTTTTTAGTGTTCTAGCTGCTGCGACTTGTAGGACGCCTCTTATGTAGACACAGCGACCTTTGCTCTGTGTGTGGCTGACTATGGAGTCTCCCAGTGAGCCCTTCACTGTCTGGAAACAATGGATCCTCCGTGTTTCAAATCTGAACCTTACTAGTTCCTGGCTGCTAGGGCACTGATTCTTGGTGTGGGTTTTGCGATTCCCTAGGGTTACACCAATGCTGTGAGGCCTCCACGACGTAATGGTCCTATCTGGCTGATTTATACACATGTGAGAACAAAAGCTCTTTTTTCATGTGTTTTTTCATATCCATCAATGAAAACAACAGACCACAGCAGATTCAATTTAAAAAAAGAAAAGGTAGATTATTTGATCCCAGTCCATCTTTTATGGAGACAGAAATTAAAGAACTCACAAAATGCAAATCGAAGACATTCTTCTCCTTTTCTTTGGGAAAACAGGGAGAGGTTTGGCATAAAATAGTGTGTAACTGTGCAATGATTTTATTGATGATAAGAATTTTAATATAATCAATTAAATCATAATATTAATTACATATATTATATTCCTAATACTAATTCTTATATATTAATTTCCTAATATAACATGCAAAAACTCTATGTTGGGGGGTATCCCAATAATCTTTTAATTTATAAGGTGGTCCTGCAGCCAAAAATGAGACATGATGTAACACTTTCTTTAGGGTTAGAGGTTTTGTTTACAATTTCTCAGATAGTTCTATTTCCCTCACTATTCAATTTTCATACAAAAAGAGCAATGCCAACCTTCTGTGGGGTTGTTCTTGACAGCGAAGGTCCAGAAAACAAGAAGACATGCACACAAATGTCTTTGTATACAAATAAATCATGGAGGAATTTATTTTAAGAGTCTCTGACTTATTTTCTCTCTTTTTATTATTTTAGGAAGCCATCCACAATACTTTTGACTTTCTGTGTATTTCTAGAATCCAGGCCAAATTCTCTAGAAGAACATACCAAGCTTGTATCATGGTGAGAGTTCTTTCCAGCTTCAGATCTCAGATGGCAACCCAGAAAGACAAGGCATGAGGCCCAAAGCTGACAGTCCTCATCTAAGACACAGATTCTGTGTCCAACAGGGGACTCCTCTGTGTTCCCTGCTAAAAAGCTCAAAACATCTAACCTCAAATCCTGGCAACGGCAGCATGGCTGGTATCTGAGGGTCCCTCAGAGAGAGTCCATGGGGTATTCATGTATTTAAAAAAAAAAAAAAACTTTTACTTACTAAAAGAAAGAAATAAAGGGCCTTGCATCTGGTTTAAGAATTAGCATATTTCCTGTGTTGTAAATAGTAGCTTTCTACAGTGTTTTTATATGCTGTCAAGGATTCTGTTTCGTATGTGTATCTTAAGCTTACATGGTGCAGATTTTTATGTTGTTGAGATCTATCTTTATATTTATATAGTATGGCAAATGGTTTTTCACTGTGGTTTCTGGATGGTGAGAGCTAAAGAATCAGCTTTCATTGATGAGAGATCAGCATCACAGAGGCAAAATCTTCTAGGAAGTGTTTCCTTAGGGTCAGCACACAGAAAGTTGTGGGCCAAAGGAGATCTAAGACGGGGTCCAGGCTGGCCTCCACCTGGCACTCTACAGACAAGTCAGAAATCAGCTTTCATCTGTGGTCTCTGCAGTTCCAGCCTCCGGGATGCCACCCTGGTATCTTTTGGGAATGGAACTTGACGTGAAACTATGAAGTGAAACAAATGCTTTCCTTTCCAAGTTACCTGTCAGTCATGGCACTTTTCATAGTAGCCAAAACCAAACCACAGCTGAAAAGAAAGACTTGGGAGAGAAGACAAAAACCACTTCTGGGTTCCATAACTTCCGGAAACAGCACATCGTGAACTCCCTACATGTGACCTTAAGATCAGTTCAGCCTCTCTGGCTTCCATAGAGGTTGATATAAACACATTACTAATCAAGCCCTGTAAGCCAGTGTATACCAAAGGCACTCTTCCTGCAGTGTCACAGAATGAGTCTGCCAGATCAAGAGGAATTGTTGGTTAAACTATCCAAATAGTAACAACTATCTACCAATGGCAGTCCCTTTCAGTATCCTGGGGTGAAGTACTCAGTGCTATAATGTCAACCAGAATTTGAAAGGAATAAATTTTAATGGTTACAAATTAAACAAGATTTAACTAACTGCTTTCTAGACCTAGAGTGCTGCTCTAGGTTAGAGGATTACACTTGGTTTCAGCAATACCTTTGTCCTGACTCAGTTTCTCTAATCAGAACCCAAGAGGATATAATTCTACTGGGGCAATTGACTGACAGCAAAGGAGCAGAGGAGTCAGTGCAGAGCCTGCTGTCCTATGGTCTAAAGTCTTAGTCTGCAGGAAGGGGCAGCTGGAGGCAACACTACACAGGGGACAGGCACTGTAGGTGCCACCCCAACCCCGCTGGGCAACACACAGTGATGCAGTATAATTTTTCTTGTGACTTCCTTTATGTGAATATCTGACTAAAGGAACTACTTAGGGGAGCTTCAGAGGGTATGATCTCTAAGCCCATCAGTAGGCAGTGGCTGGCTCACTGGGGTTAAGAACTTAACCTTAGGAAGTACTTATTCTTAAACTTAATCTTAGGAAGTACCTTTTCAGCTAAGGCTTCTAAATCTCGAACTTACATCCTCAGCTCCAGTACCCTAGAATTCTTTACTTTTGTTCACCTGAAAATCTGTCAGTCTCCCACCAGAGTGAAAGGAACCATGACTCTGATGGGTGTTAGAGGCCACTTTAGCCTCAGAGATCCCATCTTCTATACAGCCTCCATCTTGACCTAGGCTGAATTCTGAGAAACAGCTAAATTCCCAGAAACAGCTACTGGCCACAGGTGCCCCTATGAACTAGACCACAAGTCCCACCCCACACCTTGTTGGTTAGCACCCAGTTAAGACTAAAACCTCATGGCTGCTCTGGCTGGCTGACTGCAATCTAGGCCAGGTTACCAGGGAAGCCCTCTGAGTATTTGACAAGCAGTATCCTGCTCAGGATGCCAGGAGTAAAATACGGTTGGAAGCATACAGCATATGTCCCTTGGTCACCCCTACCCTTGGCCTTACCCCTCCTGCTTTGTGGTTTTTTGCTTTAAAAGATTGCTCTGTTCTGCCTATCATTAAGTTTGGATCCCAAACCCAGTTGTCTCCCTGATATGTCAGTTTTTCAAATAAAGAAACTTTTGTTGGCTTGATCTTGGTTTTCATAGTTGATTATTCCCAAATCATCAGACCCTAACATTGGTGACCTAGTATTCTTTTTTTTCTTTTTCAGAATATGAAAATTTATTACTGTGTTTCCATTGTCAAATTTTATGATCTTGGTCTTTCCTTCTTACCTTTGTATAGAGCCAAAAGAGACACATTGGCTACTTTAACCACAGGTAATTGATATAAATCTGACTTTCTGAACTGAGTAGATACCGTGTGTCTCAAAAAAAAAAAAAAAAAAAAAAAAAAAAACCTGGGACAAGTCTTACTCAGTACCTGTGGCTCTTCCCAGCCCTTCTCATCTAGCCCCCTACCCTAAGGCCCTCCCTCCTCCCTCCCAGGGGGAGGGCTTCTGCTTCCCTCTCCCTAACTTGACAAATATACATATAACTGGAAGTTAAGAACTTAACCTTAGGAAGTACTTATTCTTACTTAAACTTAATCTTAGGAAGTACCTTTACAGCTAAGGCTTCTAAATCTTGAACTTACATCCTCAGCTCCAGTACCCTAGAATTCTTTACTTTTTATTCTCCTGAGAATCTGCCTGAGAAACAGCTAAATTCCTAGAACCTCGAACTTACATCCTCAGTACCTGTGGGGAGATGTGTGTGTGTGTGTGTGTGTGTGTGTGTGTGTGTATTGGCTAGAGCTGCTCTCTTGTCCCAGCTGCCTCTCTTGCTACTCTCTGGTTCTCCTTTGTCCTCCTTCCACTCATAGTCGAATTTACTATGACAGCCATGTTCATTCTGGAATCTTCCCTCTGCCTGTTTCCTCCCTTATATCTACTATAAAATTCTTCTCTAAACATGTCTCCCATTTTTTATTTCATTTTTTTATTCACTATGTACGTGCTGACAGAATTCAACCAGAGGACTACTTTAACCCTTTAATTTTCTTTTTAAAAGCCCATAATTTTGGTTTATTCTGGGGTAGGATGGGCTATTCAGGAAAAGCTAGATGGGTCATTGTCTTAGAGTCTTACTGCTGTAAACAGACACCATGACCAAGGCAACTTTTATAAAGGACAACATTTAATTGGGACTGGCTTACAGGTTCAGAGGTTCAGTCCATTATCATCAAGGCAGGAGCATGGCACTGTCCAGGCAGGCATGGTGCAGGAGGAGCTGAGAGTTCTAAATCTTCATCTGAAGGCCTCTAGAAGAAGCCTGACAAAGCCCAGCCACACAGTGACACACTTCCTCCAACAAGGACACACCTCCTAATAGTATCATTCCCTGTGGGCCAAGGAATCAAACATATGTCTATGGGAGCCAATCCTACTCAAACCACTACAGTCATGCTACAGAGTAACTAGCCAAGATAGTCTTCAAGGCTATAGAGAAAAATAAAGAAAGCGTTGAAATATCTCATGGACCAATGGAAATGGGAGATGTGGTCTCTAAATGTCATGCAATACCAAAAATTGGAACAGAAAGTGAGACAGAACAAGATAGAAACATAGACATTGACATTGAGAGAGAGAGAGACAGAGAGGAAGAGACAGAAACAGAGAGAGAGAGAAAAGCATACAGACAGACACAGATAGACAGAGAAGAGGAGATCATAGGAGATGTGAAATCCAGCTACATGTGCTCTATCTGCTCTTTACTGTGCAATGTTTCTGGATTTGAAGATTTAGCAGTCCATAGTAACTCAGTGTTAGCAGTGGTGAAATCTGCTGACGATGCACATTTTGTCCACTCTCTGCGACTCTCCTATGAACTATGATTATTCCAAAAATAAAAAGACTTAAAAACAAACTGTTCAAGCTCATGTGTGCACTTGTGTGTGTGCAAGTGCCCTCCAGGGTCAGAAAAGGGTGTTGGATCCCTTGTAGGTATAGTTGTGAGCTACCTGATATGAGTGAGGTTAATGGACCTGGGGTCCTCTGCTCTTAACTCGTGATCAGTCATTCCAGTCCCCATCAAAAATCCTTTAATGCTCTCATTAAATTCAACAACAAAGGCAAAAGCAGCTGGCTAACAGCTTTAGTGTTCTTTCCATTGACATCAGGGTGACTCTCTGTCTGAAGGGCATTGCCAGTCTTCTCTTTCTTTGACCTCTAGCAAGGCTGAGAAAAAGAAAAAATATAAAGAGGGACGGCAGGGAGAAAACTGGGAAGGAGAGACAGGAAATGAGAAAGGAGAGAGCTGGTTCTCAGGAAATTACACCAGTTGGCTAAAGTTGGTTGTCTAGGTAACATACAGCCCTAGGATTTTGCCAGTGACCCCTGTTGTCTCCAGTTCCTGTGAGTCTGACCTTAGAGCCCTTGGCTCTGCTCAACTCTCCATCACTTCTGATCTCAATGGACTGACAGCTATGAGTCCCTCTCTCACCTCTGAGTCCCAGCACTCACCTTGCAGGAGCCGTTCCAACCCCACAAGGCTCTCATATTTGAACAGCACCGCCTGCATGCAGTTTTTGATTTTCTGGTTCACAGAACCTGCCCCCCACAACACTCTTTCACCTTAACAAGGTGTCCTTGTGGAGTTTACTATGGTTTCCAGGAGGGATTGCTCTGCTAACCCCTCTTAGCACTCACCCTTGTCACCTGTAGCCTTGGTTTTCTTCACACTGCTGTACAGAAAAAGCTAACATTCGGAAAGGCATTAGAATGACAGTATTGACTTGCTGTGACCCAGTTCAACCCCGTTCAACAAACTTATTTTTAACAACTAAGCAGTGTAGGTAGTTCTATTTCTAGATTGCCTGTTTCTTCTAAGTTTTCCTTAGTTGAAGTAATAATATTGAACACTTCTAAGTCATGGCACTTTCTCCATGGCAGGCTAAACACTGTATACTTTACATGTCATATTTAAATTTCATACAACTCTATGTATAAATGTCTCATTATTTCCAGTCAGAACATGCAATGACAAAAATCAAAGGAGATTGTAGTACTTAGCTAAAGTCGCTGGGACTTGAGTTCAGTTGGTGCCCTTATGACCTATTGCTGACAACTGCCAGAGGGTCTCAGAAAACCTTGACTACATGACTTCTTGGTGAAATGTTAATCACCCTGCAGATATTAGCAGCAAAGGCAGGAGTGGGGGATGCTGGCCCATTACACGTTGTATATGACAGATGTTCATTCTATATAGCAGGAATGACAGGAATCCCTTTTGCTGGGATTATTTTAAGACAAAGCCAGTTTTTCTGCTACAAGAAGGAGTTGACATAACCTTCCTGGAAAGCAATTTGGTGGCACACAAGACTATAATTTAAAGTACATATAGCCTTTGATCTAGCGTTTCTACTCTCAGAGTTGCCTTGAGGAAAAAAAAAAAAAAAAAAAAAAAACAAGGCCCTGTGCAAAAACTTAGTCCTGAGATTTGTATATTAGCATTCTTTCTAATGACAATAACATGAAAATGACCAAATATACATGTACAAGAGATATTTATATAGTCCATAACAAGGAATGCTGGGGAGTCATTAAATGCAATATATATTATATATATATATACTATATATATATATATAATATGTATATATATATGTATATATTATATATCATACAAGAGCATTTTATGTTAATTATTAAAATGATTTATAAAAATTATGAAGTGTAATTTTTTAAAAATATATATATAATAAATAATAGTAGATTGGAACTTCATATGTATGACATATATATATTATATGTTAGGCTCCACACCATAAAAATCAATAGCTTGGAAATTAGATGACAAGACTGCCTAGAAAAAATACAACAAAATGGTAATTGATTGAGTGCCTCTGTTATACAGAGATGACTCTTGATCATACTAGCCCTTTTTGTCCTGAGAATACTTTTATTCCTGCCCATCGTGTTAAAGTTTGTCTTTAGCAATATCAACATATTGGCAGACAAAGTACATGGCTTAAACTTGAAAATGGACCCCCAGACAGAGTTATTTAATTAACAGACTGGCACAGAGCCTTACCAACTTAAGACAGAAGTGCATTGCTTTTGATAATGTGTATTCCACAAAGGGTAAGGAAGGCATTCTCGTCAGAATGACCTAAGACAGGCTCCGTCTTGTTTATGAAATAAAAAAGGGGGAGAGGCAGAGAGCTTTGGGGACTGCTTGGCAAGAATCTGACATGGGCCAAGGACAAGGAAATGGGCTGCTTGGCAGGAATATGACATTGGCCAAGGACAGGGAAGTGGGCTTCAGGCAGAAAGCTGACATAAGGCTAGAACAAAGAGTAATTTCAGCCAGGAATATAAATTTTAGACTAGAACAAGTAAGTAGGTTTCAGACATGAAAATGACTTTGGGCTAGGACAGGGAAGTTGGCTCAGATATTTTGGACATCCTGCTAAGCCCTTAGAAACAGTGATCAAGGGAGTGTTCATAGAATTTTGTTTATTGCCTTGCTTGTTCTTTGACTATTTGTGTTTATTGTATTGCTAGTTCCTAGACCTAGAACTGACCTTAATACTTGCAATTAAAATACTTGTAATTAAATGATATAAGAGCAAAAAGGAGGAGGGGGAATGAAATAGGGGATTTCTAGGGAGGGGAAATGGGGAAAGGGATGGCATCTGAAATGTAAATAAATAAAATATTTAATAAAAAATTAAAGAAATATTATGAATGCCCAAAATAATTAAATAAAATAAATAAAAAGCAGGACTCCGATGAGTTTACAGCTGGCCTTATTCAGTCAGGCCAGAGAGAAATATCTGTTGGGACTGCCTGTATCCCAAGATTGTCTGCTCACCTTGGGCAAACAATTTCAGGAAGGAAACCCCACAGAGTTCCCTATAGCTGCAACAACTTCATCACACCCAAGCCCCTCACCCCACATTTATAAACGGTCTCAGCCAGCTTCTCCACCCCCATGCAGACCCTTCCATTTCCCAAGAGAGATAGGCTCCTCCTTGATATGTTGCTAATAAACACGGTCTCATCTGTTGAAGGGCAAGTTCTGGTCTTTTCCTGTCTTCTGTCTCTATATAGTGCCTCATAAATCTCACACTAATAGTGAGTTTTCAAGGATGCCATAATTACTCATGATACTGGCCTCTTCTTTTTACTTTGTAAGTGAATTTGTTTTACTTGCTTTAAAAGGGAAAAAAAATCAGTTACTGAAATTATCATAAAGTATGTCTATTAAATGTCATGAGTCATGAGAGTTTAGCCACGTGACAAATGTCACTCAGGGTCACCTACCCTAAAAACTGGGTTCCCAAACATTCGGACTCTGCATGTAGCTTCCAGGAGTGAAGCCTTGACGAAGCCTGAGACTCTTTGTTCTCAGCTCATTTTATTCGCAGACTGTTCACCCAGATAAACTTCACCCTACTTTGTCAGGTTGGTACTCCACTCACAGATGCTCAGATCCTTATGTGTCACACACTGGAACTGGAAATAGGGGGTCAGGAGGACCCAAACTGTAGGTCCATCCCAGGTCCCTCTTTCAAGGCTATCTTCCCATTAAGCCTGTCACCTTACATTTCCAAATGGAACACTGTGGTAGGAAATGCCCTGTCTGTATTTGGTTAGCAGGAGCCCTCCATAGGAAGAGTTACTCCACTCCTAGCAGACATGGAGCAGATATAAAAGATGAAATTATAAAGAAATTTGTTTCTTTAAAGCAGGTTGGCTGTCATGATATCACTGTGATTGCTTTTGTTTTCTGAGATATTAACAGGAACATTTGATTCCAAAGCATCAAGTTTTACTGGTGCTTATGAAATAAATTTATGTGGTCTGGATGCATCACTGACAAAATTTACAGTTAGTAATCTATTAGCATTTTCAAGTCAGTACCCAGAGGGTACTTCTCTTCTATGTTATCTCCTTGTCCATATTTGTTTTTATTTTATTATTGTTATTATTTATCATCTTTTACTGCTACTCTTTCCCTATAATTCTCTTGTCCATATTCTTTCCCTGTCTAACTGTCCTGTCCTCACTGAGCCCGTGCTCCCTGTCATCCTTAGAGAGTCTGGGCCAGGCTGTGGCCCTTTCTTAGCTCAGTGCTCTGTTTCTTTGAGCAGCCTCCTAGAGCATCATTCATATAGGATTTTTGTTTGCCAACTTCTCTATGCTGAGAATTCCCTTATGTGACTCTAGTTTGACTACAGAGAAAGCCACTTAGATATAAAAGGTACAAATATACACAGAGCAGTTCTGCTAAGCTCTGAGGTAATTGCATCAGGTGCTGGACCACATACTGGGTCACTGCTCCAAGGGCAGCCTCACCTGGCTGTGGGAGAGCTGCAGATAGTTTACTCTTTCAGCTTCCATTGGGCCTTTTCCTTCTGCTTAACTCAGTCCTAGATTAAGATGCTTTGGCTGTAGAGGATAGGACTCAACACCTTGGGCAGAGAACCCTCTGCCCATGGATGAGAGACACAGTCATGGATTCCAGCTCATCTTTGCAGGATTTTTTCCCCTTTGGTCTCTGATACTTTATTTTTCCTTCCCTTTTCAACCACTGCCCCTGAGACACAAAGGCACAGACTTACATGGATGATTTGCCAGTTTCTAAAACTATAAGACTTACTCCTCAGAATTCTAAGTGTCTTCCTTTTATAAACTTATCTCTCACCACAAAAAAGTTAAGTTTGTCAACCCTGCCTCCCCTTACAGCCCCTGGGAATTTGCTTACTTTGAGGCAACTCCATCGTCAGATGCAAAAGCCACAGGGTTTTGGCTCAGGTTGAAGCTGAGCTTCACCATGTGCATTGTTTCAACTTTAACTTAGATCTCATATTTCAGACAGATATTACCAATATTAAATTTCTAACATTTTATTTGAGCTATACCTCAAAGTTATATGATGGACTTAAGGTGACAGGCTTTCTCTGAACCTCAGCAGGTCCTATGTTTGCTGTGCTATGTCTATAGCCAGTTAAGATGAAACCAAAGGAGGCCACCAAATGGTACCATCCAGGGGTTGATGGACACACAGTGTACCTTCAACCCCATTCTCTCCTATCCTGCCTTCCTCCCATCTAGAACATCTTGCTGCTGAGGCATCGAGTCTCCCAGTTTGTCTTACAGGTGAGCAGCTGATGCTTGGAGACACATCTTCATCAGGAACAGTGCTAACTAGAGTTCCTGTTGATCGTTCCAGGGTTCCACTCAGTCTCCAAGAGTTTTCGCGGTCCTCATTCACGCTCTGTGGATGGCATCTCCTTAACCAGAACTTCTGAGCATCATACAGCTTCAACACAGAGTGTGCTTCCTATCAAGCCTCCCTTTCCAAGGGGACGCAGGTGTCGGTTGGGGGCACAGCTTGCGAGGGGGAAGTGATTGTCAAAGTCAACCTTTGTGTCTTGTAGTCAATTCAGCGAGGAAACTCACTGTGTGGTGGTCTTAGAAGCTGAAGAAAGGGACATGGTCTGTGTTTGTGTCCTTGCAGCACTGAGCAGAACATCATCAGATACTCAGTGCAGCCTGCTCTCCCCTACCCCTCACCCCACCCCCACAAACATTCTGCTCTTGTCATTCTCAGTTTAATCCCTATGACTCTAACACCCCAAGCAGTTGCTTTCTTCCTGGCGTGGCGGCCAGCTGTGCTCTAACATTTCAGCAAATTAAAAAGTAATTACCTCAATAATGGATTAGTTACGGAGTTTAATCACTCTGAAAAAGCATTTGGATTTTCCATTTCTGGAACTATGAAATTTCTTGTCCCGACATGGTCCATCATTTAGGGTCCAAAAGAGCATCAGGCCTGGGCTGACACAGACTGACATTAACCCCGAAAACAAGGAGGTGGGTGAGGCCAGAGATTCCACCATAGGGAAGTAAAGCTGGTGACGAAGGACAATCATCCAGACAGTAAGTGGCAAACAGACATTCTTAGAAGAAACACAAATGGTCAGTAACACATAAAAAACACTCGACATTGTCAGCCATCAGGGAAATACAAACCAGAACCTCAGTGAGATTACACCTCGACCCAGCCCAAATACCCATCATCAAATGGGCAAAGGACAACCCATGTTGGAGGGATTGGGGGTGGAGGAAGCCTAATACAAGCTGGCAGAAAGGTTGGCTGGCCTAACCACTGACAATCAGCATGGAAGTGCCCCCACAAAACTAAAATTAGAACTGACATAGGACCCAGCTATGCTATACCTTAGTGTCTACCCAGAGGAGTGAGTGTCAGCGTACCACAGAGACACTGTATACCCTGTATGGCTCCGCTGTTCCCAACAACCCTAATGTGGAGCCAGCCTGGATGTCCGCTGAGAGATTATTCAATTTAGAATGTGGTACATATGCACAATGGAAATTTTGTTTATTTATAAAGAATTAAATCATGTTACTCTCAGGAATAAGGATGGAACTGGGCATCATATTGCCAAGCAAAATACCTCAGGCTCAGAAAAAAATAATATGTTTTCTCTTGTATGTGGAATTAATTTAAAAACAAAATCACAAAAATAGAATAATAGAATGTGGCCTGTTTAGAAAGATGAAGACCACCAATGAGAGGGGAAGAAAAAGCAAGCCACAGCAGTGAGAGGCAAATATGATCAAAGTATATTATCTACATGCATAAAATATCGTAACCTATGGTTTTGTAGAACTAACACATGATAATTTTTTTTTTTTACTGAACATTTGATTGAATTAAAAAGATAAAGGAAGCCAGTGACCAACAGGTTGCTGACTGTACAATCAGTAATGGATTTGTCTACAAGAACTAGATCTCAAAAACTAGTCTTGGGCACTGAAAATCATAGGTACTACTGTAACTCTCTTCACAGCTCAAATTGTTGTCCCAACTTCCATGTCAAATTCATGGGGTAAAAAAGTGGTGCTCCAGTTCAGAGACAGACAGCTCAATTCAGTGTTTTCCATCCCAGGGGATCTGAAATAAGCTGTTCAAGGTAAATTCCAGCCAAAACCAAACACCTCTGATTTCATACCACCATGTAGGAGAAAGCAGGGAAGCAAAATTATTCCAGTTAACTGGGATCTCAAACCACTCCCATTGAACAACGGTGACCAATGCCATAAAAGAGGGGTGTCAAGTCCTTAGTGTTTACTTTCTAAGGGATACAGCATATCCCCCAAAGACATGGAATTAAATACTGATTGTTAGGGAAGAATATATTCACTCTTGCCCAAACAAGTACTCTAGTGGAGGCAACACTTTTAAAAATAAGATCTTTAAAAAAATTTAATCATACTTACTAACAGGTTAATATTGACTGACTTGGCAAACACACACAACAACAATAATCTTTTAAAATATCCTCAAGTAAAACTACAAAATTTATGCACCCAAATAGATGTATAAACATCAACTAATAAATGTTAAGAGATATGGAAAAGATGTCCTCCAAATGTTTACAATTCTCTGGTAACTAACTCCAAAGAGATGAAACTTAAGAAATGCCAGATAAAGAATTCAAAGCATTTTTTAATAAAACATCAATGGACTCCATGACAATAAAGAAAAATAGCTAAATGAATCAGGGAAGATGACATAAGATATGAAAGAGATGTTTACTAAAGAGATAAAAACTTTTGAAACAAGAACCAAACAGAAATCTTGGAAATACAAAATTAAATAAAAATCTAGTGGAAAGTCTTACTAACAAGCTAGTGAAAAAGAAATATTTCAGGGTTTGCAGATTGTCCTGGTTTGAGTTACCTTGTTGTGATAAAAGATCATGGCCAAAATCAGCTTGGGCAGGGAAGGGTTCGATTTGGCTTGTACATCCTGTCAGTATCATAACAGACGGATCAAATGCAAAGACTCAAGTCTGGATCCTGGAGGCAGGAACGGAAGAAGAGATAATAGAGAAATGTAGCTTACTGTCTTGCTTTCCATGGCTTGCTTTGCTTGTCTTCTTATACATTCCAAGACCATTGCCCAGAGATGCTACCACCCACAGTGGGCTGGGCGATCCTACATCAATCATGAAAATGCCACACAGGCTAATCTGATGGAGGTGTTTTTTCACCTGAAGTTCACTCTTCCCAGATGACTCTAATTTGCACCAAGTTGACAAAAATGCAGCGTCTAAGGGGATAGGAACTCCATGGAAAGACCAACAGAGTCAACTAACCTAGACCCTTGGGGCAGCAACCAAAAAACATACATGGACTGGACCTAGGTCTCCTGGCATGTATGTAGCAGATATGCAGCTTGGTCTTCATATGGGTCCTGAACAACTGGAGTGAGGGCTAAATCAAAAGCTGTAGCCTGTATGTGGAATATGTTCTTCTAGCTGGGATGCCTTGTCTGGCCTCGGTGGGAGAGGATGCACCTAGCCTCACAAAGACTTGATATACCAGGATGGGAAGGATACTAGGGGTCCCCCACCCACTCAGAGGAGGAGAATGGATGGAGGAAGGACTGTGGGAAGGGTGAGTGAGAGGAGGGCAGTGAGCAGGATGTAATGTGAACAAGTAAATAATAATAATAATAAATTTTAAAAATTAAGCACCACAAAGTTGATGGATTAAGACATTCAGTAGTAAGTAAAAAAAAAGTAAGAAACTATGACCACAAATATTACTGGGACAATAAACTAACAAACATATATATATTGTTATATAATTATAAGATTTTTCAGGTATAGATTAAAAGCATAGAAAATCCAGTTAATGAGCTAAAACACATCAGGAAAGAAGCAGACCGCAAGCACAAGAACTGTCTAGCACCCCAGTGGACATGACAAGAAAAAGATCCTCCCTAGACCATATTAAAATCAAATGCCAACTATCAAAGAAAGAATATGGGCAACCACAAAAAAGCAGTGCCAACTCATGTCCTAAGGCAATGTCATCACAATAACACATCTCAGGAAAAGCACTAAAGGTCAAGAGACCATGAAAATAATGAAAGAAAATAACTCTCAACTCAGGTCACCATATCCAGCAAGCTGAAGGAGAAAATCAGATCTTCCAAGATATTTGTCAATAAAGTAATTCATAACCATAAGCTATACTATAGAAGAAACATAAAAGAATTCCACACAGTGAAAAGGAACACAAGCACAACCATGAGAGCACAGGAGGAAAAAGAGCTGATGTGAGTCACAAAGCAGGGCATGGAGGCAGCAAATGGTGCTACAAGTTCATGAAGGCAGCAGTCCTTTCATGTCACAAGACACTGTTTACTCTGATAAGTCAAGAAACAACTGTGGGAATTGACAGACAAGTAGGATTACACAGAGGTAAAAAGTGTCTGCCCAGCAAATGAAAGTTGGAAAAATCTTTACCAGGTAGGCACCCTAAGAGGGTTAATATCCAGTGTGTATAAAGAACTTAAAAATTGAATGCCAAAATACCAAATTAACAATGCATAAATAATGGATAAGTCAACTGAGCAGATACTATTGCAAAGACATAGTACATTAAGGAAGTAAAGCTTGATAGCAGAGCATTTGCCCAGCACAGTTAAGACCCTAGGCTTGATCCTAACATAACAGAGACAGAGAGAGAGAGAGAGAAAGAGAGAGGAGAGGGAGAGAACAGAGGAGGAGAGGGAAAGAGGAAGGGAGGGAAAGAGGAGAGGAGGAAAGAGGAAGGAGGAAGAGGAGAGGGAGGGAGGGAGGGAGAGGAGGGAGGGAGGAGGGAAGAGAGAGGGAGGGAGGGAGGGAGGGAGGGAGGGAGGAGGGAGGGAGGGGAAGGAGGAAGAAAATACAAAAGGCAAATGAATATATGATGGAAAATGTCCAACTGTTAGCCTCAGGGGACTACAAATCAAAACTACATTAATGCATACACAGGGGAGTGGAATCAGAATATACATAAATGTATGTTGATGGGTTGGTAAGATGGCTCACCCTGTGCTTGCTTGTAAACCTGATGACTTGAGTTCAGTCTTGGGATCCACATGGTAAAAGAGAGCCAACTCCTGTAAGTTGTCCTCTGATCTCTACATATGTACCTCATAGGTCTCACCCCTCACTTATACACACAATAAAGTAAATAAATGTAAAAATTTAATATATGTATGGAAAATTATTTGATTTGTTATTCTGTACAACTAGTATACTAATAAAAATTTAACAATGGTGAAAACAGGATGTAAATATGAGGAAGACACATGATATATGTATGACAATGTCATAGTGAGACATTTTCTTTGTCAGCATCTGAGTAGATTAAAGAACAATGTTTCTTGCAACATCACAGGCGGAGTTCTGTATCTCCCACCTTGACTGTCCCTTTAATTCGAGGATCTCAATAATGTTAAGTTATTTAGCACAATATTTGAAGACTCCTTCGCACCAAATCTTCTCTGACTCTATCAGAAGGTCTCACAAGTGACCTTTGACCTTCCTTTACATTGGCCAGCAGCAATTCCTGTACAGCTCCAGCTGCTGTCCTTCTCCTCCCTTCAGGCACTGGAGCAGAAGCGAGGCTGTTTCACAATGAGCAGGTGAACACCTGTTCCAAAGACTTTTCTAACCCAGACATCTGAAAGCATATTTTGATATGCTTGTGTTTCAGCAACTCCTTTCATCAAAGGCAACCTCTGACCAAAGAAAAGACACCAGGGAATGTAACCTTGTATTTATTCTTTTCATGAACCTCCCCCTTTATTTTGATCATTCTTTATCTGTAACAGCCCTCTATTCCCCTCGATTGCACAGCCATACCTTATGTAAAAATGGAGACCAGCAAATGCAGATGGGAAATGACAAGGCACTGTTCTGTAGAGACTCTCCCACTGCCCAGCTTGCTTTCCTATGATCCCTCTCTCTGCTCTTTTGAGCAGGTCCTTGCTACACCACCAGCCTCACCCATAACCTCATCCACCATTGTGATATGAGTTTCATGTCTTGCACAGCCTGAAGAGTATAGTTCAGGTGAAGCTTGGAAGCAGAGCTGAGAGAGAAGAGGAAAGGGAGAAGGAAGTCTTGTTCTGTTAGGCCCCAGCCCACCTCTAGCCCTTTCTGACCACTATAACCATCTCTCTTGTGGTAATTCATTTTTTAGATGTTTTGTCATTCTTGATTTAAGATCTAAAGTCATGGGAGAGAACTAGGTGGGACTAATCCTGTCTTCCTCAGCAAGACACAATAATTTAAAGCAGTGACATTTCGGTCCTTCCTCGGGGACAATGCTGGCACACAAGGCCTTCTGTCTATGCCTGTTTCTCCCTTCATGCTGGGACAGCAGGGCTTTCTCCAGGTCACAGGGGGCCGACCTGGCACTATCATCCAGAGAGAAGGTTGGTGACATGTCACCTTACCAAGCAGTTCTCTCACAAATGTTCATGTGAACACAGCCCAGAGGCTGCTCTGCCATGCTCTCAAGTGCCTGTGCTCTGGTGTAGCAAGTTCTCAGGCCTTACTTAGCATTCTGTGCCTCTGTGATCTTACTCCTGGGGAATGAACGAAAACATTGACCACATTTTCACACCTAGAACATACCATAGACCCTCCAGACCACTCAGTTACTCAGAAATCCTGACTAAGGAAGAGAAGCAGCATTAACTGAGTGTCCACTGTTTGCCGAGCGCTTCGTATGTGCTGTTAAATGCAGTGTCCTCTGTGCTTAGATTCTCTTCCCATTGGTGAGGAGGAAGAAGGGACAAGGAGACTCACTTAACTCCCTTTAGGTCCTACAGGGCACAATGTGGAACTGCTCATGAGGGAAACAGCACATCCCATTTTCAGAGTGATAGTAAGAAGATGTGTGATTGATTTCATTGCACCAACCAGTACTTAGAAATGTGAGGAAAGTGGGTGTCCCCTGAACACTTCTACTCATGCGTACAACTCCATTCCTTTACTCACCTGTTCATTCATTCATTTGTTCATTGAACAACTCAAATGAGTAACCCCAGAGACTGGACTGTTCCAAACACCCCAGACCCTGCCCACTAAAAACATAGAGAGACAAAAAGGGCCCATTTCTAAGTTACAGTGTTGCTCCTCCCTTCTCAGGAAGACCTGGTGAGTACTGAGAGTACCACTGTACAAGACAGCAAAACCCTCCAGACTCACTCCCAACCAGGATTTGAATTACTGCATGTGGGTAACGGATTTCTGTCCTGGCGCTTCAGCAAGCTGTGGTCCATGCTGGAGATGAGTGTGGACTTGGAATAAGGACGGACATAGATGGAGTCTGTCAAGGGCTCCACAGGTTCAGTTCATTACATTCCATCGACATGAAGATTATTCAACTTTGACTCACTTGGAGTCTGCAGTAGTGACATGCAATCAAGCCTGGCATTCATTCAAATCAGGGGCTCATCAATGTGCTAATTAGCTCAGTGTACTTGTTGTATCTATGTGAGGCAAACCCTAATGATGATCACTTGAACTTGATTTTGCATTTTCTGTTTTCCACGCTATTGAAAACCTTAGGAAAGCTCATCATGGCCCTAGACCAGAAGTCAGGACTTAGCTACAAAGGTTACATCCCTGGGGTCCTATGCAGGGTACCCACTGACACTCAGATACAGGATGTATCATGTTCCTATACTTTCCCTGGCTCAAAGCTATTCCACTGCTCTCAGGAACGCTAATCTCCCATCCATTTGTCAGTTATCAAGTTTTGAGGGTCATCCAGTTGATACCAGCTTTATGTAAAGGGAGCACAGGTAGGACTGTCCCTGCCTGAAGAGTAAATAGGGACTTCCATACCATGTCACAGGAGCTAGAGTAGGGAAAGTAAATGTTACGAGATCATTGTATTAGTCACTTTTGAGGTTACTGTAGTAAAACACCATAATCAAGGCCACTTAAGGAAAAGAGAGTTTATTATTAGCTTGCAATTCCAGAAGGATAAGGGATAGGGGATAACATTTGAAATGTAAATAAGTAAAATATCCAATAAAAACTTGAAAAAATAATATTCTACTTAACTATAGACAAACATACTATAAAAGAGTGCAGAATGTTATCATAGCAGCAAAAGCCTGTTGTTCATGTCCATGTTTATTAATCTTTTTGTTGTATCAAAGGCTAGATGGTGTGCCCTACCTGAACATGTGAGCACAGACTCTACTATGTGCAGGAAGCAATGATACCCTGAATGGAATGTCCCAGAATGCTTCCAGTCAGCAAGCAATGCTTGAATCCATGTGTCCTTCATTAGAAGCCCAGCAGACTTTATCCTTGTCCTAGAAGCTGGAAGGTATCAAATGCTGCCCTTTGTTCCTTAACAGAGGAATTGAGAGCACTATGGCTCCATGCAGATGAGTCTCATCTGTCCTCAAAGTGTCAGCTAGGAGCACTGCTGCCTGGGCAGACAGCTGACCAGAATGAGTTCTTTTATACACATGGGAAGCCAGAAGGGTTGGCAAGACTTGTTCCTTCAGAGTGCACATTGTAGAAGCTCAACAAAGTCATCCTTAAGTTAAGAATAGAAAGCACAGATTGAATTGGGTAAAGGTCGACCAGATGTCCTCAGGGTCTGTTGTGTTGTGAATCACCAGGTAGAGTACATCATAAGGAATCACAGGACAGAAACATAACCAAAGGAACACAGAGCGGAGAGGCTGAGTAGCAGAGAGGTACAATTTCCTGTGTATCAGGAAGGCTGGAGGGCAGGCTCACACCCACGCAAAGAAGACTTCTCAGATGAATTGTTTACCTCATGCTTCCCTTCACATGTGCAGAGTTCTTTCTCCAGGATATTGCAAGGCTACACAATCTCACTGTGCTTCCTTGTATCACTGAGTTCAACTCTTGGGCATCTCCAGATAGATGTTCTTTGGTAACACTAAACCAATCCACATCCTTCTGTCTTTCAACTCAGATGTGGATGGTTTGCAGTGCCATCTTCAGGAGCCCCAACATGGTGGAAACACCATACCATGACATCTAGTTGCACCTCTTCCTTCCATCTCCACTTCAGTCCAATGAGACAGTCCAATTCCTGTGTGGTTTTACAGACAACGCTGTTCAGGGTCAAGCCAGTCACATTACTATCCCATGATCATATAGTCAGCACATGGGAAGGTCAGAAGCCAAAGTTGGATGTCCTTTATTGCAAACTCATGATCTTCCTACACTCCAGTGTTGTATTTCTGTGATGTTCTATTTTCTCTGACTTGACTTTAAGGTGTCTATGAAGTTCACATTATCAGCAGTCCAAACAAGCAGAAGTCACTGGTGGCTTTGAAAGCACAAAAAGAAAAGAGAGTAATAATATAAGAGGACTTCATCATGTCTGCCAGGGGTTAAATAATGACACAGAAACGTATTAATATTTATTAACACTTGAGAGCTTGTTTGGAGGTTCTAGCAGGGGAGCACAGCTACTCGTGTACCCCTGAGCGAAGACCAGTCCTCCTCTATTCAGGAAAGGTCATCCTCGTGGACAGAACACACAACTTCAGGAGAGACACACATGGAGTGGAGAGGGAGGAAGGGACACTCATCTAGCCAGCCAGATCAGTCGAATCAACTCTGGCAATCAATGGGGTGACAGATGTTGCAGCCATACATCTAGGCAGATTCTCAGATAGCTCATCAGAATTATCCTGAGCATTCTAGTCCACATCTCACCACAGGGCTAGTTCTTGTTACCTCTCTTGCAGCCCTGGTAGGTCTGTTCCTCTCTTGTCCTGCTGGTGAAACCCTTCTCTCCTCCCAGAGACCCCTGCTTTGCAAGGAAGTTCTGTCTCTCCATTCCTGCCGAGACACTGATCATCGGCTTTTTATTAAGCCAATCAGCAAGTAAGGAAGGTGAATGTGATGTACCATAGTGTTCTGCAGGTACAAAATTAAAAATGGAATACAGAGACAAACGTTCACACAATGTACAAATGTTACCCAGGGTGACACAGAGCCTTAGGCTAAATTGTAAATATGTAGGGAAAAGAAAGGCATTTCAGGAAACTTACTAGCAAGTTAATATGGCCCATGACTCAGAATGCCAAGGGGTCTGGCTATAAAATGGAGCATGCAGCTCTGGGAACTGGTGCTTAGTAACTCTCTCCTTCTTGTTCCCTGAGCCTCAGGGTCTCCACTCTAGGCTAGCATTTCTTGTGTATTTCACTCATCTGTTTCTGGGGAAAGCATCTGTGCTCATCCAACAGCATACCAAAGCACAGCCCCAGTCAGCCTTATTACCAGCCTAGATTCCAAAACCAACTCCCAAGGATCCATGGACTTCCATCTGCTTTTCCACATAGAGAACATCTCTTCAGCCCATCTCTGATCCATGTTCTCCCCTTGTCTGTTCTAGAAGTCTTCCTTCTACAAATACAGGTAGCAGGGGTTCTCACACTGAGACCAGTGATGATGGCAAGTCATAGCTATGTAGGAATTATTAATATCTAAATCTGTTGGTTACCATAACTACAGACAAGGTCAGAGCCAAAATCCATGACGTAGCATGGCAGTCCATGTCATTATCTCTGTCTGGTCCTCCTTTTTTTTTTAAGTACAAAGAAGCAATTCATGACTCATACAATAAGCTCAGTGCAGTTAAAAGGACTGGGTGACATCGAGCAGGAATGATAGGTACTTGTTTTTGTAAATAAAGTTTTATTGAGACACAGCCATGCTTGCTGGCCATCATTCAGGCTGCTTTCACCCAGAAGCAGCAGAGTGAGCAGTTTCAACCAAGATCTATTTCCCTTAGGACCCAAAGAGCATCTGTCTGGTGCGTGAAAAGAAGTGTCAATACATAACATACTCACACTATTCTGCAGAACATTACTTACTATTCTGCACAGGAAATTTAACTTTCTGGGGTCTCATGAAAGGAAGCTTACCTTAGGGAATGTTTATCTTGGTTGTCAGTTTGATGGATCTTAGATCATCAGTCAAGAGATGTGCTTCAGCACTAGTCTTTGAGGGGATCCTACCAGAAGGGCAGCAGCACCAGCCCAGATATAGAGGTTGAGGGAAAGGTATTGCTGCTTTTGCCAGTCTGCCTTTGCCCCTTGCTGGGAGTGCATTTACTCTGTATTTCCTGCTGCTGCCTTCTTTCAATGCTGTAGAAACCCAACATCTTTAGGTTTCCAATGTGGACTCTTCTAATGACCTTCCAGGAATCCCCTAAGCTTAGAGGCAGACTGGGATCCACTGCTGTGACATTCAGCCTTGTGAACTGAACAGATCCCAGATTCTGAGCCTCTCCAGTGCACAGACAATCGCTGTACACAGACAACCACGCAGCCCCTATTGTGTAAGCCAATCAAATAAATCTCAACTGTAATTTATATTTGTTCTATTGTTTCTGTTCCTTAGGGAAAATCTAGTACAGAAAACAAAAAAAAAAAGAAGTAAGAGTTAAACAGGTCTGGCATAGGAAAATCCTTCTCAGGGTTAGTATTGGAGGATAAGAGGGATCTGATCCGAGGAAAGTTGCCACCACACTTTCTTTCTGATACCAAAGCCTTCAGTGATAACTGAAACATTTTGTGTGCTGTGCCTGTGGTATTTATATTCATGTAAGTGTTACTTACCAGATTATACGTGGTTACAGCCTGGGCTTGAAACCAGAAGGTCTGGTGGGGAGCCTTGGTTCCTCCTCCAATCATTGGAAGCCAGTTGCTCAACTACAAGAAATAGGATCTTTAATCTGGAGAATGAGCACAATAGAAAACAGCTAAGCATAGTGTGAGGCATCTTTAAAGGTGGTTTGAAGACTCTCCAGACAAATTTTGATGTCAAAACTTCACAAGGACCCTCTCTTTTGGAAAATGAGACAAATCCCATTTCTACTCACCCATTTCTATACAGGCCCCACTCATTCGATGAACAGTAGGCATCATGTCTGTCCCTTAGAGGGCACAAGAGCAAAGTCAAGTATGCCTCTCAGGTCAGTTAATGTGACCAACTCACACAGTCTGGGATTTGGTTTTAGGACTTAAATATGTGAGACACGAAAACTTGTCATTACTGAGAAATCCATAGACACTAGTCATCCTGGGGATGAACAGGCTTAAACATCATAGGGAAGAGTCCATTCCTATTGCTATGACAAGCCAGGCTGTCCACAGACAGGGTTTTATCCCTGTGTTCATGTAACACAATCTTCTGCTTTGGCTCTTATACTCCTACAGACATATAATGTCCAGAGAGGCTAAATTAACCCCTGGGTAACTTTCCTGGGTCATTGCCAACAAGTCTATTTGTGTCTTAAGATGCTTCTGTCAACCAAGAGCAGAGCCCACTGTGTTTAGCATGGTATCTTTCTCAGAGATGTTCTGAACTTCCCTCATTGGATGCAGGCTGCCTGTATAATTTCCTAGCTCTCTGCCGAGCAATCACCAGAATGAGGCAGAGACCAAGATTTCTCAGAATCTACCTCCCTGTAGGCATGGTTATTTTGCTGGAATCCCTGTGCACTTCAAATTAAGCTAGCAGAAAATCCTTCCCCACCAGCTCTGCAGGGCACCTGTTCTAGCTGCCTTCCTCACCAGTGAAGCACATCCACACTGTAGGCTGGAAACTGGCTGCAAAAACAGACAGCCTGGGCTCCGTGCTCTTGAAAGCATGAAAGCAAGACAGACTCACAGCCTAAACTGTCTGATGCTAGCCTACCTATCCGCCTGCAAGGCTGGTCCAGGGAGAGGAAATCTCTGGGGAGGTCACTGAAAAAACAGCTGATAGGAAACAGGGGCTATCTTCCCTCATGTGGCCTGGCGTTGGTAGCTATCTACAATTCTTTAGGTGTTTTCTAGCACTGATTGCCTGGGTCCTGCACTCCTCCATCCTGAGTCTATCCATCCTCACTGCACGTTTTTACCCTTAGTAACAAGCAATGTTCTATGTTACCTGAGGGGAGGGAGGAGGCGCCTAGGCAAGGCTTCTCACTTCAGATACCTCAATCAGAAGAACATGAAGCCCATTTTCTACCCAGCTGTTCTCACACAGGCCAACTGCTCCATTTCCTCCTTAAAGTTCAGACTTTCCTGCAATGCCTTTTGTCACACCAGGCTGTCTCCCGAGGTTGGTAAATGACAAGAGGAAATTAGCTACAAAGACCCAAGAACACATCCCTTTCTTTATCTAAATGTCAATGATCACTGCGCAGCAGACCAGGAATGGAGCAGGCAGGGGTGCTATTTGCCACCTGCAGGCCTCAGCTAGAGGAGCAAAGGCACCTGTTCTTCAGCTCTGCACAGAAGGCCAGGGTCCCCGTGAGCACCCACTTCAGGAAGTGTGCAGTGGCCAGTTTTTCATTGCTGTAACAAAATGCCTGTGGCTGATTAACTGTATAAGGAATGAGGTGATTTAGCTCAAAGATTTGGAAGTTCAAAGCTCGTATTTAGAGATGGCTTTCTTCCTAGAAAAGTACCAACGTGGCTTGGGGTATACATGGCAAGAGACAAGAGCACAGGAGTGAGTATGTGTGTGTACCCTGATTTTTATATAGCATTATAAATTTACCAGGACTAAACATGCAGCTCTAGCCTGGTGATCTCAATTGTATATATCTAACCACCTCCTCAAACCCTGCCTCTCAATACTATGGCCTTACTACACTCACTTCCACACAACTAATGCCTCATTATGGGAATCGAATTTCGATAAATAAATCCTTGGAAGACACATGAAACTGTGACCATGCCACAGCTATGTGTGCCCACAGAGGAACACACAACAAAGAATAAGAAAGTTCCCACATAGCTGAATATTCCTCAGGCTCCTGGCAGGGCGTGGGGGTTGGAGAGCAGCCACTGCTTCAGGGACCCCAGTGGTTGGCCTGACTGCCTTGCCACCATGATATAGTCCTAGAAATCAGCTACAACCACAATAAAAGAGAATTTAAAATAGTGGAATATAGAAAACTGACTAAGTGTTAATATAAATACTGTGCTAAGATACTTAACTATATCAGTTTGTGGCTAGTAATGTTGCTGCCTAGAATCCTCCAGACATGGGCTGGGGGTGTGGCTTAGTGGTAGAGTGCCTGCCTAGTATATTCGAGGGCCTAAACATTAATTCCCAGTTCTGGGATGAAGGAATGAAAGAATGAGGGTTTTTGTTTTTGTTTTGTGTTTTGTATTTGTTTGTATGTTTGAAGATGAGAGATATATACAGGTGAAAGGTAAAGCATTTCAGAGCAGAATTGCATTCAGATTTTGCCTCTGCAACCCACTCCTATCCCTCAGGTGCCAGTGTACAAGGTGGGCATGTATGACAACGATTTCATCCCCAGCACTCTGTGGAACATCCTGGGAGCTCATAAAGTACTGCGGGTTTGGTGTAGGGTGCAGCCCTGTCTCTGGAATTTATAAGAAATCTCCTAGGAGATTCTCACATGCTACAGAATCTAAGTACTGCTACAGAAAATTGAATGAGATGGAAACTCTCATCTGCTCAATAAATGTAACCATGATCCTTTCTACCACTTCCCCCATGTCAGAGACAAAAAGGAGCATATAAAAATCTATTTAATTACCATCTAGACAAAAGCATTTAAAGATTAAAACTACTGGCCAAGTAGATGTTCAAGATTCTCTATCAACTGGTTCCTTTTCTAGGTCATCTACCATAACCCTTGACACACAATGACTCTCTTTAGCAGGAAAAGCTGTTAATGAACTTTGCAGCAATATTGAGAAACTGATCACAAAGTAATATTCATGAAAGGAATTAGTGTTTCACCCAATAAGGAGTTTGAGCTGTATATTTCCCCTTGAGAGATATATGCCTCTAAAATTAAACACTGAATTAACCTTGAGAAATAAATTTCAATCAAACCGAGATAACTGTTTACTTAACCCATCTCCCAGCCAATAACACAATCACAGGATTCATAAGTCTGGATTACTACTCCCTAATTACAGAAATGTAATGGAGTTGAAAATGCCTTTCCTGCTCTGATAGAAGACACATTTAACATTCTTTACTTGCTGCCTCAGACAGCAGCAGCTCGCAATTCATAGATTCCCAGTTCTCTCTGTTTATTTTGGAAAACAAACAAAGCAAAATGGTAACATGAACAACCCAGGATTTTAGTAACCTGTGATCTCCCTAAGCTAGCAGTTCTCAGAGACAGCATTGGAAGCTGGCCAGGGATGACCGTATATCCCAGGCGACTGGGGTTATGCATGAGAGGTTCATTGTACAATGGCTTGGAAGCACAATGTACTATTAATACTATACTCCAGTGGTGCTCAGTGCATGTGGTAGTTTTAGTGTGATGATCTGATCTGTGCCTAGAAATAAGTAGAAACACATTTTAGTTCTCTGTAACAAGTTATCTGTGATGACTGTGTCTCTGTTTGGAATACCTCACAAATTCCAATAAACATAAGAGAGCTCAGGCAGTAAATGAATCCTAACGATGAAGGGAGTAAGCTAATGCATGTTGTGGAGATACCTAGCACCAGGAAGATGGAAAATGTCTGACCAAGAGAGAACATTAAGGAGGACTAAGAGAGTGAACGGGAATCCTGATATGTCCAAGGAGCCAGATGTGAGATAAGAAACATCTGGCAAAATCCTAGAGAAAAAAAAAAAAAAAACGCAGTATGTATGTGACAAGAATATAAACAAAATTCTTCCCAGGGCCTTGCAGAATCAATGGATGAGTCATGGCTTTTGATGTACAGACACACAAACATACACACTTGTGCATATATGCACACACATATGTTCATACAGGTACATATACATAGACACCTATTTTATCTATGTCTACTGACATTTGTAAGCAATAGTTTTAAGACACTGGGATATTGGCCACACAACAGACAGAAAAGACTCTAGGTATGACCTCTGACATACTCTTGTGTATCTCTGAGTTACTTTAAATTAGCCACAAAGGGTCTATTGGTACCAACTCCTTGACACGTGTTGGAATCATGTGGAATCATTGCATGTGTGAGCCACAACATGTAATCAGAGTAGATCTACAGGGACAGCAGAGATCAAACCACCCAGAAATTAGTCAGCAATACACTTCAAATATATTGCTCTAAGAAAAGGATATTATCAGAGTGGAAATGATGCCATGTGAGCTTTGTAGAACTTCCCTGTAACCTCAGCATATGGGAAGCTAAAAAATGGGAAGTTGGTAAACTTGAAGCTAACTTACTAAGATTCATAACCAGTCCCTGCCTCAAACCAACAAGATGGAGTTGCTTGTTCTAGCCCTTCAAAAGTAAACAAGCTAAGAAAGAGATGATACCAAATGACTTGTTGACACCATAATATGACACTAACTGTCTTAGTTAGGGTTTCATTGCTGTGAAGAGTCACCATAACCATGGTGACGCTTACAAAGGAGAGCATTTAATTGGGGCTGGCTTACAGTTCAGAGGTTTAGACCATTATCATCGTGGTAGTAAGAATGGGAGAGCTCAGGAAGATTCTGGCCTGGAGAGAAGCTAAGAGAATGAGCCACTGGACTTGGCATGAGCTTCTGAGTCCTCAAAGCCCGTCCCCAATGACACACTTCCTCCAACAAGGCCACACCTACGCCAATAGGGGCACACTTCTTAACAGTACATTTTATGGGCTTGTGGGGCCATTTTCATTGACATCATCTCACTAACTGAATATATTTTAAACCTTAGCTCCTATTTGTAAGCTATTTGCTGTATTTGTTTCACACATAAGCATATATCACCATGAGAATAAAGTGTTAAAAAAATTATTAGAAGTTAATAAAGTGCAAGGTCAGAAGAACAGACGGAGTCAAGGAATGAAGCAGTATATTTTTCTTGCTTATTTATTTATTGTCTGTCTCTACCCACTATAATATAAAGTCTCCATGTCTCATAATTAGAACTTGCTGACTGTTTTCCCTGGTGTTGGCAGATTTCTTAGCATGTAGTCCATAATCATTAAATATTTATTGGATTAAAAAAAAAAGAATAAAGTATTAAAACAGAAGAGAGGAAATGCAGCCATACTGGCAACAATGAATGTGTTTTAAAGACAGTTTGCCATCCCTTGTGGTTTTCTGACTATTGAAAGGATGGACTCTAAGAATTTGGGATTTCCCCAGGAATCTCACACAAGCAGATGAAAAACACTGGAATCTTGATGTTGAGATTGTGGAGGGAGCTTTTCTCCCATAAACAGATTTCACACAGTTAGTTCTGACAGTTTGTCAGACAGCCTAGCAAGACAGACTGGGATGAAACAACCATGGTAGTCAGTGCCACACCTTGACAGGACTGCTTAGGTATGTATTCCTCTTGCTTCTATTTAGACCCTACCCTCATGTTAGGACCTCAATGTTGTCCTTCAGAAGGTCCTGAGCCTTCTTCCCCATGTGGCTGTATTTAATAAACCTCTTTGAAGCTTTACATATTTTGTTAATTATCTAACTGGCTTCTGAAGATGGGGAGACAGAGCTAGCTTGTTCTGGTTTCAGGGCACAGATCCCAACCCTACAACTCTGGTAACAATTTACATGCACATACATGCACATAGGTATGTAGGTAGTAGGCAGGCAGGTAGGTAGATGATAGACAGAAGTAGATAGATGATAAGACAGATAACAGATGATGATGATAGATAGATAGATAGATAGATAGATAGATAGATAGATGATGATAGATTACAGACAGATAGATGATAGATACATAGATAGACAGATGTAGTTATAAACACATATGATTATATAACATACATGCTTGCAAACACAAATATATATGCATAACACCCACACAAACACACACACACACTTCTTCCCTATCTTGGTGGTCACAGCTTAGAAGAATTGGAAATAGAAAATGCTGAGATTCGACAGTAAGAAATATATGGAGAGCATACATGCCAGGGTCTAGGAAGATGGATCCAGCCCTATAAGTAGATCCATGAGAGCCGTAGGCAATGTGTGCTTGTGGTGGTTTGAATGAGAAATGTCTCTCATAGGCCCTGTACTTGAATGTTGGTCCCTATTGGTGGCACTTTGGGGATGGGGAGGGGTGGCTATGGCCTTGCTGTAGAAATTACATCACGGGAATGGTATTTGAGAACTTAAAGCCCTGCCCCACTGTCAGGTTCCCCTCTCTCCTTTGAGCTTGTGATTCTTCCTCTAGCTGCCATATCTGTTGCTTGCTGCTACACTTCCTCACCACCCTACCTCTCAGGAGCTGTAAGCCCAAACAAACTCTTCTATACATCACCTTGGTCATGGTGTTTTCTCACAGCCAATAGAAACATAACTAATAAATGTGTATTAAAAGCTTTGTTCTTATCTGGTATTCCCAGCAATTCTTTTAGCAAGTTCAGATTCTTTGTGCTGAAGAAAATGGACCTACTTATTCACACTGGATAAACCAGTAAGGGAGAGTGAAGCCCTCATGGGCTGCTTCATGGCCGTAGTAATGCTACTGAGGCCTCAGTTACAGTCTGCACTCTTCCCATCCTCAGTGTTGCTGGCTGTACCCTCTGAGTGTAGCAAGTCACTACAGCAAGCTTCAAGTGAGCACACCCCACCCAAGTGTCGACTGAAAAGCACTGCTCCACAGTCCTCTCTGGTCAGTAACAGTCACTAACATGCTTCCTCACTTCTCAGAGGTCAACTGAAGCAGAAAGCATGATGTCTACTCTCCCTGGACTATGTGATTCTGAGGACAGAAACCTGAATAAAGCTAGAGTTCAGTTCATTTGAGGGAAACAATGAAAGCATAAATTCTGGGCAGACACAACTACTGCCGCTATCCTCTGCATTGTTCTGTAATGTTATCTGGGCAAGGCCAGCCAGTCCAGCACATGGAATCCTTGTTGCTCTCTGCATTGCTCTGTCATCCACTCCCTGCACTATACACACAGCAAACAGGATGATCTGTTCTACAGCAAGCCCTTGGGATATTGTCATTACAACAAGAAGAAAAAGAAGAAATGTATTGAGAAAGGGTGGCTGCATAGCTTCGGATTTCACAATATCCTTCAAACGTCTTTGGAGAAGACAGATGCTTTGAAAAGGAAAGGTGAACTCTGATCGAGCCTTGGCATTCTGAGTTGCAGAGAGCAAATGTTTTATGGTTACTAATGAACTTGGCATGAAGACATGAAGCTGGTCTGTCTCATTCCTGCAGCACCGGGAAAGAGTACTCCAGTAAGAGATGGAGGAGTGGTAGAGAAGTAGAGCCAGATGACTCCTTAGGGTCCACCTGCATAGGAGATCAGTGGGCAGCATCCCGCACCTACCGGGGATAGCCAAATATCTCATGTAGACTGGAGTGTGTCCCACGCTCTGCTATGTACCCGCTGTCTATCCAGGTCATTGCTAAGACCAGAAGTCAAGGATGAATCTGTCGGCTGTCTAGCAAGAATGATATCATTCAATAGCCCCTTTTCATGAACACCCATAATCCTGAAGCAGGAAAGAATGAGGGCAGTAACTGAAAAACACTCTTAATTGCCATCTCCCAGTGAAAATGCCCATTTTCCCTATTAATCATCTCAAGTCCACACCAATTACAACCCCAAAAACCTGTCCACATCCCTCAGTGACATCATTATAACTTCATCCAGCCCCAAGCTCACAAGGTTTGACTTGAAGACTGAGGTTTGTTCAGTGTGAACACACAGTGTGTCTGTAAATGTGTCCGTGTGTGTCTCTGTGTATGTGTCTGTGTGTGTTGTGGTGTATGTGTTTGTGTGTGTATTGTATTTGTCTCTCTATATGTGTATACCTGTGTGTCTGTGTGTGCGTATCTGTGTGTGCGTACCACAGATGCAAAACTACAGGGTCTCCATGACACAAGGCAACAACAAGATATCCCAGAGGAGTCCCAGTGATGTTCCTGTACTGATAGAGTAGCAGAAGCCAGAGGCCTTCTACCAGAACAAGTCATTGTAATAAACTTTGCAAGCAAAGAAGTTTGGAGAAAAGAAAGCACTGTGGGTCACAGTGTGACACACTATAGCTTCCACAACAGGATATTTTTCTCTGTTGGGGGAGGTTCCAAGGGTCTGGGGTTAGGTACAGAGGAGGGGGAAATGAGTGGGATTGGGGTGCATGATGCTAAATTCACAAAGAACCAATAAAAAGTTTTCTAAAAGAGAAGAGTTGTCAGTTTACGTCACTATTCTTGGGCTATTTGTTTGATTAAAAACAAGTGGATATGCTAACAAAGCTTCCAAAGGAGCTGTCACCAGGAAGATTTCAAGCATCTCTTTGCCTCCACGCCTGCTCATTCCTGCCATTGCTGACTCTCCCTCCAGGACACTTCCCACAACCCATAGGCCTGCTCATATTGTGGTTGATTATCTATTAGACATGAACTTTTCTCTCCAGGGGTGAAAACCCAGAATCACAAACACTCTGCAGGGATCGAAGCAGAAGTCAGTACCCAAGTAACTGCTTCTTAAGTGTCTAGAAACTGCTTTGGCAGCTGCCTGCCCATCATCAAGGCTCTCAGACGACAGTTCTGTGTGTGTGTGTGTGTGTGTGTGTGTGTGTGTGTGTGTGTTTGTGTGTGTGTTTGTGTGTGTGTCTGGGTAGGTATCCATGTGTCTGTAAATGTGTCTGTGTGTGTGTTTCTGTATGTGTCTATGTGTGCTGTGTGTATGTGTTTGTGTGTATGTGTCTCTGTATGTGTATACTATGTGTGTCTATCTGTGTGTATCTTTGTGTGTTTGTGTGTATGGCCATGTTTGTGTGTATGTATGTATGTATGTGGAGTATGTCTGTTTGTGTGTATATGTCTCTATTTTGCATCTATGTGTGTCTGTGTATGCATATCTGGGCATGTCTGTGTGTCTGTCTGGGTATGTCTGTATCTGTATGTATGTGATTATATGTGGGTGTGTCTATTTCTGTGTCTATGTGTCTCTATCTATGTGTCTGTGTGTCTGTGTACACCTTTCTATGTGTGTATGTGTGTGTGAGAGAGAGAAAGGGGAGGAAGAAAGAAAGAAGGAAAGAAAGAGGGAGGAAGAGAGGGGGAAGGAAGAAAGAAGGAAAGAGAGAGAGAAAGAAAGAAAGAAAGAAAGAAAGAAAGAAAGAAAGAAAGAAAGAAAGGAAGGAAGGAAGAAAGAAAGGAAGGAAGGAAGGAAGGGGAGAGAGAGAGAGAGAGAGAGAGAGAGAGAGAGAGAGAGAGAGAAAGGGAGAAAGAAAAGGGGGAACTTGCGGTCCTGTTTCACAGGAGGTGTCACTGGGAAGAAAATGGGTAAAATTAGGTTTCCTCTTGGTACCTGCTCAGGCTCCAGTGTCAGTGGCAACCCGTCTCAGCTGTCCGTTCCCCGAGCCTGCCTCTGTGACAGGCCTACAAACTTAGGCAGATGACACAACCACGAGATAATCCCACAGACCTTCTAAGACCTTTGCCATCTCCCCTGGGAATTTGTACTATTTTAGTGCCCCAAAGTGCTTAGGCTCCTCAGAGGTGACAGTCTACACTTCTGTGCCCCTGATTCATTGTTCTCTGTGCACTGTTCTTAGCCCTTCCACTGCCTGTCACCAGAAAAAAAAAAAAAAAAAAAAAACTTAAGTCCAAACTCTCTGGCATGGGGACTGGGCTGTGACAGTGATGCCTGAACACGTTGGCTTGGCTACAAAACAGCTGCATCCTGAGGTCCAAAAGTAAAGTTCCTACAGCGTGCAGAGCAGCATTAAGAAGCTGATGGGCCATCCTGGCAGCACTGGGTAGGATTGTTGGGCAAAAATGTAAGCAATGAAAGCCAAGAGTTATGCCATACCTGATTCCTCAGCCTTCTCTGCCCCATGCTAGAAATCAACACTGAATGGCTTTGGACACAGGTAACCTCTCATATTCTAGAATCATATGCAGAAAGAGTAGAAAGAGAAGGTTGTAATGGGTACGCATAAAACTTCAGGAGTGAGCATGGAAGCCAAACACCTGAACCACATGTGCAGCAGATGTTGAGGAAGCTGCTAGTCTCCTGGTTAGCTTCAGTGTCAACTTGACTGAACCAAGGGTTATCTAAGGAGGCTCAAATTGGCCTGTTGGCAAATCATTGTGGCCTTTTGTTGATGGATATGGGAGGTCCCCAGGCACTGTGGGCAGTGTCACCCCTGAGCAGATGGCCATGAGTTTATAAGAAAGCTGGCTGAGCATGAGATGAGAAAGCAAGTCAATAAGTAGCATTGCCCCATGCTTTCTGCTTCAAGTTCCTGTCCTGGTTATAGGACTATAACCTGTAAGATGGAGCAATACCTTCCTTCCCAAATTGCTTTTGGTCATGATATTTATCACAGAACCAGAAAGCAAAGTAGGACAAGTAACACCACTTCGAACATTCTAGAAAAGTTCATACTCTGCTTTTCCTCATCCCAGAAGGAACAGAATGGGAACAACAAATATTCAGTCCCGACAGTGGATGTCTGGCCTGAGGAACAGACTAGGAAATTCTATTTAAAAGTGGGGCTCACTAGAGAGTGAAGGAAAAGCTAACCAATAACTGGCCCGACTTTAGACAGAGCTCTTCCCACTTTTTCCCCCAACCCCTGGCCAGATTCAAAGCTCTGAACTCACACTAACTCCCCTGCTCACATTGGTTTCTGCCTAGTCATCAGTAGCTCAGTGGAATATTCTCAACTAGTGTGTCCTTCAATACCTGTCTATCCCCAGGCTAAGGTGAGCTGGTAACTGAACTACAGCTAGTTGTTGTCTCTGGTCTCATCCTAAGGGTTACCATAATGCTGTCTCTAATGTTCTGCTAAGTGGGAGCTGGTAGGCCAACCTGATCTGCAACTTGCATCTACTCTTTTTGGCTAGGTCCTGGGCCCATCCTCATTAGCCTAACCTTCCTGCCTGGCAATCATCCTACAAACATTCACAATTCCCTGAGTGCTATTAGGTTGAACTTTTTATAATTACCAATTTGGCTAACCTTTGGACACCTCTGTGATTTTTCAATAGCTACTCCTTGTTATGCTGGTTGGATCCAAGGAAGCTTAAAATAATATTACTAGTTCTCAGTGAAGATGCCAATGACAAATGAGGTTCTGAGAAAACTGCTGATGCATCCAGACATACCAGGATAGAGCCAGGCCTGCTCAGAGAAGCAGAGCTTATCTACAATACATATATTCAAAACTACTGGGAGCCTGCAGTGAGACGAGTTCATAGACGGGGCCTGTGCAGATGAGAACAGCACAGACCAGGTGCCTCAGCTGCCTCCTAGTTAACAAATAATAGCAGAGATGTGTGCAAATAGTGTAAAAGATTGTATAGTGGAGCGATATTTTTCCTGGGGAGTTCTCAGAAAAGGGAAAGAAGGTGTATCCTGAGATCAGAATTTGAGGCAAGTAATTCACTTTTGTGAGCCCCCCCCCCCAAAAAAAAACCTGTAGTAGGAAACTAGACAGGCAGCCTGAGAGAATGCAGAAGAGCAGAAGAGGGGGTAGCAAAGGGAGAAGTGCAGAGTCAGGGCCCAGTTCATACTCATGTTCCCCTGCTCCAGAACAACTGCTGGTAACCAGGAAGATTGGAAGGCAGGGAGATGGATTAAGTGAAGCCCTTGAACTTGCAGTGAACTTAAACCAAAGAGCTACACCCAGTGGTACCTCCCATCCTGTCCACCCACCTGTTACCTCTGCAGCAGCGCAGCCTATACTTAGGCTTAGGGTTGGAAGAAACTGGGCCAAGCTTGAGAACTCCAGGCTCTCCTTCCTGTCCTCTCTTTATGGATGGTATAAAATTCTCCATCCACTAAGAACTACTGCATTGGAATTTAAACATTTCTAAAGTAGTATTTGTAGAATGCAGCAGTCCTGAAACTTAAATCCCAAATGTTACATCACAAGCCAAAGAGAATATGCAGAAGATCAGTGCGTAGTCATATGTGTGATGCCAGATGAGGTGTCACTCAGATGCATACACAAAGGGAGCCTCAAGTGAGAATGCTCACCATGTGAGAGCAGATCAGAGGGAGGGGCAAGGAAAAGAGAACACAGATTGCAGCCTACTCCTGTGCCCCATGAAGCCACTTGGATGTTGTGGATAGCCTCAGCCTTGTAATTTGATGCTAGTTCCCAGTGGATAGCCCCAGCCTTGTATTTTGATCCTAGTTTCACTTTCCTGGGAAGGACTGCAGAGGATGATTGAATCTGTACACAGATGATGTCTTGTGAACCTTCTGTCCAACTAAAACTTGTAAAATAAAGGCTAGAGCCAGTGATTTGTAGAAGGGAGGTGGAGGTAAAGGCTTAGGGGAGGAGTGAGAGGAATTCGATATAAAAGAAGAGCAGAAGCAGAAGTAGAAGGAGAAGGAAGTTGACGGTAGAAGGAAGTCAACAGAGGAAGGGGTAAGAAGGAGATGAGCTGGAGCTGGAAGGACAAGTATGCGGCCTGGATAAACTGCAAGTTATGAGGGATCTCATAGCCAGGGATTAGAGTAGTGTAGTGGTAAATCTGCCCAATCTAGGCGTGCAATTTACCATAATTATTGAGTTGTGTTTTCCTTTACTGGTCTTATTTGGGTCGGAGATTTACCGCAACAGTCGGGTATGAATGACATGGTGCTTCTTGGTGACAGTCATGTCAGTGAGAGCACAGATGGGTTACCTGAAAATCTGCATAAAGATTTTCACTGTCTGTATACTTGTGTTCCTTATGACACCTACTTAACTGTAAACACAGAGTCAGGAGCAGGGAGACAGGAACGAATGAAACACAAGGAAGCTGGAACCAACCTGGGCATGCCACTTTCCAAAGTTGAGACATTTAACTGCAGGCCATGACTTCTTTTTTAAAATTTGTGAATGTGTGCTTGTAGGGGTGTGGGCTGGAGAGATGGCTCAGTGGCTAGAACTTGCTGCTCCTACAGAGTTCCGGGGTTTTCTCACAGCACCCACAAGGGAGCTCATAACCATCTATAACTTCAGGTTCCAGGACCCAATGTCTTCTTTCTGGATTCTGTGGACACCAGACACACAGGTAATACATGTATGTATGCTCAGGCAAAACACTCAGACACATAAAAATGAATAAATTATTTTATTTTTAAAAACATGTCTTTTACCGAACCTAGGTCTTGCAGATCTGGCTAATCTGGCCAGCCAGTGAGCATTAGGTATGTGCCCACTGCTGTCTCTTCTGTGACTGAATCTTCATTCGGGAGCTAGGAATCAAGCTCAGGTCAACACATTTGTGTGATGAGGCCTTTCCCACCAAACCTATCCCCTCAGCCTTCTTATTTTATTTTTGTAGGTACTAGATTAAATCTCTGACCTTGTGTATACTAAACACAAGTTCAACCACTAAACTTTTCTTATTTTTAATGGAAAGTGCTCACACAGCAAACTATCAGGCCAAATGGGCAAGCTCCCACACCAGGATCCAACAATAGCAAAGGTCAGACATCGAGAGCATAGACAGACTTTCTCTGTCTGCCATTGTCTTTGAACGTGTCCCAAGAGGTGTGCTTGTCCCTACTACTACCTGTATCACCAAGCAACGTTCAGGTCACAGCTGCTCAGAATAGAATTCAGACTCTGGTCAGGTTATCTGCAAGGCTTTGGGTAGAAGTGTTTTTAAATTTTGTTCTTTGAACAAATAAAGGTTGTTTCAATAATGCAAGGAAGGAGATGGGGGAAGAAACCCTGCCTATGAACCTAGCACTTGGATTTGACTGCCCTGGGTTCAAGAACATAGTTAGTTTCAGGCACATGGACATAGAGTGAGAACTTGATTCAAAATAAAAGAACTGGGTAGGGCTTGAAACTGTAATTCCTTTTTTTAGGGGTCAGAAAGCTTTCTTCTTGAGGCTAAAATAGGAAACATTTTAGCCTTCATATCAAGGTGGATTTTCTGTTGCAATTCTTTAATCCAGCCGTTGTGTCTCAAAGATAGTCAGAGACAACACATAAGGACAGGTAAGGCTGTGTTCTCCCAAAGCTGTATTGACAAAAGTAGGACTGGGAGGCTTCCATCCTTGAGCCGTAGTTTGCTGGAGCCATATATAGATCATTTCCTTGATATTTTTCTTGATATATAAGTTCTATTGACAAGTGGAAAGTGTGAGGCTAGACAGCAGCTGCCACTGGATGGTTTGAGAGAAGGTGTCACCAGGTAGTTCTTGGTCTGGTATTCTAGAGTTTTACGTGTGTGCGCCACCACACCTAGCTGAAAACAGCCTTAAAAAGTAATAACCACTATGCAGACCTAACACCTGCTCAAGATAGCAACAGTGTCACTGTCATCTGTCCCCTCTTCTGCTCATTTGTATTCATCTTTCCATAGAGGAGGGGAATAAAAATAGAAATGGATACATTACTCTAAAAAATAGCACTCTGGAGAGAAATTATTCTAATGGTTCGGTAGCAGAGGCATGCTTACAATCTTCCGTTTGTCACTGTCATCCAGATCAGAAGCTGAAAGAGCTGCATTGTGACAGGCCACAACATACACTGAATATGCTAAAGAATAGTCATGAAAGAAGTGCAGCCTAGGGCAATTTTGTACCAAGAGGACCTCTCTGATATATTCTTCTAATAGCAGACAGCCTCTCTCTGGCCCTCTGTGTTCTTCCACACTGGAAAGACAACCAAGCACATTTCTGAACTTGTATAGTGAAATCTCCCAAGCCTCTCTCTGAGTGCTCCCTACACGCTGGTGCCCAACACAGAACCATTAGTTGTTTACAGCTTGTTCTGCTGTGGTGTGTCTAGCACACTCTAGAGGTTAAAAAGCCAGGACACAGAAACTGTGTGGCCAGCAGCTGTTAGCTCAGAAAGCTGGCCCTCACCCCCAGTTGTTCCCTACAGCTGTTAACATGTGGCCATGGGTCATGGATGGTTTCCATGAATGACCTCAGCAGATGTGAAGGTCACAGCAGTTTAAATTGAAATGGTGACCTCTGACCAGGAAAGCTGAGGTTCCCTCTGGGGCATTTCACTATCATCAATAAAACAATTTAGAAACAGACTTAGTAAGACGCTCAAGGACACAATTTTTACCAGGACTAAAGAAAAAAAGAAGCACAGTCAGGTGAAAATCCAAAGAGCCTGGGGCAGGAGTGGGAAGGGATGGATAAGTTATGCCTCTTAAATTGAGCATGGAATAGAAATAGCCAAATGGCTAGCTTCTTACAAAAGGAAGAAACACTCCCGAGAATGGAAGTGGGCTAATGGACAGATGGACGAGCCCCCACAGCACCTAGGCACACAGGTGTATGTGTGGTCTTTTACACCCACCTCGCCCACTGCCCTCATTTTGTATTTCTTGGGTGGTTTTTGTTTTGTTAGTTTTTGTTTTGTTTTGGAGGGGTGTTATTGTTTTGTTTGGTTGGTTTTTTGTTTTGTTGTGTTTGTTTGTTTTTGAGCATGCTGTTTCTTAGATGGTGCCTATGTTAGGAAGGGTTACATCTTCCTCAGAAAACTTCCCTGATGTTAATCTCAATGTACCTCTCCTAATTTTCTGTCATACTGTAGCTGAAAGAAGTGATAATTTCTGCCTGCTATTTAAATTGAGAAGACAATCCATTCCAGAGAACAAGGAAAACATAACTTACCACAGGAATGATTTTAGGAGCCAGGTCAAAGGTGCTTACTGAGATGTGCTTTACCATTTAATGTCATTTTAAAAACTTCTACCCCTGCAACATATATGAGAAGCCAGTCTTGCTGGAGTATGGTGTCTGTAGTGACAATTTTGGGATTTGGGTTTCTTTGAAAAACACAGAAACATTATAAGAATATGTTTCATCTTAATGCCAGGTGTGGGATATGAGCTGCTTCAGATTGTCCACAGCAGCTGGCGATGATTTGCCTCGTGCTCTAGCAGGGTGTCATTTTTTTGTCAGCTGCAGATAGTTTCTGCGATCATGTGACATTTGGCATTTGGGGACTTTTCAGCAAGTATATAAATGCTAGGGCCCCAAAAGGTAGGGTAAGGTTGATTGTTGGTTGGTTGGGGTGATGGTGGTGGCCATGGTATGTTAAGTAGTTGTGTGTGAAGAAGAAACAACAAGAGCAAATTAGATATCCTGATGATGAAGATCAAATGTGCCCCAAGGAACTAGATATCCATAATCAGCAGAAAGTAGTCTAACAATGATAGCACCCCTTCTGACCCCTGGCTTTCTGCAAGGATCTCTTTCCTTTCTATCCATTTTTCTCTCTTTTCTAGTGTTAAAGGGTTGAAAGGGTTGAAGAAAATGGGTGGATAAGGTGGAAGCAAAAAACATAAAGTAGTAAAGCCAGCTACAGGTGACCATGGCTTAAGATGGGACTGTGGTGAAGGGGTGAGGCATGGGTTACAGGAAGGGAGAAAAGTTGAGTTCACCCATAGTGTTAGCCCCAGTGGAATTCATCTGCAGTGGTGGATGTGTGGGTACCCACAGTGCTAGGACAGGGGGACAGTCTCAGCACTCTCCCCATCATCCCTTCTCTGCATCCAGGCCTCCATTTTGGGTCTCTTGGGGACCTGTAATGAGTTCTTTCTCAAGGCGAGTTCCCCATTCTTAATACACACAGCCCTTGAGCACCTGATCTGAAGTCCAAGTAGAAAATTAGAAAGCAAGTGTTTGAATCCAAGTCCGGGAGCCAATGGACCAAACTCTTAATTGTGTTCACTTTTTATATCATGGACAAATACATTTAGGGGATTTGGAGCCTTAGGTGACTTTCTATGTGTGTGCGTGTTGTTCTAGGGGTGAAAGCCAGGCCCTTGCCTCCTGTCCTGTTTGGTATTGCACTCTGGGACAGAAACACTCCAATGTAACATCACTGACCTGGACTTGTGCACAGGCTCTGTTCCTGGAAGTTGTTGCCTGGACTTGGCATTTCTAGTTGGTGTGTGTGTCTTACTTGAAGAAAGGTACACAAATAGCTAGGCAGCAGAAGTTTGAGACAACAGCAAATATGCAGGGTAGATATACTAACCAGGGAGCAATGGGCCCTAGGAACTGAGGATTACTTCCTTTTGTGTGTACAGCAGGAAGAACTGGTTGTCAGGGACAAAGAGTAAGTACTTCTCGTTTTTATTAAGCATGTCCTCCCCTGGTCATGCACAGGGGATGGTAAGCAGGGGATTCTCTGTAAAAGTTCACTTTGAAGACAAACTTTGTCTTACTGCACATGGACCTTGATCAGTCCAGGCTGGATAAGCTTACTACACCTAGATCCAGGATATATTCAAAGATGCATCTATTATGGGGGGGAGGGGTATATGTATTCTTTGTTTGAAGCAGGGTGTATGTGTGCCTCAATGCAGGTAAAGGTCCTGGTTGCTAAGCTTGCCCTGCAGAGTACCTCAGTCTCCTCTCCTTGATCATCATCCCTGCTTACCATGGCAACAGGGTAGTGTGCTCCATATTGCTTAGTTTTGTTTGTTGTTGGTTTTGAAAGGTACTGTCTCAGCCCACTGCAGAGAGAGCCAAACACCTTGCTGTGAACTGTCTACAGACTGAGTCATGTGGCAGGAGCTGTAGGCAGTACTTAGATGCTAAGGATCTCAGTCCTCAAAGTACAGAAAGTGACAATGATCTCATGAGTTTGGCAGGTAGAGCCCTGACTTCAGTCAGTATTTGATTCCAGCAGTGAGATACGCAGAAGATTAGCTGGGCTGTGTTTAGGGTTCTAAACACTATAGTGCTGTGTTACTCCAGAGTGTTCAGTTCATAGCAATTGCTATGGAACAGTCAGCACTTGATTCATCTTTCCACACTCATGCTGGCTTCAAGCATGAGATCTGCTTGGTCTGGGGTGGGGGTGGGGGAGGATAGAGAGAGCCTGAAACACTCTGGAACTTGACAAAGAAGTCATGCATTCTTTATTTAAGTTCTTCTTGTTGTCATAAAACTACATCTAGGTGCTGGATAGACAATTCTTGGAACACCCAGAGGAGAAGGGATGTGAGAAATGTGAGTCCTTCTCTCTTTCCATCAAAAGTTCTCTGGTGTCCGGGCTTGTGCTAGCTCATCTGCCAGCCCTTATAAACATTTATATCAATGGGTATTTATTGTAAGAACCCACCAATCATAGCCCAGGGACACAGAGTTTACAGATATATGTGGCTGCTTAGGTAGAATTATGTGGTGATGCACATCTGTAATATCATCCATGGGAAGGCTGGAGTAGGGAGTTTGGAATACATTGCAAGATCCAGGCCAACTGGATCCAGCTAGTAAAATGGTCTTAGAATGAAATGGGGAGAGGGAAAGGGAAAGGGAGAGAAGAACATTGGGGGAAAGGAAGTGGGGTAGTAGATTAAAAAAAAAAAGCAAAGAATGGAAAAGTTAAGAAGTGACCACTTAGTCTTGACAAAAGAGAAATTATTTTTCCAATAATTTGAAAATACATTTTTATTTTCTTTAGCATTTTACAAAGCACATTTATACAATAGCAGAAAAAAATAACATGCTTTCATTTTTCAAGTGAATCTTCTATAGTGCCATCTCTTTCCCTTTTTTCAGTCTATGACTGTGCGGTTGCATTAGAGACTCACTATGTTCATAGAGAGCTTTGAGGGACAGTCAATGGACATGCTTGCTGCCTTCCAGAGCAGTGGTACCACCAGTGTCTCCCTAAAATGCCAGCCCCCTTCAGGAAAGTCAGTTTCTTCTGTGGGTAGGAATAAGGGCACTGAGGATTTGCAAAATGTGGGTGACCTGAATGGAAGGTGATGGGACAAAACAAGACCCTATCCCAAGAACTAAGGAGAAGGCACATTGGGAGGATTCTTGTCTGTTGCAGGCACATCTGGAAAACAACTTTGTGCTGTGGGAGAAAGAACAGAGGCTCCACTTCCTCTCATTGGACAGCACTGTTCTTTTTGATCTTCACTGAATCACTACTGGAAACCATAAAAGTCAGGAAGCCGTTCAATTCAGATCATATCTACTAAATGTCAGCAAGCAAAATACTGAAATGATTTTCCTTCTATATGATTTCTGTTTCCTGGTTTGGAAGAGGCAAACAATGAGATCTTTCCACAACTTGTCACCATACAGTCTACTGGCAAATCATAAAATATCTGCAGCATCTCTTACCCAATCACACTGAGCAACCACGTTCACACATCCCTGCATCTACTCATTCAAGTTCTTCACAAATTGTTTTGTAAAAATTTTATTGTCATACAAAATGAGCCTGAGTTGGAAGATGGGGAAGAGAACAAGGCCCCAGGGATGTAGCCATGTTGTCTTACAGGCAGATAAAACTGCTGCTTTGGGGCCTGTTTCTTATTTAGGAACAGAGTGCCTGTTTAGTATGTGCCATGCTCTGGGCTCAATCCCTAGCACCAAAAACAGCAGCAGCAGCAGCAGCAGCAGCGCTACGTGGAGCTCAATGCCTCTATGCCTCAGGGACCTGCCCTGAGGATCCACTCATATCACGAGATATTAATGGAACTCTGCTGATGTCCGAGAGGCCAGCTTGCTGTGACCGTGCCCAACTGCTAGTCCTAGGAGACCCAACAGCAAGGAAAACTTGGGCAACAGCAAGACTGTGTTTGGGAATTGACTTAACTTCCTTGGAAAATCTGTCAGTTTTATGAGGCAGAAGTTCTGGGTCCCCACAAGCACTATGTTCTGTCATAACATGAAGCTCCCCTAAACAGTACTATTCCTGCTCAAATCCACTGAGGTGTGAAGCAAACATGACAGGGAATGTGAGGGATTTAGCGAAAACTTAATAGCATTTCCACGTCTTATATTCTCTCTTAGAACCTTGGCTCCAATGGCACTCAGAATATGGAACTAAATGATGGGATAATACATTCAGTAAGGGGTCTTCAGTGAATGGCTAAGCAGTGACAAGTCCTTAAACATTACCCTCTTCAGATTATTGTTTCTGGTATAGACTTTCTTTGTTTTGGGGGACAGTTCGTTGTTGACATGTTTCCCAATACTAAGTGTTCACTAGTGACCTTACTATATCAATTCCAAGCAGCCATCTTGCCTGCTGGTCATCAATATGGGATCTAGACATGATTTTTCATAACGATTAAACACCTTATTCAGGGGAAACAGATAAGCAACCTGGAATAGGTCATGTAGCAGGCACATTGTTTGTGTGTTTTTCTTATTTCGGATCACAATTGACAGAGCAGAGCTGGAGTCACAGAATATAATGAAAGGAAGGGGAACAGCTTTCAGAACATAATAGCCCACTTTCCATTAAGATGAATTCATTTTTACAATATGAACCAAACTTAAACATCTCAGTATAATCAGCCAACTGTTGCACAGATGTGAAGTCCAGCAGACTTCCCACGTGAAGAGGCTGCTGGGACTTCAGGGTGTATCATCTCACTTTTCCAAATGACTATTGCCCAGAGGATGCATAAGCTATTAATCACCTGTCACCTCATCAAAATTGCAAAATCTTCCCTGTCCCTCTTAAAATCTCAAAATAACATCAGCAGTGAAGTCCTAACAGCCACATTTGCCACATACAAGTTAACGAAAAGTCTCTTCATGAAGTTGCTTTCTTGAGACACGTGACTTAGCATCCATGTGGGTTAACAGCATCCAACAGTGGCATGTGCTAGCAGAACATTGTAACCATTAAAACAACTTATTCAAAACTGTCACCTTATACCAAAGGACATTAACATAATCCAAAAGTCAACAGATATGTGTATCACATCCAGGTCCTGAACGTAAAGCATTTACTGTTCAGACAGAATTTCATGCAGGGTTAAGGTCAGGGTATGGTGGCCTTCAGCTTCCATCCACTGATGCCTGCACTCAGGTGGCCTTGCACTGTCTGGCAGGTGATTGTGGTACTCATGGAAACCAATATTTTCAAAAAAGTAGGAAGTGAACAGTAAAAGTTGCTTCAAATCAAGTTTTTAATATCTTCAACACACACACACACACACACAGAAGATGTGGGCATTTTTAAAAGAAACACAGCATGTTCACTCAGGTAATTCCAGAGAGAAAGAGAGATTAAAAAGGGTGTATGTGTATGATCTATGCTTATTAATACTGATAGAATGGACTAGTCAATATTATTGCCTTTACAAATCTCAAACATAAGTGGTGACTTGGTGGTGATATCAATGGAATTAGATATAATCATCCAGTTCTCTGTCCCTGAGCATTAAAATGCATTATATTTAAAGAGTCTCAGGTGGCACTTATGTAGGAAGACCTTAACTTGTATAAACTTCATAACAGTGCCCCCCAATGTGAGTGTGTGTGTGTTGCTGAGGATAGAACCCATGGTTTTGTGAGTCTGTAGCCCATTAGTGTTCTACATTAGAGTACCACACAGATACCCACATGAAAGCCAACAGCACATCTCTGGGTTTCTGAAATTCCTCTAACAACTGTGTCTGTCTGCTTGTCACTCCTTATTTCCTTAAAGACTACACATCTGTCAGGAGACCAAAAAAAAAAAAAAAAAAAAAAAAAAACAGCAAGAAATATGTTTGCTGTAGCCAGTTCCCTGAGAATGGAGCATTTTGCTGTTAAGGAATGAGTTGAAGTTTCAAGTACGGATAAATAGAAAGAGCGGCTGGGTCAAAACATAATTAGCCAAAGCATTTGCGCATCAAAAGTTATCTGAAGAGATTAATTCAAATCCTACCCCATACAATATTCGGTCATTGGGAATGAGATGGATTCAACAATTCACAGGATTTCATTGTACAACAAATCATTAAAAATTATACAAGTCAGAAAGAAAAAATGTAAATGCAATCAAGAAGAGATTACGGGGTGCGCTAATCTCAAGCAGCCACTTCTTTGCAGTAAAGACGACTCCACTGATCAAGACAAAATGACTGTTCTTGTTCCTGTCTGAAGGTCACAGAATGAGACTTTGAAAAGCTAACTTCGCTGAGGGAGAACAGCTGCATTACAGAGCTTCCTCAGAAGCCTACATGGAGGATAAGGCATCCTTGACTGCAGAGATGGGGAAATGGGTTGAGGGGGTGAGGACTCAAGGGAGCACACACATACTTTCCCTTAGGAAAACCACCAGCTACTGCACAGCTGGACCTGAGCAGCTGTAACAGGGGTATATATTGGCTTATTTTGCTAATTTTACTATTTTGTTAATTGTTCTATAATAAATACCACTCTTTTGGCCTAAAAGAGGTACAGAGAAACTGTATCTCTTTCACTTTTTCCTCAGTAGACCACATTCATTAAAATAAAGAACATCAATTACATTTTTTTTCTTTACCAAAGCAATGGATGCCACCATTTTATATGTATATCTGAGAAATACAATCTGAGAAATCAGATATACATATCTGAGAAACAATTTGCCTCTCTGAGCAGTACCACACAGCTTAGTGCATCCTATGTTGGGTTTCTGGCATAACTCAAGACTATGTCCCTCTAGGGCTCTGCCTCCTGCCACATATCAGATGAGCTAAAAAACAACTGTGCAAACAGAAATAAAGCACTGCTTCAGTGAATCAGTAATAATGTTTGGATTCTGTATGTGAAATTCATCTATGGATGGAATTGTTTTGAAAGCTGAAAATATATAATTCATCACTGTATTTAATATTTAAAATTACAGGTATTTTAGTTATCTTGGCTTAAAGACAAAAAAGACATTAGTAACCCTCAGAGGCATCAGTTAGTGTGTAATCAAGGAGAACAGAGGTGTGGTTTAAATGTTAAACACACTAATTCTAAGAAATAGGATGACATTACATTAAGTGATTTGCATACTATTCAGGAAGGTTATACTGCGTTCTAATGACGGCCAATATATTGCACTATTCAATCATGCTAAAATACAGCAATGTAATTAAAGACAACGAAAACCAATGGGAAGTTAAATGTGTAATTACAGCTTCCAACTCACTAATTACATGCAGTGAGTTGTCCCTGAAGTGGGGACATGTCCAGGTTGAGTTGATGCTGTACTGGAATTATCAGAAGCCAATGAAGTGGAAGAATTTGAGTTCGCAGCCTAGGAAATCTACTCTGCATGCAGACAGATGTTATTTTCACCCCTAGGACTGACATTCTGACTTCTCTATGGACCATCTCAGTGGATAAAGAAGGAATTAATATGTTAGTTTATAACTTCAGGATCTGACACACAAGTAATTCAGTAAGATCTAGAATAAGAATTGCCATCTCTTTCACAGTCTATGACTTTAATGTGTTCTAGAGACACTGCAAGCTTGATTAGCAGCAAGCATCAGCCTAAGTAAGCCTCCCTCCTTCCCTGGACATATGCTATATACAACTATTGTTCAGCAATAGACTCTACTAGTCTAGCTGCCATCTGAGTATCCAAGCTCAGATAATTGTGTGCAAGGTTACAAATACTGTCTACACTGTGTCATGTTTCAGAATCTCTAGCACCCAAGTGGATCAGAGAGAACCAATCAGTTCACTTTATAAACTACCATATTCTGGATTTCTTATAGGTTAAAAAATGGCAAGCCAATGGAATACCTAATATTTTGCACTGGGTTCTGTAGTTGTTTTACCTAAAACTATCTGTGTACATGGAAGGCTACATAGTTTTAAGTATAGTTTCAGCCATCCTGAGTGTAAATGTTCCTTTGAAAAATATAAGTCATTTTCATGTTTAACCTCGAGGGAAGTTGTGTGCTAATGCTGTTCCACCCCAGCCCTGGTAGCCATTTTGCAGTGTTTTCTCCCAGAAGCAGCCAATAGCCTGTTATTGTGTATTTTAGTGCACACCAGGGACAGAGGCCAGCACTGTGGCTGCCTCACACCTCATAGGACTATAAGAGTACTCCTGTAGCACTGTGGCTCTTTGTCTTTCCTATGCTGTCCTAGGATATCCAGTCCTGGGCATCTTGCTGTCACGTCATGGCTGAAGCCCACTCGGAACTTTGAACTTGACTGGGAAACTCCATTTTTTCCAAGGCAGAGTTCTCATCTCTTGGCTGTGTAGCTCTTGGTCCCCCATGGATAAGAGTGACACCTAGAAGATCTAGAAGTGGAAACAGTATCATAGAGTCACGAACATTTCCATCCAACCCTCAAATTTCAATGCCTCTGGCTTAAGCAAACAGACATAAAAAAATAAACCACAATTAATAAAAAAAAACTAATTAATAAAATGGGAACTCTTAGAGAGCTCTGATCTTTTGCTGACACTTATTAATAACAAGATTTTTCTTAAGTTCTAAATACAATGAAAAACAGTGATTCTTCACAGTGGGAAATCAATGTCATCCAAAGTAACGAATGCCACACGCTCATTTACCTATACCACACGTTCATCAGTCGGAACCAACAGAGGACGGCAAGCAGATCCAATGCGCATTGTTTTTTATATCTTCTACATATGTGCTGCTCAGTGTTTCCTCTACATATGTATATCGTAACAAAGCAAGCTGGCTCAGTGGGTAAAGGTACTTAACAACAAGCCTGACAACCTCACTTCAATCCCTGGGACCCACATGGTGAAAGAAAACTGTCTAACCCCCTTCTCCCTACATGCAAACACACACCCACGCATACGCACACACACACACACACACACACACACACACAAGCCCACTCAAAGTATTAAAAATGTAACCATTTTTAAATGATCTCAAATGTAGCACCATTTGTAGAGAATTATGTAAGAACTCTATTATATTGATAATCTCCCCCTCCCTCCTTCCCTCTCTCCCTCCCCGCCCTCTTTTTTCCTCTCCTTCCATCTCCTTTTCTCCTTCCCTCCTTCTCTCCTTCCCTCCTTCTCTACTTCCCTCCTTCCCTCTCTCTTACCGACCCTCTGTGTGTAGTGTGTGTGTGTGTGTGTGTGTGTGTGTGTATGTTTGTGGGTATGGGTGTGGATGCCAGTGTGTGTGTGTGTGTGTGTGTGTGTGTGTGTGTGTATGTTTGTGGGTATGGGTGTGGATGCCAGATGTCAACCTTGACTGTTGTTCCCCAGGACACCATATCCCTTCTTTTTTTAACCAGGGTCTCACTGGCCTGGGACTCACTGATTAGATTAGGTTGAGTGACCAGTGAGTACTGGATTACAAGCACATATGACTATACCTGCTTTATTTTTTATCTCTACATTTTGTAAAACAAAGTATTTTATGTCTACAGGTGCTCTGCCTGTCTGGATGTTTGTGTACCACTTGCATGACTGGTGCCCAGGAAAGCCAGATGAGAGTGTTTAATCTCCTGACCTGCAGTTATAGACAGTTGTGATCTACCATGTGGATGCTGGTAAGTGAACCTGAGTTTTTCAGAAGAGCTACCAATGTTCTTAATCATTGAGCTATCTCTCCAGTCCCCATGCCTGTTTTAACTCTTTTTAGTATGAGTTGGGGGCAGGGGGGGTTGTATCCCATACTGCGGGCAAACACTTTCCCACTGAGCTACCTCCTCAGCTCCATACTTACAACTTAAGACTCTCTCTCACTGATGCACAGATCACCTGGCCAATCACTGAGTCAGTAAGCTGTCATCTGCTATGTTTCTAGCTTAGAATGCAGGGTTTACATTTAGTCACAGAGGAGAATAGGTAAGTACCATTAAATAACCCAATAATGTCAATCATTAAGACTCTATAAATGCACACACCTAATTTTTCATTGATACAGTCTTCTGTTTTTCTACAAGAATGTGAAGCTATTTGCTTCCCCTGTTGCTGAGCCTCTATGGAAATACACACACTGTGACAACAGTTGCAGTATGACACCTTCTGCCCCACAACTTCAAACCAAGGGCACTTGAAAGTCAGGAACAGATATGTGCACACCAGGCACAGCAAGCTCGTGTGCCTAGCACTAGATCAGAGCAAAAAGTGAGAATGTAAATATCTCCACGGGGATGCTGGAGAAGAGCACCTGAAGGATGGTGATTTCTATCAACCCTGGACCCTTGCAGGACAAAGTTTACTCATCTTGGCTCTGCGGTCCCAAATCACAAGCAGCACTAAATTTACAAAGGTTATATTTTAGAAATATGCTATCAAGCCAAAAGAGCAAGTGGTTGAATAATCTCATGTGTGATTCATAAGAAAGGCTCGTTGGAATGGCAGCAGGAAGAGAAAAGCAAGAGACTGAATTGAGCCCTAAGAAGAATGTAATTTCTCTGTAATGACCTTTGCAAGCCAATCTTCAGTCCTCATTTTCCAGGCTACTAGCTGTCCTTAAGGAACACTTCCAGGATAATTTAGAAAGCTAACACAAAATAGCTCTCCTGGATGCAGTAGGAAGTGTGTTCTTCCCCCAAGAGAAGCCTGCTTCGGGGGAGCACACTCCAAAGGACTGCATATCCTAAAATAGCCCTGAGCATCTGGGCTACATGCTAGATGTAGACAGTTCAACTTAATGGCTCTTTGGGAACACAGAGGGACAAACTGTGATACCCAGTTTGTCCATAGCCCATGCATGCCCTTCCATGCATAGTACTTCCACACATGCTGACCAATCCCCAGACAGCAAAGTCTGACTTCTTTTCCATGGGACTTCTTTGGTATTCATTCACTTCTTTGTCAGTCCTCAGGAAAGGCCAGAATCAGCAGAAATGAGCACTTTGTGAGGAAGGCAACCAACAATGGCTTCCGTGAAGCTGGAAGATACTAACTCCAGCTCTCTCCCTTTCGGTGGGAGAACTCAGAGCACACTGTAGACAATACTTCTCTGAGTGGTTTCATGGCCCATGACTGAGATAATATGGAAACTTGCTTGACAGTGAACTCTTACTAATGTCATCATTCTTGTCTTTATTTCCCAGAACCACCTCTCAAATAAACAAGTGTATTCAAATTATTGTGCCATCACTTTGTATAATAGTAAAACTACAGGAATTTCAAACTGGATTTAAATTTATCAGGTGGTCTGTTTATCTCAAAGTCAGCAGAGTAGACTTTGCTTGGCTATGAGAGCAATGGATATCTGAGCTTCCAGCTCTTCTAGAATGGCCCAATAAAAACCCAACCAACTAACCCAGAAATGCTTTCCCATTGTCTCGTGTTCATTATCTTATAAGCAGTCAATGACTACTACGTATTAACCTGTTATTTCATTGTAGAACACAATAGTGATATCTCCATGGAAGCTGGGCAACACATATTCCCTCTCAAAGCAAATAGAATGGTGTCTAAAATAATTTGTAGAAATTCAGCTTTTGGGACTCAAGGATCAAGAAAGCAGATCTAATGGCCAACTGAACCTCAATTCATCTTTCACTTTTGAAAATAAACCCTGGATCTTACCTGTTAGTTGTAAAGTTGTAATAGCCACTTTCCTCTAGGACTTCTTCAATCACAGTCTGTAATCGACAGACAGTCAGTTAATACAGGGTTACAAGAAATACAAGTAAAAGCACACAGGGGCTGTGGAAAGTCTACCTGCATCTGCTCATATGTGATCCCCTCTTCCACTTCAAGGCTACTTGGTGGACCTAAAACAGAGCAGTTACAGAACATCAATCTTTGCTTCATAACTTCTTACTTATAACTTATTGGCAACTAATATTTCAACAGCAGTGAATATGGTCGATTTCTTAAGTATAAAGACTCAAAAGCAAATTTCAGGGCCAGAGAGATGGCTGAGCAGGCCATAAGCCTGATGACCTGAGTTAGATCACTCACTGGACTCCAAAATGTTGTCTCCAACCTACACACACACACACACACACACACACACACACACACATGCACACACACATAAAAATAAATTTTATTAATAATAAGTAAATTCCAATGTCTTGGCCTGGCTTCTCTTCCATGCTTGGCTGCTCCAGGTAAGACCATTACAAAGCAATAAACAAAGACATAGAAGCAACATGACGACAAGGAAGGTAAAGGGAAGTGTGTTATGCTGATTCCAGACACACAGCATTGCATGCACTGGGAAGCTGCCAAAACCAATTGTCAGTTTCCCCTGAGCCAGCTTGCATTGACCCCTTGCAGGAAGCCCCCTGAAAACAGGCAAGAGAAGGGTTATGAGGTTAGCTGAGGAGAAGCATGAGGACAGAGTACTGACTCATTTTAAAGCCTTGTTTAAAGGTGCTGCCCATGATGTAGCAGGTCCTGACATCCATTTTTGTTAAGTATCCTGTGACAGGGGCCAAGCCTCCACTCTACAGTAGAGTGGCTAGCTACCCGAAGCGGAGTTAATTAACCCAGTCTCAGGCTTCTGAGAGACTTCCATCAGAGTCCACCGCACCTCAGTTACTTTGATGAGTTTGACCAGCAGGTGAACTGACCCAATCTGGGAGCAGCTGTTAAAAGCAAATGACTTCAGACATTATGTTATCTTGCTTGGGAATTTCTCGGAGTTCTGTTTAAATGACACTATGCCCACCAGGATTTAATTTGTGACAAGAATACACATTCAGACAAAGTTTGACAACATGCAAAAAAATGATTTCTTAGGCAACAACAATACACCCCTGCAAGTTATCAAATATTTATCTAACGGTGAGGCTTCTCTTCTGGAACCTGTGTCCAGGACCGCTGCAGTTGCTAGGGAACTCTGAAATCTCAGAAGAATGGGATTCTGCTTCTCATCTTCAAGCATCTCAAGAAGAATGTGGCCATGCTGAGTCCCTCCAAAGGCCTAGCTCTTGTTATGTCTACTGGAACTCCTCACATCAACTATATAACCATTAAAAGGTGTTTATCTTGCTCATCATTTCATTGTGGTATTCTCATATTTACTCCCATGTTGTAGGAGACACTGAGCTTCAGAGGTACAAGGTCAGCTACTAAATGGCTGAGCTGAGATCTGAATTAGAAGTCCAAGTTTCCAGAGTCTGTGTCTGGGATCTCATGTTTCCCTATGTAGAATTATTCTAAAAAGAAAACAAAAAGTCAGATGCCTGATGTGGATTCTTTGTGTGAATCTCAAGTTGTCTCCATTTTGAATATTAAAGCCTTCCATTTCTACCTTTTATCTTCCTAGATTTGACTTCATCAGAAAACCAAGAAAAAAATAAAAGGAAATACAATTCACACAGAGAGACCCTGCTGTTTGTTTATAGTGTTAATAAGCAATGGAGGGGCTGCCTGTGTGGAGACATGGTCTCTAGGAACCTCTAGATCCTACTTTGTGTATCTCCAACTGCTGCCTCAGTGAATGAATAGAAACAAGACTCCAATTTTTGTGTGTATGTGGTAGAGGTGGTATTTTAAGACAGATGAACAAAATGGTTCTTTCTGTTTGTTTGCTTTTTGTGGAAGCCAGGTCCCTCTTACCTGTGGGGTCACTTGGGGACCAGTTGTTTGCAGCCCGTGAATGGAGAAGTAAGTGGTAATCTGAGGTAAGGAAGTTCGGCTCTATAGGTTCTGGAGACCCCTGAGATAACTGAAAAAGGAAAATGCAAAAGTGCATCAGAGACAGACAGATGGCAGACAGACGGCAGACCACTTCTGGGCAAGGAGTCGCACTCAATTTGGAAACTTTCTTTCTCCATGTGGGAATGTTGGGGTTCTGTGGTTCCTTGTAAACAGAGAAACACCATCCTGCTTCCAAAGTACTGAAAGATTGGAAGCAGAAAATTACAGTGAAGGCAAGTCAGACAGTTCCGTAGTCACATGATAAAAGAATGCTTTGTAAAGGCAAAAGAAAAGCAATGTAAATACAAGAGTCTGGGCCAAGGACAGAAAGATGTTATTTTTAGTCAGGCGTAGGAGTGATAAGGCCCAGTTATTCCACAGAACAATATGCTTAGTCCAAATCCAGCCCCCTTTTCATCATCTGCTTTAAGAACACCTTCTTGTTGGACCATGGCAAGCAAGATTCTTAATACATTTTCCTAAATTACTATTAATTAACTTGGTTCTCCAAACATTAGTTCCTAACACTCTATTCACCCAGTGACAGAATTTATTAAGTCCCAACTGCTTAATGCTCTTCTGTACAGCTGAATTCTTAAATAGAATTTCTTAATGGAATTTTAGGCTATAAATATTTTCCAACTCTTTTATACCTTTAATTCCACCCAACACTTGGATTGGCCAAGTTTTAGTGCCTGAGTTAATATACTATTAAAACATCAAGTATTAATAAACCAGAAGCAGACAGCACAATTTGAACTGGGCAGTAGTAATTAACTTGAATTTACAAACTCTGTTTCTGAGTTAAGCACCTCTGTTGCCAATCGCTTGAGAAGACTGGCAGCAAAACCACAACTAAACAACATGTGCCACATAGAAGACACATGGTGTATGAGTGTGTGTGTGTGTATGTGTGTGTTCAAACATGTGTGTGTGCACATGCATATATGTGTGAGAGCATGTGTGTGCACACATGTGTGTGTGCATGTGTGTGCACATACATGCATGTGTGCATGTGTGTGTGTGTGTGTGTGTGTGTGTGTACATGTGCACATGCCCTCTTCCTTTCACATTCATCCATATTCTCTATCCCCTCTTTCCCTGTTCCTTCTATCAAAATATTTGTATAATAATGTTCATAGCATATTATTTATAGTAACTAAAAACTGGAAAAATCTCAAATGTCTACATAGACAAATACACCATGATGTGCTCACACTGTGGCATTCTACAAAGCCATGAAACAAATGATCGACACCCAGAATGTGGATGAATAGTGCACAAATGAAGCCTGACACTCACTGAAGGAGACATAGCAGGAAGTTTCACCTATGCATACTTTTATAATCCATCCAAACCAATGAATGACGATGAATGTCAGGGATCTGGTGTGACTAGGATGGAGCCTGATGGACAGTTAGGGAGACTCTGTATACTGCTGTGGTGGAGGTCACAGGAGTGAACACATACCTCACTATATATTCTGCATCATCATGACACATGTAAACTAGCTAGTCAGAACTATTCCATGACTGCCCAGCAGATACTATGAACACACCTTCTAATCCTTGGCTTGAGAGACTTGAGGATACGAAAAGATAAAGTCCAATGAGATTGACATTCAGATAGAGAAGAAAGGGTGATGCTTCTAGTGATCTTGATGTGGGCATAGGGAGCTGAAGGTGATTCTAATTCTGGATGTGCAAGATGGCAAAGTCATTGTTGCCCAGTAGGTGGAGACACAGAGGAAACAGAGTGCATTTCAACTCACAGTCCATATGGCGAGAGGAAGCTATGGTGGTTAGTATTCTCACAATGGCATTGTGAGTACTCAGCATATATGAAGACCTGCCTTTACCATGCTTTCTCTCTCTACATGACACATAAGGCCCCTCCTCTGCACTAGAGAGCACATTCCACTCAGAAATCCAAATGAATTCATACATTTTTGAACTAACAAGTCAAGGAACTATATTAGAGAGAATAGATTATGGCAGTCATCACCTGGCTCCAAAACATCCCTGATTTGGGATAGGTACAGTACCACTTAAATGCTTAGTCAAGAACCAACATTCAAGGCAGAAATTTCAGAGAAGCAAGCAAGGAGAGACTATAAATGCAGTCACTCAATTTCCCAAACATCTTTTCCATATCAGAAACTCTAGTTCTCTGCTGGAGAACAACTTCACAAATGGTGTGAGATCTATGCAGCAGAGATAACTCTGGAAGACACATAATCAGCATAGATGAAATCAGATACCAGAGTGAGGCGGAACATGCAGCTCAGATCACCACTCTACACTCTCTGCTCTTCTGCTCTAAGTTCACTTAGCTCCCTTGTCCCCCAAGACTGACTGAATGCCACATTAGAAACTATAATATGTTGCCTAATCTACAGTTCTAATGTTCTCTAATCTACAGTTTCTTTTAGTTTCTTATTAGCTTTCCTTAAGTACTTTGTTATCAGAAATGACCAATATCTACAGTCACCTTTCTCTTCCACAAACCAAAGTCTTTCTTCTCCGTTTCTGCCTAGGGTCTGCAATACTAAGCTCTTATATGAACTCCTGCTTATTCCCAGTGGATGACCTTACTTGCTCCTACCAGGGGCTCCTGTATCACTTCTTCACACAGATAACATGCCCAGCCCCTACCCATGCCTCAATCCAGAAAATTAACTCACAGATGCAGCAACCCTGAAAGGCAGTCCCTTCCTTGGAAGCTGTTCTGGTTGCCTCCTTATTCTTCAGTTCTTGCCTATGATAAAAACTCCTGTCTAAAACTCACCTTTCTCTTGCCTGTGCAATTCGTTTTTCAGGTTCACAGGACAAGCATCTGTTGCTCCCAAGGACAGGCCATGCCTGCTGCCACCACCGGTTTTTGCTGAAATGTATTGGTTACCAGCCTGGGAATCAGGGAAGATGAGCATGCCCCTTTCTTGTTTCATCCTTACCCTATCTACAACCTCCTTTAGTTCCTCCATCGCTCTGGTCTTATTAACATCACCCTTTCACTTTTCCTAGGACATTATGTTAGTTGGGGTTTGGGGGATGCCCTTCTCCCTTTCATTCTTTCTTTCCACCATCCCTTATATCCTAGACTTGGGTATCAGAGGAAGTGAGCTGAGCTTAGTTAAGCTGAAGACAAAGCTGCCTGAGGCCTACAGCTTTAACCTTTCCCGTCAGAAACCAGTATCCATTCATCTTTCCTTCTGAGGGCTTGATTCTTTATTTCAAAAATATTGATCATGGCCTGGGGAAATCATATTACCTACCTCCCTTCTTTCTCTGGCTTACAGTGTCCCACAGCTAGAAGCCAAAAGTGTGCCGGAATAGTATACCTGCTCTATAGGACATTAGCTGACTGCATGCCTGGGTATAGAATGGCATAGATAGCTGCTAGAATAACTAGCACTTTGAAACAGCTACACCTTGGAGGCTCACACAGATTTGTGACAGCCTAATGCTAAGTCTGGTAGATGCACAGAATGCTGGCGACCCCAATTTGGATCCCGCTTGTATAGGCCAACAAGTGACTCCCAGAGTGAAGACTACACTAGGTAGATTCCAGATGCCTTCATCTTGCTTTCACGTCCAGGTGCTGAGACAATGACAGGCGTAGGAAAGTGTTCTGATGCCATTATCTTCTGAGTTCTTTAAGATACTTTTATTTTCTGTGTACCTGTATTCTCTAGATTACAAACTGTTTTTTATCAACTTGGTCTGTAAGGGAGGGACTTGGATGCGCTGCCTATATGGAGAGCAACAGATCCCTCTGGCCTCACCAGTTTCTACCTTCTGGTGGGGCTGAAAAATACTTTTTCCCCTTCAATTCCCCCATGTGCTCTCAAAATAGCAGTGTCAAAACATTCTGGGTATATGTGCCCAGTCCCCCTGTGTCTTCCATGGCTCTTGTCCCAGTGGCAGCTTTTAAAGACTAGGCATCAAGGAGAGAGTAAGAGGGGGCCTGAGTATTTCGGTGGTCCTAGTTTTCTGTCTGAGGCTTCTATATAAATCCATGCCTACTCTTTGGGGGATGAAACTTGGCTGTTCATGGGGCACCAGTCTCAGTGCATCTAGACTACTTTTACCTTTGCTCTTCCCCTCAAGTCTTTAGCTGGGTGCCAGGGAAGCACACCTTTCCTCATTTCACTCAGCTGGTATGTGCATTTTGGAGGTCTCTTAGATAGGCCCATTGGAGGGATAATGCCTGATGGCCCCACTGAGCTTGAAGCAGCCATATCAGTCATCTCAAGTCCCCAACAACAGTTAAAGCTCTTCAGAAAGGAGAATAATGGGAATGGGAAATATTAGCTAGTCAGACTATTTGGGGATAAGGGCTTCAATTGTTGTCCTTCGCCAGAAGCTAGAAATGCCCTTTGTTCTGTGCTAGCCAGAAGACAGACATGCCAGAAGTGATTAGGGGCTCCAGTCTCCAACATACCTTCCTGTTATCTTTCTTCTTGTGTATAGCTCCCTGGAGCTATTTTGTTCATTAAATTCATCCTTTGAGTTCAGAAGCCACTGATCCATGGTAGTGTGTAGCCAAACTATCTATGCAACCTAGCACACGGACATCTCGTGAGGAAGCCAGCTAGACTGACCAGCTCTCCTCTATGCCTCAACCAAGTTTCTTCCACAAACCATGTGAAATCTCTAAACTAACAGCTCAAAGTCAAGTCTTTTGATGGTGACATGCTCCTGCTACAGGTGTTCTTTGTCTTCAGCTCTCACCTATCTTTCAACAAACTCCTTTCTGAAACCTGCTGTCTTTGTTATGGTGTCTATTGCTGTCATAAACACCATAACCAAAAGCCATGTGGGGAGGAAAGGGTTAATTTCAGCTCACACCTTTCATAGCACAGTTTACCATCCAAGGAAGTCAGGGCAGAAACTTAGAGTCAGGAACTGAAGCAGAGACCATGGAAGAGTACTGCTTACTGGTTTCCTCCTCTTTGCTTATTTAGCCTGCTTTCTTCTGTACCCAGGATCACCTGTCCAGGGGTGGCATTATCCAGAATGACTAGGGTTACCCACATCAGTCACTAATTAAGAAAATGTCCCATGGGCTTGCCTGTAGGTCAATCTTATGGAGGCGTTTTCTCAGTTGTGGCTCCCTCTTTGCAAAGAACTTTAGCTCAGTCAAATTGAAAACAAAAAACAAACAAACAAACAAAAAAACCTCACACTACCTTTGTTCATTAAATTCATCCTTTGCATTCAGAAGCCACTGATCCAAGATAGCTTTGGTGGCCATTGATTGTTAGGGACCTTTACACCCAAAGTTTGTACACCTGAGGGAAGGAAGCCTCTGTAATTGTCAAGTAACCCCTCAACTTCTATCATCCCGATACACATGAGCACCCACAGGAAAATGCACATTACATACATGTACACAAACAAACCTCAAATGTTCATAAAAGTAGAGACAATACACTGAACACCGTGTGCCTAGCTCTCTGCTCACACATGGCCAATATTGCCTCATTTATCTCTCTTCTGTTTCCTTTCCTATCTATCTCCTTCCTTCAGGAATTAGATGTCAAATTCTGTACAATATATTTTATATTCATAATATTTCAGCATGGTTCTTGAAAAATATATATTTGCTTCATTAAATTATCATTAAAATCACATGGAACTAAAGAGATCCAAAAGATTGAGTGCATATATTTTAGACCCAGAAAAACAAACATTACATGTTCTCTCTCCTTTGAGGCTTTCAACCCTGAATCTTCAGGTGTGAGGATAAAAACCTCTAGTGACTGCAGAATCCAGGCAAACAAAAAGACATCATTGTCAGGAAGAGGATCAATAGAGAGAGGAATAATAGCAGGATACAAGTGATCAGAAGGAGGAAATCAGAAAGGTAGTGGAGCTCCAATTAGGGAAGGGGAGAGATATAAATACAGCAGAAGAGGAGAGGGATGTAAAATAACAGCACGGATATATAGAGATGCCACAAGAAATCATAGATGAAAATGTTCTATCTGGGCTGACAATGCTCACCCAAGAACCATAAACCATTTATTAAGAGACCCTAGTACAAAAAGGAAAGCCTTCTTTTGAGTTTTTGATCAGGGCTGTCCAAGAGACTCCCAAAACAGTATAGGCTATTGCTATTGTCTTCAGTTGTCCTCTATTCCCAGAGGTTGCTAAAGATACAATGTATCTCTATCCTGTTGCTAAAGATACAATGTACTTCAAAAAGAGGGCCGAGAAGATACATGCTGGATCGTACCTGAATGCCACCTACCTGAGGACTAGCTTTCATGGTGCCAAAAGATTCCAATGCAAGCTTTCCAGCAAGAGAAGCAACAATCCTACCCAGCTATGATGCCTTGAAACCACATCAACAACCAGTATGGTAAAATAACCCTAGTGATGCAGTACTGGTATTATACTTTGGAAGCAACCAACAACTCTCTAATTGGATTTAGGATCTGCTCAAAAAGTTGGAAAGTGTGCCTGATACTGGAAACATAGTCTACTACCTATGGCTAGCGAACTCATGGATCTTATTGGAGAACCTACATCTGCCACTTTAATAAACCAGCACTGTCCCAAACTATACTCTAAGTCTTTGTCTGCATACCCACAGGTAAATATAGTTCTCACTCCACATCACAGAAACTTCTGTTTGCGATTCATCACAGAAACCCACAACCAATCAAAATTTGTAGTTATAGAGCCCAATCCCAACGGGTACATCTAAGCCTCCTGCATGTCAGGCTCAAGGAACACATAGAAGAGGGAGTAGAAAGATTGTAAGAGGCAGAGGGTCAGGAATTTTGCTGTGATATTGTGTCTCATAGAAGAGTCATCAAATCTAACCATCATTGCTGACTAAACCTGAGCTGAACAAGGACAGTACCAATAGACATGCTACCGTGAAAAGGGGCAAGTTCATGAGGCTTCAACCCTAGATAAAGCACTACCAGCAATTAAGGGATGCCAAAAGCAGGAGAAATAGTCTTCCCCAAGGAAAAGTGCACGAGCTAGCTATCCAATACTAAATGGTCAGCCCTGAAAACAAACACATATACTCTTCTAAGGAAAGTTAGAACAAGCCTTGGCCCTTTAGAAATCATGCATGGAAGAACAAAGAGCTGTAAGTAGTTATTTTCCCATAGCACCGCTGAGCCACATCTCTGAAAAGATGGAAACCATCTTCCTGTGAGACATGGAGTCTCTATCCCATTTTTATAAAACCATCTCCTCGGTCTTTCTCCTGGTTTGTTTTGGTAGCAGTGGGAGGCTATAGGCCCTCAGGCCCTGGCAACTGTGTTGCCGATATGTGTCCTTATCCCTCTGTTTACTGCAAGATCCAAGCAGGGACTGGAAAACTGTTCTGTGGAGTCAGACGGTAACTACCTTCAGCATGGAGGACATAGGGTTCTGACTCTGCTACTCAGCTTTGCCTGTAACGACAATGCTTTCAGCATTCCTTAGCTGGCTGCCACAGGCTAGACAGAAATGAAAATATGTGGCTCTATAAATAAAGCTTTATTTACAAAAGTAGACAGCAGGCCAGATTGGCTTGAGGACTGTGGTTTGCTGACTTCACATTTAGAAGCTCGATCAGACGCAGCTGCAGTGCAGGCTTTTGGAAGGGCTGTGTCCTGCATCAAGTGGCACACACCGTCAGGTGGCTCCTCTCTGTGGACCTCCATCCTTTCTTGACCTGAGACTGCAAAGCTACCGTGCTAGCTGAAGTTTGTCTACAATACAAAATGTCCCTTCCTCAGCAACTTGTTTTCCCTAAGACATAATTTAAATAGTAAGGAAGAAAAATGATTGAATCCCTTTAAAAACAAGCCTTAAAACATGAATGGGTTATTTTGCATGCTCCGGGAGTAATCAAAGAGAGATCTCTTTCCTTTAGCATCAATATTAACTCCTGGATTGAATGTTGTTGCCCTGCTGTGGTGGCATTCTTAGAGATGCTTCAGGGACAGCCTCAGCATGGCTCTCAGTCTTTTGGACACTGTCAGGAGTCCCTGGTAGTGCTGTGCTGCCTATACCTAAAAACAGAACAGTCCCAGCTTGTTCAATCTCTGCCCTGGGCCAATCAACTGTGTCTTCTCAAAAACATGGGGAAAAGACTTGAATGCAGCTTGATCAGTTTCTAGAGTGATTTACTGAGTGTATTATTAAAAGAAAAAAAGTTATCATAAATTTACACTCACTGACAGTGCTATTTAAATTACTGACTTGAACTAATCTTTTCTATCTTCCTCCTCCCTTTTCTGATGCTGAAAATCCCAGCTCCGAGGCCACAGTGTGATTACTCGGTTTAGCTTTGGTGTCCCTGAATTACTCCAGCCAATTCGAAGGAGCCTGGATCAAAGACCAGCTTAGATGAGCTAGAGAGAAAAAGCTTAGTTCTTAGAAATGGGTTATTCCATCTTTAGACTCCTTCACATATCACACTGGGCATTGGTACATGATAAATACCATTGATAGGTGGCCACGTCATCCCACAATGGCTTCTTCAGACGATACTTGCAGGCTCCCTGGGTCTCAAAAAGAAGGAGAAAGTTCAAATCAAGCACCTGGGGGGGTGGGGGGGATGGTGAGAGGTGAAACAGGGACCAGGGTGGCTGTGTCTGACAGCTGGAGGCTAATTGGCTTCTGTGACTGTACAAAGGGATGAAATGCCCATTTCTGAACAAAAGTCAGTGCAAGGAAAAGACTGCAAGCAAGAGGGGAAGACGGGGGTTTTCTAAACCTTCGTGGGTTTAGATCTTTCTGTATATAAAACTGTATGACTCTATCACACCAACATACATTTTAATAGGGATGAAGAAATGAAGACAGCCACGCAGAATATATAAGTATATAATACTGATGCTCCATTCACTAACGTGAATTATACATATGAAACACTGACCATAAGCCAAGATGTGCAAGATGCTGAGAAAGTGAAGGTAAGAGACTGGCTGTACCTGGGATACAGACAGACTGATGAAAGCTGTTTAAATAAGATGGAAGGGTAATGGAAGGGCTGTGCTCAGGAAAGCCCCTGCCAGACCTCTGTGAAGAGCTGACACTTAGTTCTAGGTAGCATTGGTTACATCATTATGTATCTTTACGTTCTCTTAGAAAAATGGGACTGTGCTTGTGTCTGTTGATTACAACTGAACCCCAGTTGTGAGTATCCTCTTCCCCAAGCAGAGGAGCCCCATTGTGTGTGTTGGAGCTGCCACTTTCATTTAGAAAAGAGCCCTTGACATCCTTCACTAGAATGTGCCCTGCCTCCTGCTTAAAATAAAACTCTCCCCAGCCCCACCAGAAACCATCTTGACAAAGATGAGGACATTCTAAAGATGAATTTTGTCTCTACCATTACCTATCACACTGTGAAACAAGGAGACACCAAGGAATTGAAAGTTTCCTCAGGAATCTCATGCTGGGAGAGAGGAAACTTGGTGCCAGAGGGGGATTTGTCTCCTGCAGAGAGAGACCAGAGTTCAGACAGCTTCTCAGACCACTTGAAAGTTTAGAGCCAGGGATGGATCCATATCTCCTCCTTCTATTTAAAAGCTACATTCCCCTTAGGATCCTGAAGACCACTGCATCCTGGAAGAGCCACTGGACCTCTGTGTCCCTCTTCCCCGTGTGGGCACATTCACTAAATCTCTTTATCTGCTTGTCACCCTTAATTTGGCTCTTTGGTGGGCTTGAGGCAGTGTGTGGGCCAGGCTGGCTCAGTGAGACTTTCACATGAGCTCCCCAGATCCCCTGTCCCCCAGCAATCCTGCCCGTTCTAGTTGCTCAGGACACAGGAAGTGAACCAAGGATGGCAGCAGGAAGAGTGATTTAACAAAAGAAATTGACTTTACTGTACAAAAGAAAGAAATTCAGGGGAGCCTGCATCAGAAAAACCACAAGTGAAGGCACAACAGAAATCCATGGAGTGGGGAAATGGGTCTCTGAACACCTTCTGAGGTAGAAGCTTTCATCTCATAAAACCAGAATTTCTGCTAAAATGAATTTGTATGTAAATTGGCTTACTCTTAATATCACTTTAGTAAGATATAAAAGCCAAGCATATTACAGTCTTTTTGTGGGAGACTTGAGCTTCTGATACTTAAAATGTATTTCTTGGTATTTAGGATGCTGTAGGTAAGTGCGAAGCCTCTGGTACCTCTGCTTCATCTTCACCATCCCCTCATCTTGCCCTGTTTGCCAACACAGCGTGTGAAGGGCAGCTCACTCTCTTGTCTCTGAGGATGGGTTCCTGCTTTGTTTACCTTATCTGCAGCTGCCTCTGGTGTACACATCAATGGTGCAGGCATCATTATGGCTATGCGCCAACAAAGCAGAAACAGGCAGCTTACTGTTTTTGTTTTTTGTTTTTTTAATCAAGGAGCCAGCATATTTCCTGGGTGATGTAAGCTTGTGCTTAAAAGTAGACTCACTAATTACAAAAACAAACCCTCAAAGGAAGAATTCAACATAATACCAACCACCATTTAAGCAACATTTAAGCATATGAGGAAATTTAAGGAGAGGAGGAAGAGATGACATTGAGGGATCAAATTATCTCCAGCAAGGCACAAGACTTTCCTCATTCTGGGACCTTCAGGGACAGTACAAGGGCTTTACATGACTTCTAGGACTTCGTGGGTTTCCTGTCTCCAACTCATGTTGCCAGACATAAAGAATTTTCTTCCCATTTGGTATAACCATTTAGCTTCTGCATGTGTGAAGAGAAACTTTTGTTATACTCAAATATGAAAAGGCTCCAGAATGTTGAAGATGGGAAGGCTAAGTTTATTCTGCCCCCGTAGATGATTAAAATCATGGCTTCGCATGGTCAGATAACTGTTTCAGACAGAAAATGCAATTTAGGGACTCACTGAATAGCCTTCTCAAAAATACTGGGACAGACCCTTCAAAGCCAGGCTGCAATAGACATTTTTTAAATTAAAAACAATGTTTATTCTTAGGCAAACATGTAGTGACAAGGAAAGAGCTCTATCAGTCAGTCACCTGGATAATAGCCACAGAAAGAAGGATGGGAAATCAGAGGAAAGGGGGACCCATTTAGTTAAGCATTACCCTTTAACAGTGTACAGAGATCAAGGAGCAGGGTTGGTAGGAAGACATCTCCTGTGGACAGGTGTCTACATGGAGAACACATACCTTCTTAATTTCAGATTTCAGGTTACACGGGTTGCTCTGCTGGCTGAACAGGGACTTCTTGAATCTCTCTATAACTCTTCTCTTCAGATCATGGTGTAGAGCTGGAGGGAGCTGCAGAAAGCAAGAAGACAACCATTACAACCAGTTCCTCCAAGTGCATCAGCCCCTACAGGAAGCACTTAAACAGGGCCAGCACAATAATACACCCTGAACAAGACTGAGGAAGAATCCAAATTAGCAAATTATATGCTATACTTTCATCCCTGTATAGAGGGATGGCTCTGCTTTTTTATCATGTCATGGTTACACTTACTGATAGCACCCTTCATATAACAGCTGTGCACATGCACATTCAATTTAGTAAAGAACAGCCTTGACAAGGGAAGTACAATTCTATCCATATATAAGTGTCTGTCACGTGCCAGAACCATGCCAAGCACCCAGCCACAGTCTTCACAAGATCTGATACTCTGGACCACAAAACATAAAATCTCGACCACTCTGTATCTGACTGTGTGTCTACCCATGACAATTCTTCAGCTAGACAGAAACAAAATCCTAGGGGCCAGCGACATGCATTATGACCTGGATAAAATGATGTGGATTTCATAAATACATAGGCAGTCCCTGCAGAATCTTAGAAAAGAGGTAGATTTAAAACTACCACCCAATTGCAGGGCTTTGCAGGCAGGATTTATATGGAGAATCAGAGTTCTGGTGGCACAAGGTGAAGTGAAGAAGTAGGATCAGAATTATCAGGGACTTGTTCTCTATAAGTTTTTTTTTTTTAATAGCTTGATATTAAAAGGAAGAGCTAAGGTAAGAGGTGCAGGCAGTGAATCCAGTGCTCTTAATAAAAAGAAACAGAAAATGATAAACTCAAACCAAATGGTGGCCAAGAGAGTAAGAAACGCTGCAGAGATGATAACGTCCTAGCCCTGGTCACTACCTGAAACGCTTCAGTTTGGGTTGCTATTTGGAGGTAATAAAAATATGTGTACCACCATGAAGGAAGGCTGATTCAAAGCCCTCAAAATTCACAATTATTCTTGCCTTTCACATGGACTAACAAGGAATGTGTAAGTGAAGGAGACAGTTTTCAGCATTAGTCTCTTTGTGAGGGGAGGGGTGGAGCACAGAGAGGATGGACACCCAGCCTGGAAAGACAGGACTTGGCGATTATCTATGGCTTCATAGAAGGCACCACCTCCCTAAAGCAAACAGCAGAGGGCAGTGGTGACCTAGGTCCAACTAGCAACCTCCCAGCTTTATTGCAACAAGTCTGTGAAAGAGAAAGACTTCACACCCTGCTTGCTACAACAGCATTTTGAAGATAGGGATCACCAGTGGGTTCAGCCTAAGGCTGGAAGGTATCCGAATCATTATCATAGAGATCTTGACTATTCTTGCTACTTATTTAACTTGATTAACTTGAAGGTTCATCTATTACCCCTGAATTCAATGGGTAACAGCTCACTTGAGTAAGCTCACATTCCTAAGATCCTCACGTAGGTGGTGCAAGCAAGGTACTGTGTCTCAGTGGGATAAATATGGTTAGCACAGTGTCCCATCCATAAAGCTTTCAGTGAGAATTTAAAACTTTACATAGTAGTCGATATAGAAACAGAACCAAAACCCATGGCTCATGCATGCCAGGCACTGTGAGTACTCCTTTGTGCTTCTATTCTTGCATCTCTCCCACTGCAAACTTGCAAACTGGGTTCTATTTCTAGATAAGTAAAGGATGGGTCACAGCTTCCTTCTAAGGTGTAGGTGTTTGTATCAGTTTATCCCTAAGCCAACACCACTAGCACACGGCTGTCATACTGTACCTCACAGCTTATAAACATTCTACTCCATCCAAGGCACACACAGCCTGCAAGAATGCCCATTTTCCTGATGAAGAAAATGATTCTAGAAAAGATACTATTTTCTTCAATTCAATGTTTTTATTATCCATACAAAGTAATAAAAGGAGAAAAAATCCCAGTCTGCATATCTTCTCAAACTTTCATCGATATGAATTCTTTCCAAAACCCTGATTTCTCTACCTAGTTATACATTAGCGAGGCACCAGCAATTTGCAGGGCTCCACTGGATAAATAGTAGACCAAAATAGCACTTTATTCTATTTTGACATTTACTGCTTAACAATTTTTTCCCTAAATGTTAAAAGCAAATGTTCTAAGATTACCATTTAAAGAAATAAAATCTCACACTTCTCTTAGAATTTAGAGTCCCTAAAAGCAGATTTGTGTGAGCAGTGGAGTTATGCTCTGTATTGCTGCTGCAACACAGTGCGGCTCACTGAGAACCTGGGGACAACACCTGCTGCTGCTAACACCCCAGTGACGGGCCATGCTGCGGGTCCTCCCCAAACTTCCTACCTCTTCTCTTGGAAACAGATGTGTTGTAATTTTTTAAATTGTTAGATGATGACTTCAAAGCATTTATTCAACAAACTGACTAAAGTACAGTGGAGAATTAACGTCAATCTGATTCCTTTGGCTCTGTAGGTCTTACCTATGCAAGAACTACAAGGTAATATTTGAGCATTAATCACCAGCAGCTCAAAGACACGCCGATTTCCAGCATCTGAGATGAACTACTCATTGCCTTCTCAGCATGCCTTAAGACTGCCTTTCCAGGTTAATGAAAATCTTCCAGGATAAACTGTGTAATCAAAGTAAGAAGGGTCTAACATCCTGACTTGTAAAACTGTGACCATTGGATGAGTTTTACAGGTATGTCTCCATGGAAACTGGACAGGAACAGAAACAAGGTTTTCTGTCAGTTTCTCCTCGGGGTCTCAAAAGGACCATGGGAAGGGGGTTGCCTCGAGTCAATCATACTTTGAACAGGCTTCCTTTGTACAGCTTGGTCTTCTGCACAAACATATCATCTCAGCCATGTTCCTCTCCTTCCTATGATGACACTGGCTGTATTGAGCACTGTGTGTTAAAATTCTCAGAGGGGAAACTTTCCTTGCTGTGCTAATAACATGAAGCTGAAAGTGTTGTAAAAGCACATTTGGAAAATCTGCAGTCGTTATGTCTGAGCTGGTAGCGTGAATGAATCCATGCCACTGGCCAAAAAATACAAAGGAATCATCCAGCCCACCGACAGTTTAAGGGAATAATGACATATTTACAAGAGTTTCATCTTTGCTTTAAAATGCATGGAAGCTCATAAAGAAAGAGTATGCATCCATTAAAAAGTTTATTTACGACATAGGAATTTTATGCTAAATTTCAAAGGATATTTCTCTCAGCTATATGATTAACAGTTAGGTTAACTACAGAGCTATTTACAGATCTTCTTATACACTAAGGGCTATTTCTCCAAATTCCTGGGCTAGAGCATAAGTGGACATTAATTTCAATATGATATGTTTACTGTCTGACCTGGTAGGTGATACTCATATTCTTAATCAAGTTCTCTCCCAGATTTTGCTTATATTGCTTCACATGCTTTCATTTAATCAGTCAACATGTTCTGTGTGGTTACCTAAGAAACAGACTGACAGCAGAAAATAGTGGGAAAATCAGTTTTAGATTCCTGGGTCCAGAAGGGCAGCTGACAGGGTAATTGAGAAGAATACAAGGTTTGGGGTAACTCTGTCTGATAAGATTCATCTCCAAGCACAGATGTCCCAATGTAGGGGCAAATGACACAAGGGAAACCAGGAGAACAGGAAGGTTGGCAAGTGTCAAGGAAGGGAGTGGCTTTGTCTGTCTGGCCGCTGGTGTAAGTGGTGGTCAGTGCCTGTCAGGCCATCCTGATTGTCCTGCTAGGACACCAGGGCACTTCTACCTGGCTCAATGGCCACATACTAAGTTCTGTAGATAAAAACTTCTGAGAAGACCCAGAACCCAAATGGGGGCCCTGCACCATCAGACATCAGAAGCAGAGTGATAAAAGCAGATCCCCAGTGGCCAGTTGGAGCACTCACCACAGAGAAGCAAGCCCTGTTGACAGAGCAGCTTGGCTGCTGCAAGCTTTGGAAGTAACTAGTCAGGTGTTCCCAGAGAGGAAGCTGATAGCTGTGTTGCTCCTATGCTTTTGTTTGTTTGTTGTAACAGCAGAAAAGGAACCCCAGGTTTTGTAGGCAAAGCTCTGGCCTGAGTTGCAGCTGTTTCAGTGGACTGTCTCTGCCCTCATCGTTTTCAGACTTGACTCAGAGCCCAGCCAACAGCCCTGGCAAATAGGGAAGCTGGAATCCCTGGATAAGGGACCCTGAAACATTACAACAGGAACTCTCCATACATTTTTTTCTGCACTCTCCCCAGGAAAAATGTGCCACCATTTATCAAAGTGACCATCTACTGGGAAAACGAATATGCAAGCTTCCCAGAAATATTAGGTGCTTATTTATAAATCAGCAGTGATTCCTACAATCTTAAACTGTCCCTAGCTTATAGAAATCAACACCTTTAGTCTTGCCTTTCAAGGTGGGACTGTGATGATAGATGAAGTCTGAGTGCACATCGTTCTTACCAGGAGGCAGCCGGTGCACATGCCTGCAGCACCTTTCTGCAGACTCTGGATGAATAACTAGACTTGTCATAACTGGTTCCAACAGCTCCCATGGTGGCTCTTACATTCTCAAGGTGATCAGGGTTAACTATTTATCTTATTGCTTAGACAAAAAAAAAAAAAAAAAAAAAAAAAAACATAGGAGGGAGAAAGGGAATAAGGAGGGAGGGAGGGGAGGAAGAAAAGATGGAAAGAGGGAAAAAAGAGGAGAGAGGGAGAGAGAGAAGAAGGGAAAGAAGGAGGGAAAAGGAAAGGGGAAGGGAAAAATAGGAGAAAAGAAGGGAGAGAGAGAAGGAGGGAAAAAGAGGAGGGAGGGAGAGGGGAAGTGAGGGAGAAGGTGAGAAAGAGAGGGGGAAAGGGAAGGAGGGATGAAGGGATAAAGAAAGAAGGGTAGAAGAAGAGAAGGAGGAAGGAGGGAAAGGAAGGAGGAGGGAAGGAGGGAGGGAGGGAAGGGAAGGGAGAGGGAAATTTTACTTTGGCTTACAGTTATAGGGCTGTTACAGCAGGGAAGATTCCACCCAGAAGCAGAGTACAGCTGGTCACACTTTCTCCTCTTTATTCAGCCCAGGACTCTAGCTCCTGATGTAGCCACATCTGGGATGGGTCTTACAACTCCACATAGTTTTACAACTTCTGGATAGTCCTTCACATTTCTTTCATAGTGATTTTAATGTTCATCCAGTTGGAAATCAAGATTAACCATCATAAGACAGCTATGCCTCTCAAAGCCTAGAACAGTATCTGGTGCTTGAATAGTTGCTTACTAATTATAGGACAAATGAGTGAAGGATTTAACAAAAGCACCATATGGCACTATCTTGAACTTCAAAGTACCTATTTTCTTACCCAAATAGCTTTACTTAGAAAAATGCTGTCACTAGTAAGTAGCACATGCCTTAGATAGAGGAGTACCCAGTTGTTTAGTATTAGATCTGTGGGTCTATAACCAATAGCTAGTCTTCAGCCCTGAAGGTCTCAGAACTGAAGTATTACTCAGATTTACAAATAGGAGGTCTTAATAGTCCTGGGTATTATGGAAATGGGTGAGGGAGTCTGGCTTTCATATCCTTGAGAGGCTGTGTTGTCAAATCAGATGAAAGGAGAGGTCCCATTCCCTTTATTCCTATGATAGGGCTGTTTGCAGAAAAAGCAACCCAGTTCTGCTCCTCTTTGCACCCCACAATAAAAATCCACTTGTGTGGAAGTCTGTTTTAGGATGGAGAGCACAGGCGGAAGCCATGGAGAAAACTGGACAGATTTACTTCTAGGAGGGTCCCCAGATACACACTCATGGTCAGAGGGGTGAGAATGATTCCGTGTTCACTCTTATTCAAGTTCCCACAAGGGTGTGTGCTTTCATCTGTGTTAACTTTGCTTCAGGGCCGTGACGTGTACCACTGTAGACACTGACCTGCGTGATGTAGATGACTTTATGCAGCTGGATCAGGATCTGCTGAATGGGGTCGCAGATCTGCCGCACTTTCCGCTGGGATACAGCGATGCCTGCAGATGCTGTGGGTGATAAAGTCGGAAGAGGGCTGTTTGTTTGTTTGCTTGCTTTTAAATAATAAATTATCCATACTGCCTATAACACATTTTAAAGCTAATTTTATCAAAGCTACTAGACACAAACACCAAATAGGTAAAACTCTAGAGTAGGGTTAAGTACTGCTCAAATCCTTAATTATTGTAAATCTTAATGGCTACTTCGATTTCTTTTTGGGTTAACTTGCCCTGAATTCTCCCTGTAAACTCACTGCACATTCATAGATAATTCCCCTGCATGGTGGTTTATTCTTGAGGACTGCAAAGCTGGGATAGGAGTGGTCTCCTTCCCTGCATTAGGCACATTCATCTCGTCTCACTCACAGATTGCAATGGAGAGCATAGAAGATGCCAGAAGATAACATCCCCTCTCTTCCCTCTAAAACTCTCTCTCTCTCTCTCTCTCTCTCACACACACACACACACACACCTATAACATCTTATACTCATTTGCCATAATCTTATTAAAATTAAGTTTCTAAGGCCTTCTTTTCTTCCTTCCATACCATTTCAAGCATTTAAGAAATTAAATCTGTTATAGTAATTGCTTTAGCAATAGCTGCAATTTTAAAGATTCTTACATGTACTTTCAGAAAAAGGTTGTGTGTCTTGCCATAAATGGTTTGTTTTCAAAACATTTAAGGAGAATTCTATATGGCTATTTAAAAACATGAAATTATCCATTTCAGAAACAAAATAAAAGGGGAAATAAAATTTGAAGATTTTCTTTATGGATAGCTCTATGTACTTGTTTGGAAAATTAGCACAAAAAATAACCCAGCTCCGTGTCATCTGAGGCTAATTTCTTGTTTAGATGTAAAGGCTCTGTCTCTTTTGAAAACTCCTTGTAAGCATCAATTATTAGATCATTAAGATGTGATTTAATAAATTACCCTTGGGGTGAAAAGCTGAGGAATCAAATCACAAGAGCTCAGAGGAGAGTAGCAATGCTGGCTGCTCCCCACAGTGTGCACCAGCCTGGGGAACAGTAGCCCTAACTTCTGCAGCTGTGCTCCCCACCCAAAGACATCCTAAAGGGCAGACCTCTGTCTAAGTTCTCTGAAGACAGGACTGTGTAATGGCACTAAGTTCCCCCCTGAAGACAGGACTGTGTAACAGTACTAAGTTCCCCCTGAAGACAGGACTGTGTAACAGTACTAAGTTCCTGCTGGCAGCAGGAAAGTGGAGGCTTCAGGTGTGTGTCACCTTCACATTGGCTTGTCCACCATGATTTCCAGCTAAAGGCTCACAGCATGGCTGAGCAGTGTTAGGCTTGTGACAGCAAGTTGAATGGGTACCACAGACTTGACTCTACTTTACCACAAACGTGCTAATCTGTGGCCCTAAACACAAAAACAAGGAGGTATCCAGAATGCCTACTGTTCAACATACAGCTATGCATTTTCGACTTCAAAAGGGGTTTTAACTCTATCCAACCACTGCTTCTCAGTTCTAGGAAGCTCTTGACTTTTGCAAATAGCTTTGATCGGTTGCTTTCATAAAAATAAATGTTTAATGTTTAATTGCAAAAGCTCCCCATAAATCAAGCAAGCAAACACACAAAACATTATTACAGATGAGGCTCAAGGCTCTGGGAAGCACCTCTTCTCAGGGCCACTCACTCAGAAATAACTGCTAACATTAGCTGTGTCTGTTACCTTTCTGCCTTCTACAATATCCATTTTACACACATGCACAAGTAACTCCCAACAGTGACTTTCAAACTCTCTCTGAGCCCTGACATCAGTTGAATAGGTTATGAGCAGCACTGTGAAAAATGAACGCAATGACCTGGAACAGTCCTGGAGCCTGCGGAGTATGTCACACGCAGCAAGGGCTGTTCAGTTAGCAACAGTGTACTGCTCGGAGGCAACTTCCAACAGAGTTTGAAAGGTAAAACCATAAAAAGAATGTGTGTGTATATTTATATATGTACATGTTTATGTATATGTGTATATATGAAACTTCCCTTTTCATTCATTTCTCCTCTTTTTTCCCCTCCACCTCCTTTTCAGCTAAACAGTGACACATTATGTCCCAGACACTGTTGGTGGGGGTGGGGGTTGTCTTTCAGTGCATTATGAATAGAGCAGTCCTGGCTCATTCCATACAACACTGGAGGAAGCTGTGGTTTGCCTGTGTGCCCCAGGCTTTGCTTAGTAAGTTTCGTCTGGTGAGGACCTCAGCTGCCATCAATTTCTCTTGGCTATCAACGACGCCATAGTGCATGTCTCACTGAGAAGCCAAGGCCAAAGACATATTCATTTCTCATTGAAACAAATGTCTCCTAAGGTGACTGAATTATTTCACACTCTGACCAGAAGTAAATGTATTTTTCCATACCCAGATCAATACTACATACTATCAAATTCTAATTACGTCAATATATTTTTTCCAACTTTGTAGTTTTGAAGGCTAGTGAAATTATTAGGGTATTTTTTTGTCATTGCTGTTGGATAATTGCTTATATTTTTATTGATTTGCAAATGTTCTTTGAATATCCTGAATTCTACTCCCTTTGAATTTTATGTTAAAAGTATTATATATTTCTACTTGATATGTTATTTATCTTGATTCAAAGATACTTCTTACTACTAACATATAGAATAAGATGATTCTAAGTTCCACACCCTGCCAGAGATCTCTGAGATACCTGTTGCTGTCACACTAGGGGGAGAAGGATGTCTGTCACAGACACTGTCTTGTGGCTGTCACACTAGGGGGAGAAGGATGTCTGTCACAGACACTGTCCCATGGCATGATTTGGCTTTAGGAAACAAAGGAAATTTCAAAATGAGTCTAGTGTTCAAGGAATCCTCATCTAACACTTGTAAACAAAGGATTTCCCAGACAACTTCAGTCCATAGAAAACTGCAGTCTGGGAAGCAATTTTCTTCATCTATATCTGAGCTGACTCAGCTCTGCTGAATCCCCCTACAGTAAAGTGTAACTTAGCCCTTAGGCAAACTATAGCAATTTAAAAACAAAGTAAAAATATTCTTTTATTTTTCCTTATTTACTAATTAGTGATAACCAAGATCATGGCAATCCCAGTCACATCATGTTATCTCGTTTTGAATAATTTTCTCTTAATACATTTTCAGATTAACTCCCTGTCAATCCTGCACTTCTTAAGCATTGACAGATGTATCCAAATTTTTTCAACTTAATAATAAATACATATTAATTGCACATGTCAGGTCAGTATGACACTCCATGTGTGTCTAAGGTGATAGCATGTCCCTTTATTATCCACAATCACTGCCCTCCCTTTCTTCTCCCATCATCCCCGGACTATTCCTTAATAGCCTTCTTACAAATAAGAATATTTTATAAAACACATTTGCCTGAAACACCAATGATTAATCAAGGCTCTGGATGCACACACACACACACACATACAGCATACACACCAAACACACACCACATACAAACCACCCACACATATATACACACACATTATATCTCACCCACATACTACACACCACACCACACATACACACACATATCATATCACACACCGTACTATACATCATACCACACATACACAGCACACACACAACATATACACACACATGTACCACACCACATACACATACTGCATACACACCACATGCACAATACACACACACCATACACAAAACACAATGCACACACACATCACATATACAACACAAACAACACATATACAACACACACACAACACATAAATATCATCCATCCCACACACATACACTATGCCTCTCACATACACCATCCCACAGATACACACATTTAGAAAGAGAGAGAGAGAGAGAGAGAGAGAGAGAGAGAGAGAGAGACAGAGAGAGACAGAGAGAGACAGAGAGAGAGAGAAGGAATATGTAAGGACAATCATCTATAATATGATGGCAATGTATTTCTTATAGCATATTATACATATGTTGTTTGGTCTTAAAATTTAAAGATATAATGAAATTATTCCTAATAAAATAAAGGTTTAGAATTTTAACTTTATAATTCTCTATAGTTTTATTATTAAAAACAGAACAGCAACAAAAAAGAAAGCACTCTATTCTAACAGCCAGGATAAAATATCAACCAGTTATTTTCTGAGTTTCCAGCCATGAATCAGAAAGTCTGAGATAGGCAGACAACATAACAGTAGAGGAGGCAGGGCCTCCTGAACAAGAGGAAATAGTGCTCTGAAAGACTAGTCAGGGATGGGGGCGGGGTGTGGACATGTTGTGAGGACTGTAATGAATGAGGAGGCCTCTACTAGACATGGGACATAGCTCTGGCATGATGGAGGGCACACGTGACTGGAGGCCTCCAAGCAGAATACAAGTTTCACAAATGACATCATCAGCAAGCTCTGGCCTGGTTGGACAGTACCACGAAAGATACAGTCAGTGCTCAGCAGGAAAGGAAGGCAGGAGCCACATAGACAGTGAGGAAGGCTGAGAGCTGCAGGCAGAGGCCTGGATTGAGTGTTTTCTCTTCCAGGTACCAGCAGCACTCTTTCAGGCAAGGCATTCTGCTGTGCTCTTGCTTCCTCATCCAAAGTGAGAGCACAGTAAAAAGGAGGAAACTGCAAGAGGTTGACACCATGCACACCTTAGGGGGAACCTACAATATGTGGTAGCTGTCTGTGGACAACCAGAGCCAAGATGGCTGCTGCAGTGTCATCCTCAGAGAATGACATTTACCATTGTTTGATTTTGGTTTGCCTCCTGAATCTGTAAAAAAAAAAAAAAAAAAATTCAACCTCTGTCATCATGTAATATTACTACATGGGTATAATGGTTTGTATATACTCTCCGCCCAGGGAAGGGCACTATTAGGAGGTGTGGCCTTGTTAGAAAAGGTGTGTCACTGTGGGCATGAGCTTTAATACCTTCATCCTAGCTTCCTGGAAACCAGTCTTCTCCTAGCAGCCTTCAGATGAAGATGTAGAATTCTCAGCTCTTCCTGCACCATGCCTGCCTAGATGCTGCCATGATCCAGCCTTAATAATAATGTACTGGACTTCTGAACCTATAAGCCAGCCCCAACTAAATGTTCTTTATAAGAGTTGCCTTGGTCACGGTGTCTGTTCACAGGGTTAAAACCCTAACTAAGACAGAAGTTGGACCAGAGACTGGGGTATTGTTGTGATATGCCTGACCATGTTTTTGTTTAGGAGAATGTAGATTTTGGGACTTTGGATTTGGAAAGCCATGGGATGCTGTAAGTGGGGCTTAATGGGCAGTCCTAGTAGGAAAATGGAAGACTGTTGCTGCGAGTGATTTGAACTGTGCAGACATAGCCCAAGAGGTTTCAGCATAGAGACTGTTTTTTGTGGCATTTTTGTAAAGAAAATGGTTGCTTTTTGCCATTGTCCAAAGATTTGGCCTGAGGCTAAGGTAAAGAAATGTATATTAATTGCATTGACAAAGGATATCTCAATAAAGCCCAGCAGAGACTTTTAAAAAGCATCTCTGAGTCCACACAAGATCATCACTCCCTGACTATTGAATTCAAAGATACAGAAATGGGGGCCAGAGAGGTGACCCAGTGATTAAGAGCTCTTTCTGTTCTTGTGGAGAATCCAAGTTCAGTTCCAAGAATTCATGTCAGAAAGCTCAGAACTACCTCTAACTCTAGATCCAGTGGATCTGATGCCTCTGGCCTCTGTTGGCACCTACATTCATGCACACATACCCCCACACTAAACATGCACACATACACATAATTAAAAATAAAATACAGAAAATTATTAAAAATGTCCTCATCAACAGGCAGCATCCTCCTGGGACCTGGCACACTTTGCTCAGTGTTTCCTGGACGTGAAGAGCTAGGAAGCAAGTCATCGTTGGTAAAACAAGCTTGCCCCTCCCTCTCCCACCCAAGTCTCAAGCCTAATAGAAAAATTCTGGTAAAAAGCCTTCATCTGAAGTTTTTGAAGAGAAATACTTTAAAGATTGGACTGTTTCATATTTGACCATATTGGTTCACACTTGATGAGTTATCTTGGGAGTGGGACTAAAGCCTGAATCCAAATTTCATTCACAGTTCATATGCAGTCTAAATATACAATAGTTTGTCTACACATAAGATACACACAACCTGACCATGATTTTGCACATAGTCATTGACTGGGATTCAGTATGTCAGATCAGGTGAAAACTGTTGATGTCAGCACGTTAAGCTCCTGAGTGTGGAGTGCTTCAGAGTGTGGATTTCAAATTAGGTGTGAGGAGAAGCAAGGAACGTTGAAGCAATAGATCGCACTGATTACTCAGTAAGTCACTTCCAATGCTTGTCCTCACAGGAGCACAAGTGTGTGTGTGTGTGTGCTTACACACACATACAAGTCTATTCAAGATGCTTATCAACGAGTTGAGAGATATAAACAATATACTCCAAATTCCAGTGGAAATACAGAAAAGCACACAACTGTGTTCCAATTGCATTATTAGGCCATTAGCACATGTACTTGGACTAAACTCTGCTGAGCTTATGAGAAGGTCATTGAATAAGGTAAACATAATGGTACGTGGTGGTGGCACATGCCTTTAATCCCCATAAGGAGGCTGGGATAGGTGGATCTCTATAAGTTCCAGGCCAGCCTGCTCTACAAAGCCAGTTCCAGGAGAACCAGGTCTACATAGAGAAATGTTGTCTCATTTTTAATAAAGATGAAAGTGTGGAAAGTCATGTGCCAATAACTAACTGGAAAGTAAACCACTAAAAGCACCCATACGAAGACAGCCTGAATGTGAACTGTGGTGGTAGAATATTCAGGTAAAACATGGACTACTTTATTCAGATCTGACTTTTATGAACAAAAAGGAATACAATGATAGATCATAGTCATTTCAAGTCACTTACTAAGAGCTTAGCAATCATGAAGTGTTAGTTTCTATAGACAGTGCAGATGAGAACCCACTTACATCAATGTGTCAGCCCAGCCCCTGGTGTCATGTTCTGTATACGTGAATACTGAGGGAAGGAGGGAACCATCAAGATTACTGTAACCATGTGAGGCCATGCTCTTAGCTTGGGCAGTCCTGGGCAGCAAAGTAGAGCTGGCCCTGGTGGCTGGGGTGTGGGTGAGCCAGTTTGAGGTCATGAGAAGACTGAGAGAGCTGGCCCTGCTTTTTGCATTCTGGAAAATGGGCCCAGCACCTAGCCTGGGCAGCACAGTAAAGCTGGTCCTGGTTATGTGGGCATAAGAGAACCTACGGGGTGGGGGGCAGAAGAGGGAGTAGGCTAGCCTGGGCAAAGGGAGAGACCTGGTCCTGGTGGAGTAGGCACAGGAGAGCTGACAGGCTGATCAATTCAGCCTCCACCCTGGCCCAGATCCAGGGGTCTGAGTTGGCCTACCCTGTCTATGAACTACTGGAGCACATGAAGGGGTTGTCCTATAGAACCATAGCTGCAGGATCTCCATGACACAGGACAGCAACAGGATATCTGAGAGGAATCCCAGTAAAGATCCTATATTGATAGTATAGCAGAAGCCAGAGGTTTTGAACCAGACCAATGATTCATTGCAATGAACATTTGCAAGTAAAGATATTTGGGCAAAAGGTATACTGTAGAACACACTGCAACTTCCACAGAGAGATTTTGTTGATATTGTTGGGTTGGGTTGGGTTGGGTTGGGTTGGATTGGGTTGGATTGGGTTGGGTTGGGTTGGGGGGTTGGGTTGGCTTGGCTTGGCTTGGCTTGGCTTGGTTTGGTTTAGGGAGAGGTTGCAAAGGCAGAGGGCGAATATGAAGGGACAGGGAGATGAATGGGATTGGGGTGCATGATGTCAAATTCATGAAGAATCTATTAAAAAGTTTTAAAAAAAAATCTAGAAAGAAAAAACAATTGACTTGGATGCTTATATGCTCCACAGGTAAAGCACTGATCATTAGCATAAGGACCTGAATCTCCAGTACCATGTAAAAGGCATCTCTGCTATTCCAGCAATGTGGAAGTAGAGACAGAGCATCCTGAAATGTACTGACCACCTGGCCTAGTCAAACGGATAAGCTCCAGGTTCAGTGACAAACCCTGTCTCAAAAGCTAAGGTAGAGTATAACTGAGACCCCTGACCTCAATCTCTGGCATCTACCACACCTTCGCACATACACATGCACGCCCACACACACACACATGAACTCATTTACAAACTATACACAAAGGCATGTATTTGCACAGAGATATTTTTCAAGATTTTTGTTTATGTTTAAAACTACCATCTATTTATAGCAAAGAACATTGCTGGCTCCCATTACAGAGATAATATAAACTGTTTTATATTTTTTTTTAAAAAATGGTTCAAATTGAAAAAGCTTAGAGAAATGGCATAAATTGCACTTGGGCATGGTAAAATCGGCAGAAGGTATCTTAAGTGACTAAAATAACTTACACACTGATTCCTGGCCAATGCCTGCCAACACTTCAACCCTAAGTTTTCAGTTCTGCAGACAGGAAGCTACATCTTACTCGGCCCAAGGAATATAACATACTATTGCTATATCTAGGTAATAGGATAAGATATGGCATAGAGCCTTTTAACAGCATTAACTGGAGTAGTTTGGTGTTCATGGTTCTACAGGACTGGGGTACCTCTCAGTTCTGCTCTTATCACACTATGGAATCAGACACCATAAGAACCAGTCTGTGTGATCGTATAAGACAGTGACATACAAGTCCAAGCTCACAGTTCTCATCTGTGCTGTGTTGAATGACATGGGAGAGTGATTCTTGTGTACTGGAAGCATTCCTGAGGCTTGCTCGGAGCCTGACTAACTTCTCTCTTTCCTGGCATTGTTACCAGAATATTTAGGAAATTTGGGGCTGTAGATGATATGTTTAATTTCTAACATGTTTCTCTCTACCTAAGAAAGCTGGATTTAATGTTACCTAAGTAAAAATACAATAATAAAACATGCCTTAAAACACGACACAAGTCATTCACACGTGTTGTGGTGTGTGTCTTCTTCATAACTAAGCATGCTGGTGTACTTCGCAACCGACACCCTAACTAACACCTAGGGTGGAAATTGGCGTCGTCTTGAGGTGTGCCAGGAGTGATGATACCAGCAGGTGAGGTAACTGAGCAAATTGCCTGCCGCCGGCTACATGTAACTTGTTAAACCAACACTGGCCCAGATTCACATGCCACACTTTCAAAAGCACTTTTACAGTAGGCAGAAAAGAAATTTAGCATTAAAATGGGGGAAAGTGAAGAGCCCAAGTTTGGACTAAGAGGCAAGATAGCTCACAGGGGGAGCCTGTTCCTCCCTTGCATCAGTGTGCTACACAGATCAGCAAAAACGAAACTCCCATTCTGGGAGTAAGAGGTAGCATTCCCTGGCTGACACTTAAAATGTTTTAGTGCCATGTGGCTCAAACTTTAATATTTAAATCAATGTTTTTTAAAAGGCAAAGTTTAAAGAGATCACATCTAAATTTGCAGTATAAATCATTTCTTAAAATCAAACCTTACACTATACCAACTAACTCACCCTTCAGAAAAAAATGAATTCCTATAATGAACTGCATCAGCCCATGTGGAGGAGCTCTGCTCTCACTGTTAAATAGCTGAAAGCAGCAATCATCTCAGACCCACACTTATGCTCCTCACTCACCTTTGCCAGGCCAGCAGCATGGCAGCCAGGGTCCCTGGGGTACTTTCAGGCATTTTAACAATACAACCATCTTGCATTGTATCTACGCTGACATTGTGACAGCCTTAAACTGTCTGTAACACTTTCAAAGGAAGTTTAATAGCTGGAGAGACGTGGCCTAGAATTATTGAAACTCCACCCACATTCTCAGTGCTCACTGCAAGCATTAAATGGACCAAACAAGATGAAAGTGTAAAAGTGCAATTGCACTAAAGAATGATTCCAAATAGTCTGTGTACTAAAATAAAACATGTTGCTCAAGCATCACACTCTCTCATACGTTCAAAGCAGAGTCATCAAGCATCTGCTGCATCGTCTGCAATGAATTGATAATTTTACGGTTACTATTGAACACTGCTCTTCCTTAATCATCCTTACTAGAAATTAAAACACTGTCCTCATCCCACAACATCATTAGAAATATTTATGTCTCATGACATAATTTGGGGCTGGTGAGATGGCTCAGTGGGTAAAGTCACTTGCTTTTCAGGCCCAGTGACATGAGTTCAATCCCTAGGAATTACCATGAAAGGAGAGACCTGATACCATAGAGTGCTCCACTGACTTGCATGCATGCACCAGAACAGGTACGCATAAGCACAGAGAGTAATACAGATAAAATAAAATCTAAGGATAGTTTTTAATTTAAAGAAATTATCTAATAGTTTCATTTCAACCAAATAAAACTAACTATCTAGAAAAGTAACTGTGTTAGAGCAAAAAGGAAAAACTATGTCAAGAAAAAAGCGGGAGGAAGTATCTTCTGGCATTGGAGAGGTTGAGTTTTCAAATATTTATGTGAAATTGTCAATATTTTTTGGAGTAGCTAGATATACTTTATAGCTTAAGTAATTAATAGTCATTTGGTGCCACTGAACTGTAGCAGTGTAAGTCGGTCAGAATTCTGCTGTGTCACAATTTCCCCTGGAGCATCATTCAAGATACATTAAGCTCAACTTGCGTTCATTAGTCATGTACTTAATATCAAAATGGTCTGCTGAGCACTGTCATGATGTTTGGGACTGTGGAGAGTCACAGCGGGCAGACTCTGGAACTGCCACTCTGCACTAACTTGTCCTCTCCTTCCTTAGGCAGGCCCTGGGCATAGGGGTGGTGCTTTCCCAAGCAGGTGGAGAGGCGGCAAAGCTGAAGAGAATAGGGGAGAGGAGTGAACTGACAAGCTCGCTCACAGTGGCTTTCGGGAAGGCACGATAGGGATCAACTTGAGTTACCTGGTCTTGGTCTTGATCCTAGTCCACCTATGAAGTCCCTGGAAACAGAATCAGACAGGAGCCATTAGGAAAGTTCCACCTAATGATGAACAGTTACTGAGAATTGCAATTTTCTGTATTCAGTAAAGAGAGAAATCAACATTTTGAATGTAGGATGGACTTTATAATGGTAAACAGACACACCTTGTTCTTCCAGGGATATATCACACACACACACAGACACACAGAGAGAGAGAGAGAGACACACACACACACACACATATATATATATATATATATATATATATATATATATATATATGTATACACATATACATTATATACATATACATACACATACATATCATACACATACACATATACATCATATACATATACACATACATATCATACATATATATCATATACACATACACACACATACATACACATACACATATACATATGAATGGTAACATCTCATGTAGCTCAGGCTAGTCTCAAACTTGCCATGTTGGTAAACTTTGACTGCCTGTGATTTTTTTATTAAAACAACTAATATTGACTTTTTATATCCTGTATTTTCCATGCTTTGCCCTTGAAATGAAAAATAAAAAAAACCACTATATATTTCTGTGAGAAGAGATGAATTTATGTTGTAACAATTACTTCTCCATAGAGTCTCCACTGCTGTTAACATCCTTCCTCCTTGTCTCAAAATTTTAGATTGTCCGATCATTTTAAAAGTCAGTCCCAAAGCCTTCTGGTGTGTGGAGGTGGCCATCGTCCATATCAGAAACTCTAATGAACAACCTTCCCTATTACCCTTCAGCGTGGGATGCAAAACCTATTTTTTAGTAGTTTTCTGAACCCTAATAGGCCACATGATGCCACACGAACCAGCAGGTAGATAGTGAGCACAAGTGAGGAGCACAGTGGGAGTCTGCTCAGCAGCCCTGGATGCGAGGACTCACAGTAAGCTTGGCTGACAGTTGTCTCGCTCCAACCTCTTTGTTTCATCATGGATTTTCAGTATTCACTTGTAGCTTACACCTAAGTTATTATGCATAACAAAGTTGGTATGCAATTACCAACCAGTTCAATGTAAATGCTAGAAAAATCCCTGGATCTCAGTCTAAGAGAGGACTTCTCCCTTTACTCCTTTCTACCTCCTTTTCCCACTGACTTCAAACTTTCTAGTTAGACACATTCTTAAAAAGTAAAAAGGTGAGATTAATCTTGCATTTTATTTCATCAAATAGGTCCAAAATATCAATATTTTAAATGAATAATACTTATACTGTTTTACATTTAAAGTAACATGTGGTACCTCCATTGCACTTGCCACATTTTTGACTGTTCAAGCCAACACATGTGCCCAGCTATCTTCACATTAAACGTGGCAGACCTTCCTATAGGAGGTGTCACTCACCATCCCTGCTCACTGCTTTAGTCAGGCCATAGAGCTGCTAGGTCTGACACTTCATGGCTCTCATCACCTAAAGGTGAATTAAAATGCAACTTGTGGAAAACTTTCATTTGTGTTTATGTATGGTTTTGAAAGGCTGGCAACACATAAACTGAGCTATCTGGATGGTCATTTTATTGTCCTAAAAGGTCTTTTATTTTAAATATTCTTATTAAGTGTATATGCAATAGGACACAGGACCTGCATCTGGCAACTGGTGCCCAGCTGCTCCAGGTTTTGTACTGTTCTATAGAATTCTAGATCCCTTTTTTTTGTAAGCTTTAAGGTGGAGGCTGGAAAGATGGCTCAGTGATTAAGAGCACATACTGCTCTTGAAGAGAACCGAGGTTCAATTCCCAGAATATAAGACCGCTTACAACCATCTACAACTCCAAGTTCCAGGAGATTCTGTGGGTACATATAATCACAGATGCACATAAGTACATATATATATATTTAAAAATAAAATAATTATATTAAGCATTAGGGAATGTTTACATAAAGATCACACACACACACTGTTTTCTTGGAGGCCCTGTGCTACATACCAGTAATGAAAAGAAACCTTCCTTATAGTGTTAGAGCTTCTAAGGTTACTGTGCAGTACAGTAGAAAAACCATTAATTTCCTCAGAGATAAATCATCAGTTGTAAGAATGTACAGTCATTTGTAATTTCAAATAAGCATATATCCACTGTGAATAGAAGCCACATTAATGCCCAGCAATAGCTGGACAGATGGTGGAAATGATACAGAGCCTGAGGAAATTCTATACCGAGGCACACAGGATGCTTATGACCTATGAAGCGTTGTGATTCCAGATGATGGCATTCCCACAATAGCTCAAGCTGGCCACAGGGATGATTTAACATAGAGAAGTTTCAGTCATATTTTCTGGTGAGAAGACTGAGCATATTGAAGATCCTGCCTAATGAAAGTTTTAAAATGGGCACAAATAGCTCCTGAAGCTGATGACAGTAACCGTGTCTTAGAGGCTGAAAGGACACTGAAGGCCATGACCTCTAGCTGTCCTTGGATCTGGCATGACCTGCTCCACAGCTCATGCCTTGAAGAGTCTGAAGTGATGAGTGGAGATTTAGTCTGCAAGTCTATCCATTCCAGTTGGCGGTAAGGCAGAAAATACAGCCGAATTCCATGGTTTTTAAGATAGATTTTATTCTGAATTGATGCAAGCACAGTGTGAATTGGTTTGGTAATTATTTTGTCAGAAAAGCGTGAATTACTTGGATAATTATTTTGTCATTAAAATCCCAGCCATGAAAGAGATAATGCTCTAGAATTTTCTCTCAAGGAAATCCTTTAACTACATCATCAGAAGCTTGGCTTACAACACTAAGAACATGTCCTGTGAGGTTACTGCAACCATGACATACAAAGTAGCTAGAATTCTCAACATTCATCACCATGACAGCTGTGACAGGGGACTTGACAGGGGTTGGGCTCTTGTGTTTAGTCAAGGTCTTCACCCACTGCAGTGTTAACAGAGCTGGTATCTCTGTGAGGAGGTGGGACCAGATTCTTGGCTTTCCCTTCAGACTGTACTGATGGATAAAGGCAAACGAACAAATAAGCAGGCATCTTAGAACTGCCATAGAAAAGAGATACCTCTCTCACAGCTGGATAATACTGTTTGTTTTGTGTGGTTAGGAAGACTGATGGATAGACACTGGCTGCAGCCTGGTTGGTTTGGGTAAGCAGTGATGGAGCACACACATTCAATAAAAGCAAAATGAGACCCAGATTATGAATAAGAAGTGAACACAGAATAGCCTAAGTAGATGGTGAGATGGCTGTTGGGAGGGAAGGATCATGGGTCCTGAGACAGCATGAGAGCTCTCTGGTCACATCAGTGAAGCTGTATGGTCAGAAACCTCCACAGCCACCTTTCTCCATGAAAACTGGAGTCAGGAGACACCCTCTAATGAAATCATGCTCACAAAGAAGGTATTCACTGCAGTAATCTCTGACACTGCAAACATCCAATGTTTCAGAGCAGCCAGCCAACTACACCCTGTTGCCTTGGCAACAGAAGGCAAGTAGGCATGGAGGAATCCTGTTGCCTAAGTAACAGAATATTTTTTTAAAATGCGCTTTAATCTATGGCTAACACTATAAATTAATTCAAGGAAGTGAACAAGATTTCAGTCCTTTACAGTAAGAAACTCAGAAATTGCAATGAGGTAATTCATTAATATACTAATACAAGCATCCAACAAACATCTGTGGATCAGCATCTGTATGCAACATGCTGTACCAGGAGAGTAAAGAAGAGCCCATACACAGTTCAGACTAAGCATGGCATACCGTAATAAATGACCATAACATTTGAAGATGATTTTTTTTTTGAGATGGGGTTCTTGTTACATTGCCCAGGCTGGTCTTGAACTCATGGTTCCCTCGAATCTTCCTGCTTCTATCTGGAGTCATCAAATTTGAGAAATCCTTCCCTAAGTATACTCTCTGTTTTGTTTAACCACAACCACCCAGGATCTCCTGTCACCTCCTCACTAGTAGGATGCCAAACGCATCTATCTACAGGGTTGACTTTCCTATTTATTTTTACTATAGAATGTAGTATCATTTGGTTTCTACATATTTTAGAGGATTTATTCACTTTTCACACTAATACAGTAGGAAGCCAAGGAAAATTCTAAGCAAAATAAATCAAAAAGAATGTTAGCTTTACTTAATGCCTATAAGAGAAATAGAAATTATACTTTAGAGTTGTCTCATTTTAATTCAGAGAGGCTATTAGAATCATCTGGAAAGCAGTATAGAATGTTTTGATTTCTTTCCCCCTGCTTTGTGTGACAGGGCTGTTTGCTCGGCCCCACTCCAGTCCACCCCGCCCACCCCACCCACCCTGTCTGCCTGTGTCACTTTTCCCACTCTGTACTATGGCTGCAGTGAAAACTTTGCTTCCTGGTGGCTTGTCTGTCACACAGCACATGCCACTGTGTGACACAGATGCAGACATGGGTTTTAAGGACAGTTCTCAGCCACTTTGGAACACTGTTTGGGAAGCATCAGCTTCAGTGTCCTGGCCGCTTGTCATGTTCACAGATTCATGAACATGGTAAAGACATGACTGCACAGTGTCCCTGCATCTGGATGAACCAACTAACTACAATTTATATAACAAAATTTCGTAACAAAACACTTAACTAATTTCTAATTTTAAAGATAGAAAATATGCTGGGTTTTTTGTTTGTTTGTTTTGTTCTTGGGTTTGTTGTTGTTGTTATTTTCAAAGGGTTATTTGCAAACAGAACTGTTACAAATGAGGAAAGATCCCATGGATCCTTCTAGAAATTAAGGTTAGAATTACACGGCACTTTCAAGATGTCTGAATTTATCTAGTTAGAAATTTCCATTTTTAAGTGAAACTCTCTTAACTGGTGCATGCAGTTGTGCTCAGAATTTGACTGTACTGCTGGCTGGTGGTATCATTGCTTAGGTGTGCTTCAGCATTAAGGGTGCTCTGGTCTCTGAATATCCCTGTGCTACTGCTAATCTTTCCCAGTCTTTTGCTGGTTGCTTCTGGATGAAAGTATTCCTAATTTAGACAATCTTCTGTACAGTGGCCCAGAACATTTTCTCATAAATAGCCTCCTATCTATTTGACCATCTCAATTGTATAGGTCTCTCTCTGCAGACAGAAATCTGGTGCTCTGCCTGCCCTCAACCCTCTGGCCACACGTATCTGGTGCCATCTCTTTTGAATTAATCACCACTGATTTTTTCTATCCATGTAGATTGCCTCTCCATAAGCTTCCCTGAAGCTATATTGATCCCAGGAGGCTTGTTCCCATAAGCTAACTGCCCCAGTCACTCAGCATATTCTGCGGCGATTTCTGCCTTCTAGAGCCTCTGAGACTACTACAGTCAGCCTTTGAGGTTCCCTCCATCCTCAACCAATGCCACTCAAACTGTTCTCCTAACTATCATGGGACTTGCAAAGGCCAAATCTAATAGTTTAGTTTTAGTTCTTACCCTAAGAGGTTACTGTCAGAGATAACTAATGTCCCTTAAAAGTTTCTCCTTTCTCTTAAAAAAGGATGCATACACATGATATAAATCAGATATCATATACATCATATATATGATTTTATTTATATATATACACACACACATATGTAATCTCTGTCCTTGGCTGGGTGTGACTATATAAAAGAGTTCTGCCTTTATGTGTGGGTAGAAGTCACAAGCACTCCCACATCCGATAGAGGACTAATATCCAATATATACAAAGAACTCAAGAAATTAGACTCTAGGCAACCAAATAACCCTATTAAAAAATGGAGTAAGGAGCTAAACAAAGAATTCTCAACGAGGAAATGCGAATGGCCAAGAAGCACCTAAAGAAATGTTCAGCATCCTTGGTCATCAGGGAAATGCAAATCAAAACAACCCTGAGATTCCACTTCACACCAGTCAGAATGGCTAAAATAAAAAACTCAGGTGATAGCAGATGCTGGCGAGGATGTGGAAAAAGAGGAACACTCCTCCATTGTTGGTGGGATTGCAAGATGGTGCAACCATATGGAAAACAGTCTGGCGGTTCCTCAGAAAATTGGACATATCACTACCTGAGGACCCAGCTATATCACTCCTGGGTATATATCCAGAAGATGCTCTAACACATAACAAGGACATATGCTCCACTATGTTCATAGCAGCTTATATTTATAATAGCCAGAAACTGGAAAGAACCCAGATGCCCTTCAACAGAGGAATGGATACAAAAAATGTGGTACATTTACACAATGGAATATTACTCAGCTATTAAAAACAATGAATTTGATAAATTCTTAGTAAATGGATGGAACTAGAAAATATCATCCTGAGTGAAGTAACCCAATCACAAAAGAACATACATGGTATTTACTCACTGATTATTGGATTTTAGCCCAGAAGCCTGAAATACCCAAGATTCAACTCACAGACCACATAAAGCTCATGAAGAATGATGACCAAATAGGGGAGCCTTCAGTCCTTCTTAGAAGGAGTAACAAAATACTCAAGGGAGCAAATATGGAGACACAGTGCAGACAGAAACTGAAGAGGGACTGTCTACAGACCATTCCACCTGGATATCCATCCTATGTGCAGTCACCAAAGGTAGAGGTTGATGTGGATGTCAGGATGTACATGCTGACAGGAGCCTGATATAGCTGTCTCCTTAGAGGTCTGCAAGAGTCTGACATACTCAGAGACAGATGCTCACAGCTAACCATTAAACTGATCATGGGGTTCCCAATGGAGAAGATAGAGTGAAGGCTGAAGGAGTTGAGAGGATTCGCGACACCATGAGGAAAGCAACAATCCAACCAACCAGAGTCCCCAGGGTCTAAACCACCAGCCTGGGAGCGCTTAGGGAGGGACCCATGGCTCCAGCTATATATGCAAGGGAGCTATATATAAGGGGGAGAAGAGATCCTCGGTCCCATGAAGGCTGGACGTCGTCGGGGCGGAGGGATACTTGAGGGTAGGGGGGGTGAGGTACGGGGGAGGATGGGTGGGGGTACACCAACGTGGAGGCAGGGGAGGGGGAAGGGATAGTGAGTTCCTGGGAAGGGGGGAATGGGGTAAGGAGAGAACATCTGAAATGTAAAAAAAATTTTCCAATAAAAAATTTCCAATAAAAAAAAAAAAAAAAAGTCACAAGCACACTCTGGGGGAGAGGTGAGCAGATCCTCAGGAGGAAGTGTATGTCCTTCACCTTGCCCACATTTGCCATGGATTGAGTCACATATCCCTGTCTTAAAGACCCATTGTCTCAGGTACCCTCATTGAGCATAGCTTGGTCCAGTGTATGCTCAGAGAGACTGGTTGTTTGAATGTCACAAAACCAGAAGGCAAAGTACACCGTGTCAAGGCTGAGGCTTAGCACCCTTCAGCACACTAAGCAGCCATAGGTTCCAGCTATGGGAGGCAGGAACTATCAGTTGCTATGTCCACATGCCCAGTGTGACTTCTGTTAGTCATGGGGCAACTTAGCTCCAATGGCCCAGCACTGCCTGGACTAAACACACTTTTAAGTCCACTGCTCCTCAAAACAACATACCTTGCCTGTGAGTGCCTTTCTCTTCCCGAAGCACTGAAACTTCTCTTTAAAATGCCTAAAACAAGAAAATAGAAATAGCTGTAAATTACTGCTCCAGAAACTGGTTTTTATCATTGTTATGTATTGCTTGTGTCCAGTGCTGGGGAGAGAGTCCAGGTCTGGTGTACACGAGGCCAGTGCTTAGCCACAAGCTGCACTGTGGCCTTCAGCACCCCTTTGCTAAAGGGCAGAGGTCTCTACTGTCCTAGCAATTTCCTCCACTGTAATGACCATTTTTCTTCTTGACAGTGTTAGCTCAAATATCACTGTTAAAAATCACTATGTACTGCTCAGTTCTTCTGTCTTGGCCATTGTTCTTCACTGTAACCCACATTACTGCACTTAATCTGTTATTGTAAGGTGTCTCCCTTCCGAAGGAAAGATACTAAACAGAAGATTGCTATTCAACAAGACAGCATGCCTGCATCACTTTCACCCTCGAGCCTGTGTGCGGACCTCTCTGTGTCAAGGTCTGCCTCTCTCGCTGCCTCCCGACTGGGTATCTCCAGCACCGTCTCTAGAGATAAAAACCACCATTCTCATCACCAGAACAAGGAAGTGCTTCCAGAATGTGCTACGCATTTACATACATCATGACTTTCTCCTGCATGGTGCCCATCATTACCCAAATACAAACCAAGGCAACAGCTTTAGGAAATACAGAACAAAGAATTGGACATTGTGAGTGTCCCAGAAAATCTGTAAGATCTAGTCAACATTTTGATAGAGTCATTATATAGAGAGAAGACAAAGACTGTGGCTAAATCCTTGGCACTCCACATGGATCTTCAGGAAGACTATTTTCTGCCTTCTTCCCTGAGGTTTTCATAGCACAACCACTGAGGAGACAGAATTATTTTTACTTCACTTATTTTAAAGTATCTCTAGTTAGAAAACTTAAATCCAGTTAATGTACTCTTCTGAGATATTTATCTTTCTCCAATTCTATTTTAACATTTCTTTCAGTTTCATGTTTGCCAAGTTGACTTGATCCTATTTTTTCCATAGTCTTTAAATTCTATCTAAATATATCATTTTATTTTCTTTCCTACTCTTCAATATGTTTTTAATATTTTTTTTATTATTGTTTCAATTTCAGATTGAAATTGGGCTGGATTTACATATGGTACTTTTCATAGTCCTAGGTGGTTAAGATATTGATTTTACTGTAGGTGCACTAAACATGTCATTGCAATGCTTGGGTTCTTTCATTAACTTGATGCATTCCAGAGTCACCTGGAAAGAGAGTCTCAGATCAGCCTTAGCCAGGTTGGCCTGCGTGGGATTTTCTTAATTGGGTTAACAAGGTATGCCTGTGTGGATGACACATTCCTGGATTTGGGTCTGGACTGTGTGAGTCTAGAAAGTGGCCTGAACACCAGCAGCATGCACACGTTCACACTCTCTGCTCTCAGCTGCGGGTGTGATGTGACTGAAGTTCTACCTCCTTGACTCCCTGCTGTGACGGATGATAACTGGAGCCAGAACTAAAATAAACCCTTCTCCAGTAAGTTGCTTTTGTCAGCGTTTTAATCACAATGACAGAAATGAAACAGGAGCACTGAGGGTGAAAAAAAAACTGTACCAAAGTTAGTCTGCACCATGGCTAATTTCTCTCCCAGTTTCTTTTTCCTCTAACCCACAGACTGATGAGATGCCACACCCATCATTTACTAGGTGGTTTGGCTGTCTGCAGCCTAATCATTCCAGCTCCCTACTCACGGTCTGTGTTGTCTGGTAAAAATGAAAAAGCACCCCCTTGCCTGGTGTCTGGCCTCTGGCTTTACCCACAGGAGTGCTGCTCCTGAGACAGAAGCCCCAGACTCTATCTACCCTCTCTCTCCCATGGCCATGCTCACTGCAGTCCCACAAAGGCAGACTTGTACAGCAAGCTTACTGAATGTAGACTCCTTAAGGGGGCTCGAACTGGAGCTGCTACAGTTGTCCGAGACGTCCAGCTCATCATCCAGCTCAGAATACAGATCTGCATGTGGAAAAGAAGAAGAGAGTGATCCTAGTAGCAGAAGGTCCCCGAGCCTTCCTGCCCTCCCCTTCCTCGCAGCACACCCACCTTTCTCCACACTCTCCAGCTGGAAGTTGTCCTCTGACAGCACCTCCTCGCAGACCCTGTCCTCCTCCTTCCCGCAGGGGAGGTGGCAGCCCTCTCCAGGTAGCTCTGCACTCTCAGAAAGCTCACTTTTCAGGCTGGCTGCCCCGCTGCTACTGCTGCTCAGACTTGCCTTCTCAAAGGTCTCCTGGAAGGAGAATTCTGGTCTTGAGCATCTCATCCTCTCGTTTCTCTACAGCAACCCACACTTGTTACTATGGGCATGTCGGCATCTAAGGTATCATTGCAAATACTTAATGCAGAAGAAATACCTTCAACCATGGAGCCCATTTAATCCATAACAAGAAGTAAATCTAAAATCAACGAACTGGCAAAAAAAAAAAAAGAAGAAAGGAAGGAAGGAAGGAAGGAAAGGAAGAAAGAAAGAAAGAAAGAAAGAAAGAAAGAAAGACTGAGAAGGGACCACACCAAACGTAGAAACAGTGAAAACAGTATAAGGAACAGAGCTCAGGGCCATGGGTACCAGAATCCCATTAAGCCTCGTAAATATTGCAAGGCACCTGTCAATCAGTTAAGTTCTCCAAGAACATATAGAGTCAAGCGGCCATGGTACAGCAACTGCATCCCCTACGGAGGCCAGTGTTGAGAAACTCTGTCTCAAGGCTCCATTCTCCTCATGCGAACTAATCACAAGCGTCCTCCAGAACTTTTGGAGATAAAGAGGCTGATGATGAGAAACTAAGTCAACATGGCCAGGGCGAATATGACACTGTATCTACAAGCTCGCTTTCTCTTAGGTCAATATAAAATTTAAACACAAAGGCTTGGCAGCTAGGTGTCAAAGCGATGACTCTGCAAAGGGCCACCCATAATCATTACAAGACCTCAGGTGGACCATTTCCAGCTACACTGGAAATGAGTCCTGTGATGTTGCAAAGTCCTACAAATGATACAATAAGGGACAAATGGAGACCAAAAAGGCCTCCAGCTAACAAGTGTAAAAGGACAGAGTACACCTGTGACACTGGAAGAGTAAGCCTTGGCTAGAACCTGCAGACACTGTCCATGATGTCTGTCATGTCATTGCTTAGGTACTAAGATGCCCAAAGTGAAGCAAGCCTTCTTGTAAGGCTGGTATGTGTTTGCCTACTTATTTTTCACAGATTTTCCTACAATTCAAGCCGCACTCTTGGGCTCAAGGAGTAAGTTGTTTAGAATCCATTGGTGCCAAAATTTGTAGAGATAGAAAACTCAAGATCTTGTGGTATTTGATTAGTAAATCTATGATAGCATTCATGTGCTTGTTACCTCAGCAAGCCATCTGTGCACTGAAAACTGTCTGTCCAGCAGGACATGTGTGCAGTGCAAGCTGCCTGCTCAACAGGACATGTACTCACTGAAAGACATGTGTGCTCAGAAGGACATGTGTGCCCAGAAGGACGTGTGTGCTCTTCAGGCTGCCTGCCCAGTTGCTGTCTATTATCATACCTTGGGGTCTTTTTAGCAATCTTGTGCTCAGGTTCACTAACTTTTATTTTGTTGAAGTTGATATATGAGTTAAAGAAACACACTTCTGATTTGATTTTCTGTAAGTAGTCTTCCAGCTAATGATGTCCGATGTGCTTTGATGAACCTGGGATAATTCCTCCATTGCTTAAGAGATTTCTAACATCTCTGCTCTGCCCATATCTAGTTTCTGATTCCAAACCTATGACCATCTTCTAAGAACCAAAATTTGACTCAGAATTCTCTGTACTGGCTCTTTTTCTTCCTCTAAACAAACACACAAAATTCTGCTTCTTCTAACTTTTCCCAACTGTTATCTAGGAGAAACTGTCCTAGAAATCAACACCGTACTTTTAGCTTTGTGCTCATGACCACATCAATCTAAATAAGCTATCGTCTCCTGCTGCACTGTAAAGACCAACCCTCGGCATTTCAGACCCTTCTAAAGACTCTACCCAATATGTGTCAATACTGAGAAGAGGTTTGGGTGTTAGATGAGGGCTACAGTTCCTTCCTATCATGATCAAGCTGAGTCCAATCCACAATACGATAGCACACATTGAGACCTTTCTTATGACATCAGTGCAATTAGATGTGAGGATCTGCAAATCCTGCAGCAAAGGGTTTTTTCTGTGGCCAGGGCTAAAGGGGGAGAATCAATAAAAACAAAGCAAGTAGTGAGGCCCGTGGTGGACTCATCACGCTGTGTACTACCTACAAAAAAGAACATAAAGAAGCTAATTCTGAAAACCAGGAGACCCACACCATCCAAATCAAAGTTGCAGAAAAACGGCAAGGCTGAGGACTTACACAGCCCAATTTCAGCACTGACAGTACAACTGCTCACACACAGCAGAGCTTCAGCCAGAAAGAAAGGCAGTCCCATAGGCTACCCAGGATGCTACAGTATACCATGTCCTGAAAACTTCTGAGAGCAGTGACAACCTCTAACTACACTACACGAGAAATATATTTTCTCATCATAAACATTCCACAGTGCATGCTTTTCAATGTAAGAGAAATATGTACAAAAAGTGTCAACCATGACCAAGGCAATGAATTTATGGTTTCAGAGGGTTAGAGTCCGTGATGGAGAGCAAAGGCATGGCAGAGGATCAATGAGAGCCCACCTTGTGATCCATAAGCAGGAGCCAGAGAGTACACTGGGAATGGCATGAGTCTTTTGGAACCCCAAAGCCTGACCCTAGAGACACACCCCCTTCAGCAAAGCCATACCTCCTAGTCTCCCCAAACAACCACCAACTGGGGTTCAAGTATTCAAATGCCTGAGACTTACATATCCATTTCATTTAAACCACCATCTTCGTATCCTGCTCTAGGGACTGCTAAACAATATATGGTTGGAAAGCTAGCAGTTTCTTTTTGGAGGAAAGCACACTACTACTCATGACCAAGAAATTCTATTTCTAGGTATTACCTAAAAGAAATAGAAACATATCCACAAAATGTCTCATGTCATAGCAGTCTTGGCTAAAATGTTCGAATTTTGGAAATAACTATTCTGTAACACAACAATGAAATGTGTCAGGCATTTGTTTTATACATAAGTAATATATGTGTGCATGTGTGTGTGTGTGTGTGTGTGTGTGTATACTATAGTATACAGTTAGTATACATTTAAATGTATAAATAAAAATTAATAAATCCGAGGGGGTACAAAAAAATTAATAAATCCTAAAAATAAGGTGAGTTGGGATACAACCTAATGCAAGTAGAATTAATATACATAAGATGGAGAACTCCTGTAGATATGGCTAGAATCCATAAGTTAGATGTGTATGAAGTTCACCAAACCTACAGCCCCAGCCCTGGGTAGGAGTCATCTAAGGTGGTGTGTGGGAGCTTTCAGATGGATGTGTACAGAATTGTATGTGGGTAATGATTGTATGTGTCAAAAGCCAGTAAGCTAGTACTTAAACACACTAACACTATGTATATGTAAATTATGCTGATTTTAAAGGAAAGGGTGGATAAAAGAATTGTATCTATTTGGAGAGAGTAGAGCTGCTGAAAGACTAGTTTTCTTAAAACTTAATAACCAAAGAACATTTCCCGACAAGCCAAAATTTCCTAATTTCTAATATTTCTTTCCCAACATCATTGCTTGTTGCATTTTGGGGCCTTGGAAGAAATTCAGTCAGCAATTAACTAGACTATAAAAGCAAAATTGTTCACCAAAACACTGTCCTTTTAAAATACATTATTTTCTGCATGGCTTAATTTAATCTCTTAGTGGAGGATTCTAGGCACAAGCTTTTAGCAGTAGGCTCAGCATTTGTGAATGACATATGGTATAATAAAAACAAGGCAAATGGATAAATAAATAGCAAATTTTAAAAGCCCAAGTACACTAAAATAAAAAAAAAAGAGCATCCAGATGCTTGCATACTCTTCAGTTTAAGCATCCCACTGTAAAGATATCTGAGAATTTAAGGGAAAAAAATCAGATCAGACCTTTGTCAATAAAGTATTCTAAGACATAGAATACATTGTGTTAGAAAGCTATTATCAGAATCCTATCATGATGTGAGTTTGTGAAAGACTCATGATTTTAAAAATGATGTTTGCTGCTAATTAGTGCACCAGCTGCTCTGCTCTCTGAGTGGGATTTAAGATGCTGCTCCAGGATGACATAGTTAAGCTGCCTGACAGTACCACGTTATCATAAACACCCCAATTAGGTATTTGAGTAAAGCCTGTGTTAGTAGAAATACAGAAAGGTTTAAGAAAGTCTAATTGCAGTCAGAGAATATGGGAACACTTCAGAACAGCCCAAGACAACCACAATGCTTCACTTGTTCTGGACATTTATCAAAAAGCCCTCGAAAGCCAAGGCCTAGTACGCTTTAGGCACTATGGTACCACACCGCTACCTACAATATTGCTTGTTGAATGGATAACTGAATGGCAGGGACCTGGAATAGGAGAGAATGAAGAGCTGGCAGGACTGAGATAGTGCCTCCAACTCCCATTGAGATGCCCATGGCATGTGCATAGCATGGACATGTATCTCAAGCTCTCGTGAGTCCCAGTGAGAGGTCACAAGCAGGTTTCAGAGGAGGGCAGGAATAGTGACCCCCATGTTGGAGATGAGGCTTGAAGGATCATGAACACATATGACAACAACATTTAACAAAGAAAGTTAATTTCACCAAACTAAAAAAGTAGAAGTAGGTTCACAGTAGTGGCAGTCAGCAGAGGCCACCCTAGACATCGCCTGCCTTCCACTGGTGTAAGCATGCCTCAGTCTCCTCCTGTACTCAGCTGCCATCTTGGCAAGAGGGAATGGAGAACAGAACTCTCAAGATGGAAAACAAATGTTTAGGTTCTAAAAGAGATAAAATCAACAGTGTCTACATCTACTCCTGCGGCCACCAGCAGGGACAATGGTTGCATACCTAACTTCTACCCAAATTTTATGAAATAAAATACATAGTCAGGGTTGCTAATGTGCTTGCTACACACGTGTAAGGACCCGAGTTCTGATCCCCAGCACCTACATCGAAAGCTGAACCTGACATCTCAGTCAAGCAGGTACCTGCAATCCCAACACTAATGCCTGCCACCTATCAGTTTTCTAGAACTTAACAAAGTCCTCTTTATAATACCCAGATTGATTTTCTACTCAGATCTAATCTAATATCCACAGGGTAATGACTGTGAGCTCAAAGCATTGTGAACAGTGCCAGAACCCCAAACACTGTAAGACTGTCACAGTCGTCCATGCAACCCACATGCCTCTCATTGTTAGGTATTTGAGTAAAGCCTGTATCTTACTGTATTCTAATTGCTTCTCATTTTTAACAGTTCTCTACATCAGTTCTCACTGAGAATTTCAGAAGTTAAAGGGAAGGCCTTGCTTCACTTTCACAGTAGGTAACTGCAAGCCCAGTAGGAAGGTAGTTAATGAAGCTTCCTTGGTTCTTCTGAAATATATATTTATACTCATCTTTAGCAGCCTATTATGAAAACTTCCATAATTAAGAATAAGTAAAGTATGGGAATAAATAGTACATGCCCCAAGAGATGGAGGTCTGTGTAATGTTTTCGGTCCATTATGAGCTAACCCAGTAATCTGCAGCATTCAGCCAATTCACCACAGACCTCCTTCTGGGTGTGGGATCGCAGTGTTCTGTTCATTTCTCTTCCCTTAGGCACTAGTTCATAATGAGCTCTGTGGCTGCATTATTGATATTAGCTGCTCTGGGACAGCCTTCCTCATACTTGGAACAACAATAATATTGCTTAAGGAAAGTAGAGACAATGTTAGACACAGTTGGAAAAATGAAGAAGGCAATAGTTCACATTCAACCTCAAGGCACAAAGGGGCTACTGGGAAGAGGTCAGCAGACATCACAGGGAACAGAGAAGAGAGGGAAGAGAGTCAACTAAAAAGATAGTTTACAAGTGCCATAATGAAACTCAACTATGCATATGCTAATTGAACGTTATTAATTAGAATAAAACCAACAATGAAGTAAGTGAAAAGTAATAATAATAACAATGGGTGTCCAATGAGGGTAATGCCGACTAGTTGCCTGTTAACGAGCACTAGCGCGTTCTTGTTGGCTCTTTCACAAAGCTGTGGTTTTCTCTTAGTATTGGATTGATTTTGAAAAGGAAAGATTATTAGCGTGCTTAAGACAGTACAAGGAAAGAAGTGTTTTGTGTTTCTTTAAGGCAGTCACTGAAGCTGAGTTTGAAGTCAAGCATCTCTCAAAAGGTCCATAAAGACTGAACACTCCATGAAGTAACTCGGGCCGGATCAGGGACCCAGTGACTCTGTTTATCCACATGATTGACATGCATTGATTTACTGCAGAGCTGTCATCACGTCACTTAACCAGGACATGAGCCATAAAAACCGTAAACAAGGAGCACCCGTGGTTTCTTTCTTTTAGATTGCTGGTGTGTGTGTGGCATATGGTTTTGGGTATGTTCAGGTGGGCATGCATGTTCATGGGTGTTGGCGCTAGAGAAAGACTTCAGGTCATTCCTTTACTTCTTTTTAATGTATTGCTTTGTGTGTGTATATGTACCCACATGTGCATGGCATGTATGAGTGTTGACGTCAGAGGAAAACTTGGAGGAGTCGCTTCTTTCCTCCTATCCTCCATCCCAGGATCAAACTCCACTTACTATGCTTAGGGTCAAGTACCTTTACCTCCCAGCTCTCAGCAATCCTATCCTAGTTTCGAGGCAGGTCTCTTACAGGACTGGAGTTCAGCAGGCAGGACAGGCTGGCCCAGTGACCTGCCCTTCCCCACTTACCAATGTTGGGATTGCAAGCATTCGCCATGGTGTCTGCAGTTTTACTGTTGACATTTTTATTGTGTGTTTATCTGTGCGTGGTGCATTGTGGCCTCAGGAGGATGCTGTGGCACACACATGGAGATCAGAGGACAATTTTGTGGACTCAGTTCTCTCTGTCTGCCTTTACGTGAGTTTTGGGAGTCACTCTGAAGTTGATAAAGCAGGGAAGCAAGTGTCATCACCCCTGGCATTGAGCAAGCCCTGGTCAGAGGGTTTTGTCTTTTTTTTTTTTTTATGCATTTCTTATGCATTGATTTTCTTTTAACTAAAAGAAGAGAATGAGGACACTCACAGGACTGAGGAAATAAATAACTCACAAATAACAAGAAGTTCCTGAAGATAACAAGATTCACAAGCCTTTCCCCGCATGTAGATTCAGGAAAATGGCTTCTGGGATGCTCTTCCACCAGTAGCCAAGTTACCTGCAGGTCACACAACAAACTCCAAGTGTGCAGTGGTCATGAGCTATCACTCATGCTGGGGCAGCCCTTTGGTGATACAGTTGCATCTGAATCATGTCTGCATTTCTACTAACCTTTCCTCTATATTCCAGTAAGTAGCCTGCATTAGTTTGCTAATCAGACTCTGGTGGACTCATTGCTCTGCTGTGGTGCCCTATCTGGAGTGAGTAGATACCTTTCACTTCTAGGAAGAATTTCGCAGCAGTACCAGGACTAAACTCAGCTCCTTACACTTGCAAGGTAAGTACTTTACTGACTTCTCTCCAGTCCTGTTTTCAATTTTAAGAAACATTTTTGAACATTTTATTTATTTTTACTTTTATATATATGGGTGTTTTGTCTGCCTATACACCCATGTACTGCATGCAGACAGTGCTTACAGGAGCCAGATTAGGGCCATAGATACACTGGGACTGGAATTACAGACGGTTGTGAGCCACCTTGTGGGTGGTAGGAATCAAAACTTGGTCCTCTGGGAGAGTAGCCGGGTTCTCTTTACTGCTGAGCCATTCTCCCAGCTTCCTGTCTCCTGGGTATTTTGTTTTTCAACAGAAAATGTGCTGCTGCAATGCTTATGAAAACCACTGCCCAACTACAGGTCACATGGGTCAGTCATTTCAGAGAATTCTTATGTCACAGATCCACAGCCCCCTCGAGATGTAAAGTCTTCAAAAATGCATACTCACAATTAAAGAATTTCTTCATACTCATATGGAAGTAAATCAAATCCTTCAAAAAATTGTATTTGACTTTTGAAGTTATGCTGTAGATTTCAATATACTAAATTTTTGATTCAGTATTCTCCAAAATTGGTAAATGCTTCTTCAAAACCCTTCCTTGATGTCTATACAGTACCCCGTTTTTCCAGCCATGGCCTGGGAGTCTGATGTCTCTAGCTGAACCCAATCTCCAAACATGTAAGGACACACTAGAGTACAGTCACAGTCATGTGCATCTGGGATTTACTAAAGTGATCTGAGAAAGGCTGGGAGTGGGAAGGAGATGGGACAAAAGTGATAGAGATTAGTCTGAGGAGCCAATTGCTAGGGGTGGGGTGGGGGTGGGGCTGGAGGAACTGGTTACTGATATATTTGAGATTTCCCAGATATATTTTATAGCTTTGAACTAAAAAAAAAAAAAAAATATATATATTAATATATAATATATATATATATATAATATATATATAATGGTCCTTCTCAGTGCTTTGCTAAAGATAAGAGAATTTCTCTATTCAGGTTAAATGAAATCTCCCATTCCCACATCAATCTAATAAAAAAAATTTGAACCCTTCTCTATCCAACTGAAAACTATCTGCAACTGTGCATCCAGAATTTAATACCAGGCTGCAACTCTCACTAAGGCAGAAACAGCTAAATCTCCTGCATCTTAATCTAAATACGAATGCAATTGCATGGGGGATGTAATTTATACTCTGCCTGATTTTATGAAGTCGGTGAGAATAACAGGGAAAGTGACCCTGTCCCCACACAGTGCTCAACAGCGAATGAGACACAGCTCCAGGTCACCCTGTCCAACCACGAAAGCCATTGTAGATCAGCCTTGAGTGCCAGCTGAGTTCACAGCTAAAATTAGTACTGATGGAAGAGTCTCCCCCAAGAACACAAACCATGAAATCCTCAATTTCCAAAACAGACGAGTACGTCAGAGCACAAGCTCACACCATAGCAGTGGGGACAAGATCACTCCACAGCAGTGGGGACAAGACACCCACAGCAGTGGGGACAAGATCACTCACAGCAATGCTTTCCTTCCCTCTAAAACACCTTCCTTGAAATGCCATTACTGAAGAAGTCAGAACTGTCTCTTTGGAGACTTGCCTCATTCCCTCATAGAGAGCAAGTCTTTCGGACAGTGGGAAGGACTCAATGACCAGATATGATGACCAAGAATGAGTCCTGTGGTCCTATGGCCTGGAGTCCCACCTTTGGGACAAGAACAGCACTTCTAAGTGGCTCCTATGGGGTACCTACAGCAGTCAGTGGACTACTAAGTCCAGGAAAGGAAAGTCAGATAGAGCAAAAGCATTGCCAGCCACTGTGTGCCCAGGCAAAAGCTCCAGAGTGCTTAAGATATGCTCAGAGATATACTAGATACCAAAATACTCAACAGGTCAAAGAAAAACTGGACAGAAGGAAAATTCTAAAGTATTCAGATTTGAGGTTTTGCACCAAGGTCAATATACCAGCAGCACACAGAGAAGTTTATACAGACCAGTAGAGAAATTGAAAGGCAAATGTTATTTTCTTTTCTGAGTGAACTTACATGTTTATCCTAAAGTGCAACAAGATGACTAAGGAAAATAAATATGTATAAGCACTAGGTGCTACACATATAGCCCATTAGATTAGCACAAGCACTGTCTAAGAGCTCTTCCTGATACTCTGACTTCACATGAGACAATGAATCGTGGATAAGTTCTGTGAAAGATCAGTAATTTTGAATTATTTAAATTTATTTATAGAAAAGTAATAATGGATACAAATATGTAACTATATAATGATTAAACAGTTCAGATTTAACTGTTTTCCTTACTTTAGGCAAGTTTTTCTCAGACAGACTATGAGAAGACCTCATGTAGGATCAAGAGTTTTTTTCTTACCTGGGATAGCAGAGCCAGCTCATGGTGACATGTAACAGCATTCCTGTTGGCTTCCATAAAATATCTCTGTGTGCGCCTCCGCTCCCGTTCCAGTTTCCTTTCCAAGGCTAGCTGGGATGTGGATAAGCTGTCTAAATACTTCATCATGACATCTGATATCATGGAACTAACTTCTACAATATCTGGACGGGCTTCTGCATCAGGAGTGAGGCACCTAAGAGAAAACAAAGTATTGTAACAAAGGTCATCGATGCAACGGCATGGGGGTTCAGGACGTCAAGTTCAGTGCAACTGAGTGTCTGTCATGGAATCTGCATCCAAGAGCAGCTGGGACAAGGCAAGCATCAGATAAGGCCTTGAATCCAGCACTAATCAAAAGATATCTGAACTCTTGGGAAAGGGACTAGTTATAGGGCTTTGCACTTGGGCTCATTGCCCAGGGTTGTAAGTAGGCCTTGAATTCCAGGTCTCTTCTCCAGGTGAAAGAAGGGGTCATCTTCTCCTGTATGCTTGACTGCCTTCCAGAATTACAGCCTTCTCACTAGTCAGCAAAACAAATAGGGCCCCTTTGAAGTAAGTTAAGGAAGGAAACGTTTCCGGGAGGTCACAACATTTTTAACCTTTTCCAGCTATATCTAGTCAATATTAATACAACATAATTAGTAGAGAACCTTACAAGACACAGACAAATATAAAATACAACATAATTAGTAGAGAACCTTACAAGACACAGACAAATATAAAATACAATACTTAAGGTATGAAATGTTTATAGAGTCAAAAGTAAACTCAGGAAGATCATAAGTTGGGGCCAAGCTGGGTTACAGTATCTTAAAACGGGGGGGGGTGTCATTTTTAAATATATTTTTAATATTTTTAAGATTATTTTGGCATATAAAAGAACAGTTCACAAACTTCTAGAATCTGAGTTAAAAATGAAAAGCTGATGTGTTAAAGCTGATTAAATATAAAACAGAGAGCATTTTGACGTTTCTTACAACTATTAGGATTCTCTTTCTTTTCTAGGCCAACAAAGGTGTTTGCACTCATTCTACATGATTAACTTCATTTCACTGGGTCTTGTTGATGAGGAATTTATATTAATATTTTGTGTTTTACTTCTGATAATAGAATTTCAGGGCACGGAGATGACTTAAGTTGGAATACACTGTTATGGACAGTCTTCATTGGAATATGTCCTCAATTTTTCTTAAGAACTTTTGCTTAAGTAACTTGGCACATTGAATGCTAATGTTTCTGTAGTTTTCCAGCAGGAAACATTATCAGGCATAGTGAAGTGAGTGCCATTCACATTTCATCTAGCTACTGTCAGAAGGCCATTAACACAGCCGGGGAGTCTACTGGCAAGATCACTGCACTGTTTGCATTTCAGTTTATAAACTGTTGCATGATGGGATTTTAATGTTTAATCCATCACTACACTGCAAACTTCCTCAGGGGAGAAGGCTGTGCCCCTTCACAAAGACCTTAAATAACAATTAAAATGCAACCTGGCTTCTGAGAACTATTCAGTGAATGACCAACTGAATTCATGAATGGGTGAACACAGCCTAAAGCCTACACAATTTACTTATCCTTAATCAAGATGTCTGGACACTGGCTTGTAGACTTCCAGAAACACACTGGCAAGAGTTCCTATGGAGCTCCATTGTTCTCTTGAGTATCTCAGACACCTTCTTCAGAGACACATATATGCTAAAGACTGGCATGGGGTACTCTCTAAAGATTCCCCAACCAAATAAGCATAAAATCATATTCTGGGGGGGAACCCTAGATTATTGCTTTCATTCACCAAAACCACGCTCCAGTCATAGATGAGATGCAAAAATATTGCAAGGGATACTGTTCAACTGTCTTCATGTCATGTTTTTATGAAACAGAGTTGAAGGCAAGGTGAGCCTGTAAGGACCCCATTGTTATTAGAGCCCATAGCTGCCCCTCTAATCACCACATCTGCTTGAAAACAAAGCACCAGACAGCTTATGTAGCCAGGCATAAAGCAAAACTCACACACTTTGAATAGGTAGTACATAAAAGGAAATATTCTTCCTTGGAAAAGGAAAGAAAGATGGGAGTGCTCGGCCTTGCTACTTCCATGCAGCTCTTGCATGCACTAACTGGTAGAACCAGCAATGCTGGTACCAGGCTGAGCAGTAAGATGCCTTCTAGCTTTGCTCCAGACTCTTCAGCACTGCTAAATAATTCTCCCAATTTAAAAGATCTCCTATAAAAGAAAAGTTTCAATAACAAAATGTGTGAATAGAAATGCAAATACTGTGGGCTGTGCTTGATAAGAATGCACAAAGTAGAACTGGGGTGCTGGGAAACTCAAGAAATGAGATGTGTGTGGCTGGAAATAACACAGTTTTAAGACTAACTGTAAGAGCTGCTGCTGGCCTATAAACCATCAGTCAGGAGGCTGAGATAAATTATTATCAGGTATAGTGGTTGTTTTGTATTCCAAGGCTCTATCTAGTTGCTAGCAACTGGCTCTGAACCTAATAATTTGCTAAGTTGTTGATGGTTTTATATAAATATATATATATATATATATATATATATATATTATATAACAAACAAAAACACACACACACACACACACACACACATATATATGAAACTTAGACTAATATCTGGAAGAAAACGAGAAACTAAGAAAATGGCAAGTCAGGAATTATTCTCTAATGCTTGTGGAACTTAGTTTTCAACAGTATAAATTCAAAGCAAATTAAATATGCAATTGCATTTAACACACAATAGATTTTGGCTTGAGGTACGTCATGCACCTAGCAGCGTGGAGACCATGTGCACCTAGCTGCTGGCAACACTAAACAGCAAAACAAGATGTTTATCAGTGTGTGCTCAGCTGTTGTGGGCTGTTGAAATCAAGTCTCTTCTCAGAGGATATGGCTTGAGATGGCTGTGAAGATGATACCATGAGGGCAAGGCACATGGTAAAGGGTATAAATACCCAGGATTTCCTTTCAATAAACGAGACTTGATCAGACTTTGTCTTGTCTCCATTTTTCTCGTCTCTCGCCCCTCCATCCCCACTCTCTCTCTTGCTAGACCTGACCTGCAGCAGCAGAACGGGCTGTTACAAAGTAGCAGAACCGCCTCCCTTACACATGCACACAACCACAAGACCACCACCACACTCATTTAAATGCAAAACAACAGCAGCAAAGCACTTAGTCTGGAGTCCCCAGTAAGAGCCATTCATCGAAACATCTTGATGGCAGTGAACTCAGGACATACCATGAAGCCTGCTCCTACAACTCCCTCCTAAAGCTTCCTCCAGCAGCCATTGCTAATCTTGGAGTGTATTTCATGATGGTGGCCTACTTTATCTGCTGGTGACATTTATCCTTTCCCCTTGACTTGTGACCCCCAAAAACAAAAGGTTTTCCAACCCACATCCTAGAAAAATTTTTTAAAGGGAAAATT